>OZ059836.1:37407487-38613257 GCA_964057195.1 Orthosia cruda
TTACTACTACAAATTCATGCATGTGCACTGACTAATTATGGCAAAAAAACAGTATTAGTGGAGGGAGCACAGCTGTTTAATGATTTACGGGAAGATATATAGAGGTGTGATAATATTAACTTATTTAAGAGTAAACTAAAAAAAATGTATGTACCCTTTACGAGTAACGTCGCCAACAGAGGCAAATATTATATTATTATTTAGATTAAGTAACTTTGTATCTCTGTATTAGTGGTCATGGCTGAGACCATGGAGATCCTCAGTAAAATGCTCGATGACCTAAGTATAGCTTCCGAAAGAGTGGGTCTTAAAATGAACATGGACAAAACCAAGGTCATGGTGAATGCCCATGACCTTGGGAGTGGGTGTTACCCCACTCCTATCAAGGTCGGAGACTCTACACTCGAATTTGTAGACGATTATGTCTACCTGGGACAAACGATCCATTTGGGCAGGTCCAATTTCGAGAAAGAGGTCAACCGTCGAATCCGACCCGGCTGGCCGGCGTTCGGGAAGTTGCGTGATATCTTCTCGTCCAATTTACCGCAGTGTCTCAAGACAAAAGTCTATGACCAGTGTGTGTTGCTAGTCACTCACAATGGGCCTTATCAGAAAGCTCAAAGTCACCCAAAGGGCAACGAAGAGGGCTATGGTCGGAATTTCCTTGAGTGATCACGTGATGATATCCGCAGAAGAACCAAAGTTACCGACATAGCCCGAAGAATTGCTAAACTTAAGTGGCAGTGGGCAGGGCACATTGCTCGCAGAACGGATGGCCGATGGGGCCGAAAAGTTCTGGAATGTCGTCCGCGAACCGGAAGACGATGCGTTGGAAGGTCTCCCACTAGGTGGACTGTTGACCTTTTTAAGGTAGCGGGAAGGCGCTGGAAGCGAGATGCACGGGATCGGTCAATGTGGCGACGCCTGGGGGAGGCCTATGTCTAGCAGTGGACTTCTTTCGGCTGAAATTATGAACTTTGTATCTCATTATAAGTGAACTGTTATTTATAAGTTCTTATGGGAAATAAATATCTTAAAACTTATAAATGAAATAAATTCATTACTAACGAACTTAAAAGTTAATATGTACATTTTTACATGGTCTTGTACTTATTAGTTAAGCATATTTTGAGTAACTGTTGGTATTATAAATATTGTCTTTATACATACTTTTATCGTAAAAGCCTTTTTTTATGTTTTCCAACCTTAAAATAATGCAATTGCTATGTTATGTCTTCACCACCCTTGAATAACTGTAAGAAATTGTACATAAGTATGAAATAAGTAAAAAACATGAAATCGCAAGACGATCATGGTCAGTAAAAGGATACAAATAGTCTTATTCAATCATTATAACACCATGTTTAATTTTTTTAAATCAATTACATAAAACTAGCACATCAAAAAGGAACGGTACCAATTTTAATCAAATCAATGATATGCTAAATTGAACGTTACAACTAAATTCTGATTCTGACAATGACTAATTCTTGTTATAAATCAATTCAAAGTTCTGTAGTTACAAATGAAAATGAATAATTTCATGTCAAAATTGAGAAACTGAATAATATACTTAACACAGGGTTAGAATACGAGTGACAAAAGGGCAAAGGCTTTGGGCTAATCGTCTTACAATTATTTAAAGGTTGACCTGCATGGCTTAGTAAGTTTTCGTTATTAGGAGATATATTTGAAATACCGTATGCTTTTCAAAGGGTAGCCATCTGGATGATTGGAGTGATATCAGAAATGGATTACAGATAGTCAGAGCTTAACAGCTTTTAATGCTGACTTACAAGATATTTATCGTATTTGTGCTATGATTGAAATAAACGCAAGCATTAAAAATCATTCGTGTATTAAACTAGGTCTCTATTGTTTAAATCATTTACTCATGGATAAATACAATATTGTACGTTATAGTCACAAGTCTGTGTTCCAACCGCATGGATAGAAGAGTACATCGTGTTTTCCCTATTCATTCTTATATTAGGTCATCATCTGCATTTTAATGTTCCAAGTGCTGGGACACAGGTCTTCTCTCTGTGAGAGGGAATGGACCATAATCCACCACGCGTAGTGCGGGTTGGTGGATATGTTAGATGCAGTCGTCATAATACCGAATAGTGGGGCGCGAGTCAAAATATTCCAAAAAATCAGTGTATGTTAATTACTTGAAATTTACCTCCAGTAAGCTACTAAGCGATTATGTCTGTAGAATAAATATGTCACGATTGTTCAGAGACCAGTTTCAACAGCAGACCTGCAGTCATACAACCTTGCGCAAGAAATCTCGAGTCCAATTACTTGACGTCCTATGTCCCCTAACTTGGGCAGAGGGCGGCCATAATAGTCCTCCATCGCGAATGGTCTTGAACTTTACATTTATTCTCCCTTCTTGTAATTTCAATGCTAAATAAAATGCCAAAAATGTGGGGGGAAGAATTCTTCAAACTCCTCAGAAAACGATGAAACTTCCACCTTATGAAAATATACCTAACTATAACTAGAATCGTAAATAACTACACTATCTACCCAGTTCACGTTACAAACAGGTGGCAACACGCCAGACGAAGCGAGTGTCTACTGTGTGATACCAAAGTGTTGTCTCTGAACATTATATGTGCAGTCGCGGTGTGAAAAAGTCTAGTTTCGTTAGTAGGAGAAGTTGTAGCAGATGCGCATTTCGAGACATTTTATTTGCTGTATTAAGGCGTCATGTGACAATACCACATCGATGCGAAAACGTGTTTTCATATCAATTTTTTTTTTTTTTTGCGAGATATGGTATATATCTCGTTACGCTACGTTAACGTTAAGTAACGTTACGCTTTGGAGGATAACCGTAGTCATATACTACGTTGCAGAATGTATTGTTTTGTTATGGTAGGTGGCATACGACCACGGTTATCCTCTGAACACCACTATAAATATGTATGAAATAATAAAATATTTATTTAATGTAAGTTGTTCATTTAATTCCCGATAAATATCGATAAGTTTGTACATAACAATTTCAAATGGGAACATTTTCTTGTTTCATACTTTTCAGAGCGTGATTTTTCAATAATCGGGTCTTAGTTTTTGAACTTATTTTTATGTAATGATAATGTTAACCTCAAGCTGAAGCTCATAGTAGATGTGTTTGGTTGATCAGCACCATTTCCACCTTGTACCAATAAACATTGTAAAAGAAGTACCTCCCTTTTTATTTCCAAGTTAATTAAAAAGGATTATATACAATATTACGACTTTTAAAAGAGTCGTTTGCCTTCCCTTTAGAATTGTTTTGATGATTTCCTGGAAGCAATAAAGTGACGTTTATGTTTTCTTCAGGATCTTTAACTGAGGGTGTAGGTATACAAGTTGCTGAAGTCACTCTAATGAAGAACTCTTGAACCTTTACTTAAACTTACTTCAAAACTAGGTAGGTAGCTTTTTATTTTTGTCCATCTTCGTAACGTTTTCCATACTACAAGTACATCGGGATTGGCTTCTATTCAGCTGCGGCTAAGTGATAAGTCATTTATTTCGGAACAATATACCTACATTGTGTAGTTTTTTTTTTATTAACATTACCATTAAAACATTGCGATCAACAAAGAAATTAAAAAAAAACTAATATAAAATGTAACAAATTCAAATCAATAATAATATCAATTCCATTTAAAATAATCAATAATTCAATAATATTTAATCAAATAATTCATCTAAGTCTTGAATAAAAAATTAAATGGAATGTCAATGATACGAAAAAAAAACAAATATTCAATAAAATGTTCAATAAATACGCATTAATTATCCAATAATAAAAATAGAATGTAAAGTATAAACAAATTAAAAGAAATTGTTATGAAAAGGTCAATAATATGTCATCTAATAGACTATAAAGAACACTACAGTAAAATAAATTTTTAATTAATACAAGAGATCAATAATAGGAACAATCATTCAATAATACAATTTATGAATAATCCAATACAAATATACGACAAAAATTCAAAAATAATAATATAAATAATATACAATTTCAAATTTCATTAAAATTTATACCAATAATAACTACGGTTGTTGTCTATCATCTAGGAATTCATCGACGCCGTAATAGCCCTTCTTCGAAAATATGTCTTCATTTTGTTTTTAAATAAGTTAACGCTATTAATGCTTAAATTCTAAGGGTAGGCTGTTGTTTAGAAATACTGATTGGTATCTGGGACTGTGATGACCAACGTTAAATTTCGGCTGCATTGTGTTAGGCAAGTCTTTTCTACACGTACTATCTCTAACTTGTCGTTGTTCATTAGTTTCCGATTTGTGCAAGTTCTTGAGGATCATTTTACTCTGGGTTATGCCAATACCATAGCATTTTACTAGAAACGATTGCTTATTTGTCCTCCATATACTAGTTACGGGTTACCACGATACCTATTGGTTTGACTGATTGCCAGACGCTTGGGCTTCTAAGTGCCAGTTACGACGATAATTACTTCTGATTTGTATCATTATTTATCACGGTAAATGTCTTTTTTTTATAGAAACAGATACTAAAGAGACACTTCAAATTGAATATATGTAAGACCTAAAAAAATAAATCTGAAGTGTAAGAAGGCTGAACACACAAAAGTCGTCGACCCTACATTTTTCTTCAATAAAAAGCCCTTTCAATCCAGCACCGTCAACGAAGTTTGCACATGTTAGCGGAAATAGGGGGTGTGGGGCTCACGGAAATGATGTTATATCTCAGTCCCATGTGACGTGGTGCATCCTTTTATAAAATGTAGTTGTTTAAAGAAAATGTTTAACTTGCATGATGGGAGAAAGTTGTTTGGTCATTGAATGGTCTTTTTTTATTTGGAGGTAGAAACGAGTTTATTAATTCTACATTATTTATAAATAAAGAGTTAAACTATGCAGTTTCTTTAACGCCAGATACAAACTACAAATAGACGTGACGTCACACAAATCCTACATATTTGTTAACTAACTCCAAGTGCACTTATGATATGTGTCATTAATGATGAAGAAACTAGATCCTACGACACAGGGTATCCCAGTGTGGGGTCTAGGGTTACTTTAATGCACTTTATATGTGTTTTCTTGTGTTTGATGCTATAATTTTTGTTTTTTTATTGTGCTTAAAGTAAGTAAAGTAAGGTCTCTTAATAAAATTTATCTTATCTTATCTACTGTATAACAGTTTGAGTCAAACCCATAATGCCCATTACTTAAATTAGGGAGTGTCTGTACGATGTTCTTCATTGAAAAAAAATCAATAGGGCTGTCTTACGAGATGGACCTTTCATTGAACAGCTTTACCATGCATGTAAGGGAGTATGTAAGATCTTCTATGAAACGCCTGCTGCTAATACAATTTTTATTTATTACTTAGCTGTGTCCGCCGCTTCGCTCCCGTCAACTGCTTACCCTACCCTACTTTCCTTCCTGCCTACATTTACGGAGAATCTTTACACCATCATTCAAAAAATGACTTCAAAGGCACAACGCCATCTATTGAATATGGAGTTCAACTGTCCGAGTACCTATCTGAATTGCGTGTGTTGTGATAAATTTACTTCTTGAACTCCTTTAAACTCATCTAACTATTGATAGAATGAATCTATAGCGACGAAAAAAAATTAAGTAATACTTCAAGTTACGCACATTTTTTATATATAAAAGTTAACTATATTGGTTTAGTACATTTTACGTGATGCGCACACAATAAACAGACAAACCGGCAAACAGATATTGATTATTCATAGGATCGCGTTTGGCAACTATCTCACCTGGTAAGCGGTGAGGTGGTTTACGATGAGGCACACGAAAAACATTTCACTGTTTATGAGCTTTATTTTATAAGCTTTTTTATCCCAAAAGAAATCCTCTGTTCCTTTAGGACATTCATATTTCCAAGAACCTTATTTTGTGGATAGCAATAAATCACAAAATTAAACTTTTTCTGGGCCTTAATTCTTCAAACAAAAATATCCCAAATATCTTCAAATACCCACATCTAATAAACATCGGTTGTTTTAACTCAGTAATATATCTTAAGAAAGTAACAAACAGAATGATATATCAAGCTAAAGGTTTTCAGACTCGTATTAAGAAGATTTACGAATATAATACGTACTGTTAACAAAATAGGGGCCATGAAAATACTTAGGTAAATAAGTACCTGTTGGGTAGGTGCTTAGCTGCCTAATTAGATTATGGGAGATTTACAGGTTTTTGTTGGCAAACAGTGAAAGAAAATGTACGTATATTTTCTTTTTCTTATTTTGGCATAAAAATGGCTTAGGGTGCCCTAGTCGGTCATTCTTCCATACAAACGAAGTATAGCGAATATGCCACTGTTTGACGGTGTACGTTACAAAATAAAAAAATATATCATTTGTCTCTTAATTATTTAGCCCTGCATGGAAACAAAAAGTTAAAGAAAACATATATTTGAATGTTATGAGCTCGGAAGTTCCATATTTCAACACTAATTTTAACGCATTTTTGAGCACAAATAAATACCATAAGAAGAAGAAAAATTGCAAAACAGTTATTTGTTACAGATACATCCAGTACTTTTTTCATGATATCCATATTCCCAAAGGCCTGTTTATAAAATTTCACGCGCTCGTCTTCTTTCTTAATCATCATCCATTTCGCTATAAATTTGCAGAAGTGTGTATTCGTACGCGCACTAGATTGTTACTGCTCATCATAGCGTCTATCTAGATAGCATGCGTTTTGACCCCGCCCACATAGTAGTTCCTGTCGCCGACTGAGGCACCCACCCTTAAGCAAACGTTGTCTCTGACACTTGGAAAACTACAAAAGTATTTCTTTAAGGCTCATTTTGGTTTTATCTATCTATATACGTATAAATAGATTTCAGGGTGCAAAATATCATTCAATCAACTAAATCTATCGCAGTCATCAACTGATCAAAATTATCTGAAAAGCAACGCCCTTACACTTGTTCCTCTACCGTCACTAACTATTCTGTCCTATCTTGCCTTTCTGAATTCGTCAGCGGTCAATATAGGTGTTGAATTAACATGTAAACATTTAAATTGTTAAATTTATATTATAGAAATCAGTACATAAATACCAGCAGAATGCATTTTGAGATGCATTCGGCTAGTATTTAGCAGGTATGGGTAGGTATTATTGTAGGTATACTGTTAACTTGAGTTTACAGTATACCTACAATAACACATACTCATGCAACATGTAAACAGGCTAGTTTATTTAAACGGACAGAACCGTGCCGTCTCGTACCTATAATTTGGCACCAACATCCAACATCTGAGTCACAAACAAGTCCACGTAAGCTTTAAAAACTAATTCAATTCAAATCCATCGTCCAAGTTAACGCTGCACTTTTACAATTTCCTGTGTTCAGGATACCCCCTAGTAGACACTGACTTGCTGCATTACTTGCTGCTGGAGAGCTTGAGGCGGTGATGTTTATGACGTCACGCTGAAGTAACTACACGAAGGCTGCAATCCTGAGCTCTAGTTCAGAATGCGAATATGAATCAATCAAATCAGCCCTACACTAATCTAGTTTTTCTTAGACAACCTTTCTATATTCGTGGGTCCACCTATATAGCTGGCATACGAATACTTATAATAAGTACAAAATTACAATTGTAAAAAATAACTTCCAGTAGTCCACTTTATAAACCAATGCGTCTCAAGTTACCAGCATGACTCCACAGAAATAAACTAGAAATATGAACCAAGAAATAGCTAGTTTATTCACAAAGAAAGAACTGCCATCTTTGATCTATCACTTGGCACCAACAACCCACATCTGAATCACAAACAAGTCCACGTAAGCTTTAAAATCTAATTCAATTCAAAACCCATACATTCCCGATCATCGTCCAAGTCAACGGTGCACTTTTACCATTTCCCTTGTCAAGTTAAGCCCGCTTTGTTGTCTTTTAATTCCGGGATCAACTTCGATCGATAGTGGACGATATTGTGGCGGGCGCACAAACAAACTTGGCAAGAGTTTGCAACTCAAACTAACTTTGTTTTCCTGTTTGTGTGTTCTGTTGGACTGAAAACATTGTATTGCATGGCTTAGTTTCTGTTCTGGGGACGTAAATAAGAAATTAGTTGATTGGTTTTCTTAGAGGGTTGGACGAGGTTTTAGACTTGGAAGTTTATTAGATATTATCTTCTGAAAGCGGCATTGCCAGCGTGAAGTGTTTTTTTATACCAAGGGAACATTACACTTGAATGTAAAGTAGTCTATGTGCTATTCCAGACTTCAATCTATCTCTGTGCTAAATTTCATCCGGATCTGTTCAGCCGTTCTGGCGTGACTGGGTAAATATACATCCATCCAAACTTTCGCATTTATAATATTAGTAAGATTTTATAACATTTTTGCCTTCGTATCGCACACTCCCCGAAATGTAACCGATAAAAACCGACAAGCTGGCAACTCGGCGACGATGTTCAAGGCTCTGGAGCTTTGAATCAACCAGTGCCTCATTGCCAATGACCCTCAAGGCCCGTTTTTTGATCGACTCTAGTATATCAAGCTGGTACTTGGCAGATCCGTCCCAGAGATGAGAACAGTATTCCATGCAAGATCGAACCTGCGCTTGATACAACTTAAGCAGCTGTTCTGGCGTGAAGTACCGTCTCACCTTCGCAAGGATCCCCAACTTTTGAAGTCCCTCACTAAGGTACTCTGTGAGCCTGGTTGTCTCCTGATCACCGCTGTTCGAGCGATAGACAGATAATTTTATCCAGGCCCGTGTCCACCACAGCCCAAAGCACAGAGAACCTGGAGTTCTCAAGGTTTCGGAGACGCCGATAACAGATGTCGTCTCGAGTGTACATGCATACACCCGCGCGTTGCTTAAAATTGTGCTCCAGGGTATACCCTGGGTATGTTAGGTACGATACGTCTGACGGACATCTGATCTGCGTCCCCGAAAGAAAAAAGAGAGCCGGCTTATCAGTCTCCACGTGATGATGGACTGCTATGAGGTTGGAGTGCAAACCTCTGATATTAGTGAGGTGCACTTTTAGTGGGAGGGGGTGCAGCCGCTGTTCAACGTTCAACTTTTTTCTCTTTTTGATTTTAAGCGATTGAAGTAAGGTGAGAAGAAGGAAGTGAGATGCGATTCCACGCTGCTAACCTACAGACACGCACTGAAAGGACCCCATCATTGGGGGACTAGTCTGGAGACTGCGGAGATGCCCGAGCCCCCCCGGCAATGTCCATTGGGCCCACCCTTCTGGTCGCCAACCAGCACGATGGTGCATTCCGGGATTTTTCGTCAGTTGGCGGGGCAGCCTTTCGTGTGTGGCTGGCACACTACTTGGGCACCCAAATACCTGCGGTCGGCCAGCGGTGCACCGTGCCTTGGATCCCGCTACCCTCCGCGACCAGTCTCCCGATACGTCCATAACAGCGCGCGCAAGGCTGGTCTGCCTGCAATGGAACCAGCATCTCGACCCGTCTCCTGAAGTGGCTACACCGAGCATCGCACTGGAACACGGCTAGGCCGCTTGACGGTACGTCTTTGCCCGGTGGGTGGTCGCAAGCCATCGGCCGAAGCCGAACACCAGTTAAGTGTCACCTGATTAGCACCACCCGGGGATCACGTCTAGGGTATCGTATGAGGTACTTTCGGACGTGGGTGACTCGGCCCCCAAATGTCAAATGGCTTAGATTTTTTTGTTCTACGACTTACCAGTTTCCTAACGATGTTTCCTTCACCATCATTTTATTGACCTTCTTAATTTAAAAAAAAAACTTTAATAGTTGAATGACGTGGGGGCTAAGACCTCACCTGGTGTGATTGAGGTCGTAATTACCAATGTGAGTTTTCCAAATCATATTTGTACTTCTAAGTTCTTTCTTGGACATCGATGACATCGGTGAAGAAAAACATCTCGGGGAAACCTGGAATCGCCAGACCGACTTGAGAAAACTAGTTGGTTAATGCTCGCATCTTCTCCGTATGAGAAGAGGCCTTTGCTCTGCAGTGGGACTGTTACAGAATGGTAACAAATAGTTGTACTCCATTTTAATTTCTATTCTTGTAAAAAAAAGTAAATACAGCTTATCTTTCGGGTTGCTATGAAGATATATCAGGTTGGTACAAGTGTAGTTAAATGCATGTTGTTGTAAGATTTTGTAATGCCGTAAAGTCGACTGTTAAAATATTTACTCCATGCATGTTTTTAAATATTTATAACCACAATTTTCAGCAGTAAAATAAATAAAGCGTAATATAATTTATATTTTAAATGCTAACAGTCAATATTTAATGCCAATCTGCAATTACACTCAGTAAATAAGTAAACAGTTGAGTGAATTGCTACGGATTACTGTTTTCCGCTACGCGGCTACGAATATTGCTTCGACGCTACGAAGCTACGCCGTAGAATTTATCTTTGATGTTCAATGCAAAAAATCTTGAAAGAGTTCTTATATGTGTGCTTTATTACAAATGATTTTATCGTTTGTATGTGACTTGTAGCCGGCTTCTGAATTTTTAGAAACTGGCTAATACAACATTATTATTTTGTGAAACTTATGAGTTCGCTGGCGAATGAAAGCCGTTTCATTAAAGTAAAATTAAGAATTCGTATGTAATGGTAACTAACTGAAGCAATATCTTTTTAAGCTTTGCCCCACACTAGGTATTTCTTCCTGTATCGTGGATGCGTTTAAAAAACATTTAAACTCATATACACAAGACACCCATATCCAGAACAATTGTCTGTACAAGTGCGGGAATCGAACCTGCGAGACGCAGTGCAGCAGCCGATCGCTCAACCTCTACGCCTACCGTGTCGTATTTTGATTCTGTGTAGATACATTTTGTATTGGTAAAGTAGATAGATAGTAACCTATTAATAAATTCACTTTGACAACCTGAATCCTAAATAATTTTGCCCTTTTTCTGTGAAATTCGTCTAGATATTTTTTTTTAAATATACGAGATTATTATTTATTAGTTTTAAAGAATTTCATTTTATCGAAAAAAATTGGTATTCGATTCGCCACTCAAGTTAGTCATTCTACTAGGTAGGTATGTTTATCGAGAAATAAAAATTAGGTAAAATCAAGAAAGATTTCATATATTTCCACAAAAAAAACTAATTGTACTCTAAATTGCTTTATACACGCTTAAGTAATACAAACGAGGGCTATTTCGTTCAGGTTAATTAAACCCAAAGTATGTCACGTAAAACTACAATATAATAAATAAATAATTAGTGTTTTTTTTAAGCTTCAGATACTTAACTAAAATTTGCTAGTATAATGATAAGAAGTACAAAAAAAAAACATTTACATAATTTAAACTATTTTGGAGAAAATATTTATAAAAAAAAAGTTTTTATTATTATTGTGGAATTTACTCGTATTTTACGAACAACGTTTTCAAAATATGCTAAAGTGGTAGGCAGGGCCACAAAAACCATCTGGTACACTAGACGAACAAATATTTTTAGTTTTTGTTAAAAAAGGTGTTTATAAAAACTGGAAACTGTAATTCTAAACGTCTAGTCTGTGAGATCAGTTTTTCAAAGAATGTTAATACTGTCCTGTTAATATTGATATTAATTTCGCAAAATTATTACTAACGCTTCAGAGATTTTTTATCGTTATGAAATTAAGATTTTATTGCGGCTACGTATGACATCTTTATATTCATGAAAACATGCTAATTGAAGTCTCTCTAAGTAATCTGACGGAGAACCAAAGTTGTCGACTTAGCTCACAGTATGAGAAAATGGTTGAAGGCTGCTAGCAGCTAGATGAGATTTGGCGAAAATCGAAATATATATCGTACGATTGAAGAATCCTGAGTTCTTCAATCGTACTATTAGATTGGGTAGATTGGGTTCAGGTAAATAAACACGTCACAATGAAAAATATTTAAAAGTAAAATAGGGTATTTGGCTGCAGTTGGCTGGTCAAATCTAACTTAGTTACATATTTTTACGTTTAGGGTTGAAGAACAAAATAATGAAAACGGAATTCACATCTTTGGATTAATCATTTGACATTTTGATAGCGCTTGGCATTCCCATACATTTTTCCAATTGTCATTGCGACGCTTTTTTAACCGACTTCACAAGGAGGTTATCAGTTTGACCTGTATGTGTATATGTGTCCGCGATTTCCTCACGTTAACATTATTGTAACACGATAATTCTTTTTTTATTAAATTAAATATCTCTCAACTTAGGTTATAGTGCAAGTTTCATCAAAGTCGGTCAGGCAGTTTTCAAGATACTGCAGCACGAATGTGTAAATTGGGTTATTATGGGTATATTGTCAATTCTTTAGATAACTTACTATGGAACTTGCTCAATTTGTAGTGATGGTGAACCAACACTTAAAAGAGAGTAATAAAAACTTTTTCGCAAAAAAATCAGGCATGAGAAAAATAAAGCGCAAGATTTCAGTATACAATTGTTTCATTCCGTTTTAGTTAATATAAGTCTAACATGCCATCCCGCTTCACCCAGAGTGGTTGAATCATTGGATGAAAGAATAACATAAAAAAAAACTTTGATCTATGCGCTGCCACCGACGACGCCGTGGAAGTGGCTAAGTTTTGGGCCAAACGAATTTGAAAGAGTTTCGTGCAAGCAACACGAAAAAACAGTAAATCCCGATAATCCCCAAAGGGTTACCTTTCACGCGAACGAAGGTGCTAGCAAAAGCTATACTTACTTTATAAATGAATCAATTTAGAATTCACAACCTCATGTATTAAATAAATTAGAGTCCCTTCTTTGGTTTTATATTCAGAGCTAATCGCAAACTGTTAATTGCTGTGTTCAAAAAGTCATTAGGGCTAGAATTAAATTACAGAATATAGTGACGATGGCTGTAATGACCTTTGGATAGGTCAACTTGGGTTGTGAAGTAGGATAACCTTTTTGTCAGTGTCTTGAAAAGCGATTGAGAAATTAAGTCATAAGTATGGGTACTTGGGTAGGTACGAAAGAGGATATTTATCATACTGCATAATCTTAGAAATACCTAGAAAACATAATGGGGGTAATGATTTATAATTTGTTACGATCGGGCATTTATTGGATGATTACAGTAATAGGTTTTACCCCATTTTAAACAAACAGTCATTGCAGATAGATATAACCCATTTAACTTACTGTTGGGCTAACTTACTTCGTATAAAACTGTCACCACATAATTCTACCGACAAATCAGCCAAAATATGCCAAAATCTCAAAAAAAATGACATTCACCAACCCCACTGGACCTAAGAGGTAGAATGTTAGTAATGATTTAATCCATCTCACTGAGAAGAATCCCAGCTGTAAGAACAATATATAAATATTGAATAATTATGCAAAATTTAACCGAATATCTTGAAATTGTAAAATAGGTCACAAATTCATAAATACCGGCCAAGTGCGAGTCGGACTTGCGCACGAAGTGTTCGGTACCATTATCGCAAAAACGGCAAAAAATTGTCTGTTGTATAAGAGCCCCCCTTAATTGTTTATTTTATTCTGTTTTTAGTATGTGTTGTTATAGCGGCAACAGAAATACATCATCTGTGAAAATTACTGATGTGACTGTCTCGCTGTCACGGTTCATGAAATACAGCCGACGGACAGACAGAGACAGACGGACAGTGGAGTCTTAGTAATAGGGCTTTTTTACCCTTTGCGTAGGAATCCGAAAAACGATTAATTGTACCTCTTTATAAAATTAGATTTGTAATTTACTTTTCCATGTAACTGGTTTTTTTTTTTCATTTGTTTTTAACGATTTATTAATAAATGAATATTTCTAATTTACAGCATGATGACAGACAGGTGGACAGTGGAATCATAATTATAAAAACACGGAACACTAATATTATACTCTTGCGTTTCTTAAGGTCATCTGCGAGAACTGCCAAATACTCGAAACAAAACCAACTACCCAATTCCTCGACTTTCCACCACATTTAGACATCATGTTTTTACGACGGAGCCGGTCAATCGGAACTTTTTATTCCCATCATTCGCCACATATGGTGCCCGGTTAATGAGGTCAGATCTTTTTCGGGTCCAATTGAAAATGGGGCGGTGATATATCTTTTGGCAAAATCTCATGGAGAACGCTTATGTGAGGAACTTGGGGACTCATAGTTTTTTCGGGAGAATTTAATTTAAAGGAAGTTAGTTTCGTTTTCGGGTTCGGTGTGATTTTGTTGTAATGTGTGTTGAGTGAGAATACAAAATATATTTATTTCTTGAATATAGGTAGGTTAGGTACGGAAGTTGAAATTATTAAAGAACGCTATGTCTAGCCCTCATTGGCGTACAAATATTAACGAGAAGTTTCAAGACTGTGCCGGCTATGAATTTGCAAAGAGGACAATGGGCCAGAAATACTTATTACAACATAAAAAGTGTCAACTGTAATTATTAATTCTATACGTGTCAAATATCATTATTCAAATATATATTTATTCAACTAGGCCAAAAAACGGCACTTTTGAACGTCGTACACAAATTACAATTAAAATTTACAAGTAATAAAAGTTGATTCTACCGTGCATTCGGAAAAGTGGCTTGTTATGGAGAAGAATGCACAAGAAACTCCATACAAACACATAAAAAAAAATGTGTCTTACATTATTTACATAAATTCATACATTAATAAATTCATATATGTGAGGACCATACACCCAAAAAAGCACTACACACTACTACGTACAGTATAAAGTATTAAAATCTTTAACAGGTAAATTCATTAATTTTATAAATAGGAACATGTTTCTCACATAGTACAAGTCGAGTCAAATATTAAATTTTATCCGACCATGCGATATACCTACCTTTACGTAGGTACCTACGTTCAAAACGTATGAAGCTACTGGAAAACTCCCTCTTATATCTCTGTCTAATATTCATTTTGATTTGAATGATCAAGTTACCCATCCGTCAAAATGAATCTTTAAATTTTTCAGCAACACGATTCAAACAGTAATTATAGAAATTACTGAAACTACTATTATAGTATGTGTATTCTACGAGTATTGTCAGTATACTATAAATACTTATAATAATATCCATACTTCATAAATATAAATAATATCATAAATCACTTCAAGATTTTCTTCTCTCATTTTTATAACGGCAACCACCTGCCTATTTATAAATCGACTGAAATCCAAGCCACAATACTAGAATCAGGTTAATGATATTTGCGAATAATGTCCACAAGCTAAATATTATTATGTGCATACGTTCACATTAATCTTGGTCATAAAGGTTGGCCAAGCTGCAATGCCAATATTGTAATAACACTTGGCTTTTGGATTACGAATATATTAATATTTATTTGAACTTTTGTTTGTGTTGATTATTACTACCGGACTATTTATCGGATGGAAGTCGTTTTGGATAAAATTGAGATTTTGACTGATGTAAACACATTTAATTAGGATGAAACCGACCCCGAAATAGTCAGGTTACGTGTAGCAAACCTAATAATTATGTAGTAAGGAGATTTTATTTTTTTGTTGTTTTTTTTAATACTGCATGCAAGCTTCAGGCTTTTAGTCATGATGGGTCCGCTCTTGTCTTTATCTGATTGCCCTTATACAGACAAGATTATACCAAGTGATAATTTTTAAGTTCAATATGACTATCGAAGAGATTTTCTGAGACTGAGATGTATAGAAGTATAATAATATAATACTTTATTCATTTTTAGACAACTAAGGCCCATAGACAAAATACACAAATTAAACATACAAAAATAAACTGATACATAATTCTTAACAAAATTTACTAAACAAAAAAATATAAATTTAGTAAACACATTGGGTCGGCGACGTATTGCGCTGAGGTGTCATGTAGCCTTCCGCAGAAATGCCGATCTACGACACCCGTCGGCCAAAATTATTTCTTCATGAAGGTCTCCAAATGATGAGTATAAGCCAGTACCTAGTATTTAGTCCATTTACCAGCAATATCACAATTACTAATCAGTCGTTATCATTAAAGCAATTACATTTAGCAATTGAGGTACTACAGGTAACTACTTTATTTGTAGTTATTATATTATATACACACTCAATACCCAGCCTTTGATATATAAAAACATACGCCACCCCATATTCCTCATAACGAAAACAAAAACGAATCTAATCTGAACCCCGCCACTCCACGTCAATCATTCACACTAGAAAAATCAAAGGCGACACAAGACGATTCATAATTTTCTTCATAACCTCTATCGACCGAAGGGTATTAATATCTCCAGATTTATTTCTCTGCCTACAATCTTCGAGCCGGTCATAAATCATGAAGAAAGCCGAAGCCGAAAGCCGAAGCCAGGCTTCCTCCGTGGACATCACGCGTAAATGTGAATTATTGTCATAGTTATTCGATACTGGGATTGTAAGAATTTGTGCGAATACCCTTCGTTTGTTTTTGATTGGGTTTATGGACGCCATATTTCTGTATTGATGTAAGTAATGAAATTGGGATATGTTCTGTGATTAGTTTGGTTTAGTCATGGTTGGGTGGGAAACAAATGGTGGTGTAGTAATAAACCTTTGTGTAGTGGCTTGTTTTGAGTTTATTAACGTCGTTTAATCATATTGATAGTGCTTCGGATGGATCTCGGTTGCTGGAAATAAAGAATCGAAGAGTCAAACATTAAAGACAAGTTAAGTGACGTGATTGGCTATTGAAAATATTTCAACGAATCTCAGCGTTTGACAATTTTAATAATAATATAATAATTCTGCGATAAAATTCGTTCCAAAAACTGGGCATTCGTCTTTCGTCAATTTACTCCATACAATGCATTTGATTAATAAATTACTCTTTAGTTGCACCGTTTTTAGGGTGCCGTAGTCAAAAAGGAACCCTATGGTTTCGAAATGTCTGTCCGCCCGTCCGTCCGCAGCTTAGCTCAGCGACTCTTAGTATTAGAAAGCTATAATTTCGCATCGATAAACTTTCTTTTTTCTTTATCATTTTGCCTTCTGTTACACGTTTTGTTTCCTCCTGTTACTGTATACGTAAAGTGGGGATATTTTTGTTCTCGTCTATCCTATTACAGTTTGGAGTATCTTTGCATAGGCAATTCAAAAATTGTACGTGTCTGATAAAACCATTTTTCAATGCAGGAATCCGTTTGCGTAAAATTAAGCTTTAAATGGCAAATTTTTGTTAGAGACAAGTCAAGGTGTCCACCCCCCCTTGTGCCAGCTAAATGGTTGCTGAAATTAAAAGGAAAATTATTACAGCTATGTAGGCTTTATATGTGTACGAGTGACACTTAACAAACTTATAAAATTAATTTGGAAAAGTATAAATTTTGTATATTGCTGTATGATGACAATATTTTTCGAATGGCAAAGTTAATTTTGTCCCTTCGTTACAGGAATGTTCGGTTTTTTCATCGTTTTTGTACGTTAGTAATGTAACTTATTTATTTTGGGGCATTTAGCTGTTTATACGAAACTCTCTTTGCGCGAGTTAGAATTGCACTTGGGCGGCTTTTTATTCTAAAGAACAATAAAATCAGAAAAAATATAATGACACAAATTTAATATGATCTTAACCAACTCAATCACAGCGTCTGTGATAGAAGCTTAAATAAAGACCATTGCTTAGTAAAAATTCACAGTTTTCTAAAGCTTTGATACACAGATACTCTTATCCCACAAGTAGATCAAAGCAAAGTATATTATTTTTCAAACATGATCGGATGGTAAAGACGATTTATCAAGTGTTATTTATCACAGAAGTGGTGGGAGTCAACTGTTTTTGAACCCATTCGTGAACTTTCGCCCTTAGGGTCGAGTAGAACAAAATGAGAATGTGTGAAATGGACCGCTATTGTTTCTTCACTATCCGTGAGCTCTAGACAAAGTGGTATTATGGCAGCAATAATGATTCAAAAGTCCATAACGTTTTCGATTTACTACATGAAATTTCGGTAACGCATATCAAACAGACATATTTTGGACATTTCAATGATACAAATGTCACTCTGTGTGGGCCATGTCATCATGGCCTGTTAAGACAAAAAAGAAGATTTAAAAAACGTGATATGAAAATATAGACAAATGAAATTGTCTTGAATTTTGAAAATTTCGGTAACGCATATCAAACCGATATATTTTGGACATTTCAATGATACAAATGTCACTTTGTGTGGGCCATGTCATCATGGCCTGTAACGTCAAAAAAGAAGATTTAAGATTCGTGACAAGAAAATAAAGACAAATGAAATTTTCTTGAATATTGCTTGTCCTGGTAAACAATTGATACCTTGCTAATAATAATATTGCGTCTTCTTAGATCCCCGCAGAACAGCTAGTAGAAGCTGTATAAGACTTTCCGAGAATCGAAATAAATGGTTTGCAATTGGAGGGACTTTCTTTTTTCTATTAATTTGACATATTAAACAAATTTTAATGCATTTCGAATATTTCATAATGTCTTTAAATTTGCCAGTACTAAAATTAAGAACTATCAATTTATTGGTGGATCTTTCACGACTGCAAAGGCAACAGAAGTTGTTCACATTTCATACAGACGGATGCCACGAAAAGGCACTTTTAACATCGGGCGAGCAAACATCTTCATGCTCCTGGTTCTCAAGAACTGTTCTATTTTCAAATGTTCCAAGAAAAGAAAATAAATATATCTAGGAATGGTCTATGTTGTTGTCAAACTAGATACAATCTATCTTCTAGTAAAAAGGTTCTATGCCAAACGGGTGAGATATTTTTTATTGGCTTTTTGGGTTACTTTTATCGTATCAATTCGTCAAGACGTTCGTGTAAGTAAACTATTTGGTAAAATGGATCTTACGACGTTAGGAGCTTTTTTGTAGCATTTCCATATTTTCCAACACAGTAAATATATTCTAAAATCTAGTAGGAAATATTCCTAACCTACCTACATATACATAATTATTATGTTCAGCAGTAAATTATTACTTACAGTTACTCCAAAGTTTAATAGGACTCTTCTGAATGAAATTAACCAAAAAAGAACTAGAGTTACACTCATAGCTTGTAAGCTGAAGTGGAAGTGGGATGGTCATATTATTTGGAGAAGGATCGATGGGCTACCGCCCATACAAACCGAGGAAACAAGTCCTGGAATTAATACCGCGGATTGGCAGGCGTAGCATGGGACGACTTCCAGCTAAATATACCAATGTTTCTTAAAAAATGGCTGGGACAGACTAGATGTGAATGGTAGAGGCCAGCTTGGGAGAGGTATAATGACCAGCTGTGGACTACCACAGGTTGAGTTGATCTTCTGTAAGTTATCTATATTTTATTGTCGTTAGACCATTAAAAACAAAAGAATCACTTACATTATTTTCTTAATGGAAGTGATTCCTTTGGTTCCACAGATGGCCTTTTTAAGAGCATCATCTCATTAACTTTAGTACTGTAGCAGTCACTAATTTCTTATTTTTCACATCAGCTTAATTGTCCGAATTCTACTAAAGACAACGATGTTATAAACTGGCAATTAAATTTGCTAGTGGCACATTAGCCCCGGGCTGTTAATGTTCTGACACTGAGTAGGAGGAAATGGAGTGTGCACACGTGCGGAAACAAAACGTGTTCAACATTAGCATCAAAGTCTTCATGACAATATTGTAATTAGTTTGGAAAGCATATCAGTCAGTCATCACTTTAGATATTAACCATTTTTATTGGACTTTCCAAAAAGGAGGAGGTTATCAATTCGAGTGTTTTTTTTTTGTGTGTTTTACCTCAGAACTTTTTACTAGGTGAATTTGATGATTCTTTTTTTTTTGGAAATGGAGCTTGTTATGTGGTCCCATTAAAATTTCATCAATGTCTGATGAAGAATTTCGCAGATATATATCAGAACTCTTTAATAATTACCAAGACGGCAAGTCACTCGGGATAGCTGTAATTCCATATTTGTTTATTATTAATACCATTTCATAACATAACAAAGGTACGTTCCAAAGGGGTGTGAACAGTTCACCCTGGTATACTCTGATTGCACCGGTTTTATTTAAGTTTCATGTTATCACTTTGGGTATTATTGGTACCTAGCCTATAGAACTGGTAAATTATGTACCACAACTAAAGAGTAAAAATAAAAACTTTTTACAAAAAAATACAACCGACTTCCAAATAAAAATACTATGAAGTTAAAAATATCTTCGATTTCGGAAGTCGGCGTCAGCAAACGAATAAACAAAAACAGGAACACCGACTTCCGAAATTTAGTTATTTTTAACTTTCTAGTGTTTTTTTATTTGGGACTCGGTCGGTAGTATTTTTTTGTAAAATAGTTTTTTTGATGCAAGCGAACACAGATGTTAAATATTAGCTAATTACAATTTGCAATCACCATTTTGTCAATAATAGTACTTTTCGTTTTCGGAATATTGGGTATTGTGGTAGTAGACCTGGTATGGACTACTGGCACCTGCTAGGTGTGAGAAGCACAGAAGCAGACAATGCATTTAATCTTAGGGTAGGTTTATGTCCAGTAAATGGTGTCTTTTGATTGAAATGATAATGATTTATTACCGCAATTCTACATTTGCTCTAAAACGAAAAGTCTTCAACACCTGTATTTTAGCTCATATTTTATATGGATGTAAAACGTGAACACTTACAAAACACTACAGAAATGAAATGCAGTACTGTCAAAGAGCACTAGAACATATTACTACAGGCAGATTTAATATTAACCAAAAAATAAAAAAGTTAATTAGATTTTATTAACTTTTTTTATTTATAACTTTTAGTTGTACTTTTTTTTCGAATGAGTTTTAAACATATAAGGATTTTTGGAGGTGATTACAAAAATATATGTGGTATATATTTTGATCGATCGGCAAAAATGGCGATAACATGTCGCAGTCCAACACTGGCTATGGGGATAATAACGGAATGTTATTCTAGGTATAATAAAGGGAGCAGAGAAAATTCAGTAAGGAGATGGAAGTATGAGATAAGACTGCAGAGAGGTGGTCTGTAAGTGATGTTTAATCGAACCATGGACTCAGACGGTGAAACATTACTGGTAGTGCTTTCGCGACGTTGCCGTCCTGAGGCCCGCGTGAGCGATACCGGCGCCACACTGCACGCTTTTACATAAATTGTATGAAAAAAATCAACTGGCCGTTGGCAGTACGACACCATCACCGCGCGCGCGGCAGTCCGATACGAAACGTCTAAATATATCCATTTCTTCATACTCGATCTTTAATGTTCATAGTAACGAAGCCGTTTATTTGAACTTATCAGCGTATGGTTTGGCAACCTGCCATGGAGCGTGTCAATGCCTACTGTTAGGTTAACTTAAATATTTAAGTTGGCTACTGTTGGCTATTTGTCGGGGAGAACCGATTGAGAATGTGGGTAAATAGCGGGGCTATGTATCAATTTAATTTGGGTTATTTTTATTGGCAGCTGTTTGCGTAGATCGGAAGTATTATTTGGGGCTATACATTTTAATTTACAGCACATGCAATTTTGAATTTATTTTGGGCTATGATAATAATCATTTCAGTCGAAATACGTCCGCTGCTGGCCATTATTTACTTTGGAGTATATTAATATATAATATGCAGAAAATCCAGCGATGTGCACTGTGAGAACCTGTTATTAGATCTGTGTAGTAACACACTTTACGGATAGCTATGTGAGGTACGAGAATAGCCCGTATTTGAATCCAATAGATTAGTAAAGCCAAGCTCATCTGAGAGTCTGTTTAGTCGTAAGTTAACTCTAGTAATATTATCAACGATTATGTAAAGTTCAACATCTAAATAAACAACAATAAAGTTCAAAATCGTACAAATAACATCAAAACCAAAGCGGCACTTAACAGCAATAATTCACTCTCACCACGTAATCATATTTCGTCCACAAACTCCTCAAGTTTCAGACGAAGCGACTGCGGCGTCCAAACTGTAATAAAGCCAGCCCTTTACTGCAGTTTCAGTTCATTCATTCAGCAATAAAACTCAAAAGGAAGTGTCGACAAATATCAAGAAGTAGCTGTGATTAGGGGTACCAATTTTGCGAGAATTTATCAGGATGAATATTTATTTTAACACTTTTTTGCCAAAACCTTAGACTTTTGTTTGCAGTGTTGTTACTGTAAACATGAGTATGGATATAGATACACATGAGTAGACACGAACTAGAAAAATACTGTGTCTTGTAGAACAGTTTTCATTAGATGGATTGACTTCGTTCACTGAGATTGACACAATTTACGTTTGACAAAATTGACAAGTAATTATAATTGAGCATCTCATGTGATCAACGTTTAATAGAGATGACAATACCACCATTATGATTCTGTTTTAAAAAGTGGCCTTTATAACTCCGTCTCTGAAACTATGTATTTTACACGTCCACCCCGGTGGGTTCCCGCATTGTCGAGGCTGGGGGGCTTAGTAGCCGTGGCTTGGTCAACCAGATGAACCCGAGAACTCGTCAGGGCTTTAGCCGATTAAGCCGATGATGTAGCGGCCAACAAGTAGGTTGCGGTGCCGCTTGGTAACCGAGCTGACACCGCAACTGAAGCGGGCCGCGATGTCGTATGGAGCGTCCCAGGTCCCTTACGATATCGCGGCTGAGGATTGGACGCCGCGGCGGGAGAGGAGTGCCGGTATTGCGGTCCGATCTCCTTACCTTCCGCGGCCTAGACATGGTCGCCAACGTCTGATGGCGGACGCGGTGGGGCCACAGCTGTGTTCCCTATGCTCAGCGGCCTAACACTGGTTGGTGGCGTGGCCACTGACCTGACCCGTCACAGGGGGACCAAGGGTGCCATACACAGGGCCGTCTGGCACCCATGTGCTGGTTTAGTCTCTGGGGTCGTCACGGCGTGCAATGTGTTCTGCTGCACCGGTGATTCACCACAGAGGAGGGTCACGGACGAGAGCTAACGCGTGCCACTGTTCCCGCCATAAGCGGCACAGAAGAAAGCCGTGGAGTTTTAGTGGATTGGAGTCCCACATAACTGAGCTATCTCCCCGTGGTAGCGCAGCATGCATGAGCAATTCTCAAAGCTAAAAAAAAAATGAATGTCTTTTACACGTCATTTTGACAAGATCAAAACACAGTTTATATTTTGTGAAATAAAGAGATCAAAATGCAATATGGACATTTTATTTTCCTTCACTAATATTTTTTTCTTAAAGTCGAAACATATATTTTATTCCATAGGTAAAATATAATTAATGATAGTGGTCCTCGATCAAAGGATCAAAAGTCGAAGGGGATTTCTCACAATTTTATTATTATACTTTCGAAAGAAAAACTTTATCTTCCTTTGGCTTTACGTTCATCTTTAATCTGACTTGACTGAGCGATGGATTAAAATAAAGTTCTCTAGCCATTAAAGAATTCAAAGAGTCTCATATCTTAGAATTACATTTCTTAGAACCGTCAAACGGTGTGAATGCAGGGGTGAATAGAAAAAAAAACTTTCAAGAGAATTTTCACGTTATTTAAAAATTGTTTGCAGCATTTAAGTAGCTACTTCAATACATCAATCTTACTAATATCATAAATGTGAACATTTGGATGGATGTGAGTGTGGATGTGTGGATATATTTATGTTAATCAATTACGCCAGAACGGATGAACCGATCTGAATGTAATTTGGCACAGAGATAAATTATATTATAGTCTAGAATAGCACATATGCTACTTTCCATCCCGCTATAATGTTCCCTTGGGATGATAAAACACTTTTCACGCGAGCGAAGCTGGCAGAAGCTAGTTAATTATAAAAAAACGATGCTTTGTTTGAAACCAATAAACCAGTATCAAAGTTAAATTCCAAATCAAAGTTTTGTTCCCATTCACCCCTGCATTCCGTTTGTTGAAACAATTTATTTTTAAACAATTTTTCTTATTTTTGATAGCTAGATCCTTTAACAAAAGTCTTTTATGAAACATTTATATTGTCTACATAAATGATTTAATAAAAAAACCTATCCTAGCTGATACTATATTCATAACATTTTCTAACACCGCGAGTTTCTCAAGACAGAAGCCAGACTCAGGCGAGAAATAATATTCTCTTTCCTAGATATCCCAGAGGAGCAACCAATCACAAGGAATATGGGAATGATGTGTAATATCACTTACGTTTGCACTTTAATATTTATTTATCAATCGTAGATACTATAAATATTTTATAAAGTTTTGAAAAACGTGACCTGTGTTTTCATTTTGATGCAGTGAAGCTAGTATTTATTTCTTTAGAGCCAATATCCCCACCTTGACTATATTTAATAGTTTACCATTTGCTTTTTTTTCGATATATAAAAAATACAGGGTCAAATTGTATTGACTCCACAGACTAGAACTTATCACGTCTCCAGGGTTTCGTTAGCTAAATGAATTGGACCCTGTTTATTTCATGTGATATTGTAGAACGCTAACAAAAATATCGAGTGTTGAATTTGTTGTAGTAATATTGTGGTGAATTTTTGTGATATTTTTTAAATCTTGATGATTTTGTTACTGTTGTCGGTGTTTTAATATTTTCTTTATCATAGGCTAAATGTTTTAAGGTTAACTATAAATTATTTGGAACTAACTAGGTTGTACATGACCATGTGAGTTTTATTTAGCTTTATTATTTTTTTATTTTGTCCTGAAATCCTTGGTGCATACCTAGTTAGTTCCAAATAATCTCATTACGTAATTGTGCGTTATTGTAATGTAGAACGCATATGTTTCTTTTTAATAAGGTAAAACGCACGGTTTATCAAGATGCTCTGATTTATAAAATATAATAAATATACATTTAATTCTTTAATTTAATTATGTTTGACAATAAATTACAGTTTGGAATCTGGACGGAACGCCGAAAGTCGGTGGACTACGGGATACTACTTAATGTACGATCGAATCTGAAAGTCTTTAAAACTATTATACTTACGGCTTGTGTAATATGATCTGAAGTGCTCTAATTTTTAATATATAAATATATATAGTGTTATGCTGTGTATAATTTGCCAGCCTTCATACCTACCGTTTACCTGCGCATATACGGCGTGTAACGCCCAGTCCGATCCCCGACGCTCCTTACTGCCTACCTACCACACTTGGTGTATGAGCTGTAGCAGACAGGTCTTCAGACTCGCGCGGCCACAGCGCGCCCGATTCAGCACGCGCAGATTCCTGCCGCCTACTCATTTACGTACCAGCCCGATTGCCTGCTCATCTGCCTACCCAGGGCCTACGACGTCATATTGCCTGTCCGATCACACCGTGCCACGTCTGCCTGCCCTACTCTACAGCCTGCCTATCCGATTGCCGTCGTGGTGCCTGCTCATCTGCCTACCCAGGGCCTACCACGTCTTCCTGCCTGGTTAGCTGCCCACGTCGTGCGAAGCCGGACCACAGTTTTATTATCTTTATCCTTTTTCTTAGTTTTAATTTATATTACCTTTTATTTTTACTAACGTGGCTAACGTTAGCTCTCCGGAGCTTACGTTACGCTACAGTTTGGCGAATAATAATCTGTAACAAAACAAAAAAAATACTAATTTACTTTATTAGTAATACTGGCTGTTTTTGTGTCTATGCCTTATAAAAAAAGCGCTGACGCGCGCATCGCTAATTTGTGAGCAAGTAAAAATTATTCTGCGGGCTTTTTCTTTTCACTGTATTGATTTTATTTGAAAATGTCGTCAAGTAATGATGAATTTTTAATTCGACATCGCCAGAAGTCTCAGAGGCAGCGAACAAGGCTACTTTGAGCCTCTTGCCCGAAATATCGACCGATAGATACTTACAAGCGTATCAAAATTTAATCTTATGGAAAACAAGCAAAGATGCAAATTGCGAACTTATTGACACTAAAACGCCACGGAGGGTGGCGGTCGAACAGTGTAGCCGAGGGCTATATAGATGACTCGATAAGATATAAAGAAGAAATTAGCTCCCGCATTACAATGATTATAAATTTGAAGCCAAGTGTTGGCTCTCGACCATCTACGAGCACACACGCGTACATTCCACCATCGTCGCCGCCGCCGCAGCCGCCTCCATCGCCGCCACCGACTGCAGATCACTGTGGTCTCGTTTCTCCTACTTTCACTCAAGAGAGTGAGAGAGAGACTGGTGAAATTGTAAATAATAGTAATAACTTGACAACATTAAAAATGCCAACTGGCAACGTAATAATCAAGTTTACAAATTGTTCAAATTTTTCTATCTGCTTTAACAAGTGATGGCAAGATTTATTCGTTTAAGAAAGTCCGATTTTTATTTATTTCCTCGCAAATATGTTATAAAACGTTGTATGACATACTTGCGCTTTGATAATTACAGCAATATCGCCTCGGCTGTAATTTTCAACTTTCCGTACTTATATCATAATGTACTATTATTACCTCAAATCTCTATCAAACCGCTAGACGGATTTATATAATTGAGACATCGTTGGATACGTATTACCGCCCAAGTGTTCTTAGATAGGTGGCCCATTTTTTTTCATCATAACCCATTGAGTGGGCTTTAGTATCAAAATTAAGGGATTTAAGAGGTGATACCAAAAAAATTAATAAGACATATTTTTAAAAGTAATTTGAAAGAAAATTGTAACTAAAAGTTATAAATAAAAAATCTAAAAATCAAAAACCCGACTGCTTAAATAGCGAACTAAAAAGCTGTAAACAAGAAAACAAAACCGGCCAAGTGTGAGTCGGACTCGCGCGCCGAGGATTCCGTACAATCCTCAGCTTAAAGATATTATAGACCTGAGTATTTGATATGAATTTCAATTTAATACCTCTACGCGTTCATGAAGAAAAGGGTAGTAAGTTTAAAATTATTAAAAATATATCATATGATGTAACTAAAAATTTACGGTTTTCGCAATTATTCCTTTATCTGTGCTATAAGACGTTGCTTCGTATCAAATTTCAAGATTCTAAGCTCGCGGGAAGTACCCTGGGTTTTAATTCCCTTGCGAGAAAATTCCCTCAAAAATTTGCAGAAATTTGCGACATAAACGGCTGTATCTTTTGATTGCGTTGGCTTAGAAGTTTGATTTTTTCACAGCTATAAGGAACATTAGATTTGAGTCTTGTCGAGTCAGAGAAAAAGGGTCTTGATAGACAGACAGACGGACGGACAGACGGACGGACGGACAACAAAGTGATCCTATAAGGGTTCCGTTTTTTCCTTTCGAGTTAAGGAACCCTAAAAACATGCTGTGTATTTGGAAGATCAGGGTGTCAGCCAGCTCGCGAATTTGAATCCTTCCATTGCACAGCATGATTTTTGTGAAAAGTTAAGGATGTTTTGTTAGGGACATAGACGTCTACAGCTGAACAATTGGTCATATTCTTAGACCACCTTCAAGCGTTGTCACAATGGCTGATCCTGTGCTTCTTGTCTCCAATAGTCGCGTCAAAGTCAAATAATTGTTTAAATTTATTCAGTTAAATGCCAAAGTTTACAAGAAAAATAAAATTGAGTCTTGTTGCGCTTAAAGCATTTTCTAAAAGTTTTAAAAAATTTAGACAAAATATTGGTTGGATAAATAGTTGATATTACTGTTGATGACACCACGAATATTTTTTATAAAGTCAGATTTTATGGGTTTTTGTTTTTATTTTATGTAAGTATGCAAGAATTATTTTACTTGCATTGGAACATAGAAGATTCTCCTAATTTTCGCCACAAATCATTATTATGATGTAAAAAGAATGTAAGATAAATCAAAAAAATATATAAGTTACAGAAATCCCAGAACAAGCTTTCTCTTATATATAAAACGCCACCTAAACACACGTAAATTCGGTAGCTCCGTGCAAAAATATCATAACATAAACTATGTTTTACGATGTTTTTATAGCTAAATAAAAATGGCACCTGTGAACATGTTTAGTTTGAATTGTCCTTTTTTAGAAATGGTGCCACAAGATGGATTGATTCCAGGATTCGCCTATATTTTCCTTTTAATTTTCTTTTTATTCTTTGTCAATATCATGGAATAATATTTTATTGTTATGTTAGATTCTGAGTGGGATTTATAAAATTGTTTGTTTTTTTTTTGTTTTAACCACAGATTTTACAGGTTTTTTTTTTGTATATTTTTAGTAATTATATTTTTAGTAATTGTTTCTAGAAGTTATAGTTACTGTAATTGGTTCCTAACATTGTAATTAATTAATTAAAGAAATAAGATAAAAATAAAAATATTTTTATCAAAATAATTAAATTGACTCCCAAAGCTAAAATAACTTTCTTTTCCGAAGTATTTCTAGGACCTATTGTTTTTCGTTTTTCGACGAGCCAGGGTACATCTCATGGTCGCGGATAAATTTGAAAGAGAGTTACCGCGGCCCTGGCACAAGCAGCTGAAGGAACACGGGTGGGTTTTAGTCAGTTAAAGTATGACACGCCCTTCCGCTTCACCCAGAGCGGAAGAAGTCATTTGATGATGTACCATACTCGTGACATAGTTATCATTAAGGAGTTACAGTGGCCATCTATAGTCTTATTCATCAGATCCACTTCACCAAATTATACTTTCCGTGTGCAAATGCTTAACATGTTGAAGAAAATACCAATTCGCTATTTGTTTGCCTATAATATTTGAGGAGTCCGCTCGAGTTCCATTGGATCCCATCATCAGATCTTGACCTAATGACCATGGGACCACCTGAGAAGTTATACCATTTCAAACAAAAGAAGATTTTTTTCAAATCGGTCCTGGTGTCTTTGAGGGATCGGGTAAAAGACATTAAAAAAAAATCCGACGAATTGAGAACCTCCTCCTTTTTTAAATCGGTTAAAAAAAAATGTTACCTGATGTAAAAGTAAGTATTTAATTATTTATTTGATTGTCTTAATCTTGTGGTGTCAATTCATTAAAGGTCCTCTGATGGGACCATCTTTTTCATAACTTTTCATGTATCGTAAAAAAAAGATAATAAAAATACATTTAACCAAACATTTTGCAAAAAGCTTGTACGCGGTACCTGAAATTATGAACTACTTGTGTGAAGAGTAAAACTTTTTTACCTAACTTTAAAATATTTACATTAAGCAAGCATTTGCAACATTGCCGGATTAAATGCTGAATATAGATATGTAAAGCGAATGACATTAATATTTCAATACAATGACATTTAAACATGGAAAGCATCGTATATTAACATCATAATTTAAACCTTTATTGCTTCGAGGTTTAATATATGGCGATATTTTCCAAAAGTGACACCCGTCATGGTTATCCGTTATCACACAAATATTTTATCGGTATCGGTCGGTAACTGTTTGCTTCTGAATCCGGGTGCCCCTAGAGACCGATACTACCAGTGATATCGGCGGATAAAACCATAATCACTACGCTTGACGCCCAAACCGGTGATTGCGGTGTAAGACCGCAGTCACATTGGGTAATTATGCGTCATGATCGTGGGTAGTGGACGTCACGTCGTTTGTGAATTTATTATGAGTGACGACTCAGAGCAAGGACTATTTATTCTAAGTGACGATTATTAGTAGGATTTTGAGTTTGAGTGTCATTTTGACATTGCAAACTAAATTAATGCTGGCATATTCAGCCAATGATGTTTCCATTGCTGGGATATACCGAAGCTCATCTTACCACCGAATGTCCCAAGAGTTATCGTATGGACCCAGCCAAATGTTGTAATTGTGGCGAAGATCACCCGGCTAACTTCCGGCATTGCAAGGAGCGCCAGAACTATCTTCAACTTTTACATGCTCGGCAAGAAAATATGAAAACTGCACAATAACAGCTCAAAACCAAAGTTTACTCCAAAGTCGACGGTCGTTCCTGGTTTGCAATTACTTCTTCAAATAATAAGGATTCTAAAGATCTGCCAGCGCACGACGCGATTCTTAAAATTATAAAATCTATAAAAGATGAATTTATTGCCTGTGATAACTTGATGGACTAGATTATACTTATACTCAAAATCAAAATCAAAATCATTTTTTTTTATTTCACATAGGCCTACATGGGCACTTATAAAACGTCGACAAAAGGTGCACCGTTCGGGTTGGTCGTTTCCTATGGAGAAGAACCCGCAAGAAACTCCATGGTTACTCTTTTAAAAATGGTTTGGTTTTACAATATTTCCATGTTACAGCATTAGTACTTAGACATGGGGGGACAACGTAGGCCCGACTTATGACAATAAGTCGTAAGAAACTAAAAAAATAAAATAAAAGGATTATATATTTTATAAAAAAGTTAACAAATGTTAACTAGCATCTAGAAGGCCTACAATGTTCACACATTCACAAAAGAATCTATACAAAGGTAAATAAAAATAGTATTACATGACTAAATTTAACATTTTGTTGTTACTAACTCAACTTGGTCAATATGTATAATAAAGCGGGTGACCTTCGTTTTCTATACTGGAACGCTGATGGGATCCGTTCTAAAATTTCTGAATTATTAGTTTTAACCAGCGAAAATTTGTCGACATTTAATTATCGCAATATGTGAAACAAGACTGAGTGAAAACTGTACGTTAGATAAGCCTGGATACACCTGTTACCGAAGTGATAAGGGATCGAATGGTACTGGTCAGGGGGTTGCTATCTTAGTAAAGAATGATATTCCTAAAACATCAATATTTATTCCTCCCACGTATAACCTTCAATGTGTAGGAATCCGCTTAACGTCACCTTAGAGCAACATAATTATCGTGTCCGCTTATAATTCCCCAAATCTTCCTTTGGCTTCCAGTGATTTGGATATATTATTCGATTTAGGGACAAAAGTGTTAATCATGGGTGACCTAAACGCCAAACATGAGTACTGGCGATGTGATCAAAACAACTGCCGCGGTACGCTACTATGTATATTACGGTCTATGGACCTTCATCTGCAACATTGGTACATTACAATCACGCACATACTCCTTCTACATCGGATTTACTTTTCAGCCAAAATGTAACTTCCGTGTCTGAACTTCCCACTCTGCCAGCATTATCATCCAATCACCTTCCAGTGTTGTTTTCAGTGGGTGGTGACTTTACCCGTCATAATTTTAAACAATATAGATATTCAGAAGCAGATTGGGTTGAGTACAGGTCTTACTTGGTTAAACATATCTCATTAACATCTACTAATTATAATTCTATAAATAGTATTGATAAAGCAGTTGACCAACTTTAAATTGCCATTCTGATGAGTCGTGAAATAAATGTTCCATCGGGCCCTTCATCTATTAAGCGCTACACCTTGCCAAGAGACGCGTCAAAGTCTTAATTTCTACTAAAAAAAATATTTTAAAAATGGCTGCAAAAGAAACCAATCCTATAATTAAGATGCAAATAAACAAAGATTTAAACATTCTTAAAACAAAAATAAAATACCAAATCCAAATATACTATAATGGCAAAATATGGAATGATAAACTTGCCCAAATTAATAATCCATCTACCGATATCTGGTGGATTGTTAAATCTCTGACTTATAAGCCGTCAGTGATTTCTCCTTTAAAGTATGAAAATGGCCAGTTGACTGCATCCCTAGCTGAACAGTGTTGCTGACACTTTACATAATAATATGAGTCTGACTATGAACTGGCCTAGTGATAATATTACGGAGGCTGCAGTCAATGAGTCACCAAATAAACTTGATGACGTTAAAGATTTTACTCCACCAAATCTCATACGTCCAAGAGAGATAATCAAACCAATTAGGAAGCTCAAAAGTCGTAAGTCTCCGGGTGTCGATGGTATACACAACTGCTTACTAAAATATTTTCATGTAAATGCTTCGTATTTATAATAAACGTTTTTAATGGTTGTCTGGCAATTGGCTACTTTCCTTCTGCTTGTAAAAGAGCCAAAATAATAACATTTAAGAAACCAGCTAAAGATGAAGCTACACCTACTAGCTATCGACCTTATAAGTCTACTCCCATCTCTGGGAAAATTATTTTAAGGAATAATATCGCCGCGCTACCACCTGCTATTGCCTGAGCAGTTCGGTTTCAGAAAGGCTCATTCTAAAGCGCAGCAACTGGCCAGTGTCGCAGAGCACGCCAAGTTCAACCTTAACATGGGTAAATCTACGGGTATAATATTGCTTGATATAGAAAAAGCTTTTGATGCCATTTGACATGCAGGCCTTTTACACAAGCTCTTAATGTGTGATGTACTTATCGGACTTGTTAAAGTTATCCAGGCATATTTGAATGACAGGTCATTCTGTGTACATATCGGCGATACTGTATCCCAATCTAGACCTATACTTGCAAAGATGCCACAGGGCTCCTTGCTAGGTCCTCATTTATTTATACTGTTCATAAATTATATGCCCAAGCAAACTCATACTCATCTTGCTTGTTTTTCTGATGACACAGTCTCTTTTACGACAAGCAAAGACACCGATTTAATAGTTGCACGGCTCCAGTTATCATTACAACTCCTAGTTTCATATTCCACTAAATGAAAATTAAAATTAAATGCCACAAAAACTGAAGTCATAATGTTCACAAGAAAGAGGTCATTACCAAAAAGGCACATACTATTAGGCGATACGGTTTCACCTTGGAGTGTAACCATCAAGTACCTTGGGAATATACTAGACAATAAAATGAACTGGACAAAAAATATCGATTACATCCGCATTAAAGGAATAAAAGCCCTAAACTGCCTAAATCCAATTTTAAAACGGCGGTCTTAAGTCTGCTCAAATACCAAAAAAAAAATCTACACAACCCTTGTCAGACCATGCATTACCTACGCGGCTCCGGTCTGGAGTAGTGCATGTAAAAGCAACTTACAGCAAACTACAAGTAGTCCAAAACAAGGCTTTAAAAACTGCTTTTAATACACCATCAGCATCATCATATCAACCGAAAGACGTCCACTGCTGGACATAGGCCTCCCCCAAGCGTCGCCACATTGACCGATCCCGTGCGTCCCGCATCCAGCGGATACCCGCAACCTTCACTAGGTCAAATAGGTCAGGTTTAATACACCATTTCGGACTAATCTTAAAAACTTACACAGTCAATTAAATTTCCCAACATTAAAACAGTTCATTACAAAAGTCACTTATAAGTTTTATCTTATAACTAGTTAACCCTAAACATCAAAAGCCACTTATTTCTAACATTGGCCAAACACGATATAAAATTTTTTAAATACATCGACATATATCATCGATATCGTTTCCCACATCACTTATTGCTGTATGAGTAACAAAGACGGAACTACTTGATGACCAGTTTTTTCTTAAGTTCGACACAAATGTAGGTAGATTTGCAAAAACTCACCCTCAGTACACGAAGTTCATTTGCATTTTTTACTATACGTACTTAGTTTTTTAAGTTAATTTAATTGTTAAGTATCAGTGTAAAAGTGCGTTTGTGTCTTACCATCGCGCTGTAAGTACATCAATATCTGTCTAACTGCCACACTCAGAGACGTTAACGGTTACTTAATGACGCGCGTTAAGTAACCGTTAACTGTCTCTGAGTGCGGCAGTAACGTAAGTAATGTGTTAGCCATGTTTCATAACAAGTAGTTTTGTTCATTAGTTTTAGTTTAAGTAAATGTTTTTAACCGACTACTAAAAAGGAGGAAGTTCTATGTTCGACTTTATGTTTTTTTTTTAATGTTCACCGATATCTCCGTCAATTGTGGACCGATTTTGAAAATTCTTTTTTTTGTTTGAAAACGTATGTTCCAAAATTGGTCCCATTTTAATATGGTGAAGATCTAATGAAGAACTTTGGAGAACTACAACAGAACTCTTCAATAAATAACGGCAAATCTCTGGGGATTGCTGCAATCGCATGTCGGTTTATTGTTTATATCATTTCATAACATAACATCACGCCAGTATGCTCTTAAGGGGTACGCAGATCTCTCATTTCACCGGTTAAGTTCAAGTTTCATGAAATCTATTTTGGCGTTATAGTTACCTTACTAACTTGCCTATTAGGTCGGTACAACTAAAAAGTGAAAATAAAAATCCATAACGCAATAAATTGTTACCTACGAAAGACACCGACTTCAAAAAATAAAGTTATTTTTCACTTTGTAGTTTTGTATTTGGGAGTCGGTAGTATTTTTTTGCAAAAAAGATGTTTTATATAGGCGCTATAGTCTGCAAAAAACACGCATTGCTTATGTTTAAATGCTTTTAGAATAAGGTTTAACTGTCATTCATTTCCTTTTATTTATGTGCAAATAAAGAAATTTCAAACTCAAATCATTGCTGGGATACATGGTAAGAAGTAAGATCTCTTCTCTGTGAGAGGAAATGCGCCGTAATGCTATGGTCAAATGCTAGCATATTACAGTATAGAATCCTATTTACCATTTAGGTAAATAGAACGTTGATCCATCCGTTTGGCAGTAAGGCTAAAAATTATAATTAAAAAAAATATGTAAGTAATATTTTAAGAATATTTTTCTTACCTTAAGTTAGCGAAACGGCCAAGCCACATATTTTGACTAAGGTGTAGAGTTTGTGAAGTTACACCTTTAGAGTTAGGGCGTGCAGAGTTAGAAACTTGGCTCTACATGATATCTGATAAGTTATAGACAGTGCGAGCCATGTGGTCTCGTCTTGGCAATATTTTACATGAAAATGTTTTTAGTGGGATAATTAATACAACTTTGTTTGTAATTCTTCTTGGATTGACTGAAAGGTCGGTCAGTGGGTCGTCTTAGGGGCGGATTACTGAATTATATTAATAAAAAAATACATATCAAGACGTCATTTCTGAAATTAAAACCATCAAACTTAGTACCTAAACTTCTTTTTGTCAATCAACGGTTTCTTGGATCTCATTTCTTAAGCACCGGAAAAGTTGATGATAGGTTCCATCGTAAGATCAGAAAGACCATAAGGAGGACCATAAGTGTATTATTATTAAGAGCATGTTTTGTCCTACTGCTGGTCAAAGGCCTCCCTTCCTCTCTATATTTAATTACATCTAATCAATCCTTTAGATAAGAGTCTAAATGAGTAGTCCACCTGCAAAGTGCGCTATGTTAAAGAACCTTAAAAATATAATACTAAAAAATACCTTTTGGTCCGAAAATGTTGCTATTAATATACAATTTATTACGTACAACTGCTAAGTCGGGCCCTTGGGAATATATGTTTAATACTAAAACAAATAATGGTATTGTAGTAATTAATTTGCATTTTAAAATTGAACATAGAGAATTTTGCAAAAGAATAATACAGTAGCAAGAAATTAAAATAAGAATTTTCGAAAGTGGATTGTCAGATAATATAGCAACTTTTTAGAATTTTTATTATCAATAGATAATAAATTCAAAAATTGTAATAAAGCCCGGATTTATATGCAACTTGTCGCATTTTGAAGTAGTATGTTAACAGCAGACGAAAGTATTTAAAAAAAACTGGCGCAGGGTTTACTCAACTCGTCACGCCATCTACTGCTGGGCCTAGCGAATACAATCAGTGCCTACTTTTGCCCAATTCATGCAGCGGATGTGGTCAGCCTAGTTCCACTTTTTTTGCGGCTATTGTGTCTACGTCAGCGATTTGTTTTTTCAATGAAATTTATTTATTTGGGAAAACAAACGACTACACACTACAACAGTACATAACATTTAAGCAAGAAGAAAAACAAATGTGCACCCAGCGACATTTTCCACATAACACAAAATCATTTTACAAAATTAATACGACTTGCGCTTACAATTAACAAAATAAAATTTTACAAATATGATTAATAAAACTTAACAGGCATGTATGTATAATAAAAAGATAAGAAGTTCAAATTGAAATATTAAAAATGGAATTAAAACGGTTAAATTATTACAAAAAATAAATTATATTACGGATTAAAAGTCAAAAATATTTTTTACGGATTATAATGTCAAAGAAAATAAATTAAAGATTAAATAGTCAAAAATACGAAACAAATATTACGATTTAAAATGTCAACAGAATTAATTACATAAACAAGGTGTCAGCAAAATAAATTAAATTATTATTAAACAATTATTATAAATTAATACATTTTTGTAATTATTATTTAAAAAAAGAAGCAATAGAAAAAAAAAAGTTAAACGAAATAAGAAAAACTACGAGTCACTAATATCAGCAGAATTCATTCTCTCACAAACAAGGCATCTAAATTTTCCTGCTGAAACAGCGAAGAGGTCGATATTTATGAAGATCCTATTATACTGATCAGCAAGGCGACGTAAGGGTGCCCGCAAACCCGCGTTCGTACGACTAGACGATACAGCAAACAGGGATCGCACACGCACCCCACGGCTCAGGATATTTCTAGGCACTACATAACCAATCCTACTTACAATATTAATACAGTCAAATGAGTTATTGCAGAGGTGAAATAGAAACATCGTCTCCAAAAAGATACGTCTGGTTTTAAAATTTTGTAGCTTGTATTTGTTCAAAAGGTCACTATAAGATGCGTAGGTACGATAACAGCGGTACTGCATGGCTTTCAGAAACTTCCTTTGAACTTTTTCAATTTCGTCTGAATATTTACTGTGGAAGGGACTCCACACCGCAACAGCATACTCTAACTGAGACCTGATTAACTATTTGTAAAGATACAAATATGTATATGGGCGGACAAATTCTTTGGCTGATCTCATGACAAAACCATACATACGGAATGCATTACTGACAATTTTACCTATGTGAGCATCCAGGTGTAGCTTGTCATCCAACAGAACTCCAAGGTCGCGAACCAATGATTGTCTTGTAAGGATTCTAAAAGTTTTAAAGCGTAGGGATGTTTTACAATATTTTTGTTTTTTGTAAAACTTATGCAGCAGCATTTGGATATGCTAAGTTGGAGCTTATTGTCGGAACAGTATGTTGTGAACCTGTCTAGGTCCTCTTGTAAGAGAAGACAATCATGCAATTCCCTGATAGGCCTAAAGATTTTCAGATCGTCTGCATACAGCAGCAATTTTGAATTTTGGAAACATGTGTTTATGTCGTTAATAAAAAATATAAATAAAAGTGGCCCCAAAATAGAGCCCTGAGGCACACCTGAAGTAACACTTAAAGTACTGGAAGTGAAACCGTTCATCACCACCCTCTGTGTCCTATTTGATACGTAGGAAGAAAACCATCTCAAAAGATCGCCACGTATACCATTGAATGCAATCTTTCTTAAAAGCAGCTGATGGTCAACCTTGTCAAAGGCCTTACGAAAATCGGTGTATATAGTGTCCACTTGAACACGAGAGTCCATGTTGTTAAACAAGTAGTCTACAAAAGATACCAGATTGGTTGTAGTAGACCTCTTTTTGACGAATCCATGTTGTTGTTGGATAATATTGTTGTGCAACAGAGGGTATATTTTATTATGGACTAGTCTCACTAAGACCTTCGACAAAGTTGACAGTATGGATATAGGGCGGTAATTTTCAACATCATTCTTAGGTCCCGACTTGTAAACCGGAGTTATATTTGCTAATTTCCATGCATGAGGAAAGCATCCTTGGGAAATAGACATATTAAATATTATTTGCAATGGTAAACAGAGATTATCGGCTGTCTGTTTAATAAAAAAGACCGGTACACCGTCCGATCCTGGCCCCTTAGACGGATCCAAAGCCTTGAGCGCACTAAGTACTTCATCAATAGTAAACTGTATGTTATCTAACAGAGTGCAGCTTTCAGAGCAGTCATCGTACGTGGATGGAATATTATCAGGAGTCGATGGTTCAAAAACCGAATTAAAATAGTCAGAAAAAAAGTCACAAATATTTTCTGGGTTGTTAGTTGTCTGATTTTTAAATGTCATAGTGGATGGAATACCAGTAGATGTCTTTTTATTAGAGATAAAAGTCCAAAAATGCTTAATATTATGCCGAATACCGTCCTCAACTGTATCCATATATTTTTTTTAGCAAATTTTGCATTCATTTTGGAACCTAGTACGGTACAGTGAGAACTGCTCGTAATCCGAGACATTATGATACAATTTCCACTTAACCCAAGCCTTGGCCTTGTTTTTATATATGTGTATAAGAAGCTCTGAAAACCACACAGGAAATTGCAAAGATCTGCAGTTGGTCAGTGGCACGTGTTTCTTAATAATGTCAAAAATGATGTTATAAAACGTATCTAGAGATGTGTCAACGGATAGGTAATTCAAGGCGTCACCCCAATTTATTTCTTTCAAGTCGTCATTAATTTTGCCATAATTTGCCTTATAATAATTATACTTTTTACTTGCCCTGCGTGTCATTGAACTCTGACTCAAACCCAACGAGACGTGTACACAGAACGGAGGATGGTGGTCATCAAGCTGCAATAAATAATCTGTGGGAATGGAACTGGTGCAATGATCGTTACTTAAGACTAAGTCCAATATCTTCCCGTTCAGATTTCTTGTTGTGTTATATTGATGAGCATTCAGAAAGGACATAAAAGCACTCATGTGACCATAAGGAAGAATTACCTCTACAGATCTGAGCAGATTGCGAGATATTATCTGTGCAAGCAACCCAATCGATGTCTGGCAAATTGAAATCCCCTATCAAATAAAAAATTTCAAAGTTATTGCCCTCAATTAGTGCTTGCAATGAGTCAAAAAACTCGGCATATACACACTCAGGCGTTCTAGGTGGCATATACACTGCCGCAATAAGTTGAAATTTACCTCTGGCCGAGCTTGGTAACTGTACATAGATATGTTCTATGTTGCTGTGTAAAGATGAACGCGGTGTTACCCAAACCGAACGCAAACCTTTCAAAATCGCTACGAGAATACCACCTCCATCCTTCTTATTAGTAACCACGCGATCACGGTCACATCGATATACATCATAACGGTCGTCAATAAACTCTTTGTTAAATATCTCGGGAGTCAACCAGGTCTCAGCCAAAACTATTATGTCATAACAGCTAGCCAAGATATTCATGTAAAGAATATGCAATTTAGTGCGGATTCCCCTGCAGTTTTGGTAATATATAAGTAATTTGTCAGTCATTGTTGTGTAGGACACTACAGAAATAAACTGATATTAAGTTTTATAATAAATCCTGCCTAATTTATTGCCGGTGATTATAAGCAAACCAAAGAAAACATAAAAAGCACTACCATTACAAACACATTCCCTACTTATTCGATATATATAAGAGGCATAATATCCATGTATTCGTTTGATACGTCCCGCTCAGAATGGCCGTATAAAACGCGGCGCCGGCTGGCGTGACACGCTTCGTTAGTAGTTCTTTCTCTATGGCTCGTGTTAACTTTGTGATACACTGTCGTTAGTATTGTCCAACTTTTGTCAAAGAAAGTTTTGCAAAAAATCTTGCATGATTGGCGACACCAAAGGACATCTGTATTAATTCAATCATTTATTTCGAGCCATGATCAATTTGTTAGTAATACACTTATGACTACATTAGTAAATACACGCACGATTACACACGACGATTACGCACGATTAGCACGATTGGCGCAGCGGTTGACTTGATTGATTGTTGATTGACTGCTGCGCTGCGTGTCGCGGGTTGGATTCCCGCACGGAACATAAATTTGTATGACGTACAGATAGTTGTTCCGACTCTGGGTGTTGTGTATGTGAGTTTATATGTTTGTAAATGCACCCACGATACAGGAAGAAATTCCTAGTGTGGGGAAAAGTGTTCAAAAAAAAAAAAACATACTTTAATAATGCCATCCTAAGAGCAGTGGTGACACATTGGTAACGGCCGCGACATACAAGTTGTTGGGCATGGGTTCGAATCCAGGCAGGCGCTTTACTTTATGTAAATTACTTCATCACCACTGCTCTCAAAAAGTAATTATATAATTGCAGACTGCCGAAAACAATATATAATAGAAAATTATTTGCATAACTTAATTTCAGTGTGTCCCAATCAGTACTCACTTTACTCCGAACCATGTTAAGATGTTCCGTCTCAGACATGTTTTGTCCGAGAAATAAATATTCTAGTTTCAACTTCTCCCGACTGGAGACTGACATTTTTTTGGCCAAAAATGGCCGTTTCGTGTGCTCTTTCCGTTTAAAATAAACTCATAAAGTTTTAGTATAGTCTAGTATTCTGGAAGTATTCTGGTCATAAAGTTAATGACCCGTATACAGTGACATTAGCAAGCATCGAGAATAATGGTTGAACTCTACCGAAAAGGTCAACCTATATTTTTTTTGGGTCATAAGACACGCGTAGGATTTTATCACGGCAGAATTCCGCAACAAAGGACCTAAGGAAACCTTTAAAGTCTAAAACTACAAAGTAAAAAAAATACTTCAATTTCGGAAGTCGGTGACATAAAACGAAGAAATAAAAACAGGAACACCGACTTTCGCAAGTATTTTTTCTTTTTGTAGTGTTTTTATTTGGAAGTCGATTGTATTTTTTATGGTCAACTTTAATTAAATAATTGGTTCCGCAGTCACATGGGGCTGATCGAAGTACCCTCATCTAACCAGGCTATGCCACTATCAATGGTCAAACTACAAACTTAAAACATAACTACTAACAACAACGTGTTTTTCCTAACTTACATAGAAGCAAAATAAATAAGGTGAAAATCTTCTGTCAACCTAAAGAGAATAAAATTCAATCAGAGAGGCTTTGACTTGTTATAAAAACTTCAAACACCACAGCTTAATAATGTAATTGGAAAGAGGGAAAAAGAAAATTGTTGGAAAAAAATCTTGAAATATGTCCCAAAGAGATAGAGCCACTTAATTAATTTCAAGTAAATATTGAGCGCTGCCGGGATCCGCTGGATGCAAGACGCACAGGATCCGTCAATGTGGCGATGCTTGGGGGTGACCAGAGGCTCTAGACAAGACGTGTCATTCAATGTACGTGATGGCGATGTTAAAAATGCCAAAATGTAAGAAATTTTTGTAATTTTTCTAATCATTATTGACACGCTTTCGATGATTGACTGTTACTTGACTACAGCCTAAGCAATGAACTTCTTTCGTCTGAAATAATGAAGATCCTGAAATGATGATGTCGTAGGAATTGCACAATAAGGTAACTAAGGTTAGCCTTACCTTAGTTACCATTAAAATTGATATTCATCCGCCTTTGTACCTTTTTGTGCATGAAGTCTAAATAAATAAATATTCATCATCGTCGTCATCAACATCAGTAATTGTGACACTTGGGGGACGTCTGTATTTAGTAGTAGACCAGGTAATAAATTAGTGTGTAGCCAACATCTGGAACGTCATTTGGGGACTAAGGACTTGTAGGTTTAAAGTTTTTGTTAATAAGCATAGTTAAACCAACAACGGTGAATCCTAAAACTTACAATTAAATCCTTTTTTTTAACCTTACTGGTAAAAGTTCGAATAATTGCTAATTTCGTACTTTTACTAATCATAATTTTAAATTTATATTTCGCCGAACAATATTAAAAAATAAAGCGACACAGATTTATCTCAGAACTAATTGGATAAAGTGAATAATGCTGAGATTGATTTTGTGGATGAAATTTTTAAAAGCAAAAAAAATCTTTTAATCAACGAACTTGAGACAAATTCCCAGATTTAATTTTAATGTAACTGATTTAATATAGTGCCATTAACACGCTTGAAAGAAATTTAAGAATTGTAAGTAATTAACACTTTTTGCAGGTTGGTAAACATTGGCATTGCAGATCACTCCTATTACTAGCCATCAGTCCTGAAAAATGGAAATGACGTATATATTTTCAATAACCACCAGCAAAATCATTTCCATATCAAATAAAGAATGAATCCAAGAACAAAATAAAATACCAAAACAAACGCATGTTACAGAAGATGTCACTAAAACATCTAATAAAAACAAGCTAGATGGAACATTTCTTCATACAACAGATATTACGTAAGGCACTACAAGAAAAAAGGAAACGGAACACAGTAACGCTTTGACACGAACACATAACGGGCTTTTTTAGATAAGAAAAGGCAAGGAAGTAGTATAATATATAATATAAAAGAAAATAGAATGACAGTAGCCTTGGTGAAGGATATGGTAGAGATTTAAAAGAATTCGTGGTTATATTGAAGCTAATGAAAATAATTTATTAACCATTAATTTAGTGCTGACAATTTTTTTACATAATCCTAATTTTCAAGTAAAATAACATACGAAAGTTTGTGAGGATGGCTGGATAAATAAATGGAAAGTACGCTTTCACGCAAAAACTACTGAACTGATTTTGGTTTTAATATGCTCCTCACAATGCTATTGTCTCCGGTTTTTTAGCTGAAAAGCTTTTTTTGATTGAATAGTTTTATCTCTTTCCTGACAATAATAATAAATTTATACGAATATTGAATCTATAAAGTAATCTATTAATTTCTAATCTATAAAGTTTCACTTTGTAAGTGTAAAGTTCCAGGTAATTTTTCAATTTTGTTGTTAATTCCTTTCAATGTTATTTATGGTAATATTTGTACGCCGATACTTACGGCTAAACATGATTGAACTCAAATGATGTAATATATTGCATGTTCTTGCATGTAAACAATGTTTAAACAAATAAAGAAATCTAATCTGATGAAATTTCGCCAAATCTTTTTATTTTCTTGATGTCACTGAAAAAGCTGATGAAATAAACTTTAAAAATCATCCCAGCCTTTCCCTAAACAACCCACAATATGAAGTGTCACCTGCCCAACATTGTACAACTGAGGCCACAAAAAGAGAAGGCTCAGTTATGATTTATTTCCGGCTGTTGGCTGATACGTAACGTCACTGTACACTGTCTTGAGATTTATAAGGAAACTCAGCGTTTGAGGAAAAAATATATACAATCCGAGTTTGCTGTAGGCAGAAAATTGCTTACTCGGAGTAATTTCTTTTTGGTATCTGGAGATTGGCAAAAAAAATGTGTATGCATGATTGGAGGAAGTGTTTTTTTTTTAATGTTGCACGTAGGTGCGTTGTTCATAGATTATATTCTGGTGATTTGACACAATTTCAAAAAGGACGATAAAAATGAAGGTTGAAATGACTAAGGTCGTGAAATCGTGATGTATGTTTTGCTGTTTTTAATTATGTGTGAATAAAGGAAAAGTGATTAAAGTTATTTTGAGGTTTCCACGCCAGGCTGAATCTGCATCATGGAGTCCTAAGTACTATTTTACTAAAGTAATTTAATTACTGATGACGTTAGAATAATTAGGCAATAGCTACTTCATAGTAATATTATTATACTACGTTAACGTAGCAAATGGAGTATGTTAGGCATAGTGGGTGCGAAAAGACGGACTTAGCGTCAAACACAAATTAAAATGTATAATTAAAAAAAGTTGATACTACCGTGCATTCGGAAAAGTAGCTTGTTCCCTCCTTGGGAAAAAGGTTGTGCGTAAAGATGAAAGGAGAGTCTTCTCCTATATGTATGTAAAGTAAAATGTTTAATGTTTTCAAGTATGATGCTTTTGTAATGGAGTAGGGGCTTAGGTCTTAGGACTAGCTCGGCACTAATTTATTACTACCAAGCAGTGTTTTTGTGAGTGCTGACTTGTAGTCACACCAAGTTATCACACCAGTGTGACAAACAGGATTTTTTTTCTCGTTTGTCACACCACTGATTTTTCCACACCATGTATACGATAATTGCTAGTGCAGTACCTGTATATTCTAATAAAGTCGATCTGCTGATGATGATGATTTTAGTTTTTTATTCCGTTTTTAACGCAATGTTTCAAGGAAATGGGCGACCCTTTCTTTTTTTTTTCGATATCAATTTTCTTTTGATTGAATAATACTGTTAAAAATTTATTATTCAGTTACTTATGCCGAATCACCATGGCAAGTTACACGATTGAACAGCACGTTCAAATGATAAAAAAAATCTGCATGAGCGATTGGTTTTCTCTCGCAGGGGTGATGTGAATTGGCCACAAAGGTCTTGCGATTTGACACCGCTAGACCTTTACTTGTAGTATTTTTTGAAGTCACAGGTCTGTGCAAACAAACCACAATCGATCGATGCCCTAAAGGTAAACACACACAGGCCATTGCTCAAATTCAGCCGGATCTATGAAGAAGAGTCATTGAAAATTGGACCACTCGGATTCGTGCCACTTGCCCGTCAAATGCCCGCCTCGGCTGTTTACCCGAGGCGGGCATTTGAACGATGTCATATCATATTCCACACTTAATGGCACAAGTGTGCTTTCCGAATAAAAAAAGAATTATGTTAATCCTACAGCTTCTTTTATTTCATTTCAACATCTACCCGCCCTTATTGAAAAAAAAAACGAGAGAATAAGATCCTGTTTGTCATACTGTGTGATAATCTGGTGTGACTACGAGTCTGCAAAGTTAAAAAACCCTTTAGTATAACTAGGACAGCACTAGTTAGGAATAAATGGTGTGGAAAAATCAGTGGTGTGACAAACGAGAAAAATAATCCTGTTTGTCACACTGGTGTGATAACCTGGTGTGACTACGAGTCAGCACTCGTTTTTTACCGGTATGAAGGATTAGAATACCGGATTAGTTTAGCTTTGTCACTGAGATGACCATCTGATGAGACGCATCCGTGATGCTTCTGGATTGAAGAGAGGGATATAGGACGGTAACCACAGACCATCTTTCAGGCGCGTCAACGGCCCGTTTGCTGTTTATTTATTTTACTTTACTTTTATCCTATACTGTCCCGCTGTTTGGCCAAGGCCTCCTCCAAGCCCTTCTATGAATTATTTTCCCGCGCCATCCCTAACCTGCCCTCATGGTACGCGTCTGTCGATCTCGGCGACACCGTCCATCTTCAGGCACCCGTTGTGTGAAAACCATTGCTCAACTGTCGCAGTACATGAAACAAAACATTAAAACTAAAGCAACTTAAAAAAATACCTGCCGTATTTATTTCAGAGTTATTAATTTCAAAATATTAATCCAGTCTGCTTTTTCGAACATGTAACTGCTACGGTTTTAAAACCGCATGCAACAGATGTAGGATTAAAAATCAGTTATGCATAAATAAATGGCTCTATAACGCTCCATAATGCTAAAAGGATAAAATGACTATTTGTGTGTTTCGCAATATTGTGACTTTTAAATAATGGCCAATGTTTTATAATATCGATGTTGCGTTAACGTATTGTTAAATCCTCTGTTATGTTACATTTTGCGCAGGTGCACCAATTAAATCATAAATACACTACACCTTACGTTTTCTGGGAAAACTAACTGAAAATTGAAATTATTGGAAAAATATTGTTGATTAGTGTGCCATCAATATTTTAAATTAACATTAATAAGGAATAAAAGAAGCAGCTGTAAACATGAATGCCATTTTGATATGTTACATAAAATATACTCTTTCTAAAAATGTTAATATTGAAAGGTACATGTCATATTAACAGAAACATTAAGATGCCGTCAAAAATTTGATTGGGACCAAATAAACGTCCAAATAAATTTTAAATAAATCTCTGAAAATCTTCTCACCTAATAAAACATCTTTGTTAAAATAGAATCAACGATTCTATGGTTTTTCTACTAAAATAAAATATTATTTATTGGGGGAATCATAAAAAGAGAATGGATGCCAAGCACCAGCTACGCATCACCATCTCACAAGCAGGAGACAGCACTGGAGAGGTTCTTCAGAAAAACACCAAAGGAACCAACCCAGCAAAAGCCTAAGCCAACACGAGCCGACAAAGGGCAAGTCAGCCCGCCGACCCTCGCAGTAAAGTCGGGTACCACGGACCACGTAAAGAGCGCGTTCCTCGAGTACGTAGCAATCGTAAAAGCGACCAGAAAGGTCAATCTTACGACATGCAGGAAGATCCTGCAGACCTTCCAGAGAGACACAGAGGGTCTGTTAAGGGTACTGCTCGAGGAAGCAGGGTCAGCGGTGTATGACAACGTCACATCCCAAGTCATCAAAGGGGAAATGACGGGGTCATATATGGCAGCCTACAGCGCGAGGAGTGGCTTTGTGGCCCTGGACAAGGAGGAGACGGAGCGCTCAGGCAAACTCAAGTTCAGTGTGCCAAATGACGACCCGATAGTGGTTACCGCCAAATGTACCAAAATCATGCCGGACGATAAGATCCTGGAAATGGCACACTCCATTTCGGGGACCTCCGGTATCCAGGCATCACAGGAAAGTTGGGCGGTACCCAATATCAGGTGGATTAACGGAGTTCCGGGTTGCGGTAAGACAACCTGGCTGGTAAAGCACTTCGAAGAGGACAGGGACGTGATAGCAACCACGACAACAGAAGCTGCCAAAGATCTTAGAGAAAAGCTTGCGCGCCGCTTAGGAAACCGAGCAAAGACCAAAGTGCGCACTATGGCCTCAATCCTAGCAAACGGTTTCAAGAGCCAAGACAAATGCTACCGTCTTACGGTAGACGAGGCTCTTATGAACCACTTTGGGGCCATAGTCATGGCAGTAAAGTTGTCTGGAGCGAGCGAGCTTGTCCTCGTCGGAGACGTTAACCAGCTTCCATTTTTGGACAGGGAGAATCTTTTCGAGCTTAGGTATACCCGTCCAGACCTGGTGGCTGGCATCACCCAGGAGTTTCTCTGCACACACCGCAATCCAATGGACGTGGCGTTTGCACTGAGTGAGATATACCCCGGTATATACTCCTCCAAGTCGTCGCTGTCGCGGGTCCACTCCCTGAAGGTGAAAGGTTACACAGGGGCGCAAATACCGGGTACTGCCCAAAACACCCTGTTCCTGGTTCATACGCAGGGGGAGAAAGCCTCTCTTGCGAGCCAGGGATATGGGTCTGGCGAGGGGTCGCGCCTGCTAACCATACATGAGGCTCAGGGGTCGACCTACGACAGCGTTATCATCATCAACACCAAGTCCAGGAGGCTTCAGGTCCACGACAGCATCTCCCACGCGGTAGTTGCGGTGTCCAGACATACAGTCAGTTGCGTCTATTACACCGACGACGCCGATGACGCCGCAGGCCGCCTTGCTAAGAGGGCGATGGATGCGCCGACTAAAACGGTCGTCAACTACAATCTTAAGACGGCCATGCAGCATCGAGACGTAGTCGTCATAGAGGCCTTGCACACGCTAGCGAAGTCCCTGGTCAGCAGCCAAAACACCACCTAACAAGTCCCATCCAAAAACTCCAACCCAAACACCCAAACCATCACCCTGTCTAAAGAAAACTATATATATACATGTGAAGCGTCCTAACGACGGGGTTCTATAACCGGAACCGTCGGCCGGGGCTGGTCTACTCGCACTGCCATGCATCTTCCCACAAAGTGTACCAATAGATATAGTAATAACATAAGCAGTGTATCAATAGAAATAAGTAAACAAAATAGTTAATAACATAAAGATAAGAATAATAGAAACATAAAATTGTAATGCCAGTGTGTAATATATATATAGTATTTGTTGAGGGATGAACTCACGTAAATTTAAGTTAGTTAAGTAAGCCTTAAAATAATGTCCGACGTAGGAATCCAACAATTGTAATAATTATGAAAAAAAAAATAACAAACAAAATATACACAATAAAAAAGAGCGCGGACTGCCACATGTCCGCGGTAGAAAATTTAATAAAAAAAAAAAAAAAAAAAAAGAGAATGGATTGAGCGTTCCCTACTATAGGTATCAATTGAATACGAGCAGAAAAATATGTGAGAGATATACCAATCGTGTGGTCAGTCGTTGTGTTTATCTAGAATAGGGTAGTTGACAAAAGATATGTATTAAGTCCGTCAGTTAGATAACCTTTATACATTGGACACGTATTTTTTCTATTGTCATGTAAACAAAAAATTACGACGATACAGTGCGTTGAAATATTGTGTGACGTCACGATGTTCTACACTTTATACTGACAAAGTGACGACACAAGCTCCAGTCCCACTCCTGAACGCTTTGATGCACTTTATCTTTGTAATTTTTTATTTATTTGATAAAGCAAAAAATACGGGTTCAATATTATTTGTAAACAATCTCACGGATGGACTAAATAGTAAAGAATTTCACCATCCCATGTCTTCCCGTGGGTGTAGTAATAGGCGACTAATGGACAAACCAGAGAATGGACAGCAGCGTTCTGTGTGCTTCTATAACAACCATACTGCGATCACCAACCCACCTGCCAAGCGTGGCGATTATGGCAAAACCTCTCCCATGAATAGCACAAATAAAAAATGGCCCCTAGTACCCGGCAGCCTGCCTACCCTCGACTACGGTAGCGGTCGAGGCTACGGCATGGCAAGGGGTGCTAAGAATCTCCGGACCAGATCCGGCTTGCCCAACAATCATCGACGACTGGACCTGGCAACGTACAACACGGGCACACTTTGGACCGAAAGAAGATCACCGAACTCGAAGAGGAATTGAGTGGGTTGCGATGGAGTATTATAGGGTTTTCTTAAGTCCGAAAAAAGGGGGAGGACTTGATAATCCTCAAATCCGGTAACCTTCTCTATTTCCGAGAGGGTGACCGGCAGTCCCAGGGTGGTGTTAGTTTTATCGTCCACTTGTCACTTGTCCCTTGTCCCTTCTGTGTGTGATCTTCACCACGTTGTTCACAAGTCCCTTGTGAACAACGTGGTGAAGATCGAGAGTGGACCAGGGTGGCGTACCTTATACTCAGAATATCCTCAAGATATTCGCTGAAGGTCATACACGCCCCAACCTCGGCACACCTGGACGACGAGGTAGAGACCATGTATGAGAATATCTCCAGAGCCATGCATGTTTTCAAAACTCAGTTCACAGTTGTCATGGGGGACTTTAACGCAAAACTGGGCAAACGAGACGAGGATGAGCTGCAAGTGGGGCAATTTGGAGTTGGACGACGGAACTATCGGGGTCACCTCTTGCTCATTTTTATGGAGAAGAAGAGCCTCTATATGATAAACTCCTTCTTCAAAAATCGTGACCACAGGAAGTGGACCTGGCAGAGCCCCGATGGTGCAACAAAAAATGAGATTGACTTTATCATGTCAACCATGAAGCAAATGTTCAATTCGGTAAAAACCGGGAGCGATCACCGCATGATAAGAGGCACTTTGAACATTAATATTGAGCTTGAAAGGTCTCGACTGATGAAGTCCACGCTCCGTCTAGCACAGATCCAAGTCCATAACCCCGAGAGAGCTTTCAGCTCGAACTACAGAATCGTTTCGAGTTCGAGTGCCTAGGGAGCTCCATGGACGGTACGGTCCGGTTTTTCAAGACCCGTCGTATCATCATCATCATATCAGCCGAAAGACGTCCACTCCTGGACATAGGCCTCCCCCAAGCGTCGCCACTTTGACCGGTCCCGTGCGTCTCGCAACCAGCGAATCCCTGCAACCTTCAACAGGTGCCTGATGGCCTGATGCCAGGTGCCATTGTGCCTGATGTGGCGGCAAACGGGTTAAGAATTATAGCAGGGTGTGACGTTCTGGACTATTTTCCAACCCCATGGAGCAAAGACTTAACGTATGTATGTATATCCTGATCAGTCAATCTGCCTAGCCTATTCCCAACTTTATTGGGGATGGCTTCTAGTCGAATGTATGTTCAAAACCTGATATTGAACGGCAAAAAACGTATCTGGTAAATTAAATTTCGCGAGCTACCTTATTGCACCATACATCCACTATATATAGTACATTACTGCAGCGGCCAGCAAAAGAGGCATTGATGGACGTGTAAATGTGGGCCGAGGCGAAGCCGAGGCACGGCCATCAGACACGACAGATATGGATTTTCATACAACTTTTGCCGGCCGCTGCGCTGGTCGCATGTATTTAGCCAGTACAGCAATTTCGATTTATCTCCAAGAAGGTTGTCGAAATAATGTTCAAATTTCCAACCATGTTTGAGAAAAAAATATATTCCTTACTTCAAAGAAATTGCCTCAAAAAGATCTAAAAGAGAATAAAATAAAACTAAAACATAAAGGTATAAATTTTAGTCACAAAGAGCTATTCAAACAGTTTTTGAGTGCTCAACCCTAGTAGCAATTTGATAGTCGATAAAATTGAGCTCTCCACACAAGAGAATATTTCAATAGAAATAGAACAAAAAAAAATAGTTTTTCTCTTTATTAGATTTCCAGTATTTCATTTGGCACATTGTTTTTTTTATTTGTTTAGGCTCTGATATGTGTTGGAAGGTTATTTTTTAAGATGGCGAAACAAATTGTGTCAACAGCTTTGATTGTTGCTTATTGGTTCTGTACACTTAGTTACGTTGACCGTTTGTTGAGTATAATTTTGCTGGTAATGAGGAGTTATTAAATAAGAGGGGCATATTCTTTGGTTAAGGTTACTGTGTAGCAAAACAAAAGATTCATGACAGCAACTTTTTTTGACACGCAGTGTATAAAACTTTTTGGTAAAAATATTTTCAGGCCTCTAAAAGCCTTTTTAACCGACTGCCCAAAATGGAGGAGTTTATCAATTCGACTGTATTTTTTATTTATTTGTTTTACTTCAGAACTTTTTACTAGATAAACCGAACAGTTCATCCTGGTATACTCTCATTCCACCGGTTTTGTTTTTAAATTTCATGTTATTGGGTTAATCTATTCTGGCATCGCTTGGGGCATTATTGGTATCTAGCCTATAGAACTGGTCCATTATGTACCACAAACCACAAACAAAAAGTGAAAATAAAAACTTTTTTACAAAAAAATACAACCGTCTTCCAAAAATCACTATATAGTGCAAAATAGCTTCAATTTCGGAAGTCGGCGTCAAAAAACTAAGAAACGTAAACAGGAACACCGACTACAAAATTGTTTTTTTTTGGTATTTAGCTCCGAAGCAAATTAATTTTACTACCACTCTGAAAATGACTTGTTTGACTTCCGGGTCTTCAAAATCATTATGCGCACTTCCAAAGTATGGAACCCTTCCAGTGTTCCAATAACAGAGTTTCCTACCACCCATAACCGCCACCTTGTCAGCCTTTATAGCAGGCGTTAAGAGGCATCTTCTAGACTAGCTGATTCCATCGTGATCGAGGACAAGAGTTGGCTTATCAAGAACTCATAAAAATCATGCTCTACTAAGCTCCTTTTCTAGAAATCCTACACATATATAAATAAAGTAACATAAAATAACCGTACAACTGCAATTTGATACAATAAAATTATCAAAAGAACGAGCTAAGTGCGTGTCAGTAGCTCATTTTGGTAAGTCATTAAGAAAACAGAAAAAGCTGGTGTAAATTCAACATCCTTTTGAACTCAATTATACTTACAAAAATAAACTTTTAATGTTTTTACAAATTGTAATAGCATTTTCTTTTATTGTATCAATCTTTTGACTTTTTTACATCTAAATTGTTAGCAATTTGCCAATCATAGAGCTCGTGGATAAATATTAGGCCATTACATATGAAATTGGCGTTTTGTAAAGGAGGAACATAAAGTCGTTTTTTTTCAATATAATATATTTATTTAATCAAAGTATGTACCATTGCTATCTATGCACTTTTGTCATCACTGCCTATGCAGTTCATTTATCCCTTTACTTAAAAAAATCATTCGGACGGGCATCAATAAAATCTTTGAAGGCGCTTTGTACTGCCCCATCGGAGTTGAATTTTTTCCCTTGCAAGTAGTTATCCAAATATCTAAAAAAATGGTAATCTGTTGGAGCAAGGTCCGGGAAGTACAGTGGATGTCTTAGACATTCCAATTGAAGCTCCTCTAATTTGGTAGCCGTCTGTAGTGCAGAGTGTGGTCTAGCGTTGTCCTGAAGCAGCAGTGGCCTAGAGCGATTGACCAGCCTTGGCTGTTTAGCAGCTATCTTTTCCATCATGGTTTGCAGTTTCTAACAATAGACATCCGCCATAATCGTCAGGCCAGATTAAAGAAAGCTGTAGTGAACGACACCGGCACTAGCCCACCCAATGCTCACAATATTTTTTATTTTGAGTCAAGTTTCGCTTGGGGCAGGATTTGTTTGGTTCGCCAATGTTCAGCCATTGCAATGAACGTTTCCGATTACTGTACAGGATCCACTTTTCATCACAGGTAATGATTTAATTTAAAAGCCCTTCATTATTTTGCCGGTTGAGTAATTTAACGCAGCAGTCGACGCGCGCTTGTCGATTTGCTGCACTCAATTCATGAGGTACCCACCTTTCAAACTTTTTCACCTTCCCAATTTGCTTCAAGTGGATTAAAACAGTTTTATCACTAACACCGCAGCCTGCAGCTAACTCGGACGTGGTTTGCGATGGATCCGCTTCCACTATAGCCTTCAATTCTTCATTATCAATGTTGGTCTCCGGCCGTCCACGGGGCTTGTTCTGCATGTCGAAATTTCTAGAACGAAAACGTTGGAACCAAAAACACACTTTGTTTTCTTTTGCGACACCGTCGCCATACACATCATTAATCCTTCGAGCCGTTTCTGCAGCACTGGTGCCACGATGGAACTCGTACTCGTAAATAACGCGATATTTCAAGTTTTCCATTTTGTAAACTGACTGGCGCAATGAAAAAACCAAAAGAGGAAAAAACAAATGAATTACGGATATCCAAACACAAAAGCATGAGTAAATAGCTGTATGAATTTAAAATTGGAATTCCAAACCAAAGAGGAGATATTTGAGATCAAAGTGGCTAGTACGACAAAACGCCAATTTCATAGATAAGGACCTAATAATAACTTCAAGGCTAAAGCGCATATATTCCCCAATGTTATCGTGGTACTGACCGTGCGCCCGCACTGTGTCAGAATAACAATATTGGACCTCCTTTTGGACAGTTTACAAAACACTTCTTGATTTACATATCCTATGTAAGTTAAAGTTAAAGTAAAAATATTTTTAAACATCCTAATCGTTTTGGAGGAGTAAGCAAAAGAAGCGAAAAAATATCGTGTTGTTTATTATTTTTTTAAAGCAAAATTATTAGTCGTACGAAAAATCTGTGTTTTAAAAATATTACACATAAATCAATAATTCATTAAAAAAAACAAACCTTTTAACCTAGCCGTTAGCCTAACTAACTTTAGAAAGTAACCGTTTTACGGCACTGAAGCGGAGTAAGGGCTTTACGCAACGCTTACTGCGGTCTTTGCTAGGATGCATGACTATTCAATGCAAACCGTCGCGCAGGCTTCGTACTTCGGAAAGCACGTTCAGCCGTTGATGCCGGCTGTCATTCCTACATACAGCCGTTACAATAGTATAAAGCCAGAAAATCTGAAACCAGTCTTGCAAAGGGGTACCGTTTTACCCAGTTATAGTGGCGATCAGACAGGCTGTCGTAGGAAATGCGTATAGGGGTGAAAAATCGCGGCAACTACAAATGTCAAAACCATGCTGCTTTACTAGGTCATCAGTCTACCTAGTGGGAGGCCTTCCAACGCATCGTCTTTTGGTTTGCGGTCGCAATTCCAGAACTTTTCGGCCCCATCGGACATCCGTTCTCTGAGCAATATGTCCCGCCCTCTGCCGTTTAAGTTCCGCAATTTTTCGGGCTATGTCGGTAACTTTGGTTCCCCTGCAGATATTCTCATTTCTGATGCGATCACGCAAGGAAACTGCGAGCATAGCCCTCTTCCTTTGGGTGACTTTAAGCTTTCTGATAAAGTTTGATGCTGGAAGGCGATGGATGCGAGACGCACGGGATCGGTCAATGTGGCGACGCCTGGGGGAGGCCTATGTCTTACAGTGGACGTCTTTCGACTGAAATGATGATGAATGAAAAACGTGGAAGGTCAAAAAAGACATCTATTGCCAGATCCAAGTGGTCGTCAACCGCTGTCTTCTTCGCATACTTAGAATCTATTTGCTCAAGACCATCACCAACGTAGAGCTGTTGGAGAAATGCCACGAGAGCCCGATCGACCGCCAGATCAAGTATTGCAAATGGAGTTGGATTGGCCACACGCTGTGAAGGGATTCTGATCATATACCCAAGCAAGCGCTGGATTGGAATCCCCAAGTATTTTCATTATTTTGTCTGTCAAAAAATAACATTTGTTTTAAAATTATGTTTTTAAAAATTTCTAATAACTACCCACATAGGACCATCCCACGTGTCTATTTTTCCTTGAAAACTAAACGGTTATAAACTGAAATCGGTCTTTTGATTATAGCTTAGCAAGCTAGACAATTATATTACATAAAGTATTTTAGGAATTTTTCTTACAAACATAGAAAAATTTGAACCAAATTGTTATTTTAATTGTTTGTCTACTAGATAAGTGTATATTTGTACTGTATATGTATCTCCCGGCTTAGTAATTAAAAGTATATGGTTATTATGTCTGCTTGTTGAAATACTTTGCCTTTGCTTTGAGCATATTTTTACCTGCTATTATACTCACAGCCTTGAAAGTGATAGTCTATTTCTCCAACGACCGATCCGACCGTTCTCTTTTTAAACGATTTCAAAAAGGAGGTTCTCAATTTGACAGTACTTTATGTTTGTTATCTCAAAACTTTTTACTATGTAAATCGATTTCGATGATTGGTTTTTATTTGAAAGATGGTGCTTGTCATCTGTTTCCTTTCCTTGGATACAAACAACATAAATGACGGCAAATTACTAGGGATTGCTGCAATTTGCATGTCATTTTATTGTGGTACACACTGGTATGCTCTAAAGGGTACGCAGATGTGTACAGTTCTTCCTGGTATATTCTCTTTTCATAGGTTTTGTACAAGTTTCATGTTATTGGGTTAATCTATTCTGGTATCACTTTGGGTATTATAGGTACCTAACTATAGAACTGGTCCATTATGTGCCACAACTTAAGAGGGAATATTTTTTTTTTCTAAGATGTACAACCAACTTCCAAAAAGAAACACTAAAAAGTGAAAAATAACTTCAATTTCAGAAGTCGGTGTCGAAAACGAAGAAACGGAAACTGGAACAATGACTTCCGAAATTGAAGTTATTTTACACTTTGTAGTGTTTTGATTTGGAAGTCGGTTGCAGTATTTTGTAAAAAGTCTTTATTTTATTTTATATAGGTTTGTGTTTGACCACTATTTCACATGATTCTAAGCGATTCACACTCTCTAAACAAAATTATTATGTATTTCAATATTTTATGTATAAACTACGTCAAGCATCAAACATGAGCATCCGTCGTCTGCTGCGAAGTCAAATCGCCACAAGCTCTACTGCTAAACATGAGGTCCAAAGGTTTACTGCCCGAGTCAGGCAAGTTTTGCTATCTCGGCTTTATTTGTAGGAACCCGGAGCTTAGACTTATACACTTTTGATGGTAATTAAATTAACAGGGACAGCATACGGGGACAACGGGCAGTAATATTAATTATTTAATTAAATTTTCTTTGTCCCCATTAACGGGGACATGGCCTACGGGGACAACGGGAATACACCATAGGCCCGCCTGGAATTTAAACATACCGCACAAAACATGAATGTTCTATACGGACACCTCTACTTAACCCTTCTCAAAATACAGTCGTGAAGATAAAATTTCAACAATAACTATAGTATAGTTTCAATTATTCAAACTAACATAGACAAACAAACTTCACAAAAGCATCGTCCCTTTATATCTTATTTCAGTATTTATTCAGGAAAATATGAAAGAGAAATGGAATATTTGATTAATGATCCGCGATTGTAATTATTCACGACTCCTGAAGGTATTCTGAAAAATGTACTCGTTAATGATCTTGAGAACTGTATTGAGTGGCACTGTTTATGTTTGACTTAGGACCTTTACCGATGGCGTGATGCAATTCGATTTATATCAAATGGATAAGCGATTTGCAATAAGTGAAATTGCAACTATGTTAACGTGGACGCAATGCGATGTAATTCGACCATAATTTGACAGATATGCCCTTGAATTTTTCTTGGAAAATACTTGTACGATATTGCCTATATAAAGCGTTAAAATATTGACTCTAAGAATTTTAAGAGAATGCTTGGTATCGATAAACAAAACGAATAAAAGGAAAAAAACGGCCGAAAACTTATGGGCTGACTGATTGTCATTAAATATTGGTATAGGATAAGTTTCATTAGTTAATTGAAATAACTAATTTTGCAAGTACACAGCTTCTTTGCAACACTCATTCGATATACTCGGCCTCGTTACTGGACAGTGCTATAGTAATCTGCTTCTTAGTTTCCCAAGATGTTGCACAATTTATTTATTGACAGCCTGAAAAAGTATCCAGTATAGGGTCTCCGATCAATAACATTATTGGCCCAGTCCGCATCTACATAAGCAAAACTTAAAAAATAAAGATTTAGTCTTCTTTAAGTACCTTAGAACTCTCTTTGCATATGCCCAATGTTCCTGACTGTATATACTACTACTATGTAGCAGTTATTAAACTGGCTTAAAAATTTACAGAAAATACTATATCAGGACGCGTGAGCACAGCTACATACATAAGCGAACCGATAAGTTTCTCATAAGGTAACTTTTTGTCACATTTCTCACTTTTAGTCTAGATTCAATTGGTGTCTCTGGAGACCTACAATCAGAAATATTGAATTTTAACAGCAATTCTTCAATATAGCGTTCTTGTTCTAAAGTTATAGTACCATTTTCTTTATCTACAACCACCCTCATACCTTACAATTTTCAATACATCCCAAATATTTGATTTTAAACTTTGATGACAAGCATTCTTTTCAACAAAATTGTTTATTTTTCATTATTTGAAAATAGGAAGAAATCGTCGATATATAACGCAATAATGATCGGGTAAAAATCTTCATCAAATTTGGTAAACAGACATGGTTCTAGTTTAGATTTTTTATAACTTAAGGATTGCAACAATCCGTCAACTCGTTGGTACCACGCCCTTGATGACTGTTTTAAGCCATAAATAGCACGTTTCAATCGCAAAACCTTGTTTACATCATCATTGTTACCTTGAAAACCTGCTGGTTTCATCATGAACACATTTTCATTTAAGAAACCATTCAGAAAGGCAGTGTTGACATCTAAATGACAAATATCGAATGAAGCTGAACTGCTAAAGCAAATAACAATCTCAAAGTGGAATGCCTGACAACAGGTGAAAAACATTCATCAAAATCAATGCCCGGCTTTTGGGTGTAGCTCTTAGCCACAAACCTGGCTTTGTACCTGAATTTATTATCATTATCAAGTTTACGCTTAAAAACCCATTTACCTTGTACAATTGTGCCACTGGGTGGAACATCAACTAATTCCCAAGCGTAATTATCTTCGAATGATTTAAATTCACTTTGCATAGCCAATTTCCATTGTTCACTTTCTGATCCATTTAATGCTTCATCTAGCGATATTTCACTTGCATTTGTTTCACTGGTTTGGCACACACTACCAAAACCATACCGATCAGGCTTCTTGCTGATATGCTTAGCAGGCTTCTCCACTGGAAACTCGGCGGGAATCCCTGGCTGAGACATGTGATCTTGCACAGGCTCCGCAGGTTCAGCACCCTGCATATCTGTGGAGTCCTTAAAGCCTTCTTCTTCAATATCGGAAATTTCTTCCTTGAGTCTCAGTTGTTTTTTGCTCCTGATCTTCTAATGTTCTTATGTGCCTCATGTCCCCCACTTCTTGGGTACATTTTTCTTTTTCTTCCTCCATTGAAAAAATGTCATCAGCGCCCTCACTAATGTCAAAGTGTATCACATCTTGCTTCTGTTCAATCCGCTCCTCAATCACAATAATATATGTTGCTTTACTTATACTGTTATTGTTGGGATTATAAACTCGATAACCTTTTACATTGTTTGAGTACCCAACAATAATACACTGAGTCGCTTTTCTGTCAAGTTTCAATCTTTTTTATTTTGGTAAGAGTGGCCTTACTTCCAAAGATATGGAGATTACTGACATCTAGCTTAGCTCCGGTCCAGATCTTCATAGATGTTTTTTTGTTTATTCCTGATGCGATTGATCTGTTTCGCAAATATACAGCAGTGATCACTACTTCTGCCCAAAAACGCTTAGGCAATCCTGCATCGAATAACAAATGCATTTCTCTTTCACTGTACGATTAAAGCGCTCACAGAGACCGTTCTGTTCCGGTGTGTATTGACAATTTTTTTGATAGACAATTCCAGCAGATTGCAAGAATTTTTCAAATTCCTTACTGCAGATTTCCATAACATTGTCTGTCCTGAACACTTTCATCTTCCTGCCTGTCTGATTCTCTACTAGCATCTTGAATGCCTTGAAATGTGAGAATACTTCATCTTTTGTCTTCAAGAAATATATGAATGCCATCCGACTGCAGCCATCAACGAATAATAAGAAGTATTTGCTTCCTCCTATAGGTCTGGCTTCCATAGGCCCACAAACATCAGCGTGTTGTCCACAACCACCTCGAGAACTTCCTTGCCTCTGTTGCCAACATGACTGAATGGCAACCTGGCCTGCTTGCCCTCGCAGCACACAATGCAGTTTGTTTTTCTGACCTGAGCCTTGTTCAAGTATGACATCCCTTTTACAATACCATCTTTTATCACATTAAGGTCTTTGCTGTTCAGATGACCAAATCTTCTATGCCAAACTTTTCCGGACAAAGTTAACAAACAATCTACTTGCTTGATTCTCAACTTATAAATACCTCCAATTAAATCTGTAGTTGCTACAGGTTCACTCTTTTGGTTATAAATAAGAGTGCTTCGCATCAAATGTCACTGTGTTTCCTTTGCTAATTAACTAGCTGACAGATAGTAAATTCGTAGCCAAGTTTGCACATATGACACTTCCATCACTGTGTTCTCGTGTTCGGTATCTCCAACAACTGAAGTTATCCGCACATCTCCACAGCTTTCAACAGGAATTTTCGTCTTATCAGCGATGATAATCTCTTGCACTTGGTTTTGTTTTTTAGTGTTCAGCAACCAGTCTTTTTTAGACGTTAAATGGCACCACTATCGACGTACAAATCCGTTTGATTGAAGTTACCGCTGAGAAATACTGCACTGAATGCATTGGATTCCTTGCTTTTTGGGGTGTTTTCACATTTATTCATGAAGTGCCCTAATTGTTTACACTTGAAACATCTGACATTTGTTTTGACGTTTTGCGATGACGTTTGTCTATGCGCTTCCGTTTGGTTTTTTTTTTTTGTTTTGCCAACCTTTCGTAGCAAACGCATTCTGCGTAGAACTCATACCAACTTCACTTCCCTCCTCGATATCTAATAACTTCGATTTAATGTCATCAGCTATCAATTAAATACCTGAATGCTCCACCGCCATTATCATCGCCTCAAATTTCTCAGGCAATCCGACCCATTCGTCACTAATCTTGAATCCTGTATTATTCAATCGCTGACTTGTTTCTAACAGTGAAGTTACATATTGAGACATTGATTCACAATTTTCTCTACGAATTGATGTGAGGTTCTGAAGCAATCCGATGCGCCGCGTGTAGCCATAATCATCAAATAGCTTTTTCAGCTTCTGTCACAGTCCCATTGCAAGTGATTCGCTCTTGATATGCACGAATAAACTGGGATCTATAGTTAAAACTATCTTGGCTTTTGCTTTTGCGTCATTTGGATCGCTGCCGGTCATGATGCACTATTGCATGTCTTCTAATACGAGATAATTATCCACAGCAAACGCCCAAATTTTATAATTTTCTCTGTCTTTCAGCTTTGCTATACTTGCAATAAGATTTGTCGACATTTTTGCATTATATTTCCACCAAAATTGCTATAACTCGCGTGATAGGCACATAGCCTATAATGAAACAGCTATGGTCAATGACAACTGATTTATTCAAAGACAATTATTACTACAGAGAGATCATAGGTGTCGCTACTGTTCATATTTTGTTACACATTCTAACAATAACAAAATAAATAAGGTCGTTAACACCTGTCTACCAATGTATTCCAATATTTTAAATTAAATTATTATTTATTTCAGCAAAATTTTCCCATATTAAGCACTACAAATTACATAGAATATACATAAGAATTCATATAAATTTATTAGCACATTAAAATTCATTTAATAACATTAACATTTAAAATGATACGAAAAAAAATTAACGGGATTGTCGCTAACACAATCAAAACCAAGGGGCGTCCTTGACGCTTTCACTTGGCATGAGATTATTTTCAGTAATGAGTTAATATTTCCTAAACGGGTGGACCAATTAACATGATTTAAACGGATGATTCTACGCCTAATATACCTTTCTTTTGAAATCGAAATGTCACCATAAACAAAAAAAACATGTTGTTACGTAATTATACTTTTTGGTACAAGTCGGATCAATGTTTTTTTTTTCTTGCTTAGACTTTATACATGTATAACCCTCTTTTAAAAATCGAAACATAGACTACTTGTTCCATACAAAAGGGCATGAAGCTGGATGTCGATGTTGGTCACCATCCTCACTGAAAACGAATTGTTGAGCTTTACACAAATGAATTGAGAACCTCCTCTTTTAAAATTGAATATAGCTAACCCACTTAATTTTTACGTCATGACCTTGTATTCTTTGTAGCATGTGCCTTCTAAGAGAAGAAGGTGGGACAGGCTGACCTTTAAAACATCTGTCGGCTTAAGTTATTTTAAGGTAAATAAAAGTTGTATCTTACTTTGCCTGGACTTATATAGTTATATATGCTTTATCGTAGGTACACCAAGAGTTAAAACAGAAAAGGAAACTTAAAACTAAAATATATACAACGGGCGGCCTTATCGCTTACAGCGAACTCTTCCAGGCAACCAGGAATAGTTAATGTAAGTCTGAAATAGCCAAGTCAGAGGTCTCTACGGTTTCCTACAGGTTTCCTCACACGAAAAGAAGAAGAAGATCTTATTTTACCAAGACTTTACATTTGCTATGCAATTTTATAAAAAAATCAGCCTAATCCTATATCTTAAATAATTTCCTCCATTCGACGCAGTCAAATTGATCGAGGATTTTTTCGAGAGGGGACGCCCTAGAGAATAAATAATAATAGACTAATCTTATTGGTGACGTTCTTCAAAAAGGCCAGGTGCGTTTAGTACTCATAACCGGCGTGTCTATATGACCAAACAAGTGAATGTTAATGAAGTAAAAATGAGTGAGTTTATATATGTATTTATGTACTCATCGAGGTATTTATCCGTTGTCATAGCTCAGATCAAATAAAAACCGGCCAAGTGCGAGTCGGAGTCGCACACGTAGGGTACCGTACAATTATCGCAAAAAATGCCAAATAAAACACGTTTGTTGTATGGGAGCCCCCCTTAAATATTTATTTTATACTGTTTTATTTGTAGTTATAGCAGCAACAGAAATACAACATCTGTGAAAATTTCAACTGTCTAGCTATCACGGTTCATGAGATACAGCCTGGTGACAGACAGACAGACACAGACAGGCACAGACAGGCACAGACAGACGGACCGCGGAGTCTTAGTAATAGGGTCCCGATTTTACCCTTTGGGTACGGAACCATAAAAAGTCACCTTAGCTTGTCAGTCGAGCTCTCTGATAAAACAAAAAGCTCGACTGGCATGCTAAGTCGTAGTTTCGTTGTACGTGTGTGCGTGTAATTGTGTATGTATACGGCAAGGCGTAGTTTTAACCGTGACCTTGTTGTTTGCAACATTCCATCTTAACTTTTTATTTGATCTGAGTGTCATGGTGACTGAATCGAGTTGAAGAAATTTCTTAAAAATGGACTTAGAATACACAATCTTGCTTGAAACTCCAATAGTTCGTCAACTAACACAAAACGATGGTTCATGCATGTTTGACACTCAAGCAATTACGTGTATGCTAGCTTTAAGACGAATAACGTATTCTAGATTGCTCCGACATCTTTTGCATGCCTACGTGGTAAAATATGGCTGAACTTTCAATATGTTTTTTTTTTTTGTCACCATTTAATGTTACCCATGTTTGCAAAATAAAATTATCTTATCTTATCTTATCTTATCTTATCTTATCCGACCAATCTGGTGTACAGTGATGCACAAGGCGAGTCTGATTGGATAACCACAATGTGATGGCACCCAGATTTTGTTGGGATTGATGCGCATAGCATGGTCAAAGGTGATAGAATATAGGAATGACAATTAAAGGATAGACGATAATTGAATGAATTGAAGAATAAACGTTGTTAGTTGATCGCCTGAGCAAATATTGTTTAGAATAGAATATAATATAGTTTATTTTACACCATAAAAGTAACTCATCTCTTATATAAGTAAAACTTAATTATACGGGTACAAAGGCGGTCTTATAGCTGACAGCTATATCTAACAGACAACCTTTGGATGGACTGAAAGAACTACAATTACTACTACTAGTTCTTCGACTTTACAAATTATTATTATTTTGGCTGGCTCGTTCTTTGCGCAAAGAATCAGCATTGCCATTCAATGTGGCAATGCTGCCAGTCTTCTGCGCACGTTCTCGTATGACAGCGATTTGGAGAAGTACTTCGTGTGCGTGGTTCTTTTGTATATAACGTAATTAGTTGTGTTTAAAATAAGTAAGTATTGTTTACTTTCGTTCAGTGTTTAAGTAGGTATGTACATATTTACGCCTATGTTTTACAAATATTATTATGTTCAGGATAATTCGTTATTTATACCCACCCTTCACTTATGTATGGAAGTGAAGGGTGGGTATGGCAAAAAAGACATGAAAGTAGGATTAATGCAGTAGAAATGCGCTCCTTGCGAAGTATGTGTGGGGTAACTTTAAATGATAGGTTGAGGAATGAGGTAATAAGACAATGTTGTGGTCTGAAAGAAGATGTAGTGACTAAAATTGAAAATAGTATGTTAAGATGGTTTGGCCATGTTGAGAGGATGAATGAATGGCGACTAACGATATGTATTTACAAGGCAGACGTGAATGGAAACGCCGGGAGGAGACGCCCTAGAAATACATACATAGACCTTATAGGTGATGTTCTGCAAAAAGGCCAGGTGCGCAATACTCATAACTGGCGTGTGTGTATGACTAGATGCTTGAATGTGAGTGAAGCAAAAGAAGTATGTAAGGATCGTAGCAGGTGGCGTTCTGTAGTTTCTGCCTATCCCCATGGGAAAAAGGCGTGAGTTTATGTATGTATGTATGTATGTAATTTGTTATTTTCTCATTTCTTTTTAGTTATTTTAAAAAGCATTATTTTAAGGATAATTTGTAATATAAATATATTTTGAATATCCAAACAATGTTATTTAAGCTGGATCTAGTGAATTTGCTTCCTAACAATTTGTATCCCTGACAGATTATTTTTCATAATTTTATACATACAAAGTCAGGTGTTAACTGAACCATGAACTAAATAGAATAGTTTAATAACAAGACAATACTTCTAAAATTATCTTCAGCATATGGAATAGTTGGAACAGCGTCCAATTAAGGTTGAGCTCTAAAAAAGGCAGGCAGTTGGTTTTTATTGGCAATTTGGAACACAACGAAGGGGGCCGGGGGTCTCGCTGCGTTGGTAAGTGCATACGGTGACACTGCAGCTTTGCTTAGTGATAACACACGGTGAGTTAGTTTGTAAAGCAATGCAGATTTGAGGAAGTTCAATACGGGGATCCACCTGAATATCAGCGCTGGGTTTTTGATGCTCAGCAAATGCTGAGTAGGTAACACTTTCGGTATGGGCACGCTCAGCTCGATTTTAATTTTTATTATACTTTATTCCTATTCTTCTCTGTGATTTTGTGAGCATCGCTGTTGTGTTGTGTCTGTGTCGAAATAAATGTTTTCTAGTCTAAGTTAAAGATAGGTACGTTTATAAGGATGATTTTATAAATTAATTTCATTTATTGTAGTGAAAATGACGGTAAAAATTATTGACCCATATAATTACTTTTTTTTGTAACTTATTGAAAATGTGTAGATTAATTGCAATAGAAATAAAGAACAACATTTATTTGACAAAGTTAATAAGATCCGACCACGACATACCAAATTAAAGACGGGTGAAATCTGCTGATTAGTCAAAGGATAATTACGGAAATGTCATGAGGAAACCTTAGCAATAAGTCTATGAACGATTTTATAGTAGAGGAAGTATCTATAGACGATTTTTATAGCCAGTTTCTACGCAAAGAGATGAATACCGAAATAGCGGTTGCAAGATTTTCATGGTAGAAGATACGCTTCACCGAATCTAAATATGTTGTGATATTATAATTTTGCCATAAAGTGGCAAAAAGCAGCCAGACTACTATATGGTAAATAGGTACTGCCTTGCGACTTGTCCGAATATAAAATATCCATTTCCCTTGAACTTTGGAAAAGCGGATCCAAGGCCAGTATTCCATCCAACAAACCAACCAATCACAACTTGATTTGTGATGGGTTGGTTTGTTTTTTTTTTACATTAACTTGCTCAAGTCCAAGATCGCAGACGCCCCAAACGTTACCGAAATCTTTCAACCCAAAATCAGTTAAATTGAGTAATGTTAGTATATACTTTCATTGTACACATTCTTGCTCACTTGGATTTTTATTTTCATTATATACACCATGCATAATGAAGCTGTGATCAAATTGTAGTTTTATGGTTAGGACCTCACTCAATGTGGCGACTAGCTCTGAGACCATTGTATTTACTAATTACGCATTAAATACTATTTAACTGGTCGTCGGCCGTTAAAAATACATACTAAAACTATTTAATACCTACCAAACATTTTGTGTAAAAATATTCAGTAACCTCTGGGGCGTCTGGAATCTTGCTACACTGAGAAAACAAGCTGATGAATCATGTGCCAGACTACAATCAATCACAACTGCCAATTTTGAGTTTGAGTTGAGCATGAGCATGCATGAGTCAATGTGGCTGGGATACGGGCCTTAGGGTCGATTTTTGAATTGAGTATTTGGAGTTAAGAACATGTCAAACCCTACTTTAGCGTCAAATTTTGACAGATTTTCAGGCTAAAGTATAGTTTGACATATACCCGATGTAATTCTGTTATTTTTTTACCCGACTGCCAGAGGAGAGTTATGTGTTTATTATAGTTACTTTTTATCTAAATACCTACTTAAGTGATTATAAAATTATAGCTAATCATCGACTACATAATTTAGATCAATTTTGATCTAAATTATGTAGTCGATGATTAGCTTAAATTAATTGATCAAAATTGATCTAAATTATGTAGTCGATAATTTTGGTGCACGGTAAAACTGTGAGTAAGTAGTATACGTATGTAGGCATCGACTTAAATATATAAAATGTATACAGTGTGTGTACTACTGAATAAAAAAATAAAAACAATACTCTACCTCAAAAGTATAATTCAAAAATCGGGCCTTAGTCTCAGTAAATCAATTAGCCTATTACTAAAAACACAAGAACAAGCTCCACACACCACCTTCCCGTATGCCTACAACTTCTATAAATGTTAGTTTTAATCACCCACCTCGAGGCACCTCCGCCATATGAAAACATTTCCCCGGGCTACACTGTCGTGGCTTATTGCCTTTGTTATATTACTTTTTAAACTGTTTGTTTAGAAACTTAATTTTAATATGCTTGCAGATATGTGTGACTGCATTTGTTCTGTTTTCTGTAGTTTAAACTTGGTCTCTCCTTTGGCATTTTAGTCCCTTGGGACATTTTTGGCTTATATTGGTTGTATTTAATTTACTTTCGATGGTGTTTCAACTTCAAACCAACCGTTATTTAAATCATAAATATTCGATTAAAGGTAAATTATATTCCTTTCTATGTCAAGGATAACAAGCATAATATGATGATTTAATTAATTTCAGAGTTTCATAGAAAAAATTGTATTATTTTACTTATAATATGTTAAAGGTTTACACGATACAGAGCATACACAGAAGGAAAATTGTACCAACTTAACTTTAAGCTTACTATTGCCAACATTACCTTAAAATATGAACATTGTCATTTATTCTAATATATGATAATCTCTTACCATCTAATATTTCAATAAGCAACGAAGTTAAATACGTGGTGGTAAAATAATACCTTGGCTTAGCATTTAAGTCGTACATATTCCCAAATGTTAACGCGGTACTGGCCGTGTATCTACTCGGAGCTAGAATTGAATATTGGACAGTTTTGTTTGCAATATATTTTTATATATATATTTTTTATAACCTTTTAAGAAGAAATTTTTAACCATATTTTTTTCAGTGGAAAAATATTTTTAAACATCCAAGTCGTTTTGGAAGAGTTGGCAAAAGAAGCGAAAAGATTTTCTTGATTATTTTTTTAAAGCAAACTATTAATTACACGAAGAAACCATGTTTAAAAAAAATATAAACGTATATGAATCAATATATATATATTTTCAAACCTTTAACCTAGCCGTTATCTTATCTTATCTTGTGGAGGGGCCGAGAAACAACTCGGACACTTCGACCCATTGGGATCTATTGTGGTCCCCTAGATACCTTACTCCTCCCCAATCTCGTTGAAAACTCTTTTCATGAATTTTACAACGAGACTGGGAGATATGAGCCTATAGTCTTCTGGTCTTGGATATCCAGCCCCTAGGAGACTCATTCGCTTACCAGCCAGTGCATCGCATGTGCAAAGAAGGTGCTCCATGCGCTCCGTATGTTCCCCACACAACCTGCAGATGGGTGTCGCGGTTATACCCATCTTCATGAGCATGTCGTTGGTTCCAAAGTGCCCAGTAAAGGCCCCAAGCAGGTAGCGGATTTGCCCCCTGCTCATATTCCAAATGCATTCCCGGGCTTTGAACGTAGAGCCTAGGAATTTCTTGGAGTGTTGTAGACCGGTGCTAGATAGCCAATGAGTTCGCTGTCTGTGATCTGCAAACTCCCTAAATGCGGCTTTTACGAGGCACGTCGAGATGCCTACACATGGTTCTGGACCCACGAAGTCATTTGCTGAGCCCTCTCTTGCCAGTTCATCTGCCATTTCGTTGCCATGGATTCCTTTGTGCCCAGGGACCCACATCAGTCTTACCCTGTTGTGCTTCCCAAGCCTGTTTAGGGTTTGGACAGCATCCAGAATAAGTCCGGAGTCCACTTTGTAGGATGCCATGGCTTTGATTGCAGCCTGACTGTCACTAAGAATATATATGGATTTACCTCTGGTTCCTCTATCTATATTCTCTTGAGCACAGGTTATTATGGCATAAGTTTCCGCTTGGAATACAGTTGCCATTTTCCCTAGGCTTTTGCTACATTTGTAACCTTTTGCGTATATTCCCGCCCCTGTACCTGATTCCATTTTGGATCCATCAGTGTACCACACCAGACTGTCTTGTTCTGGTGGATCGATTCCCTTCGTCCAGTCCTCTATTGTAGGGATTTGGACCTTGAAAGACCTTTCAAACACAAACATAGTTTGCATTTTATCGGATAACATGCTTGTTACCCGATCCAGGCCTTCATTCCCGTCAAACTTTGTATGGTTGGTCCTTGGCTTAGAGGCATCCCATAGTCCAGCCACAGCAAGTCGATGTAATGTCTTCCTTGCCTCGAATTCAACCATCATATGCAGAGGAGGGATATTGAGGTATCTCTCAATCGCTGCCGTAGGTGTTGTCCTGAAAGCGCCCGTGATGCCTAGACACACTGTTCTTTGTAATCTGGTGAGTGGCGCTTTGCACGAGGCAAGCTTTGTTCTGGGCCACCACACTATGCTGCCGTATGTGATAATAGGTATTATCATTGTTCGGTACAGCCATCGTATCACTTTGGGCTTTAACCCCCAAGTTTTACCGTAGGTGGAACGACACATGCCGAACACTCGTAGGGCTTTCGTCGTAATATTTTCCACATGAGTTTTCCACCTGAGTTCTTTATCAAGCGTTACACCCAGATATTTAACTTCGGTAGACCAGGGCAGCTTTATTCCATTGAGGGAGAGCTCTCCTAGGTTTCCTAGTTGTCTCTTCCTCGTGAATGGAACAATGACTGCTTTGCTTGGGTTGATAGAGAGGTGGTTCTTTGTACACCATTCCTCTGTCATCCTCAATGCCTGTTGTAATAATCCAGAGACTATGTTCGGGAATTTACCATTAACCATTATGGCTATGTCATCTGCATAGCCTACTGTGTAGAATGGTCCAGTATTGAGCTTGGTAAGTAGCGAGTCTACTACCAAGCACCATAATAATGGTGACAGCACTCCACCCTGCGGACAACCTCTTGTTGTTTTTGCACTAAGTCTGTCTCCCATCAGTTCCGATCTGACTATTCTGCTTCTCAGCATATAGTCAATCCAGTTACACGTGGTATCATTGATGCCATGTTCCTTTGCAGCGATGCGTATGGACTCAAATGTTGTCTTGTCGAAGGCTCCCTCTATGTCTAGGAAAGCCCCGACACAGATCTCTTGTCCCTCTAGCGCAGCCTCGGCTCGACTCGCAACATAATGCAATGCCGTTTCCGTAGATTTGCCAGGGCTGTAGGCGCACTGTAGTTTATGTAGAGGGAAGATTTTAAGTGGTCCCTCTCTTAGGTACCTGTCTACCAGTTTCTCCAGAGCTTTTAAGAGAAAGGATGATAGACTAATTGGCCTGTAAGCTTTAGCTTCTTCGTAAGTCGGTCTACCTACCTTCGGTATAAAAGTGACTTTGACTTCCCTCCATGCCTTGGGTACGTACCCAAAGGCTACGCAGGCTCTGTAGAGCTTACTCAAATGAGGTATCAAAACAGATGCCCCTTCTTGCAATAGTATTGGGTAGATGCCATCCGGACCAGGGGATTTGAGAGGCTGGAAGCCCGCTATGGCAAGCTTCAGTTTATTCTCATCTACCACTTTCTTTGCCGTGAGCCAGTTATTTTTGGACGTTTGCCTTGTGAGCTCGTCCCTTGTGACTGGTTCCTCTTCATCGCTATCGCGCAGTATACATTCCGGGAAGTGAGTTCTAAACATCACGCCCAGAGTGTCCTGTCCAGTTTCCGTTAGATACCCATTCTCATCCTTTACAGATGATAGTGGGTTTGTCTTAGTCATGGACATTGCTTTGCACAACCTCATTCCATTTGGCAGAGCTTCGATGGAGGTGCAATGCTGCCGCCAACTAGTTCTTTTGGCCTTGCGTACCGCCGTCTTATACCTCGTCAGCATGCTATGATAGTCAGAGAAATCTTTCCTGGCTTTTGCATCATTAAAGGCCTGTCGTGTTTCCTGACGTATTTTAGCTAGTTCAGGAGTCCACCATGGTACCTTTTTGCAAAAGGCCTTTTTCTCTGGGCAGTTATCTACCCATGCACCGATGGTGCCCACCTTGATTCTATCAGCTTCAAATTCTATATCTAGTATGGAATTAAGCTTACCTTTAGGGCTCCCTAGATTTACTTTTAGGTCCCTCCTGTACGAGTCCCAATTTGTATGTCTTGGGTTTCTCCTTCGTCTAGTTTCGGCTTCTCCCGCCGTCCTAAACCTAAAGCATATATAATTATGGTCAGACAGAGAGATTTCGTCCGATACATGCCAATTTTCGATGTAAGCGCTGGCCTTGTTTGAAGCCAGTGTCAGGTCAATAACTTCAGTTCTCGCCGAGGTCCTGAAAGTAGGTTTATTGCCTGCGTTAAGGATTTGTAAAGAAGAGCTTACCACAAAGTCCAACAAATCCTCCCCTCGTTTGTTGACATCCGAGCTGCCCCAAACGACATGGTGTGCATTCGCATCGCAGCCAAGTATCAGGTCGAGGTTTTCTTGGTTGCCGTAGTCAACCAGTCTTCTGATTAGTGGTGTTACTGGTTCCTTTTGTTCATATGGGAGGTAGGCAGAGGCAAGGATAATTTTCCTTTTCTCTGTGCCCATCCCCACCTGGATCAAAGTTGTTGTGAGATCCCTGTAACAGAAAGTACGTAAGGGCATTGCCTCTATACCGCCCCTGATATAGATGCAAGTCCTCGCGTCATTAGTTGGACAGTCATAGAGCACCGTGCCTCCTGTCCCACCTAAGCCTTTTATAGTCCCCTTATATAGATAAGGTTCCTGTATCAAGGCAACGTCATATGTGTTAAGCTTCAGTTGCCGAGCCAGAAGGGCTGTAGCGGCTCTGCAATGATGCAAATTAATTTGTACACACCTTAGTCCCTCCATCTTGGATGATTTTGATGGGCCTGTGTTAATATAGGAGGGCCTTAGTTTTGAGGCTCCTCCTCCATCGCCTGGGTCTCCTCGAGAGCAATCGGCGACTCAATCCCCAGGGTGTCGAACTCCCCGAGGATGTCATCCTCGTGGTCTGCCTCTGACGCCCTGGTCCCAATCTCTGCCTCCTGCGCTGCGCCGTAAGCAGAGATTTCCTCGATGGCCTCCTCACGTCGGTGTAGTCCATCCTCGGAGGGTTCCGCCTCTGCTTCCGCAGTGGGTGCCTCTCCCTTATCTTCTTCCAGGAGTTTGAACGAATACCGTTCAATTCCTCCTGGAAGAGAGTAGCCCGCGGCCTTGATGACCCCAGCGGACACCCCGTCCATGAGGACGATACGACGGATGCCGGTCTGCTCAGTGAGAGTATTCACGACCTTCCAGTCGCTCGTCCTCAAGGCAGGGTTAAGCCGCTGGAGCAATCGAATGGCCCGGGCAGAGTCCTGCAACGCCAAGTTGCGACTCTTCCATGCCATTTTGACTGGCTTTGGAAGGTCCCTGGCGTCAACAACCTTGAGTTTCAAGGGGCCGAGTTCCACATTGTGGATGGCCCCCCGAAACCAGCTAGCTGCGTCAGAGTTGTCGCAGGATACATGAACTGCACCCGCGACAACTCCGGGAGCAACCGTTAAAACAGGCAGAGGATCCGGCGCCACTTCCAGTTTCTCAATTATGAGCTCCTGGATTGGCACCAAGTCCTCCGCCCTCAAGTACTCTTCCGGGTACCTGACTGTGACGACAGCGAGTTTCACAGCCGCCACCGCATCCCTAAAGGATCCGGTTGAGGATGATTGCCCTTGGGTCTTCATCCTCTTGGCCGCCATGTCCCCGCTGTCGCCGCTGAGAGCAGCACGCGGTCTCTTTGATGGGCCCTCCGTAGGAGTCCCCTCTAGAGCCGCCTGCTGTCTCAGCTTTTGGCGCTTTTTCCTGCGCGCCCCAGATCGTCCAACCGGAAGCCAGCCTGGTTCATGCCGGCCGCCGGGAGACGACGAGGTGCTGTTTTTGCCGGTCGCGTCCGGGGCCCCAAGGTCCGAGGTCATTCGACCTCCGACACAAGGGTCACGTGTCGCGCCAGTTTTGGCAGCACCTTTGTGCCCGGTGGGCTGGTTTGCAGTTCCGCCCTTAGGTGGTCCCGCAGCAGTGCCGGCCCTCGGCAGTGCCGCAACAGTACCGTCATTTGACAGTCCCGCCGCAGCCCCACCTCGAGACGACCCCACTGCAGTCTCGCCGCCGGGCGTTCCTGCTACGGAAAAAGCAGTCCCGGCTTGCGCCGGTCCCGCCGTCTGGTGTGCAGTTCCGTCCTTCAACGGTCCCACAGCAGTGCCGACCCTCGGCAGTGCCGCAGCAGTACCGTCATTTGGCAGTCCCGCCGCAGCCCCACCTCGAGACGATCCCACTGCAGTCTCGCCTCTGGACGTTCCTGCTAAGGAAAATGCAGTCCCGGCTTGCACCGGTCCCGCCGTCTGGTGTGCAGTCCCAGCTTTCGCCGGTCCCGCCTTTTGGAGCGCAGTCCCAACTTTCGCCGGTCCTTTCGCCTTGTGGTTTTTTTTTTAATTTAAATCCATTTAAAATCCCGATATAAATGTCATCCCTCGACTATCCCCACCCTCCATGGAGTGCTCAAGTGGCGATGCTACGGTAGCACCAGGGATTAGCCGAGGGATATAGCCCCCCCCCATTAGTTGCTTACGAGACTGCACGACACCAACTCACACCACTACCACTAGCCATGCGAGCGAGCGCCGCCGTCTGCAAGCCCCCAATGGGAGTGAACTCGCCTGGGGGCCGTCTGACCGGACCCCGCAGCCGATTGGCCGTAGCTGGCTAGGCTACGGCCTCCCGTGTCGGAAGAAATCCGGGCCAAAGTGATGTGTTGTGTGCAACCTGCTCCACTCAATCACCAGGATCCCTTCATCCCTCCATACGGGTCCCCGCGCACGGCACAAACACGCGGGAGGTCATTGCTATCCAACATTTTATTTGTTCAATGGTGGACACCCAGGGGCATGACCTCGCCACCCCTGTGATACGTCGCCCGGTGATTTCAGTTACGTCTATTTCAGAGGGAATTAGACCAATAACAGGGCGGCAACCACGAGAAGGAAAATCACCGCACTTGCCTTGAGGATCTACACGACCGTAGCGCTCTCCCTCAAGACCACGCCACCTTGCCGGCTCTGAAGGAGCCAGGCAAGGTAGGACTGCATCGACAAAGCCAAGCCCTACAGAGCTTGTCGCTGACAGCTCAAAGCGTAAGTTTGCTAACACAGACCAGCCCCAACCTAGCCGTTACTAAGAAGCAGGCTTTAGAAAGTAACCGTTTTACGGCACTTAAGCGGAGTATGGTTCTATCACCGATTTTTGAATTGAGTATTTGATGTGAAGAATGTGTTGAGTATTTGTTAAACTATACTTTAGCTTGAAAACTGGTCAAAATTTACTACTAATGTAGGGTTCGACACATTCTTAGCGTCAAATACCGAATTCAGAAATCAGCCCGTAATCTCCAATCACCACACTGACGAAATCATCTCTTCTCAACATTTGTCTAACCTTTTCCAAAATGTGTTGGAGTCAGCTGCCAGTTAATCCATCATATCAGCCGAAATACATCCACTGCTATACGTAAGCCTCTCCCAAGCGTTGCCACATTGGTCGGTACCGTGCTTCTCACATCCAGTGGACCCCGCGGTTGCGGGGAACGTTGACGTTTACCTGGTGAAGGTTTTCACCAGGTCATAAGTTCATCTGGTGGGAGGCCTTCCAACGCAATGTCTTCTGGTTCGTGGTCACCACTCCAGAACCTTTCTGCCCCATCGGCCGTCCGTTCTGCGAGCAATGTGCTCCTATCAAAGTCGGAGACTCTACACTCGAAGTCGTGGGCGACTATTTCTACCTGGGACAAACTATTCAGTTGAGTACGGCTAACTTCGAGAAAGAAGTCAGCCGTTGAATCCAACTCAGCTGGGCAGCGTTCGGGCAATTGCGGCGGTATCTTCTCGTCCAACTTACCACAGAGTCTCAAAATGAAAGTTTATGATGACCAGTTTGTGATGCCAGTGATGACATATGGCTCTGAGACGTGATTGCTCACAATGGGCCTCATCAGAAAGCTTAGTCACCCAAAGAGCAATGGAGAGGGCTATGCTCGGAGTTCCTTCACAAACTAGGTAAGAAGCAAGAAGCCCTTAGAAATAATGGTTGATAGATTTTCGGAATTCTGAATATCCAAAATATGTATCTACGAAGTAACCTCTGCTGCTTTCTTTGAATTTACATGAGAAATTAAGTAGGTAAATAACCAACTCGATGTGTGGGAAGTCAGTGTTTTATGGCACAACCAACATCAGATAGAGCAACAATGAGTTAAGCGTTAAAATAATACAATTAACTCATGTTAACATTCTCACTTACTTTCAATAGGGCTTGAAAATAATCTCTTTAACAAATTGTAAATGGCAGAAAAGAGCCTTTTAGTCAAAAGTAGTTACCTAAAAGTAATTATTTAGTCAACTCAAGTACGTAAGCACTTGGAATAACTAAATAAGTATGCTATATGCTTTTGATATAAACACGAAACAGAGCTAGGTCTGTAGGTCATAGAGTAACATCAAATAGTAAAAAATATTCGTTCATTTATTCTAGCAACTACCCCCGGGGTTCTTTTTCATCGAAGATGAGCGAGATAGCGAGGCGGTGTGCGAGGAAATATGATGACTGCCGTATATGTAAATATATCATTGTTATTTATTTTTATTGTTTAGTATTTTTTTAACATGACTTTAATAAATGTAATTGGTCTTTGGCCGTGTTATGTTAAAGTAAATAAATATTTTTTGCCATACAAGAAACTGAGAGATGCGTGCGAGGGATGTGTTCGAGGAAAGTAAACAAAATGGTGCAAGCAAATAGAGATACGAGTTTGCAGTGAGGAACCTCGCACATCTTTGTTAGGAAAGCACCCTAATTCTGGTAATTTATCCACGGCCTGACTTAATGCCTAAATAATAAAGTGAGCCAGACAAATTTGGTAGGAGAAATTAATTTATTTATTTAAACTTCATGCACAAAGGTACAATGGCGGACTTAATGCCTTAAGCATTCTCTACCAGTCAACCAAGGGTGGTGAAGAGAAAATATGGCTGGTGCATTGTTTAAATCGTGGCAACAACAAATTTAACAAAAAATAATAATTTAAAATTGCTTAAAATGCACATTACATACCTAAATATATATATATATATAATAAATTAATGAAAATAAGTTATCGAGATGACCCTACCCCCCGCTGATAATAATACTGCAATTTCCGCTTGAAAGCATACCGACTGGTGGCCACCCTGATTTCGAGAGGAAGCGCGTTCCAAAGAAGAATAGACTGAATATGAAAGGAAGAATGAACAAAATCAGTAGTATGAGAAGGACAGAGTAAGAGCAGATTGTTGGAATAACGCAGATTCCTAGCGTGAGAAGAACTTAAATATTGAAAGTGAGACATAAGGTAAGAAGGTGGAGTGGGAGAGTTGAGTAGGGAGAAAATCGATACTAAAAATATCTTCTCTGGCGAATGAGCATTCATTTGAGCTCAGACCTGTAGCTCGACACATGGTCATATTTCCTCAAATTAAATATGAATCGAATGCAGCTGTCGAGGAGCCTACCAAGCTTATCCAGCAGAGCCGCACTCAAGTCGAAGTAGCACACGTCACCATAGTCGATTATGGGAAAAATTAAGGTCTCAAGGGTCAAGCATAGTCCTCGTCTTTGCGGGCAAAAAGTTCCTCACACGATACAGATATCGCAAAGTACCGTTGACTCTTTGACTGACAATAGTAACTTGACTACGCCAGCCAAGCGTCGAATCAAGATGCAAACCGAGATCTTATACGCTAGAGCTAATGGGAATAACGGTACCATCAAAAATAAGAGAAGGAAGAGAGCTAACCGCCACTCTACCCACCATGCGCGGGCTTCCTATTACAATTGCCTGACACTTCGAGGGATTTACAGCCACCCCAAATCTATCAGACCAGATTTTAATGGCATGCAAGTCTTGGTTTACATCTTCTATAGCGTCCGATAAACTTTCCACCCGCGCTGCTTCATCCAGTTGAAGATCATCGGCATAAAGATGATACGAACACCGAAGACAGAGCGTAATAAAATTAATGAAGATAGAGAATAACAATGGAGAAAGAATACCGCCTTGTGGAACACCAGCACCTAGATCACGCTAACTAGACGAAATCTCGTCGACGCAAACCGACTGCTGACGTCCCCGAAGATAAGAAGAGAACCATTCCAGCGCCTCGGAAGAAACCATTAGATGTGACAGGATAGATAGAAGAACATCGTGACTGACGGCGTTAAAGGCATTGGAGAAATCAATAAGTACCAAAACGGCAACCTTGGTATCCTCCATTGCCTCTCTGATGTCACCAGTCACTTTGAAGAGAGCGGATGCAGTACTGTGCCCAGGCCTGAACCCAGACTGGAATGAGCTGACAAGGTTGTTACGGTGAACGAACTCTGAAAACTGCTTGTGGACACAGTCCTCAAGCACTTTTGACAGGAAAGGGAGTATGGAAATAGGTCGAAAATGATAAGGTAGGGAGGGATTCGAAATTTTAGGAAGTTGACGGACGTAGGCCATTCGCCACAGGGATGGGTACTGACTGAAATCTAGGGAAAAGTTTATAATATGGGTAATCGGAGGAAGAAGAAATTCAAGGATCAAGATGACCATTTGACGTCTAATATCATCATGGCCCACAGCCTTAGATTTTATAGAAAGGATCATCTTTTTAATTTCATCCTCGGTAGCTGGAGAAAATCGGAATGGTTCTATGATAGGACCGGGTAGGCTAGTAATGGAATCGACCGTCTGAGACAACATTTGGGAATCCAAATGGCAAGTGGTTGTAAAGTGACGGTTGATTTCATCCAGTCCAATCGTCTTGGGGAAATCCACATGACGAGGCCTACTGATACCAAGTGTTCCAAGGAATTTCCAAATATCGGCAGGAGAAGAAGAAGAAATGTATTCTAGAATATGGCGGCGTTTGGCGTTGTGTATCACCTGATTACATCGACTTCTAGCAGCTTTGAAAATGTTCCTTTTTCCTTACTGCGATCCTTTTTAAATTTCTGAAAGGCTCGGTCCCTGCGTCTCATCGCCATATAAAGCCCTGCCGTCATCCAAGGAGCAGGTGGATGCCTGAGTTTAACCCTCATCACCGGAGCGTGTTTGTCGTAGAGAGCAAGGACTGTCCGATTAAAGACACGCAGTTTTTCGTCTTTCGTGTTGTTATTTATTTATTTATTATCACCAATTATAACATATTTACAGTTTGATCCAATATGATGCTACAAGTCACAATTTAAACACACAAAATAACATTATACTAAAATAACCTAGCAACAAAATTACATACAATATGTACATCCATAAATTAAATTAATTTACATGCCAAAGTCTATAGCTCCAGGCCTCTCTCAATAATTATTTGAGCCCTTTGAATAAATCTCGACAGGTTTTGCCCAAATATGACCTCCGACGTTGTAACAACATTAACAATACGCGCGGCTCGTGAGATAGGGGCAAACTTTTGGAGGTTAGCCCTAGCCGCTGGCAAGTCTAACAGAGCAGGGCGACGGCGCGCGCCCACGCACCCATCCGGCGCACGCAGCCGCAGCTCTTCCAGCACCTCCGGGTGGTGCAACAACCCTAGTAGGATGCTGGCTACATATTTAACCAGCGCGACGTCCCTTCTTACTGCTAGCCTGGTGTACCCAACCATGCCAAGGACGAACAGATTCGTGTACATCAGGGGATAAAAGGGATAAACTCCATATAGTTTGCAATAAAGAAATTAGAAAATTTATTGGAAATTTGAGCAAGGTGACTCCAATCGAGTACCGCCGCATCCTGACGGAGCTTCTCGACATCCAGACGCGCAAAACAACGAATGTGCAGAACCTTAGGAAGAGGTTTAGGTGGTTTTAGGACATATGAGAGGAAAATTTGGTCAAGGTGGGAAAAGCCAGGTGCTGGACACTGACCATGAGAGGTAACAAGGGAAGGAGTGGACGTTAGGATTAGGTCGAGCCACGTGTCATCCCCGTGATATTGAAATGTGTGGGTTGAAAAGGAAGAACGTGTAGACTAACGGACTCGAATGATGTGGAGAAGTTTACGGGAACGAGGAGTTGGATGGGAAAGGTCTGTACTGAAATCGCCCATGATGACGCAATGTACGTACTCTGATCCTACAGACTCTAGCGCCAATTCTAGGTTGAGGAAATAGTCAACGGCGGGCGGACTGAACACAACACCAAGCAGGGTTTTGACCCCTTTGATGTAGATCTCCAAAAAGAGGTACTCAACAGAAGCACTGTATAATGAAGGAGATGATGCAACGATTTTGTAGGGAAAATCGCTACGAAGATAAATAGCAACACCTCCTCCTCCCTTACCAATCCTATCATTACGGATAAGAATGAAACCGGGAAGAGGGTAGGTCGTAGAAAGAAGATGAGGCTTAGGCCAACTCTCAGAAATCAGAACGGCGTGGACATTGGTGTCAGAAAAGGTATCGAATAGATCGGTATAATGACTTGCCATACTCTGAGCATTTATGTGACATACGATAAATAAGTTACGTTTCGGTTGCCTAAAGCTCTGACGCACTAAGTCACCAAGGGTATCGGTCAATGAGTCAAAACTTGTAGTAGCGGAAGAGTTAAGAGATCCAACGGCAGAGTGAAAAGAGTGGCTTGGGTTTAGTATCATTTGGTTAAAAGTGGTTAAAGCTGGTGGGGGATGGGTCCCTGATTAAAACACTACCACTCTTATTACAAGTTATTGCTTATTTTTCGAGAAAATAACAAAAAATGTTTCTAACCTCAATCAGATAAACAGTGAAAACGAACGTCAAAATGGGCGATTGACAACCTAAACAGTACCGGTATATTGTCTGTGGCGCAATATTTCAAGCAAAATTGTTGAAACGGAACATAAAAATAAAAAAAAACTATGGAATTTGCATCATGGGTGACATGTCAGTGTCATTTGTTTTCATTCATTCCGTGTCGCCCCGAGTCGCGTGAATGTGCTTTTTGTGTCTTGGTGTTTTTATGGTTTTCTTCGACGACAATTTTATTCATTTTTAAAATAACCCAGAAATCCTGCTCAGAACGTAAGTTAGTGTACCCCCACTTCATTGTTAAAATAGGTCGAATCTGTTCCAAAACCGAACCGGGGCACCGCGACTTCACGTAGTCTTAAATATTGGCTGCTACCCCTAGTGTTTATAAAAACCGGAGGCGCGAAGGGAGAGCAACACCCGCCCGCTGTAACAAAGCATAGGCACCCGTGCCAGCCAGCCGTAGCGGGTAGTAAGCCGAAGCTGCGGAGGTGAGCATGGGTGCCTATCATTTGTTACGTAAGGGCGGAGGGGTTGCACTTCCCGCAGCTCCGGAAACGATGCAGAAGCAACTTTATAGTGTTTTGAGTTTAGGTTACAATAATGTGTTTTTCTCAGGAACGGTGCGTTACCTTGTAATGGGAGTGGTGCCGGGGGGGAGGGGTTACCCCCCCCCGTCCCTCCCCCAACCCCTCGCCCCCTCCTCCTGCCAAACGATGCTAATTTTTTACCAAAAGAGTCATCAGCAGGTAACATAGAATACGATTAAAAATAATATAAAATAAATAAAACTAAACTATGGCAAAAAAAATAAGTTAATACAAACATGATAACAATAAAACCAAGGTAACAATGAAACAATACAACAACAAAGCACATAAGCTGGGAAGTCGGTTAAAAACCGAACTCAATTCACTACACAAAACAAAAACGTGGAACGACGTTTTGGACGTCAATTTAACACTAACATTTGCAATTTGTAGGGTACATATAACAATAAATAATTAAATGCAGGGTAAACTAATTTGGCATAATGACAAACACCACATAGACATTACATTACTGACAGGTAACAGAAAGTATTATTTACAAAGAAAGGTGACGAAACACAACAATTAAATTACAAGCACAAACAATGAACATAAACGAACAAAATTTAGTATGTATCATATCAGTCTTTTAATTTATAAATTTTGCTGAACTATATTTAATTTAAAATTTTTCTTAATTTATTTTAATTGTTTATTTTTGATTTATTTTTTTGGATTTTACAAGGCATTTTGTTTTTTTTTATTGACATTAATTTTAAATGATATTACATACCGTGTACCAAAATGCATAAATTGATTATTCTTTTTGTTTTGATTTTAGTGCACTTTTCTTTTGACATGATGTGTATGTATTGTAAGTGTATCTAATTTTAAGTGACTAACATAGTATATAAGAATTTGTACGTACTAACAAAACTATGGCTTTCATATCTGAAGTAAATAAATAATAAAATAAAATATATATGTCCACAAAGCAAACAGGCCGACGTGTAGGTACGGCAAAATTTGCGAAACTATATGCGAGAACTATGACGCCCAAGCACATAATAACAAAGACACTTAGTTTTTACACACTTCACTATTACTTCCCATTGCCTTAGACGATTCCACAGCCTTCTTAGGGTACTTTGTCAAAAGTGGATTAAGTTCATCCAAAGATGTAACTTTCTGCCGTGTACCGTTCGGGGTTCTAATGACTATAACCCCGTCCTGTGTCCAGCACACCGACATCCTGAAGTGTATTCGCGCCTTGACAAATACAGCCTGCCCAGCCCTGGTTAAGAACTCTTTAATCGTAACCGAGGAACCCTTCAAACCTGACTTTGCCTTCCAGACAGCATTTTATGGTCAGTGCTTGAGAGTCTTACCAGTATTGGCCGGCTGCATATAGGTCCCTTGCCTGCTGCGCCCAATCTATGGCAAACTTTGACGGAAGATGCAGTGATGTTGGGCAGGGCCAGCTATTTGTTTATTGTATCCAACACAAGAGCCCTGCAATCCTCGTTATCCGCTTTAGCAAATCCCGTCAAGATGAGAGCTTTCCGACGTGAGCGTGTCTCCAGTCCATCGACCACTCTAGAGCACTCGAATATCTGCTTCCGGAGAAGACCCAGCATACCGCACACAAACTCCCGGAACGTTCGGAACTCCTCTTTGACCTTAACAACGGTGTCTTTGGCGGGTCTTGCACACTGTATTTGTGCCTCCAGCTCACCCATTTTCCTATGGAAGCACTCCTCCAACCTTCTCTGGGCCGATTGGATATTATCCAGTTGAGACATTTCTTTGAGTAGGTGTTTGTGTTGGTCAAGAGATTTATGTAGTAGCGGTGAAAGCTGGTAGGTGATACAGTTTTGAGTACTTAGTTACATGTACTGGTTTACTAACACAAGTACCGCTACTTAACTAAACCCTTTCGTTATTTTCAAGGGCAAAATTATAAAAAAATACTTAATTATATTATTAATTGAATTAAATAAAAAAACTGTTAAAAATTCACGTCTTATCTTTTTTTACACCTACCGCCGAAAAAAGCGGAAGAGAGAAATATGATGAGAATAAAATTATATTATACTAATAAAGATCGTATTATTTGAATAGATAGAGGATTTGTAGTAGCTCTAACTGAAGGTTTTATTAAATAAAGGTTCCCACAGACAGGTGTGACGCAACAGTGCTACACGGATGTCAGGATGCGTTTTCAGATAATGGTTCTACAGATAGAACCTTCCAACCAGACAGAAAAAACCTCGTTGCATTGTCGGCTCGAACTTGTCTGTGGGAGCCATAAGCCTCATTGTGTCTGACTTTTAACAGGCCTAGTTTTAATTACAATATTTTGAATGTTCAGGTACCTAAAACCAACAGAATATATATGTTATTTCTGTTCTTACAAAAAAGTATTTTATATTATACATTCAATTCTCAAAATAAGTTTACCTACCTAATATAATTATTATGTTATTAAATTATTATAAAAGGTTCCTAAGTCGAATATAATTGGGTGCTGCTTTTTAGGCAGGGGTATAATTTATTCTGAATATTATTGTAGACGAATAGGTATAGTCGTTACATTGAACGGATACGGTGGAAATATTTATACGAGTATATTTTATGTCCCCTCTCGTTAATAGTAGGTTATTTTTGGATTTTATTTTACCCGAATTCCACGAAAGGTTAGACGTGCTTATCTATCTATAGTAGTAGTTTTTGATGATATATATAATTATTTTTATTTTTCCTGTAGCGGGAGTCTCTGGTGTCCATATCGTTATTATTATTTCTCCGTTTTTGAGTTTTTAGTTAATAAGTGTTATTTGTGGAAGAAAAATAAACGTGATATTGTTTTTTTTTTTATAATATTTCACCAGTTAAGATTTAGTCCCATATATATTCCTTTCCCGGAAGCAAGCCTTTTGGCATTGTCGGCCACAAACATAGACTTCAGGCTGCTATTGAGAAAATCCAGACAAAAAACCCAACAAAACTTTGTCGAATAAAGGACTTCATGCTTATCAAAAGCACTCGCTACCATTAGACCAACGAGCCAATCAAAAACAACGTTTCATTTAATTCATCCAAAAAAATAATCTTAGTTAATGAACTCAACACAAAAAGGAGACTCGAACAATTATTGGCAAGATTGCGTTCCTCAAAAGATTGTGAAGACCAATGTTTAAGAACTCTTTTTTGTCCAACACGGCAATAATCATGAAACGGAACAAAAGCCTGACGAATGAATCTATCTTGAAGTTTTGTAAAAGAATAAAACTGATTTTTTAGGTCGGATTTTTGTGTTGACGACTTAAAACGTGCGATGTTGTTGTGTTTTTAAGGTTTACGAGTAAATCAGAGAGAGAAAGGAGAGACAGGTATGTAGTTCAAAGGATGTTGTATTTTTATTTAATATATCTATTATTTATTAATCCATCATTTTTATGGTTCCGTAGTCAACAAGGAACCCTTAATTGTTTATTTAAAGTTCATGTACAATAGTTATACATAGGCCGACTTAATGCAGCAAAGGATATTGTAATATTTATTTAATATATCCATTATTTATAAATCTATTTGCTTCGAAGAGATATCGAAAACTTCAATTTTATTCAATGAATGTATTAATCCTTGTTAAGATTACATACAATTACATACATTTTTGGCTCTCCGCTAAATGGTGGTGTTAAGATTTTCAGGGATTTCTGACCTCCCTTGTACAATATCAAAAATAAATGTTTCTCGGCCTCAGCAGGGCTTTTTCTTAGTGCAAACCGTAAATTACTGTGAAGCCTGAGGAGCTTTCACGGCAGTTTACGGTTTTCACCAAGGAAGGTAGAGGCCAAACGAATTAGAGAAGAATTTAATTTTTTGAGCAGTTAGTCGCGTTTCATAGTTGCATACCTAAAGTCTTGTTTTTACCACACGGCGACGCAAAATGAGTGTAATATTACAGTAAAATGTAAATTACGCGACTCAAAAAACGACATTCAAAACTCATAAAATTACGTTCTTTTTTCTTTCAAATCCTTTCGTAACATTGAAACAAAGGTTTAAGAAAAGCTGAAAAACTAAAATGCCAGCGTTCGAACAATGAACTTATTGTGACTTTTCACGATAGCTGAATGATCTATTCTTTTTTTGTCATCGACAAGAAAAATTCGTTAGAAATTTTGTGAATTATGATTTGAGAGTTCAGTTTGACAGTTCCCAACTTTTATTTTCGAAGTTTTTTAAAGATTGCACAGATTATGTTTTATGATAGAATATAATTTTCTTTGAATTATATTCTTTTGTGCAATCAATGGAATGGAATACCAGTCTGTAACTGTCACACTGCAGGGCTTAGCCCTCTTCTCATTCGCGGTGAGTACTAACGCGTGCTCGTATTCCCGCCATAAGCGGCACAGGAGTGGGACACCGTTGATTTTTAGTGGGTTGGAATCCCACATAACTTCACTATCTCCCCGTGGTAGTGCAGTATGAATGAGCATTAATCCAAGAAAAAAAAAGTTCTGTTCTCATAGAGAGAACAGCAAGTCCTTGTCATGTTTATATATTTTTGGGATATGTACTTTAAAAAATAAAGATAAACTACAATTTATTTAAAACTAGCACTGACAGGCCAAATAGAAGAATATGGCATAAAGACAGACTTCGGATGCCATCAATAAAACTAGATTTATTTAAGAAAAATGTATATCGCATATCGATAATTATTTACCTAATAGTGTACCCCTGACAATGTTTAAAAAAATACTTTTCAAACTATTATTATTTAAAAGATATTATAGCAGTCCTTAGTGCTATAATATCTTTTAAATAATAAAAGTTTAAAAAGTAGATGATTAGATTAGATTAAGACGGGCTGGTGTCCGCAACTCCACGTCTAAGCGCGTATTTTGCGTACGGAGTTTGAAAAGTATTTTTTTATTTAAAAGACAAGTCAAATGAATCTGTAATTTGTACGTTGGATTAAGTCACATCGCTGATTTCCAATAAATCTGCACGCCATGATATGGCAGGATATGCTGAAATAAATTTACTGTAACACCTTTTGTACCATATTCTAGCAAATCAATATTTTTGATTGATTTGGTTGGTTGATTAAGAAGGAACGAGCCTTAATCAACGGGCCGGGTGGCAATTTCAAACTTATATCACTATAAGTCAAGGAACCGACCCGCACAGGGTCCGCGTCGTGGATTACGGCCCACTGCCTCTCCCAGAGATGCGGCCTGTGTCCCAATAGTGACAACATTGATTATTCTATGCAAGGTTTCCTCATGATGTTTGCCTTCATCATTGTCACCGATGTCCCTGATATACTTGTAAAGTATATTAATAATGCATTAAAAAAAAATCACTAGGCCTCCACGACATTCTTTTGTATTTGACTGTAAATTATGATATACAATATTGTCTATGTCGTATTTCCCTGAGTCAGAAATAGAATTAGGAAAAATGTGGAAGAAGAAGCCGGGTTCAACGACCCACCAAGGTTTTGTCGCCAACTCGCCACAATAGGTACTTACCAATGTCAATTATATTTTCAACTGAAATTAATGTAATGGATACTGATGTTGAAGACCAGAAAATAAAGGAATCCTCGGACACAACAGTATGAAACAATATCCGAAGTGAATGGCCGAAAATTAAATTGATGTCGTTTTTGACAGTGACAAATAGCGATCTTTGCGAGCCCAAGGGACGAGTTTTGAAGATAAATAAGCAAAAAGGAATAAATTAAATTCTTCTTAGTACATAAAAATATGTATTTCCCAATAGAGCTGTAAAGGAATAGGGCTGGTGACTTTCGTCTAAGCACTAAAACAACTTTATTCATAAAACTTTTTTTTTTTTTTTAAGCAAAGTACAAAAATCGATAAAAATGCTGGATGGATTGAGTGAAAGATAAATTGATATGAAAACAAATTAATTGTGTTAATCTTGCTTACGAAATAATCAATAAAAAATAAACTGTATTATTAAATCAAACCGATTAGTATATGTATTATAAATATAATCTTTTAAACAAGGAAAATTAAACACATTTCCTTTCAGTCGATTTTGTAAGCATTCAATAAAAAAAAATCTTTTCCTGGATCAGATTCTCTCTTTTATACTTTTCGGATTTAACATTAGCTCAATTTATTTTCATGCTAATTTTCGCGTTTTAATAAAATCTGTCAACCCTACCAGCTCGCGTACGATCGGCAAAAAAGGTATGCAATTACATTTTCGTGCGTCATTTTAGTTTACGAATTCAATAACGTTTGTAACATGTCTCCGAGGTTCCATTTCCTACCGTATATTCTGACTGTACACATTAATCATTCTAGTATTTCTGAGACAAAGTTCGTTTTGCTGACGTTACATTATGAGCTGTGTTCGGATATTTGTGTAGAAAGTCGGTAGACAGTCGCTAGGCGTAGTTTGCTAAGAAAATACATAGTTTGTTGGCTGTCGTGTGGTTTCTGTGATGTATTATCTTTAAAAGTAATATCTAGCTTGGAATGTAGCGTATGTAGTTTGTAGTGTCAACTTTTTGCACTAGATTCGGCCGACATTTTTTGAGTAGAGAACTCCTGTGGACCCTTTGCCTGTCATCATTATCATTATTTCAGCCGAAAGTGCTCCACTGCTGGACATAGGCATCCCACAAGCGTCACCATATCGACCGGTGTTGTGCGTCTCTCATCGAGTGGACTCCCGCAACCTTAACCAGATCATCGGTCTACCTAGAAGGAGGCCTTCCAACGCTGCGTCTTCCGGTAAAATATAGTCAATGGTAAATTTTTGGTTTGACTACTCACGAAGTAATACCTACTATATTCTGCATTAATTGATACAAATACGTACTCATAAAAACAAACACTCACACCACCCCACTTTAAATACCGCATTATTCTCTTTTCAAAACACAACAAACCACGATATACACAGTTGTTTCCTGATTGTTTCAATGAGTATCCAAGTCCTTATCCGCCCCTCTCTATTCATCCTTACTTACTTGACCTCCATTGTGGTTTTGAAACGAGTCACATACGTCTGATAAGTATCTCGACATAATCAATCGTCCCTAAAGGCTTGTGATAATATGCTAAGATTTGATAGATGATGATACGGAAAATAATTGGAATATGGTCTGTGAACGCAGAGGGATGAGAAATTTAGACTCCTATTAATTTACTAGCAAATCTTAACAAAATTAAAAAGTAGTCGTGGAATCACACCAGACATATTCGTTTTTACGTCACGTGTCACTTAACATTCTTAGTATTCATCATTATAATAAAATAAATAAAAATAAAAATAAAATAAAAAAGCCTTTTATTTCATGCATTCTTCAATGCATGAAATAAAAGGCTTTTTATATAATATCATTCTCATTTATACATAACTATTTTTTTTACATGGTGATAATTTAAAAAGAGTTATAGTAATTTTAAGTTAGTTTCAATATCATATTAGTTTATAGCTTTCATAATATTTTTCATTCCAGTTTTTGATGTACATAAGTATTTATTGCTATAAAAAATTATATATATTAAATGTTCAATTAAATTACAATTTCAATTATTGATTGCAATAGATAATATTATGTCAAATGTATAAATTTAAATTTCAGTACGAATATTCATTCATTAAATAGATTATAATTAAAATAATGATTGAAAATAAAAATATCGTGCATGCATGAACCCCTCAAGTAGTGAGGGTGAAGGCCTCCTCCAGAGAACTCCATCGGTCGCGGTCTTTGGCTACTGTCAGCCAGTTTTTCCCTGCAACTCTTGTGATGTCGTCTGTCCATCTAGTTACAGGTCGTCCTCTTTTCCGAGTGCCTGTCGGACCTGGCCATGACGTCATGCGAACCGTCCATCGCTCGTCGCTTATTCTCGCTACGTGTCCTGCCCATCTCCATTTCAACTTTAGAGCGTAGGTAAGAGCGTCTTTCACTCCTGTTTTTTGCCTGATAATAGTATGACGAATTTTCTGACATTTCCTGATTTTTGAGACACTTCTCTCCATGTTTCGCTGGCAGGACATGATTTTGTTTTTGATTTTTCGTGTGAACTTCCACGTTTGACAGGCGTAAGTTAATGAAGGTAAAAGACATGAATCCATGACCTTGCTCTTGATTTTCATGGACATCGGACTTTTTAAAATTTCCTTTAGGCTCCAAAACTTTTTCCATGTCGTTATTATTCTTCTATCTACTTCTGCCTCGTTGTTTAGTTTTTGGAAAGAAATTTGTTTGCCTAGGTAGATATAGCTTGTAACGTACTCTAATAGTGTGTTGTCCAGAAATGCAGAGTTTTGTGTGGCATTTGTCATGAGTTTTGTTTTGCTCAGGTTAATTTCTAGCCCTACCTCTCTGCTTGCTTGTTGTAACTCTTGTAACATTGACTCCAGCTCTGTGCCATTTTCTGAAAGAAGGACAATGTCGTCGGCGAACCTTAGGTGACTTATATGTTTTCCTGCTATGCATATACCTGTTCTATTCCAATTTAGTTTACCGATAATCATTTCCAGTACCGCTATGAAGATTCGAGGCGATAGGGGATCGCCTTGCCGTACTCCTCTTTTAATAGGGATAGGTGGACCTACTGTCTCTAGCTTCACTCTACTAGTGTTGTTCTCGTAAAGGTATTTTAAGACTCGCACGTATTTTTTCTCCACTTTTTGGGATTGCAAAGCCTTCCATATTGAGGGTCGCAGTATTGTATCAAAAGCTTTCTGGTAGTCTACAAACCCTATGTAGAGTGGACGTTGGTACTCTTGGTATTTTTCAACAAGCAATTCCAGAGAGTGGATGTGGTCTATTGTGGAGTAGCTCTTTCGAAACCCAGCTTGTTCGATCGGTTGACTTTTTTCGAGCGTAGTACTGATTCTCTTATCTATAGTTGACGAGAATAATTTATAAAATGATGGAAGAAGGCTAATGGGTCGGTAATTGCCTATGTTCTTTGGATCGCCTTTTTTAAACAACAGGATAATATTGGACTCAGACCACTGTTTAGGTGTTACAGAAGAACTTAATATCAAATTAAATAAATGTGTCAGAGGATTGACTAGGTAAGCACCAGCTATTTTTATGGCCTCGTTTGTAATTCTGTCAGGTCCTGGGCTCTTCTCGTCTTTTAGCCTTTTGATTCCCATTATAATTTCTGCTTCATCCACTGGACTGATTTCTTCATCATTGTCGTCATTTTCTGATTCACTTTGGTATATGTCTTGGCGTACTGGGGCACTGTACAAGTTTTCATAAAAGTTGGTTGCTATATGTAGGATCTCTTTACGGTCATGTGTTGTTTTTTGAGGGTCGTGAAGTCCTTCAATCCACGTCTTGTGAGATCGCAGTTCCTTGTACGCTTTTTTAACACCCCCTGTGGAGTTAAGATGTTTTTCGATGCATTGTTTTCGATGGTTTGAGTAGTCTTTTCGAACATATTTGCTTACCAGCTTATAGAGTGCTTTTAATTCATTTTTCATAGCTCGCGTCTTTGGCTTTATTTTTTGTAGAACACTTCTGCGTTGTATTAGCTTTGTAGTATGAGCTGAAATCACACTGCTTCTTACTTTATCTTTATTATGTATAAGCGCTTTCTTCAAACTAGTTTTCAAAATATCTACTATTTTGTCGTAACACTCTTGTACCGAGTTGATATCTTGGCAGCTCATAAGGTCCTCGCTGCGTTCATTGAGTGATTGTTTATAAATCGATATTTCGTTTTCGTTTTTAAGTGAGCTTCTTAAGTTGTTGCCATAATTCATTCTGTTTACCTTTAACTTCTGTATAAGAAATGTTGCCCTCACAAATCTGTGATCTGTAGAGAAGTTTAAGTTGATGACTTGTAGATTCTGCACGTTCTTGTGTAAGTTTGTCAGTATGTAGTCTAGTTCATTTTTTGTATTGCCGTCTGGAGATCGCCAGGTCCATTTCTGATTTTTCTTCTTTTTATAGAAAGTGTTTATAATAGAAAGTTTGTTTTCAAAAGCGAATTCTATTAGTCGTTCACCTCTGCTGTTTCTTGTGCCATATCCGTGGTTTTTCATAATTAAATTTTCTTCTGGTTTTGGTTGACCAATTTTGGCGTTAAAGTCCCCCATGACTATTAAGTTCTTTTCTGATATTTTCATGGCTTTGTCGATGGTATCATAAAAACACTCTATTTCAGTATCGTTTGCAGCATCTGTTGGGGCATATTCTTGAATAATACTTATTTTGAAATTGTTGACATTTAACGTTAATAACGCCACTCGTTCTGATAGACCAGTAAAGCTCTCGATGTGAGCTTTGAGGTGTTTCTTCACGAGGAAACCCACACCATAAAGACCTGGGGTCTCTCCTATGTAATAAAAAATAACATTTTCATATTCTTGGATTGAATTACCTAGCCTCCTAGTTTCAGACAGGCCAATTATATCAAATTTAGTATCATTCAGGGCATCCATTAGTTCTAGTAGGCGGGCGTGAGTTGATAGAGTCCTTACGTTGTATGTGGCAATATAGAGTAGGTTATTGTTCTCAAGCTCTAATTGATTTAAGGCATTTGTCTCTGAAGGGTTTCGGTCTTTTTCTCCCACGGGGACCGGCCGGATTGGGAGAGCGGGAGGGGCCTTTTGTGGCTGCTATTCTGTTTCATAGTGTTCTACCGTTAATTCTTGTTCGTGCGAAGTACTTTCCTTATTGTAAACAAGTTTAGGTTTTTGTAGGATGTAGTTCTTCATAGATGTTGTCCTGCTTTTCTTTATAGGTTGTTTTTTGTTTACTGTGTTTTTTTGGCTATTGAGTGGCACTATTTCGGGTGATTCAGATAGGGTTATTTTGTTTGTATGATGTTGTGGTATGTTTTTATTTTTGTTGGGTAATACTACAAGCTTGTCATATTTTATAAAAGCTTTATTGCCCAACTCTCTTTCTACTTTCAATTGGGTTTGTAGGTCTCTGCGTTTGTTCAAGACTTCTAGGGGGTAGTCCTGTTTCATATAGTATGGTGAGTTTTTCAGGCATTTTTGGTTTTGCTGGATTTTTATTTTTAATCCAATTGTGCTGAACGTAACAACAACAGGACGAATTTTATCGCCTTTTTTCCCAAGTCTTCTGACCGCTTCTATACCATTTTCATACTTTAAATTAAAATAGTTGTTTATTATGTCTAATATTGTTTTTTCTAAATCGTGATAAGATTCTTTTCGTTCTTCTACTCCAAATATGACCAAGTTTTTACGTCTGATATATCTTTCCAAATTGTTGATAGCTGAAGAATGCTCCTCTAATTTCTTTTCCAGATGTTCATTTTTAATTTCCAAGCTCCTAAACTTGTCATCTAAATTTTTGATAATTGTAGTTTTTATGTCTTCTTTCATTTCGAGCATATCAATCTTTTGCTGTTTCATTTCTTTTTGCATGTTTTCCAGCATGATTTTTATTTCCTCCATGACTTCAATAGGGTTATTGCAAACTTAAAGTGTACTAAAATAGTTTGTTTTGGTTCAAGTTTGTGAACAGCGCCCTCTATTGGCTATGCAGTGAAACAGAGAGTCTGGTTACCTTGATCGATTCACGGAAGTTGCGCCCGAGTGTCTTGATGGTATTGTTTGGTAATTGGTTACGTCATTATAATAATGTATATACTAAAAATTGTTCATATTCACGAGGAGGTACTTATAGCCCCAGAAATATTGCCTATTAGTTAAAAGTAAGTAAAAATTGAACTTATGAAAAACTATAATTTTCAAAAGAATATAGGGACAGCTGTACTAAACGCGGTTCTGATGCAAAATGATACATTTTTACATGCGTCTTCGTACCAACCAGCTACGCATTCCTGCTACATCAATGATTCCCTCATCTAACTTTAAGACATATGATATACGACGTGATCCATATACTCACAAGTGTTTGTATTGCCATGGCTTTAATAACCCCTAGAGCTTGGGACCCTCAGTTAGTTCCCTTCCAAGGATCCCAAAGGGTCCTCTTACTGTTTGAGTAGGGACTTAAGGACCCAGTTGTGTTTATTTTCAGAACTATCGTATATTAAAGGAGAGAAAGGTCATTTCTTTTTGATCTTAGGAGGAAAAATCGGGTATCGGTTATAAAGAAAGTTGGTGTGTGTTTTGTAAATATTATAGGTGTAAGCTTTGTAAGGAGAAATGATTGGCTGGTTTGATTATGAATTGAATGTCATGGTACTTTATTGAACCTGGCATGAAGGATTTGTTAGGAGAATAGGAATAGTTACAATATGTGGTTTATCTCTAAGATAAAAATACACCCAAGATGTCTTTGATTTAGTATGGTAATTATTATGTGACTACTTCATTTAACATAATTATTCAGGTGAACCAACCCAGTAGCATAATAGTACATTATGGTACAAGTGTGTAATGTTGGTGATTACCGCTGACGCGCTATTGAGACCCGAGCCGTTAGGTGAGGGTCTTAAGAGCGCCGAGGACGGTAATCATCAATACACACGTGTATCATACGACGTTTTTCAACACACTAGTGAAGAAAATAATACAAAAAAATCATTTCCAACAGTAAAAACGAGTTTTGTATTTTTTTTCGCAATGGCGGGCAAAATTAATCAGTTTTCCTATGCGCGCGCATCTAACAATGGTGATCGGCCATAGACTAAAAAGAATGAATACTCTTTTTTTTGGCTTTTCGCGGATAGCGTTTTAGCCACGTACAAAATGGGGAATTTCAAGTTTTCTTTATTACAGACAAAAACAAAAGTTATATTTGAGTAAAAGTTTTATTTATTAAACACGTACAAGTTGAAATTATTTATTTAAATACGAAGTTGCATGAAATGAAACCAATAAATTAAAAAAAAAACTATAACTCACTTGTGAATAATAAATAGTAATGAAAAAGTCACAGTTTGATAACAGTTGTCATTATGTGCCTAATTGTTGTGAAATTAGAGCCACTTTATGAGCAAGTGTATTGAAAAATATCATTCGAAAATGAACCTTTTTATTCTACTAATATTTTTTTTACCCGACTGAAAAAGGAGGGCAATGTGTTTATCAGCCTATGTATGTATGTATGTTTGTTCCTATCTGGCGTTGCAGAGACCAAACGCGTTAGCCAATTTTGATGATTCTTACATTAATCGATTCGTCTTAACTTTGCAAATGTCACTGGCTACATTAAAATTAGAAAATAGACAACTTTTTTATTATAGTCTGCCTATTACACGTAAAAGCTTACTGTAAAACATGGGAGGCTTACTAACAAATATCAATGATTTTTACGCTCTGCAACAAAACTGAGTACGTTGTTACTTGAGCTATCATTATATTGATATTTACGGAGGGAAACCTTCAAAAGGTCTCCGGATTTAAGGGGAAAAGACCAGGGAGTGTGGGATTTTGTACCTCACTAAAACCGCCCCGGTGATCACTAACAGCACCGCCAGCCCGGCCAGCATCAGTCGGTGACCTCTCAAAAGACCACCAGCTCCGTGCAATGCCTGTTAGGGCACATTTAATGGCACCTATCTAATTAATAACATAACATAAACATAACAATAACCCCTGCCCTGCCCTGCCTGTAATTCGAAGGAATAGGCAGACAGTACATCCACGTTTCACCAGCAATATTTAAGCAGCATTTCTTAGCCAATATTATATTACGAAAAGGTTAAGAACAAAGAAAAATTGAACACCGTTTGTTCCTCCTGGTAATTCCTGTAAGTACTTACTGATCCGATTACAAAAATAATCCTTGAATATTGCCCCATAAGGTATTTTTATTAAAAATCACGGTTACTATGGGATAGACCGAAGAAACACTAGTGTATTGAAAAATCGAAACTTTTGTAAGCAAAATATAAGTAGACATTATCACCTAATTTGAAGTATAAAAATCTTCGGGAGAAAATTTTGTAAAAAAAGCTTACTTGGATGGTTTCGCATTCCTTTGTTTTCAAATATTTTTTAAAACAAGCATTATAATATTTATTCACTCAACAAGTTCTAAACAGCGATATCCACACGATGGGGCAAGCGATTATTTTTTTTACGCCCCCTTTATCTAACGGGAGCCAGCCACCAACAAAAACATTTAAAATTGTTTTTCATAATTTGTATAAAATCAAAAATCAATTTTTTTATTTCACATAGGCCTACATGGGCACTTATAAAACGCCGACAAAAGGTGCACGGTTCGGGTTGGTCGTTTCCTATGGAGAAGAACCATTAAGAAACTCCATGGTTACTCTTTTAAAAATGGTTTGGTTTTACAATATTTCCATGTTACAGCATTAGTACTTAGATATGGGGGGACAACGTAGGCCCGACTTATGACAATAAGTCGTAAGAATCTAAAAAAAAAAAAAAGATTTTATATTATATAAAAAAGTTAACAAATGTTAACTAGCATCTAGAAGGCCTACAATGTTCACACATTCACAAAACAATCGTAAAAGAACAAAGGTAAAAAAAAAAAAAATAAGTATAACAAGACTAAATTTAACATGTGGCACAAATTTTGTTATCAGTGCTGTAACTATTCTTAGCAAAGGGCTATAAAGATGATTGAAAACCATTGTAAAAAGTCTAATTAAAAGAAGGAAAGAAAAAATGAGATTGAGAATAGTTAGAGACATCCACATATTTGTGCCGTTTACAAGTTACCAGGGAAGCTGCATGCGCAGAAGGAGCTAAGGCCAAATGTTTTTATCTTAAGGATACGTTTGATGTTTGGCTTTGATGATGGCGACAATATGTTTATACTGTAAAATTTTGAAGACTTTAGCTCCAACCGTTTAGCTGTAACACCTGTGTGACAGAAGACGGATACGTGAGTGACAGCAATAGGGCTTAGTTTGGACCCTGGGGTACGGATCCCTAAAAACTAGAAAGAGTGTTACTAAATTCCTGGAACTAAAGTAACAATTAGAGTTTCCAAATAAATGTTATTAAACAAATAATAATTATACTCCAACAGCAAGAATTTGTAGTTAGAAGTTTTAATTGTATTATTGTTCTAGAAAGTAAGCTAAAATATTTATTTGAAGAAACGATTCCCTCCAGACTTTTGCCCTAGTTTTAGTTCATTTATAGGTGCTTGAAGTTTATTTAATTTTTCTTTTCACTTTCATACAAAAAGAGAATATTACAAAAAATGTTGAAAGATTAATTTTTAGTCTATCTCTGAAGTGATATTCATGTTTTGTTTAAGATGTGAATCTTAAAATAATAACTTCGTTTCGACTGTTTCGAGATTCTACGCCATTCACAATTTCTTAAGAAACCTACTACAACCAGCCGCTTTTCAGTGGTAACAATTTGACAAGGACAGTGCCCTTATGTCTTAGCAGCAAGGGTGATTTTTGTAGTGCAAATGATACCACTGATATTTTTTTATTCTGATAATAAATAATATCTCTTTCTTAGAATCTGATATGATTTATAAAAACACCATGTTCATGTGTTATATGTACAGCACAGCGTTGTCACTGTTATTCATTCACTTTGTAAACTTTTTTCACAGCTAGTTGAAGTTTTTTTACTGCTTCTCGGCTTGATCCGGTAGCCATTATTTGCAGTATCATTTGCAAAGGTTGCAATAGTGTTGTTTTCCAGTTCTGGGATGTCACATGTGTAAAACAAGTACGAAATTGGGGCTAGCACACTTCCTTGAGTTGCCCCAGCTTTTATAGCTTTTAGCTAAGAATATGCGTATTCTTTTCGTATTTTAAACATTATATTATTTTTTTTGTTGTTTTGGCCCCAAATTATTATATTTCCTTCGTGCTTCTCATCTATGGAAGCACCCTCCTCTTTTAGAAAAAATGGACCAAATTATCCGTCATATATTAACTCTAATTTTAAATGTGGCCATGGACGACCGAGCTTGGGCTCAAGCTACTCTTCCCATCCGTATGGGAGGCCTCAGCATCCGCAAAATTTCAAGTTTTAGTTTACCGGCTTTTATATCCTAGGTCCACGGTACTGAGAAATTAATCAGGAATATCCTAGCTCCCATACTGATTAATTTTGATGTGCCGTGCTTCACCGAGGCTATTGATGCTTGGAGACTCGCTTGCCCGAACTGTAATCCCCCCGACTACCCATCTTCCCAGAGACGGTGGGATGAGCCGCTCTGCAGAGCAGTTCAGGAGCACCTAATTGCCACTTCAGCCACTCCTGCCGAGCGCGCTCGCCTGCTGGCTGTGGGTGAATGGGAGTCGGGCCTCTGGCTTCACGCAATACCGTTGTCGAACATAGGCACCTTGTTTGACGACACTACTTTCCGCCTCGCTGTTTCCTTACGTCTTGGCGCTCCTTGTTGTACTCCACATCGTTGCCACTGTGGCGAAGTTGTCAACAGCCTCGGTCACCACGGTCTTTCATGCAGCCGAAGTGCGGGTCGCTTCGCTCGGCACGGAAACTTTAACGACATCATCCGACGTGCTCTCGTCACCGTCGGCGTTCCGGCCATATTAGAACCCCATGGCCTGGCACGTGACGATGGCAAAAGACCGGACGGGATGTCTTTGTTTCCATGGAAGATGGGTAGGCCTTTAGTGTGGGACGCTACTTGTGTCGATACTCTTGCGCCATCCCATCTTCCGAGTTCATCGTGCTGTGCTGGCGCTGCCGCTGCGGCAGCAGAGAACCTCAAACGGCGGAAATATAATAACCTCATCGGTAGTTATATTTTCGAGCCGTTTGGGGTTGAAACTCTTGGTCCGTGGGGTCCGAGTGCTCACGCTTTGTTTAAAGATCTGTCCAAACGCCTAGTTGACACTTCGCGTGACCCAAGGGCTGGCTTTTATCTTGGTCAGAGATTAAGCATTGCCATACAACGTGGCAATGCTGCCAGCCTTTTGAGTACATTACCAGTGGGCAACGATGTGGAGGAGTTTTTCGACGCCATATTTTAGTTGTGTATATTTTTAGTTTTAGTCAGTAATAAGTTTTTGGTTAAAGTGTATATGTTTGTAGTCTTAGTTATTTAAGTATTTTATACACTGTATATACTTTTATCTATGTAAATAAATACATGTTTTCACAAAAAAAAAAAACAATATATTAGTTATATACGACTCTAAAATATCTGAAAATTCTGGTAGCAAGCGTTTTAGCTTGAATATTAGACCCTTATGCCAAACTTTGTCAATATCTTGCACGTCATCTAAAAACACGGTGGCGCAGACTTCCTTATTTTCAAGCGTTTTTACAATGATGTGGGTCATTCTATGTACCTGGTCTATTGTTGAGTGTTTCTCTCTAAAGCCAAATTGATGATTTTTAATAAGATCTTTCTTCTATTATTGGTTTTTACCGTTTCAATAACAGTTTTTCGAATAGCTTTGATAACACGGGCAACAGAGAAATCGGTCTATATGATAATGCTTGATGAGGTGGTTTCCCAGGCTTCGCAATCGTAATGACTTCAGCGAGCTTCCATTGCTCAGGTACATATTTTAACATAATTGCAGCATTGATAAGCTTGGTCAGCTTTACTATGGCTTTGCGAGGGAAGTGTTTAAAAAAAATCCTCTGTGATGAGGTCATAACCCGGTGACTTTTTCGAGCTAATGTTATTTTGAATTTCTCTCATTAGTTCTTTAGGAGTCACAAGCTTAATTCTTTGGTTTTGTGAAAATCTTTCACTCTCAAGTATTTCTATCTAGTTTTCATTGGGTTAAAAAGTTCTTCTAAATGTTGATTGCTCAACACTTAGAAGAAACCTTACCGCTTTTTGGTCATTGCTTATTTCCCATTTTCCATCGCGATCTTTGAAGGGCGGTATTTGTTTAATTGGCCTTTTTAGATTTCTTGTTACTTTCCGAAGGGAGTAATCCGTTGATTTGTCATTGGTTAGCTGCAGAAGGTTGGTATTCAGTGATTCATCCACAAATTGTAGAATTTTCCTCTTTAATCGTTTAGGCTCAGGTAGTAAATCTACAGTTGCCTTAGGATAGATAAATCCCTTATAATTACATTTGAATTGTGGTGTGTTGTTCTTGCATTTTTATCGCAGTTTTGAGGTCGATAATATTATCTAGATCAAGGGCAAAACTTTCCCAATCTGTAAACTTATTAACCAGGGTCAAGTGGCATTCTTTGAGTAGGATTTTATGACTAAGAATTAGTATAATAGAAGAGTGGTCTGAGTTCTGAAAACATTCCTCCAAACTGACGTAGTTGGCGGATAAATCATAATAATCATAATCTTTATTATCATAATCTTTATTTATTTCTCCTCACAAAAACATGACCTTATGGAACAACTTATAATTAAATTTAGATGGGAACATTTAGCAGTCAAGTGAGTGTGCGGAGCTGGTGTCTGTTATAGGTTTTAACCTGTATTACAGATCACCAGGTCCTCACCCCATGAACATCAAGTATGACATAACAAAAATTTAATCAAATAGACAAGCGTTTGATGGAACTTATAAATTAAAACTATCTGTTAAATTAAGGAGACAGATACAGCAACGAAAAATAAATATGATTCAGCAACGTAAAATAAATATCATAATGCCACAAAGCACAATATGAGTGTGAGTGGGTGTGTGTTGTGTGTGTATGTATATGGATGTATGTATTACTGTTTAGGTATGTGTATTTATGTGAGTGATTGAGTGTATGTGAGTATGTGTGGTGATAATGAAATGAGTGTACGATTATTACCTAGCCATCAAATGATAATTACTACTGTAAAAGTTTCTCTGTGGAAAAATAGTCCTGTGTCTGCAACCAGTCTCTTACCACAGCGCTACATTTGTTTTTAGAAATAGAGTAGATTGACAAGAACCTATTTATTTTATTATAAAGATTACAGCCCTGATAGCAGAAGAAGCGATGTGCAAAACAGGTCTTAAAGGATGGTTTTGTACAGACGATGTCCTTTCTCCGCCGATTCTCAGTCAACTTAGCATCATATGTCAGCAGAGAATGTTGTTTAGTGACTGTGTGTAAAATATAAAGCTGACGAACTGTTAGAACCTTACTCTGCCTATAAACATCGACGGTTGGGTGAAAGAACGGTAGAAACATACTTACTTTTAGTACAGCTCTTTGAGCCCTTTCAATTTTTATCAAATGGGTCTTCGCTGAACCACCCCATGAAGAAATACAATAACTGAGCTGTGACTGAGCAAGTGCAAGGTAAACTGTTCTTATTAAATCTTTGTTTCCTACATGCCGTAAATTTTTGAAGATATAGATTAATTTCCGTGTTCTTGCTGCCAACATGTCAATATGTTTCTGAAAGGTTAATCCACTATCTAACACTATACCAAGATACTTAACTGTATTTGCCCTTTCAATACTGGGACACATACAGTCAGCGTCAGTGTAGTCGGTGCATTCATGACTTATTATTTTATGATTGGTAATATCTGCTAACGGGTTTCTAAGCGAAAATGTTATATATTTAGTTTTAGCCACATTTAGAGTCAGGACATTGTCGTGTAACCACTGTGTTACCAAATTAAAACCTGTTTGTGCATTCGAAAAAGCATCGGCCCATGTTTCTCCACTAAAAAGTAATGCCGTATCGTCAGCAAACGTGACAATTTTAGCTTTTGGAATATTTAACTTGCAGAGATCGTTGATGTAGGCAAGGAACAATGTGGGGCCCAATATGCTACCTTGTGGAACCCCGAAAAGAACTGTGGCATCATTACTTGTCAGGTTATCAAGTTTCACACATTGAGTTCTTTCCATGAGGTAACTTTCCAACAATTTCAACTGAAGGTCCCTGATTCCTAGACACTCAAGTTTTTTTAGCAGGATAGGAATAGAGACTGTGTCAAATGCTTTAGCAAGGTCAAGGAATATTGCAATGGTTTTCTTTTTACTGTCAAGATTAGTGACTACGTAATTGAGTAATTCATGAACTGCATCTGAGGTTGATTTTTTAGACCTAAAGCCGAACTGTGCTGGGGATAGGAGATTGTTATTCTCAAGGTAATTCACTAGCCTCTTATTTATGACGCGCTCGAGGATTTTTGAGATGGTAGGTAGTATTGAAATAGGTCTGTAATTATTGACACAGTCTCTATCCCCACTCTTGTGAATCGGGCAAATTCTCGACTTTTTGAGTTCTTTAGGGAACACTCCAGTCGAAAGAGCCAAGTTGCAGATGAATGTTATAGGTTTAGTTAGAACACCTCTATTTTCCTTTATAACGTCCGCGGGTATCATATCAAGTCCAGTTGCACTGGCACTGTTAAGATTGTTTATCAAAGCCTCAACCTCATCCTCATCAGTTGGTAACAATACAAATGAACCAGGGCATGACTTATGGATACTTGGTTGGGCATGAATATTTGTATTTTTCACCTTTTCTGCCAACGCTTTTCCTACATTTGCAAAGAAGTTATTTACATTGTTAATCGATTTCACTGGGTCTTTTGTGTTTACGAGTTCAGAAGAAGTATCTTTTGGTTTTGTGGTATAAGTGATCTCTTTTATTGCTTTCCATAGTTGTTTGTTGTTTTTATTTGCATTCTGTAGCTGTTGTTTTTCATACTCTCTTTTTAATCTTTTCAAAAGGGTGGAGCAAAAATTCCTATACCTCTTGTAGATAATTTGTAAAGTGTCGTTGTTAGGATCTTTTTTAATTTTTTTGTGCAGATTATCTCGATTTTTCAGGCATTTAAGAATTCCTGTAGTTATCCAAGGCTTTAGCAATCTTTTCCGTGTAGAGGTTTTGGTTGTTTTGGTATTACGGATAATTAAAGTTTGGAGTGTTTGTAAAAAGTAATTTGTAGCAGCATTTGCGTCTGTCATCATGTATAAGTGATCAAAGTCCACGGTTGTTAGGTCACTTGTAAAACTTGAATGGTTCAATCGATCAAATTTTTTCGCAGGTTTATGACACTGCCTAGCTGATATGCAGAGAGTAACACTATTATGGTCTGTTAGTGATGTTTGCAGTACAAGGCTACGAGCTGGTAATTTTGTCTTGAGCATAACATGGTCTAGACACGTTTTGCTGCGAGTCGGGAGTGTGTGGGCCGGTAGGATTCCATGGAATGCCAACATGTTCAAGTACGGGGCGGCATTAGGATCAGAGGTATTTTCACAAATGTCAATATTAATGTCGCCCAATAGTATAATATTCTGAAGACTGGTGTAACACATTAATAAATCATTTAGGGACTGTATAAATTTATTTACATTTTTGTATCCAGGGGGACGATAAATAGCCAGTGCTACTGTGTTTTTGTCAGGTTTTAGGGCAAGGCAATTTGCCTCTTCTAGTTGACGTTCTTCAATCGACATAAACAAGTCATTCCTGTAGTATACAACAACGCCTTCATTTTGTGTAATGTTTTTTGTTGTGGCAGAATAATGATAACCATCAAGACTTGGTATATTTGGATTCGATGGCAACCAACACTCCGTCAAAACTATGCAATCCCAGCTAACGCCACTTCGAACAATTAATTGAAGTAGGCCAGCCATGTTACGTTTTATACTCCTAATGTTCTGTTGAATAAATTTTATGCCTTTATTTGGATTTGACATAAGGGTCCGACACTCCTCTGCATCACAGAGAGCGGATTCTGCTACATTAAAAGAGTCAATTTCATTTTGTATTTGATTTAATTCATTGAATTTTAGTGATGTAATTATCAGTAGGATTTACTAACTGGGATAATCTAGAAGCTAAAAGGATGATAAAGTTATATTGATAAAATATAAAATATTTAGTGTTTGATATCATGACTAGCGGCAGACTCAAGGTATAGCTAGGTATATAAATTGTGATGGTGTTTCTGTGCGTGGTGAGTACGAAATATTGTTGAAAATTTGTGTTTGTGCGTGGCTTACAAAAAAAAAAAATTAATTGATTTCTTAAAATTACATAATAATATTTTAAATTCGATATTAAAATTACAGCACGAATAATAAATAATGCATGCATTATAATTAGAAAATAATAAATTTAATATTATCCAAGAAAAACGATCCAGTCACAAAGCACTTTTAAGTTTATTTAGAGTATCCTCACTTTCGACGCAAACCCGCTGATCCGATTTGCTGCGCCTTAGATATACTTTTCCGTAGGAAGTCCAGCAGCTATCATAGCTATATTCCTTGGCAAATACTCTGGCCAAATAATGAAGTCGTTTGACTTTTCTTGTCAGTGATTCGGATACATAGATAGGTTTAGCCGGGCCTTCAATTTTAAGACTAGCAGTATTCAGTCTTTGATCAGTGGGTTTCTCCTTATTAAATGCAATAACCGATTTTATCATATTTTCTTTGGCGAAGATTGAGTTGAAGTCAACTATTATGGGACCGTGTGGCTTATCTTTTAAAGTCATGCGGTACACATCGCGAATATCAGAGTCCCGCACAGGTGTATTAATCATTGCGCCAATATGTTTGGTTAATTCAAGTAAACTGCGCTTTGTCTCCGAATCAGTTTTAGGTATATTACGCAACTCAATTGAAGAAGCTCGCGATTTTCTCTCATGTTGTTCTAATTGCGCCTCTAGGATTTTTAAGTGGTTTTTATTGTTATTGTTTTCCTGTTGAAGTTTCTTCATGTCCAACAAAATACCATCATACTTCGTGGAGAGAAGATCCATAGAAGCCTTTATCTCATCATTCTGCTTAACAATGGCGTCCATGGTCAATTTAATAGCATCAAATTTGGCGTCTTGTTTACTTTGCCAGTCATCGAGGATGCACATAATGTCAGACATCGTGATATTAATTTTAGTACAGTCTGGTGAGTCGGCCTGTTTCCGTTTAACTCTTTTATTTTGGTTTAAATCAGACTGTTCAGATTTCTCCTGGGTATGTAAAGCCGAGGTCGACCCGCGATTTACTGGGGTAGACTTTTGGCTACCACTCTTTAAAGGTGATTTTGAGACGGACATTTTGGATCTCGCCAGAGATAGGCATAAAAGGTGAGAGAGCGAGAAAAAAAAAAAAATATTAAACAATAATCACCTCAAAAATTTAGTTTGGACCATCAGTTGCCCGCTAAACGCTTCGCTTGTGCGCTTGCGGCACACGAGCCAACGATGACGCAGCGTGTTACTCGATTCGACGGACAGCGAAAGCGCGCGTGCAGCGTAGCTGAGCCGGACGTTCCGTCTCTGCTCTTGTTGTCCTTTTTCCGCAGCGGCTCCGCGTTTGGCGCTCTGAGTTATGCACGCCTGGTACTTCACTGTATTTATTATTTGTAATTTTTCGGCAAAATAAAGATATTAAAATAAAATTTGCACGGGGTACACGTCTATACGCTTTCGCGGTCCAGGGGGAAGGGGATATATTTTTACATATGAAAAAATCGATAAGATCCGGTATTTTCTGGTGGTCAGTAGGCCAGTACGTTAGTTTAACCGTGCTCAGAACTTCTGAATGTGTTACTTTAACTGCACTTGAAAGCTGCCATCCCTTAGTTGTAGTAAGTCTTGATCCCCAATGCGTGTGCTTAGCATTAAAATCGCCACCTAGGATAAATCTCTAGCCTTATGGTTCAAAGATATGTAAATATCGCTCTTTTATTATCATAAAATGCCGTGAAGGGCAGTATATGGCTGCAATGGACACATGACAATATTTGGTTTTAACATATATTGCCACAGCTTGAAGGTCTTGTTCTTCATATTTACACTGCACGTAGTGACTAATGTTGTCTTTGATTATAACTGCGCTACCTCCTCTGGCGGAGTTGTCAGGGTGGAGCGAATTATATACTACGTATCCTCTAAATTTGACAAAAGATTGCTTAGTGAAGTTTGTTTCTGAGACCAAACACACTTCACCGCACCGACCGCCTGCAACTCATTTTGATGTTTTAGGATCCCATTAGAATTCCATGCCATTATTTTAAGAGTGTTATTATATTTGGATTATTTAAAACAGCTGTTTTAGTGCTGGATTCTAGTTTCTCTAATATTTTGTCGAATGAGGTACCTAATACACTTTAAGATTTGATTAATCTTATCCTCTACATTCAAAGGCTGCTGTGATCTTTGTTTTGCAGCTACCGCATAGGACCCAGTGTTGGTTACTTGCATGGGTTTTGCAGTTGACTGGACACTTACTTTCTGTGCCTGTTTATCAAGATTTTGACAGGGGAAGAGACTGCTGGGTAGTTGGTATCACAAGTCTCTTGTGTCAAGTGTCTTTTTAACATTTTAATTTTTCATAATTTGTATCTGTTTAGGTACTTCACACCCTCTAAAGATGGCAAGGTGAGGAAGACCACAGTGAAAATATTTTGGCTTCTCTTGCGGAGATTTTGTACAGTTGGCTGTAAGATGCTTGCCAGTGCATTTTACACACCTTGGCTCTTTTCTGCAGTATTTATGGGTATATGCTTGGCATCTCTTGCATTACGGAATGAATTTAGGTTTTTGAGTGGATGTATTTCAATTTTACACCCTAAAATGTACTTTATGCCATAGATTTTGTTGACATTTTCGTCATCATTAAATGATAAAACAAACATATTGAGTGATTCTTTATTCTGCCAGCTCAATTTGTTGCCTACTTTTTCTATTTTCAGTTCTTGTGATGTTAGATCGTCTTTGATACGATCAGGTTGGAAAAGGAATGTAATTTCTTAACGACAACTCCAATTGGTCTAGTCTGCTTATTCTCGTACGCATGCCAAAGGTAGTCTTTTTCTTGGTAAATGATTCAGCTGATATTGTGCTAGTTAGCGAGTCGTAGGACATTTGGTAATTCTTAACTCCGTATATTATGATAGGCGTTGGTGGGGCCACTTTTTTTGACGAAAGTCTTTTTCAATTTTTTTTGTTGTTCTTTTGTTGGGCTCTTGTTCCGGGTTGTTGTTGTTTTGGAAAAAGGGAGGTGTTAAGCTTCCTCTTCTTCCTGATCTTGGCCTTTATCCACTCAGTCTCTTTAGCGAGTTCACCCTTATCTGTGCAATATTCAACGTTACTTTTAGTACGCTGGGCAAATGTTGTTGTCTCCCTTTCCTTTTTTTCTAAGGAATCTTTTGTTCCTTTTTTGCCTTTAAGGAATTTAATTCTCCTTGAAAGACCTGTACTTGGTCCTGCAAGCTATTTATGTGATCATTCAGTTAACGTACCATAAGTTGCAGGTTTTATCTATCCGTTTACTTCTGGGTGTAACAACATACAACCGCTTTTCCAGGTCAGTTTTATCTTAAATGATGCACAGTCATTTAAGATAAAAACTGACCATTATTTAGTTGTAAGGCGAGTTTAACACCTAAACAATACATTATTGTAAACACTTCATGATGTCTGCACTTGCAACTAGGTCATGGCAGTGACCCCGATAGATCAACGTATGTACACCGCGGTGACGCGCCGGTGTTGTGCTGCGTCTGCAGAATACTCTTAACTAGAGTACACGTGCGCGATCGTCCGTTGACTATTGTAATTAAACAACAACTCCTCACTATAGTCAGAATTTTAATTCGATTCCAGATTTGACATTAGCTACTGTCATTTTGTGAAATAATGATACCACATAATTATAATAGTGTAGTGATGAACACAAAAATCGATAAACAATCAGTGTGTGTGCCATCAGTGTGCCAATTAAAGACTAAATTATTAATTTTTATTTAAATAAATACATAATTATTCATAATAATTATTTATTAATTAGTAATCGCTGCTCTATTTTATAAAAAGTTAATATTTTTGTTTTTATATTAAAAACAAAACTTATACTACAAGAGCCTCGATAGTTTTCAGTATTGGCAACCCGTGCGCGCTCGTGCAGCTATCGCCAATTTGTTTATCGTGTCATTCGGCTTCATTCTCCCAGTGTGACTGCACGAATATCTTATTTCATTGCGAATCGATATTTTGTTGGGTTTTTGTTAAAGTGTTGTTACGTTGTGTTTGTTCTCATGATCACATTTTTTTATTTTTTTCACACACAATTATAAAAGAAAAGTCTCAGATCGTTAATTAATCGTCAAAACTAAATGATCGGTTCAGAAATATTTAATTTCCTGATATACTTAGTTTACGAGAGTAAAACAAGTAAAATTTCAAAATTTTAAAAACCCCCGACACATTTATCTTGCGAAAACATCACGATCTAAACAGTAAAACGCGCATAACTTTTGAACGGCTGAACCGATTATATTCAAACTTAGCTAAGAACACTCTCGATACAATCACCTTTCAAACAAAAAAAACTAAATCAGAATCGGTTCATCCGTTGAGGCGCTATGATGCCACAGACAGACACACAGATACACAGACACACAGATACACAGATACACAGATACACAGATACACAGATACACAGATACACAGATACACAGATACACTGATACACAGATACACAGCAACACACCTCAAACTTATAACACCCCTCTTTTTCCGTCGGGGGTTAATTATAAACGAGAAGAATCGATCCGGAAATATTCCATTTCCATATCGAAAAATTTTGCAACGTCACTATTTAGTACTTGTCATAACGTTGCAACACTGAAATTGTCAAATCTGGAATCGAATTAAAATTCCGAGTATAGTTCTTCTCAATCTATCAAACTACCTTTAAAAGTCGTCTATTTTGCATAACAAGAGAACAAAATGTACGTAAATCGTAGATTCGAATATTTTGGTAAGTTTTGCAACAACATATTTTCCAGTACCTATCCAAAACCGAGCTAAAATTAATTCCCTTGCCTCATTCATTCACCAACCCTCTTAGCTACAGAAAACAAAAAGAAACGTTTTGTTCATTCATCACTACAATGTAGACAAATAAATGAGACCCAATTTGAAACTCGAATAAAACGTGGGCTCCTACCCACTTGTGGCACGAACGTTCCAGATTTAAACTTTACCTTTTAGGAAATGTTGGGTAGATTTTTGAGGTGCCTGGCTTTTCTGCAACTATTTGTATGTTATGCCATAAAAGTGCTTCTAGACATCTGTATTGTATTGTACAAAGAGACATCTGCAATAAATGTTCCAAGATAAAACCGGCGCACGGGTGCTGTAAGCATCAATGTTCTTACATACATAGGTACTTACATAAACTCACGTTCATTTCTTAAGTTGGGGTAGGTGCACCATTTTTTTTTGTTTTTAAATGTAATCTTTGGAAGTTCCGATCTTATTTAAAAACCGGCCAAGTGCGAGTCGGACTTGCACACGTAGGGTTCCGTACTGTTATCGTAAAAAATGCCACAAAAATTATGTTTGTTGTATGGGAGCCCTACTTAAATATTAATTTTATTCTGTTTTAAGTATTTGTTGTTATAGCGGCAACAGAAATACATCAACTTTGAAAATTTCAACTGTCTAGCTATCACGGTTCATGAGATACAGCCTGGTAACAGACAGACAGACAGACGGACCGCGGATTCTCAGTAATAGGGTCCCGTTTTTACCCTTTGGGTACGGAACCCTAAAAAAACATATCCCTCCTTCGGCAGTCGGGTAAAAATACATGTCACTGATTTAAATGTAATTTATGCCTGAAGGTCATAGTATTTTTTAGTCCAGCAAAACATGGTTCCAGGTCACGAGAGGGAGCCGCGGATCAATTTTATAAAACATATTCCATTCATGTAAATAAATAATATTTAGGCACAAATATTCAGATTACAAAGCTTAATGGTCTAACATAACTCTCGATTAGATCCAACTTCGACCTAGTTCTGCCGACTGTATCTTCGTTATTATGATTGAGGGTATAGAAGTTGGTGCCAAGTGCCGAATCAGAGCTACGTTTGCATAATTATGTAGATTAGAAATCGTATATTAATAACAATTAATCAAATTCTGGAAGTTTACAAACATTAAAGGAAGCTACCATTAATGGGCTCAAAACAGAGTGACATTATTTAGGCTAACATCATCAGCCTTATAATGTTCCCACTGCTGGGACACAGGCATCCTCTCAGCGAGAGAGGTAATGGGCCTTAATCCACCACGCGGGCCTAGTGCGGATTGGTCACATGTCTTCGAATTTCTGGTTCTAGGACATGCCGGTTTCCTCACGATGTTATCCTTCACCGTTTTAAGAGCAGTGGTGATGAAATAATATACACAAATTAAAGCACCTGCCTGGATTCGAACTCACGACTTACGACACGTATCTTGTGGAGGGGCCGAGAAACAACTGGACACTTCGACCCATTGGGATCTTCTATCTTTACGACACGTAAGTCGGGGCCGTTACACTGGGCCACCACTGCTCTCTGCGTTTAGGCTAAAGCGAATGGCAATCAGTCAAAAATACATTTATATCGCATTATCCTACAGTTTCACTTCATCATTTGGTCAATCCCAAACATTTTAGACTCTTAAAATTAAGATAGATTGCGACTGCCGTGCGAGCTTGAATGTTCCTTTAAAATACGAGATTTTCCATCAGGGCTACTAAGATAAGTTGTTTTTCATCTGGTTATTCCTACCAGTAGTACTACTACAAGTACTAGGATACAAAGTGAACAAGGGGCGAAAATTATAGCGATTGACTTGAGTAAATCCGTAAACAGTGATCATCATCATCTTCCTGCCCTTATCCTAATTTATTAATGTTCAGCTTGCCGAGCTGAACAGTGGTGGCCTAGTGGTAACGGCCTCGACTAACATGTTACAGGTAATGGTTTCAAACCGCAGTAGGGGCTTTACTTTGTGCAAATTATTTCATCACCACTGCTCTCAAAAAGGTGAAATAAAACATCGTGAAGAAATCGGCATGTCTTAGAACCAAAAATTTTAAGACATGTGACTTCCACCAACTCTTAGTAGGCCCGTCAGGTGGATTACGTCCCGTTTCCTCTCACAGTAAGTAGGCCTGCACGCACAACGGACCAAATGGGATTCTTTGACCAGAGGACCAGATGGGGGGTTCCATCCTATCCTGAGGTTCAGCTTAGCATGTCTTCTTTTTCTGTTTACAGACACATCTCTCTTTGCCATCACCTTATAAGTGACCTTCTTCTAGCCATATGTAGTGCTGTATAAAACTATCGATGCAAGAAAGCAAACTTGTAGCATCTCGAGAAGTTGAACTTCACACCAGAGCCAAAAAAATATTGCAAAAATTCATTACTCGTAAACTAGCTGAATCAGAGAGGCCATTTTTGGAACACGTGTTTCTTTTAATTAAATTTATCAGATGTCACTAATGTTAACACTCTAAAGTGAGTCTAACACGCATTTTTATTATAGTTACAGCATGTCTACGACTAGACACTGGAGCTTGATGCTCAATAAAACGAAGGAGTTGTACTTTATACCTTGAATTTAATTTAGACAACAGTAGAAAACATAACAGTTCATTATATTACAATTTTAAACAATTTTAAATGAAAAATGTGCGGACCTATGTTCGTCCGTATTAGAGATATTTTTGGTCAGGTAGAAGTTTTTCCTTTGCCGATTTATTTTGTTCGTGAACTACCGTCACTTAGGTGTGCCTGATCTAATACAGTTAGCAACAACTTGACGTGGACACTAAAGTTACTAAGACCTTAGGCGCAAACACAGCAATTTTATTGGTTTTTCAATTTCAAGCAGCAGATATTGGTGTATCTATCCCACGACACAGGGTATCCTAGTGTGGGGTCTAGGATTTCTTGAATGCACTAAATATTTGTATTTTCTTGTGTACCTGTTCTATAATTTTTTAATATTTTATTTTGTTGTTGTGCTTAATGTATCTAAAGAAAGGTGTCCTAATAAATTTAAAATCTTGATAGTTGTAACGAGGATCCTGTAGCGTGACTGCCAAAAAAGTATTTATAGCATGTTTGTTGTATCTATAAAACATTAAAAAATAGTTGATTTTATAGTATAATTATGTAGCATTTTGAAGAAGGTTTTGTTGAAAAAGTTTAGAAAATGTCAACGTCGTATCATTAAAAAATGTCGTGGGAAATTGTTGCTCGGACCTTTCGACGAAGTATTTTTTCTGTTTTCAATTATGCAAAAAAAAATGTTTTTTTTTCGAGATATTTAAAAAACGCTGCAAAGCGATATTTAAAAAACGCTGGAAAGCGATTTTTAAATAAACACGCTAAAATCGCGAACAAATAAACATGCCAAATCCAAATAAACAACCCCCTTTTTGAACACAGTAAAAAAAAACTAAGAAAGAAAGCACAAGATTAGCGAAAATAAAACGCTTGCCTTTATTAAAATTAAGTAAGCTAGATATCTTTCCTTGGAAGCTAAGTGAAAATTTAAATAGTGCACGTAGCAAAAAGCCGTCACCACGTCATCACTTAGAGAGTTGATTAAATTTTCAAGAGAACATGTTACTCAGAAAAATATTGTCACGTACATTTTATAGTAGATTAGATATTATAATGATATTTGAGCTTTTAAAAAGTTGGTAGAATGGTTGTTTCAAGTAGTTGGTATGAGGTACAGTTTTCTTTTCGTAATTTGGCGACATACGCCATTTTTACCCGACTGCCGAAGTAGGGTAATGTGTCTATTTGTGTGTTTGTTCCTATGTGGCGTTCTAGAGACCAAACGTGTTGGCCGATTTTGATGATTCTTACGTCAATCTACGAGTATTTGCTACATTAAAATTGGAAAATACAAAATAGCGGCTTTTGGATATATTGTGCATATTGTGTGCCAATTTCCATCTGGTTTTTGTCAGCCAGCTCGCGATATGTATCCTCCGACTGCACAGCATGATTTTCTTCTTGTTTACGTCTTTTTAGTTCACTTCTTAAGCAGTAGGGTTTATTGTGTCTTTTTTATATTTTGTGTTGAATGATTCCTCATTTTTTCTTTGTGCTATTCATTTTGGTTTGGGGAGGTTTGCCATAATCGCCACGCTTGGCAGGCTGGTTGGCGATCGCAGTTTGTTGGTAAAGTCCACAGAGAACGCTGCTGCCCATTCTCTGGTGTGTCCCTTAGTCGCCACTTACGACACCCACAGGTAGATATGGGATGGTGAAATTCTTTACGTCCGTCACCATACGGTATCTTCTCGTCCATGATCAGTGTGTATTGCCAGTGATGACATATGGCTCTGAGACGTGGTCGCTTGCAATGGGCCTCATCAGAAAGCTTACAGTCACTCAAAGGGCATTGGAGAGGGCTATGCTCGGAGTTTCCTTGCGTGATCGAATCAGAAATGCAGAGATCCGCAAGAGAACCCAGGGTTATCAACATAGCCCGAAGAATTGCCAAACTTAAGTGGTAGTGGGCAGGGCACATTGCTCGCAAAACGGATGGCCGATGGGGTAGAAAGGTTCTGGAGTGGCGAGCGCGAACCGGAAGACGTTGCGTTGGAAGGCCTCCCACCAGGTGGACCGATGACCTGGTGAAGGTTGCGGGGATCCGCTGGTTGCGAGACGCACGGGACCGGTCAAAGTGGCGACGCTTGTGGGAGGCCTATGTCCAGCAGTGGACGTCTTTCGGCTGATATGATGATGATTCCATTCTCCCTTTCCTTTCTAAGATCCTAGAAGCGGTTGCTCTTAAACAAATATCCTCCTATGTCTTCAAAAATAACCTGTTGTCCAATTGCCAATCCGGTTTTCGGCCTGGCCAAAGCACAGCCACAGCTACTGAAGACTACGGGATGGCTTAGAGAATTCGAGGTTAACGGTACTGGTCTTAATAGACTTTTCCAATGCTTTTAATACCGTTGATCACGACATTCTCCTGGCCATACTGTCTCAAATTGGGGTCTCTTCGTTGTCACGTGATTGGATTTCATCATATCTTCGTGGTCGCCAGCAGGCTGTGCGTGCTGATCAGGATTGCTCTGACTGGTGCGACTTGGTAACTGGTGTTCCGCAAGGCGGTATACTCTCTCCTCTTTTATTCTTGTTATTTATAAACTCCATTACTGTTATCCTCAAATGTTCTTACCATCTGTACGCTGATGACTTGCAACTTTACGCTCAGTCAGACATTGCCAACCGTGACAATTGCATTTCTCTACTCAATGCTGATCTTCGAGCTATCAGTGAGTGGTCTGGCAAATTTGGGGTTTCTGTTAACGTCGGGAAATATCAGGCCATCCTAATTGGTAGTTCGTACTATTTGAGAAGTGTGAACACTGCCCAACTTATGCCACTGATGTACGAGAACTCCGTCATTTCTCTTTCGCCTCATGTAAAAGATTTAGGTCTGTACATTGACGACAGTTTTAGTTGAAATAAACACATGGCTCAGGTAAGCCAGAAAGTCGCTTTCTCGCTGCGGTTTCTCTATAGATTTAAGCATTTCCTCCCATCCAGCACCAAAATCCAGTGGTCCAGTCACTTGTGCTTCCCATTATCGACTATGCTGATGTTTGTTATCCTGATCTATCCCAAGAACTTCTAAATAAATTGGATCGACTTCTCAACAATTGTATTCGCTTTTTTTTTGGCCTTCGTAAATATGATCACATTTCTTCCTATCGTTCTCAGCTTAAATGGCTGCATATCCGCCTCAGGAGGTCCCTCAGATCTCTCTGCTTGCTCTTCACTATTATGAACGATCCTTGTGCTCCCGATTATCTAAAAACTTATTTCAATGTATTGGGCAGTTCTCACAGTCGTAACCTTCGAGCTTTTAAAAATCTACTCTTCCAAATTCCTTCACACCGCACTGGTTTTATGTCTAATTCATATGCTGTCTCAACAATAAAGCTCTGGAACGCGCTACCCTTTGGCATTAAAAAGGCTGAAAGCAAATTCACTTTTAAAAGAAAAGTTCGTGACCACTATTTCAGTCAGACTAAATAGCTTTCATCTAGAGTCAGAAGTCTAGTTGGTATAATTATTATTAGGTTTCTCGTTTTAATTTTATTGGTATTTATTATTCTATTTTATTTGTATATGTGTATTATTAATATATATGTATATACATTTTCGTATACAATTTGTTTAAATATTATTTTGTACCCGTTCACAACGTTGTCCTTTTTAACCGAAAGGTTGACTGGTAGAGAATGCCTTGTGGCATTAAGTCCGCCTATGTACCACTATTGTACATGAATTTTAAATAAATAAATAAATGATGATGATTATGCCTCAAATCTGTTGAATCATATCAGCAGGTTATATTCATCATCATTTCAGCCAAAATACTTACTTTGCTGAACAAACGCGTATTCCAAGAGGCAACACAACATCCAGTTCTGTGCGCTTCGCATCCAGATGACCCACTCATGCCTAAACAGGTCGAACAGGGAGGTTTATGACAGATTTCGAAAACCTCAAAGAATTTTCGTAAATCCTTTAAGTGACAGAAAACTACCGTATGCCATAGTTTATTTTGATTCCGGAAAACGCTAGATTCCTATATAACGGTAACGAAGCCATCGGAAATTGCTACTATGCATTAGAAGCTATGAAGCACTGTAGGACCTAATCAGTACGCAAAAGATTAATTCAGCTTTGGCAGCCGTTCATCAAATGCTCATAATAATATGTACTTTCAAAGGCTTATTTATATTCTCATTGATTTCTAATATTTCAGTAACACATACATGAAATATCCAGTCATATATTACGTACGTTAGTACAGTAAATTACCTCTCGGTGTAACTGCACTCGAAATTAATTCCTGATTTACGAATTTGGAACGGTTATTGTTCGACGGAGTTCGATTGGCTAAAGTACTAAAGTACCTATTCATTCTGCATTGCATTCGTGTTTCCGTTCTATCATTCAATTTTGCCGTTCTTTTTAACCGACTTACCAAAAAGGAAAGGAATTTAGTAAGGTAACTATAATGATAGAATATATTATCCGAATATCATTAAACTTGAACATAACCGGTGAAATGAGAGATTTGCGTACCCCTTAAGAGCGTACTGGCGTGATGTTATGTTATGAAATGGTATAAACAATAAACACACATGCTATTGCAGCAATCCCGAGAGATTTTCCGTTATTTATTAAAGAGTTCTGTTGTATATCTCCGAAGTTCTTCATCAGATCTTCACCAAATTAAAATGGGACCAATTTCGAAACATACTATTTAAAACAAAAAAATAATTTTTAAAATCGGTCCGTAATTGACGGAGATATCGGTGAACATACACAAAAAAAGAAACAAAAAACAAACATAATGTCGAACATAGAACCTCCTCCTTTTTGGGAAGTCGGTTAAAAAACTTGCTTATTAGGTAGGTAAAACTAAAAAGAGAAAAATAAAAAACTTTTTTTGCATAAAAATACCACCGAGTTCCAAATAAAAAACTACAAAGTGAAAAATAACTTAATTTATGGAAGTCGGTGTCTTTCGTAGGTACCATTTTTTTGCTTTATGGAACTCGGTGGTATTTTTTAACCGACTTCAAAAAAAGGAGGAGGTTCTCAATTCGTCGGAATCTTTTTTTTTTTTTTTTTTATGTTTGTTCCCCGATTACTCAAAGACGCCTGGACCGATTTCAAAAAATCTTCTTTTGTTTTGAAGGGTATACTTCCTAGTTGGTCCCATAGTCATCAGGTCAGGATCTGATGTTGGGTTCCTAGAGCAAACGAGGGAACTCCTCAAATATTATAGGCATACATATAGTGATTTAGGTATTTTCATCAACAATGCAATCATTTGTACTCAGAAAGTATAATTTGGTGAAGTGGAACTGATGAAGAAGACCACAGATGGCCACTGGAACTCCTAAATGCTAAGTATGTCACTGGTATAAAATATTTCAAATAGTTAACCGACTATGATGAAGCAAATACTTATAAATGAATGGTACTGATGAAAATGGTACCATTGAACTGTTCTGATGATGAAGCCGGAAGGTAGGCACTGGAACTCTGAAATTAAACAATGTAGCCTAGTCGTGCTTGGGCTTATTGGAATCGTTATGAGATGTACTTTGGCCATAAATGATTATCACGTTAATTGGAGATACCTACCAAAACTAAAAAGAGAAAAATAAAAAACTTTTTAACAAAAAATCAAACCGACTTCCAGAACAAAAAACTACAAAGCAAAAAATAACTTTCTTTTCCGAAGTCGGTGTCGAAAAACTGAAAAAAATGGGTACAAAAGACACCGACTTCGGAAAAAAAAGTTATTTTTTGCTTTGTAGTTTTTTGTTCTGGAAGTCGGTTTGATTTTTTGTTAAAAAGTTTTTTTTGCAAAAAAAGTTAATGAAAAAAATTTTGCGCAAAAAAATACCACCGAGTGTTAGTGCTTTCAACAGCTCCCGTGTAGCAATTGATTTTGTACAACTGATATAAGCGACATTTTGCACCAGACACGAGAACCAGCTTGTATGTGTCACCAGTTGATCGTGTTTTAACACTGGATGGCGTTGATATCAAGATGGTATTACACTTATTGTGTTCATTATAAAATATATTAGTTATTGTGTGTATTAATATAATTCAACAATCACACAATTCCACACCTATCTAAATTATAAATTCCTTGTAAAAATAATTACATAAAGAAAACTATAGATATAATGCATCTATTGGTTTATAAACGCTCAAGGTCTATGGTTGCGAAGAATGACATTTCTTTTTCATTTGTGAGTTCTTCGTTCGTACGCATACGAGGTTCTGGACTGGAGAGGGCTAGGCATCAACGTCAATGGCGAGTACATCACTCACCTTCCGTTTGCCGACGATATAGTGATCATGGCTGAGAATATGGAGGACCTCAATACAATGCTGGATGACCTCAGTAGAGTTTCCGAAAGAGTGGGTCTTAGGATGAACATGGACAAAACCAAGGTGACGTTGAATGCCCATGTCACACCCACTCCTATCAGGGTCGGAGACTCTACACTCGAAGTTGTGGATGACTATGTCTACCTGAGACAAACGATACAGTTGGGTAGGGCCAACTTCGAGAAAGAGGTCAACCATCGAATCCGACTCGGCTGGGCAGCGTTCGGGAAGTTGCACGGTATCTTCACGTCCAACGTACCACAGTGTCTCAAGACGAAAGTCAATGACCAGTGTGTGTTGCCAGTTATGACCTATGGCTCTGAGACGTGGTCGCTCACAATGGGCCTCATCAGAAAGCTTACAGTCACCCAAAGGGCAATGGAGAGGGCTATGCTCGGAGTTTCCTTACGTGGTCGAATCAGAAATGTAGAGATCCGCAAGAGAACCTGGGTTACCGACATAGCCCGAAGAATTGCCAAACTTAAGTGGCAGTGGGCAGGGCACATTGCTCGCAGAACGGATGGCCGATGGGGCAGAAAGGTTCTGGAGTGGCGACCGCGAACCGGAAGACGTTGCGTTGGAAGGCCTCCCACCAGGTGAACCGATGACCTGGTGAAGGTTGCAGGGATCCGCTGGATGCGGGACGCACGGGACCGGTCAATGTGGCGACGCTTGGGGGAGGCCTATGGCTACAGCAGTGGACGTCTTGCGGCTGATATGATGATGATGATGATGATGACGCATACGAAAATATCAATCCAATAAAAGGAGCTTTAATTAATCGAATAAGATGACTCGTAGGCGGCATCCAACCAGCCCTAAATATAAAGAATGTTTGGGTCAGCAAGAGCTGTGATTATTGGTTGAATTAATCTATATTTTCATGCATGTGAAACATGTACTTATATGATGCTCATTATGCATTTTTCCCATTGGCAGGGCACCTTAGGATAAATTAAATATATAACTAAAATAATGCTCAACTGATTGTAAGAGCGACAGCAACAGTTTCAGCAACAGGCTCCGAATACCCATGATATTTTGACCGGTAAGAAGCTGGATACCAACTGCACAGAAGGACGGTGCTGATTGAGATATTATACATCTGTTACTATGATTTAAGGGTATACTATAGCCTATCTTCAAGTAAGTTTTATATGTATCATATCAATACATCAAGAAGCTGTAGTGCTGCTGAAGTGTAAATTAAATTAGTTGACCAAATTAAAAGACTTTTACTTCTGTCGACCCTCATGCGAAATCGTCCCTGCAGTTGTCTCATCCTGATCACCTACCCCTGAGTTAGCTGGTGAGTAGGGTGAAAATGCTACCTTACACCCGTTTGCATTTTATGCTCAGGTATACTTGAGTGAGTTTGTTAGTATAAAAAAATATCTATATGGTAGTTCCCGTTGATCTAGAATCACGTAATTTGGCAAAAAGTAAGGTCTTATAGCACAAATAGAGGAAACATTCCCAAAAATAAAAAAGTTGGAAATTAAAGGGTGTCCCTATACATACATAGTTGACGCCACCTTAGGTACGGAATCCTTGGTTGGCTTTTTATTTCAAAGTCCATGTATTTTTTTTCCGTTAACGTATGGTAGCGGTGGAAGGCCTCCCAGAAGGTGGACTTGGTGAAAGCTGCAAAGATCTACAGGATGCTAGAAGCACAAAACCTATCGATGTGGCGACGCTTAAGGAGGCGTTTGTCCAGAAGTTTACTTGATGATGATGGATGGCAGTCATTTGTAAAATTGTCATGAAAAAAAAAACAATAAAAAAAACAAAATCTTCATAAACCTCTGAACATTACTCATAATTATTTTCGAAATAATAGCTGTCAAACTTTCATCAACATAGAAGCATTTTGTATCGTCAAATCATTCGCCGAAGGAACTTTAATAAGCGGGTTAATAACTGAATTTACGCCATAATTGATTGCTCCCTGATTGATTATAATTGAAGGGCTATTTACTTAGGTGATTGATCACGTTCCGATCGATTGGTGTGGCTACAAATTGCACACTATGGATGTTGTAGTTTATTTGTGGATCAAGTGTGTTGATTACGGATGGACAGACTGATAGATTACTCTCTAGTGCATATAAATCAGACGTGATAATGTAGTACCGTGTTACCTATCGTACCCACTTAACTGTGTTCTTCTTCTTTGTAATAAATTACCAACCAAAACCTTTTCATAAAATGTTGCCAAGACGAGACCATATGGCTCACACTGTCTAAAAGTTATCAGATCTCATGAAGAGCCAATCTTCCAACTCTACACGCCCAAACTCTACAAGCCTAGCTTTGCAAACTCTACACTTTAGTCAAAATGGCTTGGCCGTTTCGCTGCCTAAGAATATTGATGATCATAATTAAGTGAGTGAGTAAGTCAGTGACGAAATCGGGTTTTTTTAGATATCTATAAAATCTAAAGTATAAGAGCTATGCAATTGAAACTTTATATCTATACCAATATTATAAAGAGGAAAGAATTTTTTGTTTGTTTGTTTTTACCGAATAGGCTCCAAAACTACTGGACCGATTTCAAAAATTCTTTCACCGTTGGGAAGCTACTCTATCCCCGGGTGACATAGGCTACTTTTTATCCCTGTATTCTCACGGGAACGGGAACTACGCGAGTGAAACCGCGAGGCGTCCTCTAGTGTTTTATAAGTCTACATTGACATCATAGCCCGAGAATTTCATTTATCTGGTAAAGCTGGCATTGATCTGTTCTGCACCAATACAGGCACAGTTAGAAAACTTTTAGCAAAACCTTTTTTTGTAAAAGAAGCACCGGTAGGCACTTGAATCGTCTATTGTCTAAATTGTTAAATAAAAATTAATAAAAATAAAATGAGCTGACCTTGATCAAGTACTCGTAGCTTAGATTATAAGCAAGTAATAATTTATCTTTTTATTTATCTGTGGAAGCTTGTTATTAGCAATTTAGTTATATATTATTGTTATTATAATGTTATTAGTCTGTAAGCTTTCCTAAAATGTAAGAAATAAAATAAAATAAAATATAATCCAAACCCAAATTATGAGAGTTAAAAAAACGACGAAGAGCTCCGAGAAACGTAGAAGGTAGGTAGTGCCCTTGCGTTTCGCTTGGCTCGTCTTGGCGGAGGCACTATCATACCCCCAGAATCCTTATAGGTACCTGTTTTATATTTGCTACGACCACAAATCAGCTACCAAGACAGGGTAAGCGTTGGGGTCGCAAAGGCCTTTTATGGTACAGGGCTTAGGACACCATGAGCAATGCATCTTTCTGGTGTCGTTTCATAGTCACAATGAAGACAACTATGTATGGCTTATAAAAAGATCACTCGTGGAATACCTATTAAAAAGCAGGCTAATAATTTTATTTGAAATTGCATAAATCTTATTTTCAAAATAATATGCGGGTTCAGCCAATAATATACATGCCATATAAGAGTGCACCTTAACAATATGCTTACAAGCACATTATCATTCTTAAAAACTTATTACCTTTGCAAGCTGCATCTAAGTTGACAAACTTCTAACTTAACAATACCTAAGCAATGAATCCCCACGAATTCTAAAGGTTTCCTTCCCTGAAAAAAGTGACCTTATCCCAAAGTGATATTATCCCTCAGTATCACGTCACTTCCTTTAAAATATTGCTCGGAAATTTCATTTAGGTCACAGTGGCCCAGGCTATTGTGTGAAAATGGCTGCTCAATTTACGCGTCACCTATTTCTAGTGTACTATGATCTAGTGAAACACCACCCGACCACATTGGTTACCCGAGGACCAAAGGACAGTGAGGAACAGAAGTTCTAATCATGTACAAAATCAAGCAAAGGACTCGTATATTAAAAGTATTTTTTAATCAGTTAAAGAAATTGGTTTGTAACAATAAACCTAAAATTTTGAAAACAATTAATAAGAATATTTTTTTTCCGAAAATTCAAAAGCTGACTACTTAGAATTAGCAATTTTGAATTTTCGGGACCATTTTTGCTCAACACATAAATAGTCACTACACAGTTTATCGGTCTGCCTGCATCATAATATTTATTGTAAAGTGAGATTTTAATCGACTCATCATTTCAGCCAAAATTCCACGTATGACGGCTGGTCATAGGCCTCCCCCAAGTTTCACCACATCCACCGTTTTTGCTTTTCTCCCGTCTAACGGCTTCACACAGCCTGCTCTAGTTTTCGGTCTACGATCGGTGGGATAAGACCTCCCGACGCTACATACGGTATACAGTAGCCATTTCGGTACCTTCACTCCCCATTGGTCATCCGTCCTATAATCATAATAGCATCGTCATGACACCTGCCCGCTGACAGCAATTCTTCGAATTAAACGACCAACTACTGACCATATGGCATTTAACTTTTCATACAATATTTTGTTTTTTGTCTTTCATCAGCATAAATGCACAGTCTTTGCCGATTTTATGACTAAGGACTCTACTTAGGATTGCTGTTATTAATAGTTCCAGAACTAAACCTCCCATAACTTCTTTGTAACCTACACAATGACCCCTTCCATCCCCCTCCCTCCTCTGCCTCACTCCCCCGTTCTTTTCAGACTAGATACCGTTAATCCTGTCCCGTATAGTGTGGACATGAAACAAATTGCTTCATTAATGTTTTTCATTCTTTCTTTTGTTCTTCCTCTCTGTTGGTAGCGTTGTGTTCCTTTTTGAGTTGAGTACGTTGTGAACTGCGGCATCGGTTTCTGCTGTTTAGATGGGAAGCTTTTGTTTTGTTTCAGTATCTGGTTTGTGATGTTGGTTAGATTGTGTATTGATTGTTGTTTGAGCGGTATTGTTATTATCTGAGCATTGGCTGAAAGAACATTCAATGCTTATTAATTATGAAAATTATACTGTGGGCAGCTGTTTTAACAGAAATGTTATGTTACGTGGAGGTTCACTTATTTTAATCAAAAATGGTATTAAATCAAAATCTCGTAAAGATATTGTAGATCTATCAGTTGAACATAGTGTTGAACTGTCCTGTGTTGAGCTGGATAAGCATATTATAGTGTGCGTTTACAGACCCCCCAATTATAAAAATTACTGTATATTTGAGTCAGTGATGGAAGATGTTTTGGCAAAACTTACAACTGGTAATAAACTAGTCATAATCTGTGGTGACTTTAATATAAATATTTTAGAAAATAATTCAGATAGCAGTAGACTATTGAATCTCTTCAAATCATTTAATTTGTCGCATGTGTTTGAGGAACCAACCCGAACAACTGTGACTACTGCTACATGTATTGATAATGTTTTTTGTTGCTGCGACTACTTAAACAAAGCCATTATGAATTGTCTGCCTTCAGATCATAGTGGGCTACTGGTAACATTTGAGTCCATCATACCAATACAACAAGTGCAGATTCAATCCAGACCAATAACATCCGGCAAATTAAATAAATTTAACAGCGCTTTAATTGGTAAGTTAAGTTGTCAGGACCTCACAGTGAACGATGGTAATATTTTATACAAAAAGGTTTTCTCAGTTGTTCAAACAGAATTCAATAACACTTTTAAGAAGAAAACTAAAACTATATGCCGTAAGTTTTTATTCAGTGACTGGGCGACTAAAGGAATCAGGAAAAGTAGGGAAAGACTTTACGAGCTGTATGGCCTTAAGCCTTATATAAACACTGAAACTTTTAATAAGTATGTTGCTACTTACTCACGAATTTTTAAAAATTCATGTAAACTAGCTAAGGCTTTATACATTAGCAATAAGGTTAAATTCGCAGAAAATAAAATTAGGACGGTTTGGAAAATTATTAACAATGAAACAAACAGGAACAAAAGAAATAATACTGATTACACGCTTGAGACTACACATGGACTTGTTAGAGATAGCAAAGAGGTTGCTCAAGAGTTTGTAAATTTCTTTACCAGCATCCCAATTAAAACTACTGAAACCTTAAATTCTTCGCCGTCGCTCGCTTATGATTTATTACACGCTAACGTTTCAGCATGCCCGACTGAATTTAACTTTTCACATATAAACCCAATAACAGTGATAAAAGCTTTTAAGCAAATAAAGATAAAACTGACAGAAGATCTATGGGGAATGTCCATCAAAGTTTGTACCTCCATTATTCAGACTATAGCGCCGTACTTAGCTTTAATTTTTAATTTGTGTATAGATCAGGGAGTCTTTCCGGATCTAATGAAATATAGTAAGGTTATACCACTTTTTAAATCCGGGGACAGTAAAGACACAAATAATTATAGACCAGTATCCGTGTTGCCGGTTTTCAGCAAGATATTTGAAAAGATAATGCTAAATCAAATGCTCATTTATTTTAATACGAAAAACATCCTACACGAGAAACAATATGGTTTCACCAAAGGACGTTGTACAACCGACGCTGGTGTCACCTTAATAAAACACATCTTTGATGCGTGGGAGGAGGGACAAGATGCCATAGGTATCTTCTGCGACCTGTCGAAGGCGTTTGATTGCGTTGATCATGAAACATTGCTTTTGAAACTTGAGCATTACGGGCTAGGCCAATCAGCATTAAATTTAGTAAAATCCTATTTGAATGATAGACAGCAATTAGTTCAAATAAACGGTGTCAATTCGTCGGGGTTGAACGTGAAAATGGGGGTACCCCAGGGCTCAATTTTAGGTCCTTTCTTATTTTTAGTATACATTAACGATTTACCCCATCTATTGAAAAACAAACTGAACATGGTGTTATTTGCTGATGACACTTCTTTGATTTTTAACATAAATAGACGTACGAGTAACGTTGCCGACGTAAATAATGCATTGCGGCAAGTTCTAAATTGGTTCACTGCTAATAATTTAGTTTTGAATGCTAAAAAAACTAATTGTATAAAATTTGCCTTGCCGAATGTCAAAAGTTATGATTGTGACATTATGTTAAACAACGAGAAGCTAGAATTCGTCGACAAAACCGTTTTCCTGGGTATCACGCTAGACTCAAGGTTACAATGGGGTCCTCATTTAATATCACTTGCGGGGCGGTTAAGTTCGGCGGCTTATGCTGTTAGAAAAATTCGTCAATTTACTGATGTAGATACCGCGAGGCTGGTCTATTTTAGTTACTTTCATAGTATAATGTCTTACGGCATATTACTATGGGGAAGGGCTGCAGACATTCAGTCAATTTTTGTTCTACAAAAACGAGCCATCAGAGCGATATACAATCTTCGCCGGCGCGATTCTCTAAGGGAACTGTTTAAAGACATTAACATCATGACGGTACCTTGTCAGTATATTTACGAAAACATCATGTACGTTAGAAAGAATTTACATCTTTTTAGTAAAAACAGCGATAGACATAGTTATGTTACTAGAAATAGGGACCAATTAATTCAACCAGGTTTCAGGCTGGCTAAAGTAGCGTCATCTTTTAGGGGGTACTGTATAAAATGTTACAATAAAATACCGCCACACATTCTAGAATTGAATGAGACGAAATTTAAAACTTGTATAAAACGCACACTATGCAGGCAGGCATATTATAGGTTGGGGGATTACATCGCTGATAAAAATGCTTGGCCCAACGCTATTCCAGCTCCACAGCCACTAGGGCACAAAAACAAGTGATAAGCAGAAAAGTTCTGAAGTATTGTTGGACCTGCTGAAGACTGTACGAATAATTATAATGTATATTTGTGTTGTATAAACTCAATTTATTTTTTGGATTATATAACTGCACAGCACATATGTGAGTACTATGTACTAACTGTAAATCTACCATTTACTGTACCTATGTGTCGTTCGTTGACTTCAGTGTGCCCCGGCAGTTGAGTGTGTCATGCTCTCTCTAATGTCTCTCTGATGGTGGCACATGTGTTGGATCATTCGGTTCCCTTCATGATGGTTGAGCTGAGTGGTGCCGATCCATGTGTCATGTTCGTGAACGGGCGCCGTCAGTTGGGATTGGTCATATCTTAGCTGCCTCCGCATGTTTTTAATTACCTATTTATTGTATTTTTAATTGTTTGTTTTACTCTAGACGCTTTTAAGTGCGTTTTTTTTTTTTTTTACATCGTTCTCACATATATGTATTTTTCCTACAAGATTATTGTAACCAAATACTTGTAAAACACATTTATGTTTTTTTAAAAGAGTAAGTTTGGAGTTTCTTGTCCGTTCTTCTCCATAACAAGCTACATTTCCGAATGGACGGTAGAATCAATTATTATTACATTTAATTTTTATTTTTGACGTTCGAAAGTGCCGCTTAATGGCCTAATTGAATAAAGAAATTTTGATTTTGATTTTGATTTTTTGATCTATATTATTGACGTCATTAGAGACATTTCAATAATAAAAAGTTTTGTAATTAGGAAAAGGTCAAAAATTATAGTAAAATTCATCTATTTGATGACGATTTCGGTAGGACGGCTTTTAGAAAGTTAAAGTAGAAGAATTTTGAGGACTTAATTTTTTTTCAAAAATAAGAGAAAATATTTGAGACACACACAGTAAATAAAAAAAAACGTAAAAATACACTTTAAATCTGAAATAATAATGAAAAAGTTTGAAAAAATCAAAAAAAAAACACGCTTTAGTAGAAAACCAAACTAATTAAAAAGTAGAAAATAATAAAGTTTACCGGCAACATAATAACGTAACATATATGCTGTCCCTGCAAATTAGATGGCAAGGTGTACGGAAGTGTAACGACATACTTTCTCCAGTGCAAGCTTCTTAAGATTTTTATTACGGAAAATGTGGGTAGTCTTTCATTTTACCACTTACCGAATTATGGAACCGTAAATATGAAGTAAACAGACACAAGTAAGAAATCTTAATTACATATATAAAAACCATCACCCAGTTACATTTTAATTTGCTAAAAGGACTCTTGAGTCGTATATATTAAAGTATATAATTAACACGGTCATTCTGTAGAATTTATACGGGCTGGGTTGTCCTTATGGCTTAATAAGAGATCGTTAAAATTCACGGCTCGAGCGTTACAGCTTTAAGTGGTACACAGTCAGCATTTCTTTTTTAGAATTAATATTTCTGTTGAGTATGCTTTTCTGGTTAAGGTTGTGTAAATCCGCTGAATGCCAGACGTACAGGACCAATTGATGTGACCACACTTGGTGGAGGCCTATGTCCTTACCCGAAAGACATTCTTTGGGCTAAAATATAATGATGATGATGCTGCTTTTATGATAGGTTTTGATCTGAAGCTCGATCAAATGGTGCAAATTCTCAGGGAGAAAGGTGCAAGATTTTGTGAGATGCGAAGTAGTCTAAACTTTCGGCAGAAACTCTAAAGCTTATGACGGAGCAACGTCAAAAGTCCATCAGCAACTTCGTCACAACAGCTGGCACTCAACAAAACATTAGGAAACTGGTACGACAAGATCTCCGACGATCCAAAACGCTCTTAATAGAGAAAGCGATTGAGCAAAACCGGGGATCAAAAGTGTTCGTCTAGCCACTTGGTAGGAGCCAACTAACGAAGCTGGCTAAATCGAATGGGGATAACGTCGTTTCGAGGCCGGAGATTCTTTCTGAATGAGAGATGTTGAAAACTTCTACAGTCAACTGTACGCATCGCTTGCATCTCGGCGTGATCCCGAAAATGAGAATTCTAGAGCCACCTTAACCCGATTTTTTACAGAAGACCTGCCGTAGTTAAGTCAACACAAAATCGAGGCGGTTCTCAAACAGCAAAAACTTTGGAAAGACGTCACGAATCGTCTAGCGCAAAAACTCGACGAGTTTCAGCCACCGGAGCAGGCCGGGTTCCGAGGAGGATACAGCGCCATAGACCACATTCACACAGTGCGGCAAATTATACAAAACTCCGAAGAGTATAATCGGCCCCTGTGTTTTGCTTTTGTGGACTAAGAGAAGGCTTTTAACGAGAGACCTGATCTGATTTGGAGTATATGTAGCGATGCCAAGTTGACTGGCGATACATCCAAGTGCTGAGAAGTCTTTATGAAAACGCAACAATGACCGTCCAAAGTCTGGACCAGCAAATATGATATCTCACTGCGTAGAGGGGTTCGACAAGGGGATGTAATTTCCCCGAAATTGTTTAGCAATGTGGTTGAAGATATGTTTAAGATGCTGGCCTGGGAATGACGCGGCATTAATATAAACGGCGAGTACATCTCACACTTGAGATTTGTGGATGACATCGTTATAATGGCAGAGTCGGTGCATGACTTGCAGCAGTTGCTGGACGGCCTAAATGATTCTTTTGCACACATCGGTCTCCGGATGAACTTGGACAAAACCCAGATTATGTTAAATTTACACGTCACTCCGGGCTCAATTGTGGTAAATGGCGTTGTTCTCTAAGTTGTTCGAGAATACGTTTACCTCGGGCAAATTCTGCAGTTTGGTAAGAACAACTTTGAAAAGGGCTATCAGAAGTATACATTTTGGGCTGGGCAGCGTTTGGAAAACTTCGTCGAGTCTTCTCGTCACGTATTCTACAAAGCCTGAAGACCAAAGTCTTCAAACAGTGCATCCCACCCGTTATGGCCTACGGTGCCGAGACGTGGACACTCACAAGACGGCTGCTTCATCAGTTCAAAGTGGCTCAGCGATTTATGGAAAGGCTGTGCTTGGAGTATCTCTAAGGGATCGAATCTAAAACGAGGTTATCCGGCAGATAACCAAAGTTGTCGACATAGCTCCCAGTATAGGTAAGCTGAAGTGGCAATCGAGCAGCCATACAAGTCATAGTACTGATGACCGTTAGAGTAAACGTGTTCTTGACTGGAGACCGCAAACTGGTAATTGTAAGGTAGGACGCCCTCAGGCTAGGTGGAGCGACCATCTTCGCAGGGTGGCTGGTAGCAGCTAGATGACAGTGGCTGAAAATCGAACCAAATGGCTTGCAATTTGAAAGGCCTATGTCCAGCACTGGACTGCTGTAGGCTGATGATGATGATTATGAATGATGAGTTTTTGCATCAAGTGCATTCTAAATGAGATTTTGGTATCACTGACGTCAAACAAGAGGAAAACAATGTGAGAAAAGCCGGCGTTCAATTTTATTCTTTGTTTGTTTACAGTATGAGAAAACCTAAGTAAACTGTAATTTTGGACACGAGTAAGAAAACAATAATTACAGAAATAACAGTTATATTCTCCGACAAAAACCTCGGCCTTCAAATCCGAAGATTAAAACTACGTTCAAGGTAAAAGTTTGAAAATGTCACAGTAGACCCTTATCATAACGACACAGACTGACCATAATCATGACGACCCAATTAGGCCTAAAATGTCATCAAGATAAAACAAATCACAAGTCCCTAACAAGTAGTAAATTGGACAAAAAATCCTCTCAGTTGAACCTTAAGGTCTTGTCTACAGTGCACGCGCGGTGAGTATGGCAGGTACGGGTGCGGTAGCAGACGCGAGTAAAGGCTCCAAGTTACATTTTATCAGTGAAAGCAGCGCGACAACGATTGGTAAATTATCAAAAACGTTATTGAAAAGTGCTATCGAAATATCACGTGATAAGTTCCTTTTATTTAGACATTTCGGCAATCGCCATCGCTGATACGATTACTGTTTTCTATACGATAGACAAAATATTAATATAATATCTACTAACTAACTACTGTAATATCTTTTTTCATAGTACTATTTACGCCCTATCCCCATATAAAACTAACAATGTTGGTAATATTATAATACTAGCAGACGCCTCGCGGTTTCACCCGTGTAGTTCCCATTCCCGTAGGAATACAGGAATAAAAAGTAGCCTATGTCACTTGGGGATAGTGTAGCTTCCCAACGGTGAAAGAATTTTTGAAATCGGCTCAGCCGTTTCGGAGTCTATAAGGAACATACATACTTTCCCTTTTATATATATATATAGATTACACCAAAAAACACTTTATTTTAGCCCTAAAACCCGATTATTTTCAATTAATTTTAAGTTAGGTTTTCAGTAGTTTTGAAATCAATCAATAGAGCTGAGTTGGCAAATAAATTGCATCACACGTTGTTATTCCCATACAAAATCTGTGGGGTAATCGCTTTATGACAACTCATAAAAAATATGTCAATTGATTGGTGGTGTCAAATACCCAACCCACAAATATATGCCCGCAGTGATACCTCACATTGTCCTATCGTGAAGACCGCTGGGCTATAGCCTCAGGTGGCCACAGTGTATCGCTTGCTAGCTATAATGCTCAATCATATCGTGAAAGGCACTTGCCATAGTCACCTCAGTATGAACGCAAACGGCGATTTCATTATGTTTGATACTTTGCGTCCGCCTTAGCATCCGCGCAAGCTCCACACCCTAGTCCGGGGCCTTAGGATAAAATTTTCTTGAGGGCCTGTTGGCTCCCAAAAAACGTAATAGCGAAATAATCTTGGACCTTCAATAACAACCGTGACATACGGAGTAGAAAGGTATCAAACTGTGAAAAGGAGGTCAGTGAAATAGGTGAGTTAGTAGTTATTACTTTTTGGTTGAGTGTTTATTTGCTGTTGTATATACGAAAAGGGTGCTGAAAGTTAACATATTAGAAAGTAAGTAAATAACTTTTGAAATTCAACTACTTCCCAATAAATTAAGTTTATCAAAAACACATGGTTTGGTTTGTTTGGCGGTTTTTCTTAAGGCCGTACCCTGACCAAAAAATCAACATGAGATTTGAGCATTCCTATTGCCCTAGCGGCACTGATGGCGCATGAATTACAGTAGTGAATACGCCCAGATTTTAGAATAACTTATTTATAAAATCAAATATTGGTCTTTTGAAAAAAAAAAACTACCAAAATGTTCGTTATCAAATTGTCTATCCATTAGTGTTAGTACAAAAAATTATTATTGAACACTTTACGAGGAGATGCATGCTATCAATCATTATTTCTCATTTTTATGGTTTTGTTGGAAGGAGATTAGTGAAACATATACTACATTAAAAAAAAAAAGAATTCTACTATTTTGGAATCAATAATATGTAGAAATTTAATGTATTATTATTAGTTGATATTTCATTTTAAATAACGAGTAGATAGCTCCTAAAAACTGCATGACAAACGGCTAGCGCGGCGTTTTGCTCGGGGTAGCGCCTTAAATTCAATACTTTATCAGTCTTTGGTGCAGCAAGATTTTAATGTCTTTATTTTTATTTTTTGATAGGCTCGCGTTTGACCTAGTGGTCAAGCGCAAGCGTATTATCAATAAAAAAAATAAGGTAAGCTATTTTTCTCTGGTCAACGCTGTCTTGACAACAGTAATACTCGAGAGAAACTGAGTTCATAATTTCTTTATCAGCAGAAGTTCTTTAGATGCAGACACTATAAGTCTGTTAATGGATCAAATCACTTTAGCAGTTTTGGTATTTTAAGGTTTATAAATGCAGGAATATAGGGCTGCGTTGCCCTTTTTCATAATATCAATGCGTGTATTTTTGGTTTTTAAATTGATACAGGTACCGTCGAGACCGGCCAAGAATGAGGTGGCGAGAAGTTTTTGACTCGTACCATGAGAGCCAGTTTGAGACGGCGCGGGAAAAGAATCTCTTGAAGGACTTGGGTGAAGCCTTTGCCCAGAAGAGAGATAATAATGGCCAGATAAAAAATCTATGATTAATTTGGAGTTAATTTGGGCGCGTAAAATGTGTGCTGGTTCAAGACAGCCCGGGAGTATAATGTCCGGACAGCAACGCAGCAAGACAAAAATAAGCACACGAAGTCTATTTTTTAAGAAATGGAAAATGATGACTTTGTTCTTCATTATTTTCGCCAGTGAATCCTCACCTACAGTTCTGCGACATAAGCGCCCTGTCATGGTGATTTTCTCCAAATCTGGCGACGAAATCGGCTGATAGTGCCTCTTTGGCGTATAATCCATGCTAATACCTTCAAGGGGACGCCTTGAGTGCGTTCCCTTGCACGGCACAGATAATACCTTCCTTTTTATACGACTTGAGTTACTTGTTTTAACTCTTACTTGTTTTTTTTTTGTTTTGTTTTTTTTTATTTATTTTCGCTCTAACTGTGATTACATTTTAAAATAGGAACATGTTCTTCTCAAATACCCACAGCACGCACTAATAGCTGAGTTTTGATAAACAGATAAATAATAATTCAAAGTTAGTAAGAAGGTGGATATGGGGACAGGCACACAACAAAAAGTCGACCTATGCTCAACAGTGGGCAAAGTTGGTTAATGGATGATAAGTAAAGTTGATGAAGAAGGTCAACTGGTCAATGTTTCGACGCTTGGGCCAACATTCAGCAGTGTATGTCAAAAAGGTTTTAGTGTTAGAGAAAGCTGCGTCGACAGAAATACTTAGTGATATAGACTATTTTTATCCCGCAAAAATGTAATACCACGGGACCGAAGCCGCGGGCAAACAGCTAAATTAACATTAAATAATACAGTCATTTACTTTAACAAAACCAAAGCACAGTATAAATATACAAACAGTATAAAAACTACCTACAAACGCTCGAAACGGCACACTCACACAAATATGCGCACCGACGAGACCCCTAAGCAGCGTTCGCGGTCCTGTTAGTAGTGCGTGCCGCGTTAAGATGAGACGCTGAGATAAGTTTATCTCGGCGTCTACCATGCGCCCGCTCCAACGAGCGCACGAAACGTTTTCGTCCAACCGCGGCGTGCTCACGCCAAAACTTGTAATATGTTACGCCGTAATGACAAAGTTAATTATGATGTTAGTTCTTTTAGTTACGTTAATGTTCTACAAGTTGTTGTGTATTAACATTAAACTGTTTTCGCGTTTTAAACTGTCGTCTTTTGCTGAGATTAACCGAAGCCATGAGATTACCTATTTAAATTGTATTTGTAAGCTAGTTATTTCAATTCGATTGATTGACTACAGAACAAAAATTTTACATTAAAAAAATATAAAATAATATCAAAAATATTAAAAGTTACAACCCTATTGCTTCAATGGAGCGTAGGTAATTATTTCATCAACTAGGATTAGTTTCCATACTGTTTGTATATTTATACTGTGACCAAAGTTTATATCAGTCAATAACAAAACTGAGCCTTAAATTAAAACGAACACCCTTCAAAGTAATACGGAAACAATTTGGGTCGCCGCAAAACCTATACAATAATAAATTATGAAGGAAATACTCAGTTATTATTTATCGATTTTGTAAATAAAGTTCCGGGAAACAGCCCGAACAATAATATTTTAAGGTAAAGGGGATAATATAAAACGTTGAAAATACCGAAATTTACTAGGTACTTTAATGAATAAATTAATAAATAATACTAGCCCGTTACTGTCCTCCCAAGCAGTGGTGGCCCAGTAGTACCGGCCGCGACTTACAAGTTGTAGGGCAAAACGATGAAGGAAAACATCGTGAGGAAACCGGATGGAACCAAAAATTCGAATACATGTGACATCCACCAACCCGCACTGGGCCCGCGTGGTGGATTACGGCCCATTCCCTCACACTGAGAGGAGGTCTGTGAACCAGCAGTGGGAACATTAAATTTATTAATATGATTATCCCACGGCAGGGCAAGTGCGTCTTCCCATACAGACGGCACAGACACCGTGGAGTTTCAGTGGGTTAGATTCCTATATAACTGCGCTATCTCCACGTAGTAGCGCAGTATGCATGAGCACTAAAACTAAACTACAAGCAAAAACAAAATAGATGCTTACGATGTTTATAGGTATAGTTGTCGGCACGTAACTTGGCAAGAGTCGTTACATGCGCATAAGACTTTTTACCCGACTGCCGAAGGAGGGTAATGTGTTTATCAGTCTATGTTTGTATGTATGTATGTATGTATGTTTGTTTGTTCCTATGTGGCTTTCCAGAGAACAAACGCGTTGGCCGATTTTGATGATTCGTAAAATAGAAAAATGGCGGCTTTTGGGTGCCATATTGTGGGGGCCCAATTTTTTTTTCCGCTCCTATCACATCGTGTGGGGTAACAAATTAAAGGGTTTTAAGAGGCGATTTCAAAAATATATAACACTTATATGTTTTAATGTACCTTATTCGAATAAAATGTTAACTAAAATGTGTAAAATAAAAAAAAATATTCAAAAAATCAAAACACCCGGCTGCTAAAAAGACGTTGACAGGAAAAAAACCATGCTGTGCAGTCGGAGGATTCATCTGGTTTTGGTCAGCCAGCTCGCGAATATGTATCCTCCGACTGCACAGCATGGTTTTTTTCTTGTTTACGTCTTTTTAGTTCGCTTTTTAAGCAGTTTTGATTTTTTAGATCTCTTTTTTTTATTTTAGGTCTCTTTGGTTACCAAGCGGGACGCGGGGAACGTTTAGCACCGTTCCGAGCGCGCGATTGGTTGGTCAATTGACAGAAGAATCGACGGACCAATCGCGTCGCTTCCACGTTCAGTTTGCTCTATATGGTGGTTGGACAGTTCGCGCACTATGCACGGATTTGGGGTAAGTTACTACGCCAAAAACCATGCCAAGTTACATGGAGTGTACTTTATATTACATAAAAAAGAATTAAGTACATCAGGCATACTACTTTTACTTTTTAAAATGTCCTCTTAGAATAAACAAATTTTCTATTTCAAAAATAATAATAACAAAATTTGGGTTTGACAAGTGATGGCCCGAAAGGCGACCGCATACCGGAAGCCGCAATGAGAGTGCTGAGGTACTTCACTGAATTCCGGAAGCATAGGTTCGGGTGATGTGGCTAATCTTGGGATAAGCCTATATACTAAGCAGTGAACGTCTTTTTGATCCGCGACGGAAAAAGAGGGGCTTATAAATTTGACGTGTGTTGCTGTGTGTCTGTATGTGGCATCATAGCTCCTAAACCTATAAACCGATTCTTATTTAGTTTTTGTTTGAATGGTGACTTTATAACGAGTGTTTAGCTATGTTTGATTTAAATCGATTCAGCCTTTCAAAAGTTATAGGCGTTTTACTTTTTGAATCGGGGTGTTTTCGTAAGATATCATGTCATAATTACGTGTTCAATAGATTGTCGACCGCGTGTCTACTACTAGTTTTTTTTTGTAGCATGAAATAAAAATGTGTCGAGTGTTTTTACCCGACTGCCGAAGGAGGGTAATGTGTTTATCAGTCTATGTATGTATGTATGTTCCTATGTGGCGTTCTAGAGACCAAACACGTTAGCCGATTTTGATGATTCTTACGTCAATCGATTCGTCTTAACCCTGCGAGTGTCACTGGCTACATTTAAAATGGAAAAGAAAAAATGCCGAATATTGGGCGCCATTTTGTGATCGAATTTTTTTTTTCCTTCCATACCCATAGTGTGGGGTATCAAAATAAAGGGTTTTAAGAGGTGGAAACCTTATTCTAAAATACATTAACTAAAAAATTGTAAATACAAAAGTTAATTAAAAAAATCTAAAAACCTGCTTGCTTAAAAAGGGAAATAAAAAGACGTAAACAAGAAGAAATTCATGCTGTGCAATCAAAAAAAAAAAAAACAAAATCAAAATTTCTTTATTCAATTAGGCCATTAAGCGGTACTTTCGAACGTCAAAAAAAAACGAGTCGGAGGATACATCTGGTTTTGGTCAGCCAGCTCGCGAATATGTTGTTTTTTTTAATTTTACTTGTTGCTACAATAATGGCATACATGTAAGCTGTGTAATACTGATGATATAAGTCTTAAGTGACGTCGAAATGACTAGTAAAACGTAATGTAAAAAAACCGGTCAAGTGTGAGTGTGAGGAATCGCGCACGAAGAGTTCTGTACATTTATCGCAAAAATGGCAAAAAAACACGTTTGTTGTATGGGAGCCCCACTTAAATATTTATTTAATTCTGTTTTTAGTATTTGTTGTTATAGCGACAATAGAAAAATATCGGCTGTGAAATTTCAACTGTCTAGCTATCACGATTCATGAGATACAGCCTGGTGACAGACAGACGGACAGTGGAATCTTAGTAATATAGGGTCCCGTTTTTACCCTTTAGGAACGGAACCCTAAACAACAAGGTAAGGGTGAAATAGCTCTGAATTTCAGAAAAATATAATTGGTGAACCATTCCAATTGATTTAGACCCTTAACTGTAGCTTAGTCTATTCGAAAAAGTGGTAGATGCGGGTGCCTAGGTCACCGACCTTCCCAATCAAATAACTTGGAATACAAAGAAACCAAAGGTCAACTCTTAGTCTACAAGGAAAACGTTAAATTAGTTCCAAGTCAGTGAAGTAAATGTTCTAAAACCTTAGATCTGGAACAACTCTCTATCAATCGTCTATTATTTAAGTTTAGAAGATTTTTTGTAGCTAATGATGAGAATAAGGATTTTCGTTTCCATGTTCCTAAGGAATATGATGAGATATATTTAGGTACTAGCTGACCCCCGGGGCTTCGCTCCCGTCAACTGGCTATCTACCTACCTACCCTGCCCACCATGCCTACTCTGCCTACCCGGCCTACCCTGCCTTTCCTGCCTGTCCTGCCTATCCTGCCTAGCCTGCCTACCCTGCCTACCCTGCCTACCCTGCCAACCCTGCCTACCATGCCTACCCTGCCTACCCTGCCTACCCGGCCTACCCTGCCTTCCCTGCCTATCCTGCCTAACCTGCCTACCCTACCTTCCCTGCCTATCCTGCCTACCCTGCTAACCCTGACTGCCATGCCTACCCTGCCTAGCCTGCCTACCCTGCCTAGTCTGCCTACCCTGCCGTCCCTGCCTACCCTGCCTACCCTGCCTTCCCTGCCTATCCTGCCAACCCTGCCTATCCTGCTAACCCTGCCTACCATGTCTACTCTGCCTGCCCTGCCTGCCCTGCCTTCCCTGCCTATCCTGCCTACCCTGTCTACTATGCCTACCTTGCCTACCCTGCCTTCCCTGCCTACCCTGCCAACCCTGTCTACCATGCCTACCCTGCCTATCCTGCCTACCCTGTCTACTATGCCTACCTTGCCTACCCTGCCAACCCTGTCTAACCTGCCTACCATGCCTATCCTGCCTACCCAGCCTACCCTGCCTACCCTGCCTAACCTGCCTACCCTGCCTAACCTGCCTACCCTGCCTAACCTGCCTAACCTGCCTACCCTGCCTGCCGCGCCTACCCTGCCTGCCGCGCCTACCCTGCTTTCCCTGCCTACTCTGCCTACCCTGCCAACCCTGCCAATCCTGCCTACTCTGCCTACCCTGCCAACCATGCCTATCCTGCCTACCCGGCCAACCCCGCCTACCATGCCTACCCTGCCTACCCTGCCTACCCTGCTTACCCTGCTTACCCTGCCTAGCCAGCCTAGCCTGCCTACCCTACCTACCCTGCCTACCCTACTTACCTACTATTTTTTATCTATCATCAATGGTTTTCTCAGCGCACGAAAAAGAATGAATTTTATAGGCAACATTTTCCTACCTTGGGTTATATTATTGCAATTTTCATAAGGATCTTTATTTTTTTTGAAAATTTATTGTAGCCTATGACACTCAGGAATAATGTAGCTTTCTACTGGTGAAAGAATTTTTTAAATCGGTTCAGTAGATCCAAAGATTACCCCTTACAACGTCACAAACTCACAAACCCACAAACTTTACCTCTTTATAATATTAGTATAGATTGGCCTAAATAATGACAGAAAAGTTGAAAGGAAACCGTTTGTCCTGGTATGGTCATGTGATGAGGAGAGATGAAACGCATGTTACTAAAAGCGTTATGAATATAAATGTGTATGGATGGAGAGGGAGGGGACGGCCAAGGAAAAGATAGATGGACTGTGTAAGGAGGGATATGAAAATAAAGGGGGTTAGTGACAGCGAAGCGGGGGACAGGATGGTATGGAGAAAAATACGTGTTGCGCCGACTCCAAGTAACATGGGACAAGGGCAGGAAGATGTTGAGTCTAAGTAATAAAAGTTGCACGGGTGATCTTCAAGTTTATGCAATGGTTGTTGAGGTCGCTCCGTGGATGGGCGACTATTCAATTCACGCTGAGACATCCCATAGTCTCGTTAAGCTCCCAGCTATCATTCATATTTTTTTATTTTTGGCAGTCGTCACGGGTAGTTAGAAGCTATAAAGTCTGATACCAGTCTTCCCAAGGGGTACCGTGTTACCTAGTTACAGCCTAGAGGAGGTCGCTGTCAAAGGGTTTATTTTTCACTAGCTCCTGGCAGCGGCTTCGCCCGCGTGAATGTCGAAAGTGATCCCAAGGGAACATATTCCCGGGATAAAAATAATCTATATCCGTGCCAAATTTCATTCAGATCCGTTCAGTAGTTTTTACGTGAAAGAGTAACAAACACACTTACATAACCACAAACTTGCGATTTTACAATTTTAGTAGGATCACTTTAAGGTTTAATGCCACTTGTACATCAATGTACCAAGTAGGATTCACAATTTAGAGTTGAGAACATGGCACCAAGCTAAATAAAATGAAAATCTCGGTAAAAGCTTGCTTGGTCATAAATTATTTATCTAGGAATTTAACATTTTTTTTCTGGGCATTTAATTTTTTTGTATAACAAGTTCTTTGAAAACACCTTAAGGTTTAAAATAATATTTCGCAAAACAGAGTAGGTAACTGAAGAAAAATTTAATAATATATTTTCCTAAATATAATTATAACTAGCTGATGGCCGCGCTCCACCTGCGTAAATATCAAGAATTATCCCAAAGGAACCTACTAACCTAATAAAAAGTATCCTATGGCTATGAACTATCTGGGTGCAAAATTTCGTCCAAATTCGTTTTGCCGTTTTTGCGCGATGAAAACACAAACTTTCACATTTATAATATTAGTAGACATAGTATCTAACCAAAGTTTCTTCGCAAAAATATTTGTTTATTTACCCGTTGCTTTCCATACCGAATATTGTAGTTGCGCAAATAAACACGAAAACCAATAATTCTACGAAAGACCATTTTCGCCATAAGACCCTCAAATATCACAGGGTTCTCAGTAACTATTAGGCATTCAAAATCAATAACAATGTATACTACTGTACTATATCATAAGCAAGCTTCTAACAAAGTTTTAATGCTGTCCAACAAGCTTTCTAACAGAACTACATTCTACACCACAACCAATAAACAAAGACCCCTGAAAACTGAAATTTCAACTTTGGTTTTATCTAAATACGGTTGGTTTTGTAACGTTTGGAAGGTGGTATTATAATGGTCGTTACGATGACACCAGACTAAGTTAGCACTGTGCTGTTCACTTGTGTTCCTTCTACTGTCCGGAGTAACTCCTTAATTAGGTCAAGAAATGTAAGGGAACTGAGTGTTCTCAAATGTAGGGTGACAATTTTATTTGGAATAAGTCCTAGAATGAATTATTTGGGCTTCAATTTGAGCAAGGTTTTTGTAATATAAATTCTTTTCCCAAACTGAAAGCCAAATAATAAATTTCATGTGCAATTGTAGAATGCAAACAGTTTTGAATTTTTTGTAGTAACATTGTGGTGAATTCTTGTGATATTTTTTAAACATGGTTAATTTTGTTACTGTTGTCGGTTTTATAATATTTTCTTTATCATAGACTAATTGTTTGAAGGGTAACTTTATTATTTGGAACTAACTAGGTATGAACCAAGGATTTCAGGACAAAAACAAAAGAACTAAATAAAACTCATATGGTCATGCACAACCTAGTTAGTTCCAAATAATTTAGTTAACCTTAAAACATTTATCTTAAAACACAGTCCAATTATAAAAAAAAAACAGGGTCCATTTCATTTAGCTAACGAAACCCTGGAAAAAGTGATAAGTTCTCGTCTGTGGGGTTAATACAATTTGATCCTGCATTTTAAATATTGATTAAAAAAATGGTAACCATAGCCATGGTGAGGATAGTGGCTGTAAAGAACAAAATATTAGTTTCACTGCATCAACATGACAACACAGGTAACATTTTTCAAAACTTTAAATATTTATAGTATCTACGATTGATAAATAAATATTAAAGTGCAAACGTAATTGATATTACACATCATTCCTCTACTCCTTGTGATTGGTTGCTCCTCTGGGATACCTTGAAAAGAGAATATTATTTCTCGCCTGTGTCTGGTTTCTGACTTTAGAAACTCGCGGTGTTAGAAAATGTTATGAATATAGTATCAGATAGGATAGGTTTTTTTTTAATAAAACATTAATATAGGCCATAAAAATGTTTAATAAAAGACCTTTGTTAAAGGATTTATTGCTATCAAAACTAAGAAAATATTGTTTAAAAAAAATTGTTCCAACAAACGGAATGCAGGGGTGAATGGGAACAAAACTTTGATTAGGATTTAACTTTGATACCGGTTTATTGGTTTCAAACAAGGCTTGGTTTTTTTATAATTAACTAGCTTCTGCTCGCGGCTTCGATCGCGTGAAAAGTGTTTTATCATCCCAAGGGAACATTAAAGCGGGTTGAAAAGTATCATATGTGCTATTCTAGACTATAATATAATCTATGTCTGCGCCTAATTTTATTCAGATCGGTTCATCCGTTCTTGCATGATTGATTAACAATAATATATCCACACATCCACACTCATATCCATCCGAACGTTTATATTTATGATATTCGTAAGATTTATATATTGAAGTAGCTACTAAAATGCTGCAAACAATGTTTAAATAACGTGAAAATTCTCTTCGATGTTTTTTTTCTATTCAATGCAGGGGGCATTCCTATTCACTCCATTTGACGGTTCTAAGAAATTATAGTCCTAAGATATATGAGACTCTTTGAATTCTTTAATGGCTAGAGAACTTTATTTTAATCCATCGCTCAGTCAAGTGAGATTAAAGATGAACGTAAAGCCAAAGGAAGATAAAGTTTTTCTTTCAAAAGTATAATAAAAAGTTGTAAGAAATCCTCTTGAACTTTTGATCCTTTGATCGAGGACCACTATCATTTATATTAACTATGGAATAAAATATATGTTTCGACTTTAAGAAAAAAATTATTAGTGTAGGAAAATAAAAATTACTATATTCCATTTTGATCTCTTTATTTCACAAAATATGAACTATGTTTTGCTCTTGTCAAATTGACGTGTTAAAGATATCCTTTTTTTTTGCTTTGATAATTGCTCATGCTATGTGGGCATGTAGCACTCGTCCGTGAACCCGCCACGGCTGTCCGTCAACAGACCCTCGTCTGGGGTGTATCACCGGCGTACCAGAACACGTTGCACGCCCCGTAACCACGGACCAAACCAGCACATGGGCGCCAGATGTCATCACGTATGGCACCCCTGGTCCCCCTTTGACGGGTCAGGTCAGTGACCACCTACCGCTTTTCGGCCGCAGGGCATTGGGACCGCCGCTGCGGCCCACCGCGTCTGCCATCAAATGGTGGGGACCCCATTCAGGCTGTGGAAGGTTGGGAGAGCGGCGCACCGCAATACTGGCTCTCCTCTCCCACCACGGCCTCGAACCCTCAACCACGATATCGTATAGGACCTGGGATGCTCCATAAGACTGACTGATTGCTACATAAGACAGACGTCAACAAGCGGCACCGCAACCTACTTGTTGGTCGCTTCGTCGTCGACTTAATCGGCAAAAGCCCTGATGAGCGGCCTCACGGCTACGGCTTCGGCTGCTGAGCCCCCCACCTCGATAATACGGGAATCCACCGGGGAGACGTGTAAAATACATAGTTTCAGAGATGGAATTATACGGGACGAATAACAACTGCCCCTGTTCAAACTGAATCATAATGGTGGTATTGTCATCTCTATTAAACATTGATAAATGATAAATGATTTTAGTTCTGTAAGTTGTTTTGTACAAACACTTTTACATGTCGATCACATTTTATAAAACTAGATTAGATCGGCGTATCCTATCTGACTGCTCTGAGAAGAAAGGCCGAAACAAACTCAGAGGTCACAGTCTCTTTTAAAGTCCAGATAAAATTTTGGTTAGATCATATGAAGACCATGTAGACTGATGTCTGAAATGGTATTTTGAGGAAAGAACCAACCAGATTGAGTGGACCTGTCCAGTCAGTACACGCATTTGTCAATAAGCGAGCAGCTCAACTCAGAATTTAAGGAGCTCAACGATTCGACGAACAATACCAAATAAAGGACATTCGGGTAGGCCGTATAAACTACTCGAACTGCCAGACCATGATTAAAAGCTAAGATAAATTAAAAACAAAAAAAATAATGATTCACATAGTCTTCACTTTCACAATAATTAAAATAAAATAATATAATACTTTAAAAAGTAAATATTCTTGTCATTGCAAGAAAACGAAAAAACAAAAAAAAAGATTAACTTACACGATGCGAAATTTAAAAATCTAAATTGATTTTAATTGGAGCAGCTCAATCCCAAACCTTTTTGTCCTCAACGTAATCTTTAATGGTATAAAACGCTTTCTGTGTGCCAGAAAGCGTTTTATACCATTAACTATATTAACCTTACGTTTAATAAATGATTTTAATTTATTAAGACTTAGAGGATTTTATGGTGTTTCTTGTACGTTCTTCACCATAACAAGCTACTTTCCGAATACACGGTAGAATAAATTTTTATTCCTTGTAAATTTTAATGTACCTAACGTTCAAAAGCGCCGCTTGGTGGCCCAGTTGAAATAAAATATCTTTGTCTAGATCTTTTACGTGGCTTGGAATCTTATTATAAAAGCGTACACATTGACATCTAAACGAGCCACCTATTTTCAATTTGTGTTTGTTCCTAGTATTTATGTTATGGATATCACTGTATTTTTTAAACAATTTTATATTTTAAAAACAATTTTTTTTTAAAACGTAGCCCCACACTTGGAATTTCTTCCTGTATCGTGGGTGCGTTTACAAACATAGAAACTCATATACACAAACACCCAGAGCCGGAACAACTATCTGTAGGTCATACAAATGTTTGTTCCGTGCGGGAATCAAACCCGTGACACGCAGCGCATCAGTCAATCGCCCAACCACTGCACCAACAATGCGCCCAAATTTATCTATATGTGGGCTCCACTAAAGCTTAGCATCCAAAGTTAAGCCTAAGAATACTGTGCTATTTTCAGGATTCAAGTCTTCGCCCTTTATCAAAACATCAGTTTTCACCTACCTTTTATTTAAGAAGTAAATTATTAACATTGAACCAGTGAACTACTTTTGAGATCGCACTATTTACATCGTCAGTAACCTGCTACTGACGTTTAAGTTTAATTAAAAGTGAATTATCATCCGCAAACAACACTATATCATGGTTATTCTTTATGAGGTAAGGCAAGTCATTAATATAAATAAGAAACAAGAAAGGACCAAGAATCGAGCCCTGCGGGACTCCCATTGTTACTATAGATCCGGGAGATCTTTTTCCATTAACGTCAACGGTCTGAATCCTATTGAATACTCCCTATCCCTCTGAATACTTAAGTATGAAGTAAAAAGATCCAGAGCGCTGTTCCAGATCCCGTAGTGGCGGAGTTTCCTGATTAGCGTTTCATGAAGAACATAATTAAATGCCTTGGACAAATCACAAAAGCTACCCAAGGCATCGTATCATATACATGGTGACTCATTGATTTTATTTAGTAACCAGCTTAAATTTAAAGACCGTAAGGATATTGTGAGCCAATCTGTTGAGCGGACAGTTGAAATAGCTTGTATAGAATTGGAGCAGTTTACTGAATTAAGTGTATACAGACCCTCTTCAGGATTGTATGACTACTTTGAAAAGATAATTAATGAATTGTTACACAAGATTTGTAACCCAAATAAATCCATAATCACTTGTGGTGATTTTAATTTTAATTCATTGGAAAACTCAGGATCTTGTAGTAAAATAATAAGTCTGTTTCAGTCCTACAATCTTTTAAACCTATTTTTGGAGCCCACAAGAATAACCCCTGCTAGTGCCACATGCTTAGATAATATTTATACCAGTCCACAAAGAAATTATAAATTTACTAGATTCTGATCATTGCGGGCAGAGGATTACTATACCAAACCAATACAACAAAGTGGCTTAAAAAGGATATCACTGTTAACCCCAAAACTGCAAGTCGCTTGACAGCTTTTAAGATTAAACACATTAATAAATTACCAATTTTGACAATTGATGCTGATCCTAATCATCTATATGATATACTCTAGTATATACTATAAACAATATAATTCTATCTTTATTCCCAAGACTATCTCCGTTAATAGTAACGCATCATTCAGTGATTGGGCTACCATTGGTATTTATAAAAGTAGAACACGGCAGTCAAGTGATAATGGATTTATTTGAGTTACAAATCTTGTGTAACACTTCATCCATTACCTTTTCAAAGCAGTCATACAATCCTGCATATCCTGGGGTCTGTATACACTTAATACAATAAACTGCTCCAATTCTATACAGGCTATTTCAACTATCCGCTCAACAGATACACAATACACAATATCCTTACGGTCTTTAAATTTAAACTGGTTACTTACTTAAATCAATGAGCCACCATGTATAGCACTAACTCTGGTGAATGAACTACCAACCTGGTGATCATTGAAATTTTACAATAACTGGTGGCTTTTAAGCCAATGTTCTGTTATACAAAGAATATCAATACTGTTATAATTCATAAATAATTCTACTTCTAAATCTTTGTTCATAAATCCTTGAATATTTTGATGCACCAGGTTAATACTATTAACTGATTTTAAACTTTTATTTGATTTTATTTTGCAATTTTTATTCTGTGTAATTTTGCAAGAGGTTGTCCCTATTGTCCTTATTTCTAATTGAAATTATTATTAATATCAATTTATGATACCAAATTATTGGCTGAATTAAATAACATTTCTTGGCATTGCTCAATAAAAGCAACATTTTAAGCCAAATTCTTGGCTGTAATAGAAAAATAATATGACAGCGACACAGCTATCTGTCTTTTAATAGTACATTGTGTATTAAGGGCGGTAAGTAAGGAATTACGATCAAGGCTCTAGTAGAAGCCCGAAGTCGAAGACTGAGGGCTTTCTGAGTCGAGGTTCGTAATTCCCGTACAAACATACAAGAAACATACGTGAAACATACAAGGTTTTTCATCATATTTGCGAGTAATAATTATGAATTATATATAGCTTTAATACACAAGTCAGCACAGCTGTTATTACGAAATACGTGAACTTTTTTTCAAGCTGTTGGCGAATTTTTGCCCACACCACAGATTATACAAGTGTTTCGTTCAGAAACGCTAAGGGCAAATACTTACGTAGGTATCTGTACACCTACGTATGGCTGTCCATGACGGAGTGTAAAAATAATTAAATAATTTCGACGTTTTGATACAAATAACTATTAAAATCGATTATTAAGAACATTTGTTGAGTATTTAAGTAACATGTAGTGAGATTGCAAAGAAATCCCTGTTTAGATAACATTTTAAGACAATTTTTCAATTGCGTGTAAACTTCTTGCTTGAACTTACATGAGCTGTGTACTATGCTATAAATTAAAAAAAATATTACATACCGACCTTGGGTTTTTATTCGATGACATGTAATTTTTTATATTTTTATTAAGTAAATTTTTATTTCTTGACATCTTAAATGTAATTTTATTTATTGAAATTTGTGTTTGTTTTTTAAATATGTTTTGTTGTTTTTGTTTTTAAGATATTTTCAGTCTCAGTTTTCTGAATGATTGAATCATTTATTTATCTCGTTTAACGTTTTTCTTTTTTTTTTTTTTGTGTTCTATATTTTTTATTATTAATATTATTTTGAAATGTGTAAATTCAGATACAAATGATTGTTCATGAATAAATGACTATGACTATGACTATGGGTTTCATGACAAAAAGAAGGCCCGAGGGTTTTATATGGGGCATTACGGACAAGTTAACCTGTATGTTTAGATACTGTTTACGTGCAAGTGTGATGATAAATACTTTGAAAGAAAGTACCTATCCATGAAAAATCTATCTTTTGTCAAATAAAAGTGATTACCAACATGACTGTTAGTGTCAATTAAATGAAATCAATTACTACTATATGTTAAATTAAGTAATGTCCTATTCAATTCAAATCTAAGATTGTTTTCTTCCTGTGGCAAACTTTGGCTGTATGGGAATGTGAACATCACATTTTTTTTTTAAACTAAGGTCGCACAAAGATCTATAATGTTGGAGTAATTCTCCTTTGTACACATTACCTATTAACCAATAAATATTAATAATGTAGTATCCTGGTAATTTTTTTTTTTTTTTCATTATGTCAATTATAGGACAACCAGGCATGCAGTAGTTGATTATTGAGTGTCCTGGGTATTTATTTGTTAACAAGTGGCCTGGATCCTTTCCAATTTCATCAAAAAATAATACTATTTCTGTATTTACACTCTTTTTAGGCAAACAGTTAGTAATGTCTAATGGCAAATTGGCACTAGACTGCGGTATGGTGGCATCACACATTGTCAATGAATGGTCCGGCAACGATTCTACAGATGGTGGATTGATAATATAAGATGCTCAATGATAATTACTTGTCAATTTTGTCAAACGTAAATTCTATCAATCCATTTGAGGAAAACTGTTTTGCAAGATACAGTATTTTCCTAGTTCGAAGGATAGATGTCTCATGTGTCCATACCCATACCCATTTTTATAGTATCAACAACTATTACTTAGTCTGAAATTTTGGCAAAAAAGTGTTAAACTTCAAATATTTATCCTGATAAATTCATACAAAATTGGTACCCCTAATCACAGCTACTTCTTGATATTTGTCGACACTTCCTTTTGAGTTTTATTGCTGAATGAATGAACTGAAACTGCAGTAAAGGGCTGGCTTTATTACAGTTTGGACGCCGCAGTCGCTTCGTCTGAATCTTGAGGAGTTTGTGGACGAAATATGATTCCGTGGTGAGAGTGAATTATTGCTGTTAAGTGCCGGTTTAGTTTTAATGTTGTTAGTACGATTTTGAACTTTATTGTTGTTTATTTAGGTGAGGATGGTACAAACCTTTACATGATTTCAGAAATAATTGATATTATTACTAGAACACAAAAGAGACTCTCAAAATGGTTGTCTTACATGTTAGTAAGGAACACCAACCGCTTTAATAGAAATATGTGAATTGGCTTTACTAATCTATTGGATTCAAATACGGGCTATTCAATATGCAGAAAAGCTAGCGATATTCTCGTATCCACATAGCTATCAGTAAATTGTGTTACTAGACAGATCTAACAACAGATTCTCACAGCGAATATCGCTAGCTTGTCTGCATGTTGTATAATAATATGCCGAAAAGTAAATAACTGGTCAATATGGTGACCATTGGGAGAGGCCAATGGCCAGCAGGGACGTATTTCGACTAAAATAATTATTATCATGGCCCAAAATAAATTCAAAGTTGCATGTGCTGTAAATTAAAATGTATTGCCCCAAATAATACTTCCGACCTACGCAAACAGCTCCCAAAAAAAACATTCAAATTAAATTGATACATAGCCCCGCTATTTACTCACATTTTCAACCCGTTCGCCCCAACAAATAGCCAACAGTAGCCAACTTAAATATTAAAGCTAACCTATCAGTAGGCATTGACACGCTCCGTGGCAGGTTGCCAAACCATACGCTGATAAGTTCAAATAAACGCCTTTGTTACTATGAACATTAAACATGGAGTATGGAGAAATGGAGTGTTGACAGGTATGGGATTTAAAAAAAAGGTGATATTTAAAAACAACTGCTTTTACAAGTTATAATCTCTCTTCTAATTCGTTGTCATCATTACTGAAGGTCGTGCCCGTCTTGGAAAGCTTTCACGGAGTCATTGACGAGCTGCTTCCAAGCCACTGTGTCTTCGGCTCTTCTCAGGGCAGTGGTCACAGTGAGGGCCGTAATCACCCTGATCTGGTCTGAACAACGAGTGGGTGAGCGTCCGCGTAGCCTTTTCCCATCCACTTTTCCTACAACAACCAGATTTTCTAGATTACCTGGCTGTCGCTGGGCGATGTGACCAAAGTAATTGAGGACTCTTTGGTAGCAGATCGTGGAGAGTCTAGTTTTAATACAAGTTATAATATATACTTAATAATAATGTGAAAGCTAGTTTTACTATTCATAGTGTACTATTCTGATCTGTAATGCTGTATTTTATTTATAAGCCCTTCTATTCTTAATTTTCCAAAGGCCTCCTCTAGCTGTTTCCATTGTTTTCAATTTCAGTCCAATCTCCTCCAGTTAGGACCCGTTGTAAGGGCTATTTTAATTTAGACGTTTTGTGTTGGACTGCTGTGGCGCCGCACCGGTGCGGGTATCGTACCGCGCACAGCCAGTTGATTTTTTCCATACAATTTATGCAAAAGCACGCAGTGCGGCGCCGTTGCCGCTAACTCGTGTCAGCAGGACGGCGACATCGCAAAAGAACAAACAGTAATGTTTCATCGTCTGAGTCCATGGCTCGATTAAACATCACTTACAGACAGCCACTCAGCAGTTCGATAAGATGATTGGTATCGTACTGCTGCTGTCCTGCTGCGGGATGTAGCAAGCGGTACAGTAAACGTGCGGCAGCAGTCCAACACGAAACGTCTAAATTGAAAGAGCCCTAAGTCTTATCTCTACTTCTATCTCCTTACTGGTGTTTCCCTGCTCCGTTTATTATATTTAGGATAACAATCCGTTATTATCCCCATAGCCAGTGGTATACTTTGACATGATGAGCTCCATTTATGCCGCCCGATTCTCAAGATCAAGATGAATTTTGTGTTGTCTTTCAGTTCATTTTTTTTTCGGTTCATCTTAAATGTGCCCGTGATACTTTGTTCCATTGCTCATTGACTGTATATACTGCAGTTCATTTCTGTAGAGTGTTTTAAATGCCCTCGTTTCACATACATATGAAATATGAGGTAAAATACAGGTTTTGAAGACTTTTTATAGGAAATAGTAATGTAGTAATAAATAATTATCATTGCAGTCAAAAGACACTCAAGCAAAGCACAAGAAAAATCACAAAAGCAAAACCGGGTCATACTTAATATTTAACATCAGTGTTCGCATGCATCAAAAATGATTCATATGGAGTATTTCCTTATTGATGACTAACTGCCTCACTTTTCATCTTATCATGAAGACTTTAATGCAAATGTTGAACACGTTTTGTTTCCGCAAGTGTACACACTCCATTTCCTCCTACTCCATGTCAGAACATTAACAGCCCGGGGCTAATGTGCCACTGGCAACTTTAATTGCCAGTTTATAACATCATTGTCTTTAGTAGAATTCGGACTATTAAGCTGATGTGAAAAATAAGAAATTAGTGACTGCTACAGTACTAAAGTTAATGAGATGATGCTCATAAAAAAGCCATCTGGAGAAACAAAAGAATCACTTTCATTAAGAAATGAATGGAAGTGATTCTTTTGTTTTTAAAAGTCTAAGGACACTAAAATATAGATAACTTACAGAAGTTCAACTCAAACTGTGGTAGTCCACTGCTGCTGGCCAGCTTGGGGGAGGTCTATTCCTCCCCCAAACTGGCCTCTACAATTCACATCCAGTCTTTTTGAGGCATTTTTTAAGGGTCATTGACTTATTTTAGGGTTATTGATTAGAGGAAGTCCCATGCAATGCTTGCCGATCTGCAGTCTCAATTCCAGGACTTATTTGCTCCACCAGCCATCGATCCTTCTACGAATAATATGACCAACTCACTTCCACTTCAGCTTACAAGTCCTGCGAGCTATGTGTGTAACTTCAATTCTTTTTTGAACAAATTCATTCAGAAGAGAGTCCTATTAAACTTTGTTGTAACTTTAAATAATAAAAAAACTTATTTTGTACCCATTGCTTTCCGTTATTCGATACCGACTTCGGAAAAGTAAGTTATTTTTCGCTTTGCAGTGTTTTGTTTTGGTAGTCGGTTTGATATTTTATTAAAAAGTTTTTATTTTCCTGTTTATAGTTTTTGTAGGAGGTAAATTAACATGCAAATCATTTATAGCCAAATTACATCTCATGACGATTCCAATAAGTCCAAACACGATTAGGGTACATTGTTTTATTCCGGAGTTCCAGTGGCCATTGTGGTATTCTATATCAGTTTCAATTCACCCTATGATACTTCCTGAGTACAAATGATTGCATTATTAATGAAAAAATACCAAAATCGCTATATGTATCCCTACAATATTTGAGGAGATCCCTCGATTACTCTAGGATTCCATTATCAAATCCTGGTTTCCTTAATTATTTATTTATTTAAACTTCATGTACAATGGTGATACATAGGCGGACTTAATGCAGCAAGGCATTCTCTACCAGTCAACCTTTGGGTTAAAAAGGACAAACAGGTGGTAGGAGTACAAAATAAAAATGAACAATAATTAAAGTCGGATATTAATAAACTATCTAACTAATAAAATACATAAATAATTTCTAAAACAATAGACTAATAAATATTATATTAAATATCATATTCTAAATGAAACAGAAATTAAACATAATAACTAAGACGAAGACCGAGCTATGTAAGAGAGGACAAGTAATAGTTCCGGATTCTACGCTTAAATGAAAATTTACTCTCAGCTTTTTTTATGTCAAGGGGAAGGACGTTCCAGAGTTTTATAGTAGAGACAGCGTAAGAATTAGATATAAACCCAGTGCGGTGAGAAGGAATTTGGAGAAGTAAGTTTTTGGAAGCTCGAAGGTTAAGATCGTGAGAACTGCCCAACACTTTAAAATATTGTTTTAAATAATCAGGAGTACAAGGATCGTTCATGATGTTGAAGAGCATGCAGAGGGATCTTAGGGATCTCCTCTGACGGATAGGCAGCCATTTAAGCTGAGAACGGAAGGAAGAAATAAAAGAAAAGAAATAGAAGAAAGAAAAGGTTGTCTGTAAGAGATTGCCCTGTGCGATAAGACCGCCCATTGTACACTTATCTTTATAAATGTTTTGTTCTGTAATTATTTAAGTGGTGTACAATAAAGTATATAATAAATAAATAAATAAATAAGAAATGTGATCATATTTACGAAGCCCGAAAATAAAGCGAATACAGTTGTTAAGAAGTCGATCCATTTTGTTAAGAAGTTCTTGGGATAGATCAGAATAACAAACATCAGCATAGTCGATTATAGGCAATACAAGAGCTTGAACCAAGGTGGTTTTGGTGCTGGACGGAAGAAAATGTTTGAATCTATAGAGAGACCGCAGTGAGAAAGTGACTCTCTGGCTAATCTGAGCGACCTGCTTATTCCAGCTTAACCTGTCATCAATATATAGGCCCAAGTCTTTAACGTGAGGCGAGAGAGGGATAACGGTATTGCCGAACTTAAGCGGCATTAGAAGACTAGTGTCCAAGGTTCGTAGATAATACGAACTACCAATAAGGATAGCCTGACATTTACTGACATTGACAGTAACGCCAAATCTGCTAGACCAGTCAGCGATTGCTTGAAGATCAGCATTCAACAGCGAGATGCAGTCATCCAGATTGAGTATGTCAGCTTGCGCGTAGAGCTGCAGGTCATCAGCATACAGATGGTAGGAGCATTTGAGAATAGTAGTGATAGAGTTAATAAATAAAGAAAATAAGAGTGGAGAGAGTATACCGCCTTGTGGGACGCCTGTTTCTAGCGCGCACCAATCAGAGAATTTCTGATCAGCACGTACCGCCTACTGGCGACCACGAAGATATGATGAAAACCAATCCCGTGCCAACGAAGAAACCCCAATTTGAGACAGGATGGCCAGGAGAATGTCGTGATCGACGGTATTAAATGCATTGGAGAAATCTATTAAAACCAGCACCGTCAACCTCGAACTCTCCAAGCCGTTCCTGACGTCTTCAGTAACTTTAAGCAAGGCTGTGGCTGTACTATGGCCGGGCCGAAAACCAGATTGGAAAGGGGACAATAGGTTATTCCGGGACACGAAGGAGGATATTTGGTTCAGAGCAACTGCTTCCAGGATCTTAGATAGGAAAGGGAGAATGGAGATTGGTCTGTAGTGATTAGATAAGGTGGGGTTGGAAATTTTTGGAAGAGGAATAATGAATGCCTTACGCCAGGTTGTAGGAAACTCAACAGCCTGCAGAGAGAAGTTGATGATGTGTGTGATAATGGGAAGGATACTTTTGAAAATGAGGGACAACATGGATCTGCTCACTCCATCACAGCCGACAGCCTTGGACTTAATTGCATTGAACGTTTTGAGGATCTCAGCATCGGTCACCGGAGGAGATATCCCAAGGGTACCTTATTATGGTACCCTTGAGATATCTCCTTTCCAACAAAAAACATCAAAATCGGTTAATAAACGAAGAAGTTATCCCCGAACACACACAAAAAAATAATATATATACGGTCGAATTGAGAAACCTTCTCCTTTTTGGGAAGTCGGTTAATTACTGCTGAACATAATTTGTATTTGTAGGTACGTTAGATATGTCTCTTACTAGATTAGTGGGGCCTTAATTGGTATAACTAAATAGCCACTGTGTTGGAAAATATGTCATTGCTACAAAAAAAAACTCATGACGTCGTAAGATCCATTTTACCAAATAGTTTATTTACACGAACGTCTTGACGAATTGATACGATAGAAGTAACCCAAAAAGCCAATAAAAAATATCTCATCCGTTTGGCATAGAACCTTTTTACTAGAAGATAGATGTATCGAGTTAGACAACAACATAGACCATTCCTAGATATATTTATTTTCTTTTCTTGGAACATTTGAAAATAGAACAGTTCTTGAGAACCGAGCATGAAGATGTTTGTTCGCCCGATGTTAAAAGTGCCTTTTCGTGGAATCCGTCTGTATGAAATGTGAACAACTTCTGTTGCCTTTGCAGTCGTGAAAGATCCATCAGTGACTTTGAAATGTTTTCTAGCACAAAAAAATGATAGTCCTTAAATTTGGTACTGGCAAATTTAAAGACATTATGAAATATTCCAATTGCATTAAATTTGTTTAGTATGTCAAATTAATAGAAAACAGAAAGTCTCTCCAATCGCAATACATTTATTACGATTCTCAGCAAGCCTTATACAGCTTCTACCAGCTTTTCTGCAGGGATCGAGGAACACGCATAATATATCAGTTTGATATGCGTTACCGTAATTTAATGTAGTTAATCCGAATAGTTATGGACTTTTGAATCGTTATCACTTTCTTAAGAACTCAACGATAGTTAAGAAACAATAGCAGTCCCCACATTCTCATTTTGTTCTACTTGACCTAATGGCGAAAATTCATGATCATGTTCAAAAACAGTTGACTCCACTTCTGTGTTAAATAACACTTGATAAATCGTCTTTACCATCCGATCATGTTTGAAAAATAACATACTTTGCTTTGATCTACTTGTGGGGTAAGTGTTTCTGTGTATAAAAGCTTTAGAAAACTGTGATTTTTTACTAAGAAATGGTCTTTATTTAAGCTTCTATTATAGAAGCAAGTTAGTTTAGATCATATTTATTTGTGACATGTATTTTTTCTGATTGCGATGATTTTAAAGGACAAAAGACGGTGTAACTAAAGAGTAAATTATTAACCAAATGCATTGTATGGAGTAAATTGCCGAAAGACTAATACCTAGTTTTTGGAAAGAAGTTTATCGCAAAATTTTTCTTTAAATTGTCAAACGCTGAGATTCGTTGAAATATATTTCAATAGCCAATCACGTCACTTTACTTGTCTTTAATGTTTGATTCTTCGATTGTTTATTTCCAGCAACCGAGATCCAACCGAACTTTCAATTTGATTAAACGAACTTAATCAACTCAAAACGAGCCACTACACAAAGGTTAATGCACTATTTGTTTCCACCACACCATGACTAAACCAAACTCATCACAGAACATATCCCAATTTCATTACTTAAACCAATACCGAAATATGGCCGCTATAAACCCAATCAAAAACAAACGAAGGGTATTCGCACAAATTCTTACAATCCCAGTATCGAATAACTATGACCATAATTCACATTTACGCGTGATGTCCACGGCGCAAGCCAGGCTTCGGCTTTCGGCTTCGGCTTTCCTCATGATTTATGACCGGCCTGAAGATTGTGGGCAGAGAAATAAATCTGGAGATATTAATACCCTTCGGTCGATAGAGGTTATGAAGAAAATTATGAATCATCTTGTGTCGCCTTTGATTTTTCTAGTGTGAAAGATTGACGTGGAGTGGCGGGGTTCAGATTGGATTCTTATTTGTTTTCGTTATGAGGAATATGAGGTAGCGTATATTTTGATATCAAAGGCTGACTATTGAGCGCCTGTATGATATAATAACTATAAATAAAGTAGGTACCTGTAGTGCCTCACCTTACGACTGATAATAAATTGTGATATTGCTGGTAAATGGGCTAAATACTACTCAGACAAATCTTCTTTTCAAAATAATCGATCAGAGCCCATTTGTAGCAGATTAGCCAGAACTTTAGCTAACTACTCGGAGCCCTACCAAGTGTTCGTAGAGCAAGGTTGTTTCCTTTGTGCTTAAGGCATATATGTACGAGTATATGACTTCTATACATCTCAGCCTCAGAAAATCTCTTCGATGGATATATTGAACTTAAAAATTGTCACTTGGTATAATTTTGTCTGTATGTGGGCGATCAGATAATGACAAGAGCGGACCCATCATGAGTAAAAGCCTAAAGCATTAAGTCTACTTCTTAATTCTTGCATGCGTAAAGATTGCATGATTCAATAAATCCACGAAATAAAAATAAACGCCTAACAACATAATTATTAGGTTTGTTACACCTGACTAATTATTTAACTATATCAGGGTCGCTTTAGATCAGTCACACTATTTTATCCAAAACGATTTCCAGCTGATAAATGGTCCGGTAGTAATAATCAACACAAACAAAAGCTCAAATAAATATTAATTTATCCGTAATCCATAAGCCAAGTGTTATTACAATATTGGCACTGCAGCTTGGCCAACCTTTATGACCAAGATTAATGTGAACGTATGGACATAATAATATTTAGCTTGTGGAAATTAATCGCAAATATCATTGACCTGATTCTAGTATTGTAGATTTCTAAATAGGCAGGTTCCAATTTGTGCTTGCCGTTATGAAATTCAGAGGAGAAAATCTTGAAGTGATTTCTTTGGGCTAGTTTGTAGTTTGAAGTATGGATATTATTATAAGTATTTATAGTATATATTACTTATAAATCTAACCCCAAGTCAACACCGATCAACGGAGACACTTAACTATTAGCAACCTCCACAAACATCGCCAGTACAGCTGGTCCTTGACTTATGCATGTCAGACGTGGAAGTTCAATCATAAAATAAAAAAAAAAACAAAATAAAAACAAGTCAAAGAAGTATGGAAAGGACCATGCTGAAGATAAGCAAATTGCAAAAAATATAACACAGCATAATCCGTAAAAAGACAGATATTATTGATGCCTTAAGTTACTCACACATACTAAAATGGATATGGGCGGGCCATTTAGCCAGAATGAATGATGATAGATGGATCATACGAGCCAAGGCGTGGCCAGGGCCAGCAGGCCACAGAAAGAGAGGCAGGCCGCAAATACGATGGGCAGACGACATAATTCACATAGCCGGCCGGGACTGGGCAAGAGTAGCAAGCAATAGAGACGCAAGGCAATCTCTTGAGGAGGCCATCACCTGAAAGGAGTTTTTGCACTTATAAAATATTCAAATTTATTACATAAATGGTAATAATAGTACATGATATAACATAAAAATTGAAAATCGTAGGCATATTATTAGGTACATTAAACCAAATAAAAACATTGGAAATACAACTGAAATGTTATTATGGAAAAATATTAACCGCAATTCCTCTCTCTTAGACACTGATTAAATCTAGAATGTTGCTGTGCCCGACAGTGTCCATAATTGTGTCTGTAACTTATATTTACCACCTGTATGTACATTATGGATGCAATAAATTGAATTGAATTTGAAATTTATTGAATAATTTATAATTTATATATATTGATTCAGTATATATATGTCGGAAGGGAGGACTCTTCTCATTAAATTCGAGTTCATGCTCTATGTCTGTCTTGGGTCTCGTGGGCGTCATGTTGGGTTTAATGCTGGCACAAAGCAAGTAGCAGGTAACTAATGCCATTGACATAGTCCTTGGTCCAATTTTAACAAAGCAGCGGATTCGGTCACCAAGCATTTCGCTTTCTCTCAACAAAAACACACTTTTTCAAGTTTATACACGCCACTTTTCTGGCTACTTCACTTCTCAACTCTTTTCCTCACAACTCTTTTTTTAATTCCGAAGCGCGCGCCACGCGCTTCCTTTTTCTAACTCTACGAAAACACATGGCCAGAGACTCCACTCGAGAGAGCCAGCATAGCTTAGACTCTCCTCGCTTTTTCATTGGCCAAAGAACTAATCTGGCAAGTTACCGCTTTTAAAACATCTAATCAGAATCGAGTATTTTGACATAAGAAGAATAAAGTGTTGTCAATCGAATAAAATCGAACTGAGCTTTGAACCAGAAGCTAAATGTTGCCAATTAAACAAAACTGAATTAATAAGTTTACAAGCAATATTTCTTTGTTCCTAATTATTAATCGTATACCTTCCTCCGACATATATAATTGATCTGTATTTTTTTATTTATTTATAAATAGATCTGTGTAAAGTTATATTAAATTTCAATCGTAAAAGATTTTTTTCAAATTTTGTTTATATTTTCAAATTTTAATTTATATTTACAATTTTTTAAATTTTATTTCAATATATATTTTTCTAATTTTGTTTCAACTTTAGTTTAATACTTTTTATTTTTCAAATTTTATTTTTCTATTTATTTTATTTTTTTTGTAATGCATGGGCAAGGAATAAAAGGCTTTTTATTTCAATTTTATTATAATATACTGACAATAGGAGGCATTACTATAATAGTAGTTTCAGTAATATCTATAATTACTGTTTGAATCGTATCGCTGAAAAAGATAAAGTTTAATTTTGACGGATAGGTAACTCAATCACTCAAATCAAGATGAATCATAGACAAATATATTAGAGGTAGGTTCCCAGTAGCTTCATACGTTTGAAACGTAGGTACTTACGTAAGGTCGCGGATAAATTTGTAAAAAGTAATTGGATGATTTCCCAAACAAAAAAATAAAATATAGGTACCTACGTAAAGGTAGTATCGTATGGTAGGATAACATTTTGTATTTGTGTAGTCGACACTTAAAGAATAAATAATTATTTCTGGCCCATTGTTCTCCTTGAAAATTCATAGCCGGCACAAAGTATTGAAACTTTTCACGCAAGCCACATTACAAAAAGAGTCACAGCAAATCCGAAAACGAATCTAACTTCCTTCAAAGTAAATTATTTGCCGAAAATCTATGGTTCCCCAAGCTTCTCACATAAGCGTCCCCCATGAGATATTGCCAGAAGATATATCACGGCCCCATTTTCAATTGGACCCGAAAAAGATCTGACCTCATTAACCGGGCACCATATGTGGCGAATGCTGGGAATAAAAAGTTCCGATTGACCGGCTCCGTCGTAAAAACATGACGTCTAAATGTGGTGGAAAGTGGAGGAATTGGGTAGTTTGTTTTGTTTGGAGTATTTGGATGATCTCGCAAATGACCTTAAGAAACGCAAGAGTATAATATTAGGGTTCTGTGTTTTTGTATGTGTAGCAGATAAATATAGGTAAATAATTCATCATTTTAGGGTTCCGTACCCGAAGCGTAGAAACGGGACCCTATTACTACGAATCCACTGTCCACCTGTCTGTCACCAGGCTGTAAATTACAATTAATTGTTAAAAACATCTGAAAAACTAATGAAACAAAAAACAGTTACATGGAAAAGTAAGTTATCAAATCTAATTTTATAATGAGGTTCAATTAATCGTTTTTGGGATTCCTTCCCCTCCGTCTGTCTGTCTGACTGTCTGTCTGTCGGCTGTATGTCATGAACCGTGACAGCTAGACAGTTGAAATTTTCACAGATGATGTATTTCTGTTGCCGCTATAACAACTAAAAACAGAATAAAATAATCATTTAAGGGAGCCCCCCTTAAATAATTATTTTATTATATAAAAGTTTTTGCAATAATGGTACGGAACCCTTCGCACTTGGCCGGTATTTATGAATTTGTGACCTATTTTACCATCTTTGGCATTCGGTTCAATTTTGCATAATTATTCAATCTTTATTTATTGTTCTTACTGCTGGGACAACTTCTCAGTGAGATGGATTAAATCATTATCTACCTCCTCCTTAGGTCCAGTAGGGTTGGTGAATGTCATTTTATTTTTGAGATTTTGTCATTTTTTGGCTGATTTGTCGGTAGAATTATGTGGTGACAGTTTTATACGAAGTAATTTATCCCAACAGTAAGTTAAATGGGTTAATATCTATATGCTATGACTGTTTGTTTAAAATGAGGTAAAACCAATTACTGTAATTATCCAATAAATGCCCGATCGTAGCTAATTATAAATTAATACCCCATTATGTTTTCTAGGTATTTTTAAGATTATGCAGTATGATAAATATCCTCTTTCTAACCTACCCAAGTACCCATACTTTTGACTTAATTTCTCAATCGGCTTCCAAGACACTTTCAAAAAGGTTAACCTACTTCACAACCCAAGTTGACCTACCCAAAGGTCATTACAGCCATCGGCACTATATTCTGTAATTTAATTCTAGCCCTAATGACTTTTTGATCACAGCAATTAACAGTTTGCGATCAGCTCTGAATATAAAACCAAAGAAGGGACTCTTATTTTATTTAATACATGAGGTTGTGAATACTAAATTGATTCATTTATAAAGTAAGTATAGCTTTTTGCCTTCGTTCGCGTGAAAGTTATCCCTTGGGGATTATCGGGCTTTCGTCTTTTTCGTTTTGCTGGCACGACAGTCGTTCAGAATTGTTTGGCCCAAAACTTAGCCACTTCCACGGCGTGATCGGCGGCAGCGCATAGATCACATCATTTTTTTTTCTCGATTGACTATCAGCCAATGACTTCTCCCGCTCTGGGTGAAATGGGAGTGTGTGTCACACTTTTACTGACTAAAATCCACCCGTCTTCCTTCATTTGCTTGAGCCAGGGCCGCGGTAAACCTTTTTCAAATTTATCTGCGATCCAGACAGGCATCTGCCCTAGCGGACCGTAGTTTTTGCTGATATCTCTGTGAGGCGCGCGTGGAACATTACGCGCCGCCGACTTGGGACTGGTTCTTATCGGACGGTAAGCTACCCATTACTCGTCGTCCGCAAGCCCGCTCCTGTGGTGGTCGGGAATCGGCTTGCGACTCCCGACGCCCAAGGCGTCTCCTACACGTTACGCCTCCTCCTTCACGAACATTACTGCTTCGCAGAAGGCAGTGATAACTTCTCAGGCCCTCTCGCCCTGTACCATGGACTGAACCAGGGCGCGAAAGGTCGCCACCGCTCAAGTGGGGTAGACCTCGACCGTGTCCTCCAGGCGATCCACACAATGGTGACCCATGTTATGGGGCACAGAGGACAGGGCAGGAGGTGGAGAATAGTTTGCGACTCGGCAGCACATGCACACCCTGTTCCATCCTGCCGCTGTTCCATCGAGGTAGCCCGATTTTGCAAAGTTGAAGTTACACCTTCCTACTTGGGTTCTGAGACGGTTCAGGAACTTCCACTTAGACCACGGAAGGTTAGCTCCTGCGGTCAGATGTTTGCTTTGTGGTAAATAATGTGTTGGTTAGAGGAAAGATTCGAAACAATGACACAAAAGCTACTTAAATAAAAAATAAAAAAACCGATAGATGGCTCAATGTATGGCATACATAAAGCGAACTCTCGGGTAGGCAATACTTGTCGTGTAAAAATGACGTCACTCAACTTACACTTAATTAACTGAACGGAAGCAGAATCGCAGCTAGCTGCTACGATGTATAGATCAAACGTTCAAACAACGATTGGCAATATGAATGAGAATGCCCAGCGCCATCGAAATGTCGAATGATCAATCCCTTACATTTGGTAGAAAATCTTTGTCAAGAACCTCTTGTCCCTTTTATAATGGTTTATCTCCAAAAAATGCTATGAGTTTATGACCCAAATCCATTCAGGCATTGAGACCTGCTGGATTAACAAACATGCAGACTTTTACTTCAATTTAAGCATCAAGTTGAGAATCGTTAGTAGAATTGATATTCGAGTTGCAAATTGCGGTCAGTGGGTCGCTGTATAGTATACGCATAGGGGCACTATGAGCAGGAAAACCAATAAATATTTTTTTGGATAAAAAAAGTCAAATAGTCAATTTTCATGAAAATTATTTTTATTCGGGAGTTTCCTAAATTTATTGCAAATATCGTATCGGGTTGACCTTGACCATAACAATCATTTAGGTACTGAGAAAAAAAAAGCATAACCCTACGACGCACCGTTTGCGAAGATCGAGATGAATGAAACTGTAAATTTTTTTGGTGATTTTCTTTTGTTTTTGATTTATACTGGAAAATACTTCACTCAGCCATATAGCCCAGTATAAATCGACACTACAAAGAGTAAAATCGCAAAGCATTATGTCCCAAAATATTGGCGATTTCCGTGTGGTGTGCAGCGAGCACACGTTTTTTGAAGTTGCAAATTAGGATTAACACTACCCTAACTGGCCCTTATATATAAAAAAAAAGCCAGAACTACATCAAGCTTCGCGATTTTTATATCGATTTCTTTGGGCTAATATTTATTAACAAGGTTATTTTATGTTTCAAAATATTTCTGTTACTAACCCTTTTCCGTCTATTCACCCAACTTACTATATCTTCATCAACATCAGCCTACAGAAATCCACTGCTGGACACAGGCTTCCTCAATCGTACGATATTTATTTAGATTTTCGGCAACTCTCATCCAACTGCTAAAGTCGTCACAATCTACGAAGTCCGTTGACGTTTCTCATTTTACATGCCGCGATAACTTTCTACGTAAGAAATTGAAAAATCTAATTCATAATCCTAATGTATTACAATGTTACCCATACACTATAACACATGATGCTTGCGAATATCATTCGCAAGCATCAAGTTAAATTATTTTTTTACAAATTTAACAGCCGTCAACCATTTGCTCATACTGCGAGCTTAGTCGACAATTTTGTTTCTCTCTCAGATTACTCAGAGAGACTTCAATTAACATTTTTTTATCAATAAAAAATATGTCATACGTAGCAGAAATGAACACTTAATTTCATAAATAAAAAAATATTCTGAAGCGGTACTAATAATTTTCCGAAATTAATATCAAAGTTAACAATACAGTACCTATTAACATTGTTTGTAAGAAATTATCATAATTTTCTTTTAAAACTGATCTAACAGAAAAGACGTTTAGAATGACAGTTACGAACTTAGCAGTTTTTACTAAACACCTTTTATTATTAAAAACAAAAATTATTTGTTATACTTCATAAAAGTTAGCTTGATGTCTGCGACATATTATGTCAAACTGACTTAAAAGTTATTGTTACGTTATTGTTGCTGTCGTGGAGATCTAGCTATCTTTTATGAAGTATAGTCTAGTGTACCAGATGGTTTTTGTAGCCCTAATACTCGTTTGCCAGTATACTGGTCATCACTTTTGCAATTTTTGAAAACGTTTCTCGTAAAATATGAGTAAATGCCACAATAATTATGAAAACTTTATTTTTATAAATATTTTCTTCAAAATAGTTTAAAATTTTTATATGTTTTTTTTCTCTTCATTATAGTAACTTTAGTTCCAAATTTGTTATTAAGTGTCTGAAGGTTTAAGACAAAAAACACTATCTTCTTCTTTTCGTGTTTGGTGTGGCCACCTCTGGTGTCAGAGTTAATGAAGCCGCCTCTGGGAAACCCCACAGGCCTCTCACTTGGCTATTTCAGACTTACATTAACTATATAAGTCCATGTTAAACATTATAATTATTTATTTAGTTTTTCGAAATATAACCTATTGTAGTACGAGACATACTTTGGGTTTAATTAACCTGAACGAAATAGCCGTGTCGTTTGTATTACTTATGCGTGTAAAAAGCAATGTAGAGTACAATTAGTTTTTTTGTGGAAATCTACGAAATCTTTCAATCAATTTGTTCTAGCTTAAATTTTATCATATCGTTGCCACTGTGGCGAAGTTGTCAACAGCCTCGGTCACCGCGGTCTCTCATGCAGCCGAAGTGCGGGTCGCTTCGCTGGGCACGGAAACTTAAACGAAATTTTATCATTCCGACCGTATTAGAACCCCATGGCCTGGCACGCGACGATGGCAAAAGACCGCGGACGGGATGTCTTTGTTTCCATGGAAGATGGGTAGGCCTTTAGTGTGAGGCGTTACTTGTGTCGATACTCTTGCGCCATCCCATCTTCTTAGTTGGTCGTGCTGTGCTGGCGGTGCCGCTGCGACTGCAGAAAACCTCAAGCGGCGGAAATATAATAATCTCATCGGTAGTTATATTTTCATACCGTTTGGGGTTAAAAAAAACTCTTGGTCCGTGGGGTCCAAGTGTTCACGCTTTGTTTAAATTTCTTTCAAACACCTAGTTGCCACTTCGCGTGACCCAAGGGCTGGTTTTTATCTTGGTCAATGCTGCCAGCCTTTCGGGCACATTACCAGTGGACAAAGATGTGGATGAGTTTTTCGACGCCATATTTTAGTTTAGCTTATTTTTAGGTTTACTTAGTGAGTAGTTTTAGGTTTAAGTCTATATGTTTGTAGTCTTAGTTATTTAAGTATTTTATACACTGTATATACTTTTATCTATGTAAACAATATTACCTAATTTTAATTACTCGATAAACATAAATACTACTAGAAGTATGACTAACTTGAGTGGCCAATCGAATCCCAAGTTTTTTCGGGCTAATTAAATTCTCTAAAACGAATGAAAAAGCAAATCATGATAAGAATCTCATATTTGAAAATATCTAGACGGATTTCACAGAAAAAAGTACTCACAGTATACTAAGTACGTAGTGTAAGTAGTAGTATTTTTGCACTCCTACCACTTTTGTGTCCTTTTTAACCCAAAGGTTGACTGGTAGAGAATACCTTGCTGCATTAAGTCCGCCTATGTATCACCATTGTACATGAAGTTTAAATAAATAAATAAAAGGGCAAAATTATTTACGATTCAGGTTATCAAAGTGAATTTATTAAAAAGTTAATATTTATCTACTTTACACATACAAAATGTTTCTACACATAATCAAAATTTTGCTTCGGTTGATAACCAATAATACGACTAATAATAAGACTGTAATGGTTAATAACCAATCATTAACCATTACAGTCTTATTAATATTAAAAATGCGAAAGTTTGGATGAATGTTTGTATGTGTGTATGTTTGCAATCACGCTAAAATGGCATAACAGATCTGGAAGAAATTTCTCAAGTCTTGAATAGTACGTAGGCTACTTTTTATCCCGATATAATGATCCCTTGGGATGATAAAATACTTGTTACGTGGGCAAAGCCGCTGGCAGAAGCTAGTTCATAATATTTTAACTTAAAAGAAACGGCAATCACAATAAATAAACTTTTAACAAAATGCATATAGGCTTACTGAGGTGATAGGCTTTCATTTATAATAAGTGAGTATCACAAAATAATAATGTATGAATGGCCAATTTCTAAGATAAGAGTATGAAGTTATGTATTGTAACGTTGGCATTCAACACTCCAAATTCTCAATTTAAATTAAGCAAGTTTGCAAGTGGCAAACGATACGAATATTTGAAAAAAAATATAGAACACTTATTATATATTATAGAACGTATACAAGATTTTTATTAAAACATAGTATTGAACATCAAAGATGCTACGGCGTAGCTTCGTAGCGTCGTAGCTATATTTGTAGCAGCGTAGCGGAAAACGGTAATCCGTAGCAATTCACTTAACTGTTTACTTATTTACTGAGTGTAATTGCAGATTGGTATTAAAAATTGACTGTCAGCATTTAAAATATAAATAATATCAAGCTTTATTTAATTTTACTGCTGAAAGTTGTGGTTATTACAGGGATTTTTTAACTCATGAATGCATGATATTGTGTTAAATAATCAACAACATGCATGGAGTAAATATTTCAACAGTCGATTTTACGGCATTTTACAATCTTACAACAACATGCACTTAACTTACTTGTACCAACCTGATTTATCTTCATAGTAAACCGAATGATTCGCTTTATTAACATTTTTTACAAGAATAGAAATTAAAATGAAGCGATTATACAACTAATTGTTATCATCCTGTAACTGTCCCACTGCAGGATAAACGGGCTTCTTCTCATACGTAGAAGGTGCGAGCTTTAACCACCACGCTTGCTCAAGGCGGGGTAGCGATTCCAGGTTTCCTCGCGATGTTTTCCTTCACCGATGTCATTGATGTCCAAGATAAACGTATAAATATGAATTAAAAACTCACATTGGTAATTACAACCTCAATCACATGAGGTGAGGTCTTAGCCCCTGTGCCACCACGTCATTCAACTATTTACGATTTTTAAATTAGGCATGTCAATAAAATGACGGTGAAGGAAGACATCGTGAGGAAACTGGTAAGTCCTGGAACCAAAAATTCGAAGCCATGTGATATCCACCAACCCGCAACGGGGCCCGCGCGGTGGATCACCGCCCATCTCCTCTCACAGAGAGGCCTGTGTCCCAGCAGTGGGAACATTAATAGGCTGATGATGATGATGATGATAATGTCAATAAACATAATGGAAAATGACCACTATAGCCATGTTAAAACGCTACAACAATGGACCAGTTTGCAGTGCATACCAAACTAAAAAAAAAGAATAAAATTAATATGATAAAATTCGCATGGCGATATCTGTGTTATGAAGAAATTTAAGACAATTTTATACGGGGTGTCTTTATATCAGCAATAGATGCCAAAATTAATGATATGGAATTTTTGTTTGTCTGTCACGGAGGATGTTTGAACGCGGGTGCCGCAAAAACGAATGCACATTATTGGATGTGGGTTTCTCATTTGTATTATTGCTGGTCTAACTTAAAATATGTTTTATCTTGATATGCCGCCTAGATGTCGAGTTATCTATAAAAGAGTGTTTTCCTTGAGTGGTTCAGGTATCCTTAAGAGATACCAGGAAACTGCCTGAGAAATCTTAGGTGCTTTGTTGTGAGAACATTTTTTGCACGCTTGGGTCATGGGGCCCGAGTGCACGTCTTCTTTTTACCCGACTGCCGAAGGAGGGTAATGTGTTTATCACTATGTATGTATGTATATATGTATGTATGTATGTACGTATGTATGTATGTATGTATGTTTGTTCCTATGTGGCGTTCTAGAGACCAAACGCGTTGGCCGATTTTGATGATTCTTACGTCAATCGATTTGTCTTAACCCTGCGAGTGTCACTGGCTACATAAAAATTGGAAAAGGAAAAAATGGCGGATTTTAGGCGCCATATTCATATATAAATATAACACTTATGTTTAAATGTACCTTATTAAAAAAATAACTACAAAGTTGTAAATAAAAAAAGTTAATTAAAAAAATCAAAAAACCCGACTGCTTAAAAAGCGAACTAAAAAGACGTAAACCAGAAGAAAATCATGCTGTGCAGTTGGAGGATACATCTGGTTTTGGTCAGCTAGCTCGCGAATATATATCCTCCGACTTCGCTTTTTAAGCAGTCGGGTTTTTTGATTTTTTTAATTATTAAGGAGATCTCTCGCCGACTGATCGACACTGTGCGTGACCAGAGGGTTGGCTCTATCTTTGCGCAAAGAATTAGCATTGCCATTCAACGTGGCAATGCTGCCTGTCTTCTCGGCACGTTTCCGGATAACAGCGATGTGGAGAAGTACTTCGACGCCTAAGTGTACCTGTCTTTTATATATAGTGTAAGTAGTTAGGTTTAGTATAAGTTTGTATAGTTTAATTTTGTTTAGTGTTTAAGTATGTACATATTTACACCTTTGTTTTTTGCATAAATACATTTTTTAGTTAAGCGTGAGTTCATCGTGAGTTGTTCATGGAAATTGCAATTATTCTACAGTTAACTACAATATTGTCAAATTGCGCGGAAGTGATACTAGAAGCCAAACATATTATAAAGTCTTACTAATATTATAAATGCGAAAGTTTGGATGGATGGATGTATGGTTACTCAGTCACGCCAGAACGGCGGAATGGATCTGGATGAAATTTGGCACAAAGATAGATTCTGGAGGTCTGGAGTAGCAAATAGGCTACTTTCCATCCCAGTATAATGTTGGGATAAGAAAACACTTTTCACGCGGGCAATGGCGCTGGCAGAAGCGAATATCTAATAAACTGCCAAGTCTAAAACCTCGTCCAACCCTCTAAAGAAACCAATCAACTAATTTCTTATTTCTTATTTGCAATACAATGTTTTCAGTCCAACAGAACACACAAACAGGAAAACAAAGTTAGTTTGAGTCGCAAACTCTGGCCAAGTTTGTGTACGCCCACCACAATATCGTCCACTATCGATCGAAGTTGATCCCGGAATTAAAAGACAACAAAGCGGGCTTAACTTGGCAAGGGAAATTGTAAAAGTGCAGCGTTGACTTGGACGACGATCGGGAATGTATGGGTTTTGAATTGAATTAGATTTTAAAGCTTACGTGGACTTGTTTGTGACTCAGATTTGGGTAGTTGGTGCCAAGTGTTAGATCAGAGATGGCAGTTCTTTCTTTGTGAATAAACTAGCCATTTCTTGGTACATATTTCTAGTGTACTTCTGTGGAGTCATGCTGGTAACTTGAGATGTATTTGCTTGTAATCTGGACTACAGGAAATTATTTTTTATTATATTTATATTTCAATTGATATTTTGTACTTATTATAAGTATTCGTTCGCATTGTCGAGGCAGGGGGCTCAGTAACCGTGGCTTGGTCACCTACGGTAAAGCGAAGAGGAACCCGAGGAGGGACGCTGGTCAGGGCTTTTGCCGATAAGCCGATGACGTAGCGGGCAATATGGTTGCGGTGCTGCCTAGGCGACATCGCAACTGAGGAGGGCTGCGATATCGTATGAGGCCTCACATACCCATACGATATTGCGGCTAAGTGTTGGAGGCCGCGGCGGGGGAGGAGTGCCGGTATTGTGGCACCGCTCTCCCTAACTTCCGCGGCCTGGACGGGGTTGCCACTGTCTGATGGCGGACGTGGTGGGGCTGCAGAGGAGGAGGACTGTCGGTGTAGCGTTGGCCACTCTCCCTATCCCCTGCGGCCGAAAAATAGTAAGTAGTGGGTCATTGACCTTGACTCGTCACAAGGGGACCAAGGGTGCCATACACGGGGTCATCTGGCACCCATGTGCTGGTTTGGTCCCTGGGGTGGTCACGGTGCACAGTGTATTCTGGTGAGTGCCCATGTTCACGCCATAAGCGGCACACATAACTGCGCTATCTCCCCGTGGAAACGCAGTATGCATGAGCTTTTCTCCACGCTAAAAGCTACATAGGTGGGCCGATGAATATAGAAAGGTTATCAGATGACAGACTGGCTGTGAACTGAGTTAGGCTGAGTTGATAGATTCGTATTTGTATCCTGAACTAGAGTACAGGATTGCAGCCTTTGTGAAGTTACTACAGCGTGACGTCGTACACATCACTTCCTCAGGCTTTCGAGCAGGAAATAATACTGCAAATCAATACCTACTAAGGGAGTATCCTGACCACAGGAACTTGTAAAAGTGCAGCGTTGTCTTGGACGACTCGTGATAATGTATGAGATTTAAATGCTTGATTCAAATGTATGAGATTTTAAAGCTTAAGTGGGTTTGTTTGTGACTCAGATGTTGGAATTTGGTGCCAAGTGTAGGTACGAGATGGCACGGTTCTTTCCGTTTTAATAAACTGGCCTGTTTACTTGTTGCTCGAGTAGGTATTTTTGTAGATATTCTGGCAACTTGAAATGCATTCGGCTGGTATTTCTATACGGATTTCTGTTAGTTTCATTTAACAATTAAAATGTTTAAATAATAAATGATTTTAGTTCTGTAAGTTGTTTTGTACAAAACCTTGTAAATGTCGATCACATTTTATAAAACTAGATTAGGTCGGCGTTTCCTATCTGACTACTCTGAGAAGAAAGGCCGAAACAAACTCAGAGGTCACAGTCTCTTTTAAAGTCCAGACAAAATATTGGTTAGATCATGTGAAGACCATGTAGACTGATGTCTGAAATGGTCTTTTGAGGAAAGAACCAGCCAGATTGAGTGGAACTGTCCAGTTAGTGCACGCATTTGTCAATAACCGAGCAGCTCAACTCAGAATTTAAGGAGCCCAACGATTCGACGAACAATACCAAAGAAAGGACATTCGGGTAAGCCGCATAAACTACTCAAACTGCCAGACCATGATCAAAAACTAAGAGAAATTTAAATTAAAACAAAAAATAATGATCCACATAGTCTTCACATTCACAATAATTAAAATCAAATAATATAATACTTTAAAAAGTAAATATTCTTGTCATTGCAAGAAAAACAAAAAAAAAAAAATAATAACAAAATTCACGGTGCAAAATATAATAAAAAAAAACAAAATTAATTGGAGCAGTCAATCCCAAGCCTTTTTGTCTTCAAGGTAATCTTTAGTTGTATAAAACGCTTTCTGGCACTACTTACGTTTAGATTTGAATTTATTAAGACTTAGATCTTGTACGTGGCTTGGAAGCTTATTATAAAAGCGTACACATTGTCATCTAAACGAGCCACCTATTTTCTTGAGCCTTGTTGTAGGTACTACAAATTTGTGTTTATTCCTAGTATTTATATTATGGATATCACTGTATTTTTAAACAATTTTATATTTTTATGGGCATATAAAAGATTTTCATAAATATACTGAGAAGGCACAGTCATTACATTAATCTCCTTAAATTTCTCTCTGATAGAGTGTCTTGGGCTTAATTTATAAATTGACCGAACAGCTCTTTTCTGCAAAACAAAGATAGTCTGGATGTCGGCGGCATTTCCCCACAACAGAATACCGTACGACATTACACTATGAAAATAGCTAAAGTATACTAAATGGGCTGTCTCTATGTCAGTTAAATTACGATTTTTCTAACAGCATATGCTGCGGAGCTTAGCTTCTTTGACAATTTATCTATATGTGGGCCCCACTGAAGCTTAGCAGCCAAAGTTAAGCCTAAGAATACTGTGCTATTTTCAGGATTCAATTCTTCGCCCTTTATCAACACGTCGGTTTACACCTGCCTAACGTGAGGTAGGGTAAACTTAATGCATTTGATTTTTTTTTCATTAAGAAGTAAATTATTAATATTGAACCAGTGAACTACTTTTGAGATTGCGCTATTTACATCGTCAGTAACCGGCTGCTGACGTTTAAGTTTAAACAAAAGTGAAGTATCATCCGCAAACAACACTATATCATGGTTATCCTTTATGAGGTAAGGCAAGTCATTAATATAAATAAGAAACAAGAAAGGACCAAGAATCGAGCCCTGTGGGACTCCCATTGTTACCATAGATCCAGGAGATCTTTTTCCATTAACTTCAAAGGTCTGAATCCTATTACTCAAATATGAAGTAAGAAGATCCAGAGCGCTGTTCAAGATCCCGTAGTGGCGGAGTTTCCTGATTAGCGTTTCATGAAAAACACAATCAAATGCTTTGGACAAATCACAAAAGATGCCCAAGGCATCGCACTTATATTTCCATGCATTATAAATATGTCCTAAAAGTTCAACACATCAGTAGTTGAACGACCCCTTGTAAAACCGAACTGTTTGCTATGTAATAATTTATGTTCATTAAAAAATCTTTGCAATTGCTCTAAAAGTAATTTCTCAAATATTTTGCTAAACTTAGGTAGTACTGAAATAGGTCAATAATTTGTAGGGTCTGATGTACTACCTGATTTAAACAAAGGTATTATTTTACTATTTTTCATAAGGTCAGGTAACTCCCCACAGTCGATACAATTATTAAAGATAATAACTAAACTAGGTGCGACAATGTCAATAATAGTCTTAGCAACTTCTACAGAAGGACCCCACAGATATGCAGTCTTTTTAACATTTAAAGTGTGAAAGGTTTTAATTATGTCTTTACAAGTAATATGTTCAAAAAAAAAAACCGAATCGCAAACATTAACATTTTCTTTTAGCAAAGACTCAGCAACAGAAGGTGATGAGTTTAAGGATTTAGTCGTTGAAATGAGAATATCTGAAAATAAATTTTCAAAGGCCACTGCGACGCTTACATTCATTCATTCATTGAACACCTATGTTGACCGCTGACGAATTTAAAAAGGCATCTGGGACAGACTAGTTAGAGACGGTTGAGGAACAAGTGTTGGGGCGTTGCTTTGCAGGGATTTTGATCAGTTGATGACTGCGATAGACTTAGTTGATTGGTTCATATTTAGCATCCTGCAATCAATTTACATAGATAGATAAAAACCAAAATGACCCTTAAAGAAATACTTTTGTAGTTTTCCAAGTGTCACAGATAGTCTTTGCCTAAGGGTCGGTGCCCTAGTTGGCGGCATCAACTATTATGTGGGCGGGGTTAAAATGCATGCTATCCCATCCGAAAACACGTGCTAAAGAGTTAGATGCTGTGAGCTAGTGCGCATACGAATACACACTTTTGTAAATTTGTAACGAAATAGATGATGATTTAGAACGAAAACAAGCGCAAGAAATTTTATAAACAGACCTTTGGGAATATGGATATTATGAAAAAACTACTAAATGTATCTTTTAAAAATATAATAAATTTTCCTTCTTCTTGTGATATTTATTTCCATCCAAAAATGCGTTAAAATTAGTGTTGAAATACGGAACGTTCGACGCTCATAACTTTCAAACATGTTTTTTTTTACTTTTTGTTTCCATAAAGGGCTAGATAATTATGAGACAAATGATATTTTTTTTTATTTTGAACGTACACCGTCAATCAGTGAAGTAATTGCCATACTACATCTGTATGGAAGAATGACCAGTCGATCATTCTTCCCACGGTCTTTCTCTAAACCATTTTCATCCCAAAATAAGAAAAAAGAATTACATTTTCTCTTAATATATTCCGACAAAAACCTGTAAATCTCTCATAATCTAATTAGGCAACTAAGCACCTATCTGACAGGTACTTATTTACCTAAGTATTTTGATAGCCCCTATTTTGTTAACAGTAGGTATTATATTCGTAAATCTTCTTAATACGAGTCTGAAAAGCTTTAACTTGATATATCATTCTGTTTGTTACTTTCTTAAGATTGAGTTTTTTTCTTAAGATTGAGATTTCATAAGACTGAGTTAAAACAACCGGTGTTATTAGATGTGGGTATTTGAAGTTATTAGCTTTTTTATTTGAGGAAGTAAGTCCCAAAAAGTGTTTAATTTTGTGATTTCTTCCTACCCACAAAATAAGGTTCTCGGCAATATGCATGTTTCAAAGGAACAGAAGATTTCTTTAGGGATAAAAAAAAAGCTTATAAAATGAAGCTCAGCGATAAACAGTTAAATGTTGTTCGTGTGCCTCATCGTAAACCACCTCACCACTTACCATCAGGTGAGATAGTTGCCAAACGCGATCCTATCAATAATTAATATCAATACATATAATAAATCTGATAAAAGTCGTTTTTGTACATCGAAAATATTAAAAAAAAAATGCCTTGGTGTTAAAGTATAAACAACATAACCCATTTTCAGCATTTTTGGATTGTTTGTCTGTTTGCCGGTTTGTCTGTTTATTTGTGTACGCATGACGTAAAATGTACGAAACCAATATTGATAACTTTTAAACATAAAAAATGTGCGTAACACGTATTACTTAGTTTTTGTTCCATCGCAATCATTTTAAAACTCACTGACAGTGTAATAGCATTTTTTAACTAGTAGTTTCGTTAATTTCTTTTTGAAAAATGAGATGTATCATTTTTAATGTCATTAGGTATTTTATTGTAGATAACTGGTCCCATATGCATAATATTCTTTCTTAATAAGGCTGTTTTGAAACTACCTGTATGTAATAGACCTTTGTATTGGGATCTCAGTAATGCCGGTCTTGAAGAATGATTTATCATTGTTTCAAAAATATTAAGGTTCTTTTTAACAAATAATGCTACCTCCAGAATATAAAGTGATGGAAAAGTTAATAATTTTAGGGACTTAAACATAGAAATACAGCTGTCTGATGAATTAATGCCGGTCATTGATCTCAAGCAATATTTTTGGGCTCTGAATACTCTTTCTCGTTCAATTTTTTTTTTTTTTATTTCACATAGGCCTACATGGGCACTTATAAAACGTCGACAAAAGGTGCACGGTTCGGGTTGGTCGTTTCCTATGGAGAAGAACCGGCAAGAAACTCCATGGTTACTCTTTTAAAAATGGTTTGGTTTTACAATATTTCCATGTTACAGCATTAGTACTTAGACATGGGGGGACAACGTAGGCCCGACTTATGACAATAAGTCGTAAGAAACTATATAATATAATAAGATTATATATTTTATAAAAAAGTTAACAAATGTTAACTAGCATCTAGAAGGCCTACAATGTTCACACATTCACAAAACAATCGGTAAAAGAATCTATACAAAGGTAAATAAAAATAGTATTACATGACTAAATTTAATATGTGGCACAAATTTTGTTATCAGTGCTGTAACTATTCTTAGCAAAGGGCTATAAAGATGTTTGAAAACCATTGTAAAAGTCTAATTAAAAGAAGGAAAGAAAAATGAGATTGAGAATAGTTAGAGACATCCACATATTTGTGCCGTTTACAAGTTACCAGGGAAGCTGCATGCGCAGAAGGAGCTAAGGCCAAATGTTTTTATCTTCAACGTAGTCCTTGATTTTATAATATGCTTTTTTAATAAGGATACGTTTGATGTAGTTTTTGAACCTTCCATCGGTCAGTTCTATAACTGACTTTGGCAACTTGTTATAAAAGCGTATACTGTTTATAAGAAAAGACTTGCTAGTTTTCGTTAATCTGAATTTGGGTATTACAATTTCGTGCTTACTGCGTGTATTTAAATTATGGAAGTCGCTTCTAGTTTTGAAAAGCCCCCGATTTTTACGGACATACAAAATACATTCCAAAATATAAAGTGAAGGTAGAGTCAGTATATCGATCTCTTTAAATTTTTCTCTGAAGGACTCGCGAGGACCCATTTTATAGATTGCGCGGATTGCCCTCTTTTGTAGGATGAAAATTGAGTCAACGTCTGCTGCTGATCCCCACAGCAGAATGCCATAAGGCATAATACTGTGGAAATAAGCATAGTATACTAACCTAGCTGTAGCTACATTGGTTAGCTGCCTTATTTTCCTTACTGCATATGCAGCCGAACTTAACCTACCCGAAAGAGTTCTAATGTGCGCACCGAACTGCAATTTTGAATCGATAGTAATCCCCAAGAATACAGTTTCCGTTATAACTTCAAGATTTTTGCCGTCAAGATTTAAGTTTAGATCATGTTGTGGTACATTTGGTAAAGAGAACTTAGTAAAAGATTGTTAGCTGTTGTAAAATGGTTCGCATTTTGAGAGAACAATTAGACTTTCGTTGACATTTAAAACATCCGTATCTTGCCTATCTATTTTAAAAATTAGCGAAGTATCATCAGCAAATAGAATTATATCCGATAATTTGGCCATCATAAAAGGGAGATCATTTATGTAAACAAGAAAAAGGAAAGGGCCGAGAATTGAACCTTGGGGCACGCCCATCTTGACTAGAGACCCGGAGGACGTCGCCCCATTAACATTTACTTTTTGCTGTCTGTTTGATAAATAGGAAAGCACGAGATCAGCAGATTTTATACGAATTCCGTAGTGGTGTAATTTACAGATCAGTGTGTTGTGGTCGACGCAGTCGAAAGCTTTTGAGAGATCACAGAAAATGCCAATGGCATCCTGGGACCTCTCCCAAGCCTCCAAGATGTGGCTGATGAGTTTTACTCCCGCGTCCGTTGTCGACCTACCTTTCGTGAAACCAAACTGTTGACTATGCAGGATCCCATTTGAATTGAAGTGAGACAACATCTGTTCCAGCATGATTTTTTCATAGATTTTACTCAATGCTGGAAGCACGGATATAGGTCTATAATTAGAAGGATCGCTCTTACAGCCTGATTTGAAAATTGGTACTACTTTACTGTGTTTCATTAAGTCAGGAAAAGTGCCGCTGTCCAAACATTGATTGAATATGCCTGTTAGGACAGGAGCAATTGAGTCAATAATATCTCCAAGAACCCTAACGGATATCCCCCACAAGTCTTCAGTATTCTTTATATTGAGACTTTTGAACGCGTTTTTAATTGTATCAATACATATTGGTTTAAATTTAAAGATTGGTATGTCCTTAGTAAAGTTTTCATTAAGAAGAGCTTCAGCTAATTTAGATGAGGAAGGAAGAGACTTCGTAACCTCTAACGGAGTGTTGGTAAATAAATTTTCTAATGTCTCAGCGACTTCTTGCCTATCAGAAATGGTTTGATTAGTTATTTTCAAAGACAACTCATTCTGATCGCGTTGTTGTATCTTTCCAGTTTCTCTATTAATTAATTGCCACACAGTTTTTATTTTGTTATTAGAAGCACCAATTTTGTTAATTATTATTTGAGATTTTGCTTGAGCGCAGACTCTTTTGAATATTCGTTCACTGCAATTCCCCCAAAATACTACTCCGTATCTTAAGATAGAGGCAACCAGACCATGGTAAGCTATAATGATCGTGTCAATATTAACTTTTTTCGATAAATTATAGAGAATATAAGCTCCTCTACTTACCATTGCAGACTTCTTCTGCCTGCTGTTTCCAAGATAATTGGCTGTCTGTACCTAAGAATTTAGCAACATTTGTCTTGTCAATATTTTGTCCATGATATTCAATTTTTAAAGGTTGTGGGTGCAAACGTTGAAAGAAATGCATAATTTTTGTCTTTTGTAAATTAATTATTAGATTATTAGTGTTAGGCAATTAATTATTGATTTTAATGTGTCATTAATGTCTTTTTCATAATTTGCTTTTTCCACGCATTTTACTAACGCTGTGCTATCATCGGCGAATAACACCATCGGCTGTTGCACATTTCGCGGCAGATCATTGATGTATATAAGAAATAATGGAGCCGCGATGATACTCCCCTGTGGAACGCCGAATTTGACTTCTCTACTATCAGATAGGTATTTAAATTCTGAACTGATACTGTAACTGATGTATTGTTATATTATGTGTTTAGTTGCAGTCTTAAATATTGAATTTGTATACAACACCATGTCATCCACAATGCCTTTATTCCGTATAATTGCTATGTAAATCGGGCTTTGTGAAAATATTTTTTTATCTTTGGAGATTTTTTTATTGAGAACACCAACCGTACATTTATTGCACTGTTAGTGTTCAATAATTGTGATAGTATACGAAACCACCACCTCTATTGAAAAGGAGGATTCTCTGACCAGACGTGCGTTACATCTTGTGGGCAACTTCCTGATGGGGTTCATCAGGATTTTGTATATATTCAAATCGTGCGAAGAACTTATATAGCGTGTTACGTATGCCTAGGAATCTGTTGACATTGCGGACACTAAGTATTCATAGACCTTGACGACGGTGCAGTTCCCTTGAAGCCGACGCACTTAGCTTAGGAATTTGCTGACGCAGAAACAACGTAGCGTCAATATAGAAAATTATTGACGATGCGTTGAAACCGATGCAGCCATGATGTCAAGAAATCAATCAATACCGAACCAATATTAACGAGCATTTTTCAGAAGCATTTTTGTTATAGAAGAAGGCATTCTATATTCCTACTTCGAGTAGGATGGATGTTAGTAGGATTATTGTAACCATTCCAGCTAGTTGTAGTTAGTAGTTGTAACCATTCTATGTTCCCACCTTGACTTGGAATGGACATTTGTAGAATGATTATTCGTAATTTACTTTATTAATTAAAAGTTTAGAATCATTTAGGATTTCTTGCCAATCCCTCGGCTGTGGTAAACGTAATTAGCGTAATGTAGGATTTGTGTAACGTCAAGTCTATTTGTAGTTTGTATCTGACTTTAAAGAAACCAAATAGTTTAACTCTTTATTTATAACTAGCTTGCCGCCCGCAGCTTCGCCTGCGTGGGCTACATGATTTTGGCTGTTTCGTTTATTCCAGTTTTGGCGGGATATTGCAAATTATTATCCAGACATATTAGACCACAAAATTTTCTGAATCCAAATAAATTGATATAAAATGAGCATAAACTGAACTGCCTTCGTGTTCTAATAGAGAGCGCTGGACTTTAAGCCGGTGGTCTCGTGGGATCGATTTCTATGGGGAGTTACAAATAGTCGAAAGTTACTTTGCTTTAATTTTTTAACCGACTTACCAAAAAGAAGAAGGTTCTATGTTCGACTTTGTTTGTTTTTTTTTTTGTATGTTCACCAATATCTCCGTCAATTGTGGACCGGTTTTGAATATTCTTTTTTTGTTTGAAAGAGTATGTTCCGAAATTGGTCCCATTTTAATTTGGTGAAAATCTGATGAAGAATTTCGGATATATACAACAGAACCCTTTAATAAATAACGGCAAATCTCTCGGGATTGCTGCAATCGCATTTCTGTTTATTGTTTATACCATTTCATAACATAATATCAAGCCAGTACGCTCTAAAGGGGTACGCAAATCTGTACATTTCACCTTGATACACTTTCATTTCACCGGTCATGTTCAATTTCTTATATTCGGGTAATCTATCCTGGCATTATAGGAATCTTACTTAACTACTTTCCTATTAGGTAGGTACAACTAAAAAGTGAAGATAAAAAAAAACTTTTTCCAAAAAAATACTACCGAATTCCATATAAAAAACTACAAAGTGAAAAATAACTTTATTTTTGTAAGTCGTTTTCCATAATGCAACAAAATTGGTACCTACGAAAGACACAAGACAAAAAGTTTTTTTGAATCCTGCTACCGACACGGTAGAAAATTAATACAGGGAGGCGCAAAAATTATCACCCGATGTTCTTCGGCTGCAATATTTTTTTATGCATGGATGTCTTTGGTTCTGCTTTTGGATAATCTTTATTTGGTTTCTAAATTTTCTTTTTTCATTTTATCGATTTAATGATACGGCTAAGTGGCCGCCACCATAATCGATAAACATTCGAGCCCGATTTATGGCATTTTCCATTACTCTTGCCAGAATTTCCGGCGGATATTATCTTTGAGACTCTTGAAGAGTCTGATGCTAATTGACATAGACTAATAACTTAAAAAATAACCAGAGGAAGAAGTCTGGAACTGTTAAATCAGGCTTTCTTACCGCCCATTGAATTACCTGGTAATGCAGCCTTCAGAATTTTGGTTGTGGCTCGTGCAGTAAGCGCCGTTGCTCAATCCTGTTGGAACCACATGTTCTTCAGTTCTAATTTATTCCTTTTAAGAATAGAAAAAGACGTTGATAATGGCTCTGTGACCACGTCGACCACAGTAGTCGTTTGGTGGCCCGATGACGACTCCAGCGTAAACAACACACCATGCAGTAACTTTGCTTCCTGGATTATTCGCAGATTTTCGGTGCCACAGAAGTGATAATTTTGCTAATTCACATATTCACAGAGCCTGCTCGTGATGATTTTCGATGAAAAATTTCCTTACTCGTGGTCGCGATTTAGAATGGTTTGACGTAGATTACACGCGCTTGGAGGCTACCAACTATATTTTTTTAACCGACTTTCCATAAAAGCGGAGGTTCTATGACCCGCTGAATGTTTGTTTTTTTTGTGTATGTTCACTGATTTTTTCCGCCAATTGTAAACCGATTTTGAAAATTCTTTTTTTGTTTGAAAAAGTATGTTCCCAAATTGGTCCCATTCAAATTTGGTGAAGATTTGATGAAACACTTTGGAGATATACAACATTACTCTACAATAAACAACGGCAAATCTCTCGAGATTACAGCAATTGCATGACTGTTTATTGTTTATGCCATTTCATAACATAACATCACGCCAGTACGCTTTAAAGGGGGTACGCAGAGGGGTATCCCTATAACGAACAAAAACAGGCACAAAGACTGCCGAAATTAAAGTTATTTTCATTTTGTAGTATTTTTATTTGGAAGTAAATTCATTTGTTTTTTTTTGTAATAACTTTTTTGCATCAGTTTACGTCAGAAGTGTCGAAACAGAACTCACATTTTGCCGCCATATGCAAAAATTATAGCATCTGCCGATAGAGTGACGAGTTTTGCGCGATCCTGTACAGTCTAGATATGTTTACTCCAATTTGCTCACGCTAACAAAGTCGTCATCAGGAAGTTAGAATTTAATTCAGCACTTCTTTGTATTGCATTGGTGGTTTTTCTGTCTGGTCCCGAAATGATCAGGCTGCTATTAGTACTGACTCGGGGACAGGCAAATTAGAATTGCCCACGTGGGAAGTAATTTCCTTTATATCTTTGCCTTAATTACTGACCCTGAGTTTCATTCATGATCATTGCAAAGCAGACCTCGATTGTAATCGTTTAAACTCAAAGACATTACAGACAGGTATTCGAGGTATAAAACTGATTCCCTCGAGCACATACAGTAATCATAATAAATCTATAATATTTTTGTGCAGTGTTTTGATAACAAACAAATTATTTTTCATTCAAACTTCCCTTCCCTTTATGAGATGAAATTCTAAAAATCCTTATATACCTATTTCTTTAATTGTATTCAAGAACATAAATAGTAATTCTAAAGTAATTCGATTATAAACAATTTATTTTTCATTCAATCTTTAACACAATCTTAAAACCCCATTTTACACCTTTAATGGATGATATTCAAAAAATCCTTAAATACGCATTTGTTTAATTGTATTGAAGAGCATAAATACTAAATTTCAATACATTTTGATAATAAACAATTTATTTTTCATACAAACATTAACATCCCTTTTTAACACTTTAAGGGATGAAATTTAAAAAATCCTGGAAGATGTGTTTTATTATTTTAAATGTAGACGCTAAATAACATATCTCATTCATTTCAAATTAAAAATGATAGAGTTTCATACAAATTTTAAACCCCTATATTACCCCTTTAGGGGATGAATTTCCAAAAATCCTTTCTTAAATGACGCCTACAGTATAAACTCAACATCCTCCCAAAATTTCAAACTTCTATCATTAGTGGTTTAGGCTAGGCCTTGATATGTCAGTCGGGACATTGCCTTTTATATATATAGATTAATTTAGAATCATGAAACTGTTTTCTAACCCTAAATAAAAAAGACCATTCAGTGACCAAACAACGTTATTACATCATGCAAGTTAAACATTTTCTTTAAACAACAACATTTTATAAAAGCATGCACCACGTTACATGGGAGTGAGATATAACATCATTTCCGTGTGCCCCACACCCCCTATTTCCGCTAACATGTGCAAACCTAGTTGACGGTGCTGGACTGAAAGGGGACTTTTTATTAAAGAAAAATGTTAGGGTCAACGACTTTTGTGGGTTCAGCCTTCAGATATTTTTTTTTATGTCTTACACATATTCAGTATCAAGTGTCTCTTCAGTGTCTGTTTCTATAAAAGTAGACATTTAAGGTGATAAACAATGATACAAATCAGAAGTAATTGTCGTCGTAACTGGCACTTAGTATCCCAAGCGTCTGGCAATCAGTTAAACTAATAGGTATCGTGGTAACCCGTAACTAGTATATGGAGGACAAATAAGCAGTCTTTTCAAATAAAATGCTATGATATTGGCACAGGGTCGCTAAAAAAGAAAAGATGGTTCTAATAAATGTCACTAGATGGCGAAATATGCATTAATTTGTTATTGAATTGGGTGTAAAATAAATGTTCTTTAATTTTTCATAAACACAAAATTATGGAATATTGGTCTCTCAATTCACATTTCAAAGATTATTTGAACGGATCATTTAAAATTAACTCCAATAGAAGGCGCGGTTTTAAATTTCTGAGGCATGCCACTCTATTTTTTAAATTTGTATTGTAACTCATTTTGGTACAATGAATTTGTAAAAACGTGCACAAATATACTTTATAACAAATCGTCACTGTATTTAAAGCAAAAAATATTCACGAACCGAGAAAACCCTTTAACTTACAAGTCACTGCTAACACCATCTACAGCCGTGGAACGGAACCGAACGCGATCGAAGTACTCATAAAAATAATCATCTTAATTAGACGAGAAACGCTAGTTACGTCGGCACGGTTTCTTTGTATGGAATGAGGCATCGGTATGCTAGTATTATATTATCTGTGGTATTGGCATTAGCCGCAGCTGACTAGAAGCCAATCCCCATTTACTTAAATTGTAGTATGGAAAAGGTTAAGAATATGGACAAATTTAAAAAGCTACGTACCTACCACCTAGTTTCAAAGTATGTTTAATTAAACGTTCAAGAGTTCTTCATTAAAATGACGTCAGCAAGTTGTATAAGTACCTATCTACACCCTCAGTTGTAGATCCTGTATATCACCAAAAATAGAAACATACAAAAAAGTTACTGACTACCTTAAAACTAACTCATACAGTTGCTTGGCTTTATCAGACATTGGAGATGCGAGGATTGTATTACAAATGCCCAAATCGTAATTTTTACAGCATCCAAAGACATTGATTCTTGTATTTTCATTCCGGACACACGCCATCAGGATATGAAAAACATCATCAACTATCCACAATCATCACAATTCGGGGACAGAACTTTCTTCATTAGATAATAAAATTTGTTTGATGGAATATGTCCAGAACGAAGTCTTAAAGCTATGGCAATTAAGTTTCTATTCAGGTAACAGTCAATCCATGGAACTCGAGAAATTCCTGGATGGATAGTTCGGTACCATATACCCTTTTCTTTTGACCTTCCGTTAAAATATTCCTGCCAAAGTTTTAAACATTATTTTTTTGCCTTTCTAAAGTATTTTAAATACAGTGGAGTAATATTCATGGGGACTCCATCAACACATGCTTGCTTGGCGAGCAGATCAACCTTATCATTTTCCTTTAACTGAACATGCGACGGAATCCATTGAAGACATACAGTTTTTGAATTGGATTGAAGTTTTAAAATCGCTTATACGTTACTTTATTGCTTCCAGAAAATCATTAAAAAACAATTCTAAAGGGAAGGACTAACGACTCTTTTAAAAGTCGTAATATTGCTTATAATCCTATTTAATTAACTTGGAAATAAAAGAGGGAGGTACTTCTTTTACAATGTTTATTGGTACAAGGTGGAAATGGTAATGATCAACCAATAACATCTACTATGAGATTCAGCTTGAGGCTAACATTATAATTACATACACCTAAAAAAGGTTAATTCAAAAATAAAAATTAAGAACCAAACTAAAAAGACGTAAACAAGTAAAAAGGCATGCTGTGCAATCGGAGGATACATATTCGCGAGCTAGCTGACCAAAACCAATGTTCTATGTTCTATGTTATTAGGTCTGGTTTCCGCACTTAGTCCTTCAAGTGGACCATTGTGCGTGGGCCATGGCGGCCGTTGGGTGGATTATTCCATCCAGCCCACCTCCCTCCAGAAGCCAATTAGGGCTCCTGGTTTTCTTAGAACTTCTGTGTAAGATCTGGGCGACCCGAGGGTTAGTGTTCTAATCTGGGTGACCCCTGTGCATTCAAAGAGAACATGCGTAACGGTTTCCTCAGTCTCCATACATGCCCTGCATAGAGGACTGTCCGTTATGCCTATTGTGTGGAAGTGTTTGTTAAGTGAGCAGTGTCCCGTGGTGGTCCCCGTCACCAGGCGCAGGCCATTCCTGTCCAGGCGTAGCAAACGTCTGGTAAGCCTACTGTCCAAAGATGGCAGAGCTTCTTTGGACTGCCTACAGCCTGGTGCCGAGGTCCACCAGTTTTCCGCCTGTGCCTGGGTGAATTCCTGTAGCCACCTGCGTATTTGGTTGAAGGGGATGGGTACAACAGGTTCGGGTCCATGGACCGCCGTGCTGGAGCCGCGTCTCGCAAGCTCGTCAGCCGCGTCGTTGCCCAACGATCCGCTGTGGCCCTTTATCCATTGCAGTGTCACCGCGTTGCGACTAGATATGGTTAATTGTTCCAGTGCGTTGTGACATTCTAGTACTAATTTCGATGTAATATATTTCCTCCGTAAAGATTGGAGGACTGAGGCACTGTCGGAGAGTATACGTATGTGAGTGTCCGTAACCCTCCTGGCTTCTAGGGCGTGGACCGCCAATATGATGCCCACACATTCCGCCTGGTAGACGGTGTTGAACCCTCCTAGCGGTCTGGATATATTTATATTTAGGTCGTGTGAGAAGACTCCGACTCCGGTACCGGAGTCCGTCTTCGATCCGTCAGTGTATACTCTCATCTCTTTCGGACCTGAGTAGTCACATCGTTCTTCAGTAAGTATTATGTTGTAGTGCCTATGAAAGTGGTGTATTTTTGGGGCTTTGTCGCATGGTGACGCTAACATAGGTTTTCGCTTGATCGCTTCCTCTTTTATGCGTGTGTGCTTAATTCTTGAGTCTTTATTTAGGGTACCTGATAGATGGAGTCTAAAAGCGGCCAGGGCTGCCTCCTCCCGCACAATAAGATGCAGAGGTGGCAGCCCCAGCATTGCCTGTAGGGCGGCCGTGGGTGTAGTTCTCATGCTGCTAGTTATTGCAATACAAGCTAACCGCTGCAGTTTTTCGAGATCTCTTTGGGCTGTACTGAGGTCTGTCCTGGGCCACCAGACCAGCGAGCCGTATGTAATGATTGGTCGGATGACTGTGGTGTATAGCCAGTGGGTGACCATGGGGCTGATCCCCCAGTTCCTGCCCAGCAGTCTCTTGCACTGCCACAGGGATATACTGGCTTTTGTCGTGATATAGTTCATGTGTTTCGCCCAATTCAATTGTTTGTCCAAATAAATTCCCAGGTACTTGGTTTCGGTTGAAAGGCTTAGGGTTGTTCCGAAGAATTTTGGTAGTTGCATTGTCATCGGTTTCCTCTTTTTCGTGAAGAGGATTAGTTCCGTTTTTGTGGGGTTCACTGAGAGTTGGTGTTCGCTGCACCATTCTTCTACTAGTTTTAGGGCTTGACGCATGAGATTGCATAGAGTGTTTTCGTGGGTCCCGTTTATTATTATTGTTATATCATCTGCGTATCCAACAGTGAAATAACCTTTGTCGTTAAGTGTTTTGATGAGGCTGTCTGCTACTAGGTTCCACAGGAGTGGCGAAAGGACGCCCCCCTGTGGGCAGCCCTTCGCGACGATGGCTCTTGTGGTGTTGTTAACCGTGACTTGAACCGCTCGCAGTTTGAGCATGTTGGTGATCCAGCCTCCTAGGGTCGGGTCTATGCTATGTCTGTCGAGGGCCGTGTTTATGCTGTTGAACGTGGTCTTATCAAAGGCACCCTCGATATCAATGAAGGCAGCCAGTGCTGAGCATTTATGGTCCACTGCGCATTCAATTTTAGAAACCACGTTGTGCAACGCGGATTCTGTTGATTTGCCTGTGGAGTACGCATGCTGTTGTTTGTGAAGTGGTTTTACCCGGAGAGGCCCATCACGGATGTGCCTATCGCAGAGTCTTTCGAGGGTTTTCAGTAAGAAGGATGTAAGGCTTATAGGTCTATACGCCTTGGGTTGTGTGTAATCAGTTTTGCCAGGTTTGGGTATGAAGATGACTTTCACCTCACGCCATGCAAGAGGTATGTATCTAAGTGCTATGCTGGCCCGATAGATCTCCAACAGCCATGGTGTTAGATAATCAACCCCCCACTGCAGCAGGGCCGGGAAGATGCCATCCAGCCCCGCCGACTTGAAAGGTTGAAAGGTGTTGATAGCCCATTTTATCCGGTCTACTGTTACTATATTGTGGGCTCTTGACCAGTCTTGTTCCGTTGGAGTCCATTCGGTATCAGTTTCCCACGTCCTGTCCTCCAGGATTTGACAGTCTGGGAAGTGAGTTTCGAGGAGGACCTTGCCGGTCTCGTGATCAGTTTGTGTGTATGAATTGTCGGGTTTTTTCAGCGTGCCGAGGGTTCGGTCCTGATCGGTTGATAGTATCTTCCGTACCCTGGCGGCTTCATTATTTGTCTCAATGGATTCACAGAATTTCTGCCACGCCGATCTCCTGGCGGTTCTAATCTGTTTTTTGTATACATATTGGGTCTCTTTATATATCTCCCAGTCATCCGGGAGTCTTGTGTTTTTTGCTCTGTTAAATTGCTTACGCAGCGTTTCTCTGAGTTTACCAAGTTCCGCGTTCCACCAGGGGTTCCTCTCATTCCTGCTTTGTGGCGCTCTTGATTTACAGCATGCATGGTAAGCTTCGGTTAGATATTCGGATAATTTTGTTACGGTGTATTCTAATTGTGCTTGGTCCCTTATGGTTACCAGTGCTTGATGCCTAGCTAGAAGTGAGGCCAGAAGGTTTTTATACCCGGGCACATTGGTACGCCTTGGGTTTCGCCTCGGTGCGGGTTTTTTAGTGTTTGTAGTTAGTGTAAAACGGATTCTTCTGTGGTCTGAGCAAGAAGGCTCGTCCGATACGTGCCAGTTTGTGATAAGGTTTGTCGCGTTTTCTGTAGCGAGTGTTAGGTCTATAATCGTTTGCCCGCGGACCGTGACCCAAGTGGGTTCTGAGCCGCGGTTAACGATGTTAAGATTAGTGGAGAATAAAAAGGTGGATAGTACCTCTCCTCTGGAGTTCGGTGTGTCGCTGCCCCAGAGTGGATGGTGGGCGTTTGAGTCGGTGCAGATGATCAGGTCCAAACCGGCGCGCTCGCAGTGCTGCACCAGGTCAGCCAACTCCTTTGGTGGGCAGTCTGTGTCCTCACCTGGCATGTATGCCGAGGCCAGTACAACATCCGGGACGCTACCTTCGGTCTGGAGCCTGACAGCTGTCAGGTCTCTGGACCAAAACCAAAAGTATCCTTCAACTGCACACTATGATATTCTTCTTGTTTACCCACGACTTTTTAGTTCGCTTCTTAAGCAGTCGGGTTTTTTGATTTTTTAATAACCTTTTTTATATATTTTTTTTTAATTAACAACGTTTAACATTTAAGTGTTATATATTTTTGAGATCACCTCTTAAAACCCTTTATATTGATACCCCACACGGTGGATTTGGAAGGAAAAAAATAGGACCCCCACAATTAGGCGCCCAAAATCCGCCATTTTTCTGTTATCCAATTTTAATGTAGCTAGTGACACTTGCAAGGTCAATACGAATCGATTAACGTAAGAATCATCAAAATCACCGAAGATCAGAACCATCCGAGAACCCCCACTTATGGAGAGTGTCTTTACTGCGGCCGGCCAACTTTTTCGAAAGTGCCACGGCAACAGGAAGGCTCGACGAAGTGGTCAGGAAGTTGCTACTGAGAAATTCTGATCTAAATTTGCTCTACAGATGTAGACATGAAAAAACGTTTTCGCATCGATGTGGTATTGTCACATGACGCCTTAAAACAGCAAACAAAATGCCTCGAAATGCGCATCGGCCACAACTTCTCCTACTAACGAAACTAAACCTTTTCACACCGCGATTGCACGGATAATGTTCAGATACAACACTTTGATATCACACAGTCGACACTCGTTTCGTCTGGCGTGTTGCCACATGTTTGTAACATGAACTAGGTATAGTAGTGTAGTTGTTTACGATGCTGGTTAGTAGTTGATTGTCATGAGTGATACAAAACGTCAATCTTCACTCATGATCACTGTTTACGGATTTACACAAGTCAATCGCTATAAATTTCGCTCCTTGTTCAAATTATAACGCAGTACTTGTAGTACTCCTACTGGGAGCATTAACCTGATATAAAAGAACGTATTTTAGCCCTGATGGACAATCTCGTATTTTTTAAGGAACATTTAAGCTCGCACGGTAGTCGAAAATGCTTGGGATTCACCACGTGATGATGTGAAACGGTTGGTCAATGCGATATATTTTTGATTGATTGCCAATCGCTATAGTCTAAAAAATGTCACTCTGTATTGAGCCCAAGCTACCTTTAATGTTGAAAACTTCCAGAATTTGATTCATTGCTATCAACATACGATTTCTAATTTACATAATAATGCAAACTTAGCTCTGATTCGGCACTTGGCACCAACTTCTACACCCTCAATCATAATAACGAAGATACAGTCGGCAGAACTAGGTCGAAGTTGGATCTAATCTAGACTTATGGTAGACCATTATGCTTTGTAATCTGAATATTTGTGCTTAAATATTATTTATTTACATGAATGGAATATGTTTTATAAAATTTACCCGCGGCTTCCCTCTCGTGACCTGGAACCATGTTTTTTTCAAATACAAGACTATGACCTTCAGTCATAATGGAACCTTTCTATCAGTGACTTATGTATTTATGACTTCCGACGGAAGGTTATGTTTTTTTAAATAAGATCGGAACTTCCAAAGATTAGATTTGTAAACAAAAATAAAAGTTGCACCTACCCCAACTTAAGAAATGAACGTGAGTTTATGTATGTACCTATGTATGTAAGAACATTGATGCTTACAGCACCCGTGCGGCGGTGTTAACATGGAACATTTATTGCAGATCTCTCTTTGTACAATACAATACAGATGTCTAGGAGCACTTTTATAGCATAACTTACAAATAGTTGCAGAAAAGCCAGGCACCTCAAAAATCTATCCAACATTTCCTAAAAGATAAAGTTTAAATCTGGAACGTTCGTGCCACAAGTGGGTAGGTGCTCACGTATTATTCGAGTTTCAAATTGGGTCTTATTCATTCGTCTGCACTGTAGTGATGAATGAACAAAACGTTTCTTTTTGTTTTCTGTAGCTAAGAGGGTTGGTGATTAAATGAGGGAAGGGAATGAATTTTAGCTCGGTTTTGAATGGGATTGGGTAATGAAAAATAATTATGTTATTGTTAAACTTATCAAAATATTCGTGTCTACGATTTGTCTTTATTTTATTCTCTTGTTATGCAGAATCGCCGACTTTTAAAGCTAGTTTGACACCTAAGCAAAATAAATCGCATATCGGTGGTATCATTTGAACTACGAAAATCACCCTTGCTGCTAAGACATAAGGGCGTTGGCCTTGTCAAATTGTTACCACTGAATAGCGGCAGGTTGTAGTAGGTTTCATAAGAAATACTGAATGGCGTAGAATTGTTACGAAGTTATTAATTTAAGATTCTCATCTTAAACAAAACATGACATTCACTTCAAAGGTAGACTAAACAACTTTTCATTTATCTTTCAACATTTTTTGTAATATTTCTCGTTTTGTAAGAAAATAAAAAGAAAAATTAAATAAACTTCAAGCACCTAAAAATGAACTAAAACTAGGGCAAAAGTCTGGAGGAAATATTGTCTGTATACTGAAAACATTTCTTCAAATAAATATTTTAGCTTACTTTTTAGAACAATAATACAATTAAAACTTCTAACAACCACTTCTTGCTGTTGTTTGAGCATAATTATTTTGCACTGAAGTGTGTTTTTGTTTTAATAACATTTATTTGGAAACTCTAATTGTTACTTTAGTTCCAGGAATTTAGGAACACTGTTTCTAGTTTTTAGAGACCCATACCCGAGGGGCCAAACGAGGCCATATTGCTGTCACTTACGTGTCCGTCTGTCCGTGCGTCGTCTGGCACATAGGTTTTACAGCCAAATGGAGCTACAGTTTTAGAGACCCATACCCGAGGGGCCAAACGAGGCCCTATTGCTGTCACTCACGTGTCCGTCTGTCCGTCCGTCGTCTGGCACATAGGTTTTACAGCCAAATGGAGCTACAGTTTTAGAGACCCATACCCGAGGGGCCAAAAGAGGCTCTATTGCTGTCACTCACGTGTCCGTCTGTCCGTGCGTCGTCTGGCACATAGGTTTTACAGCCAAATGGAGCTACAACTACTTCCTATTGACTGACCTATGAAGTTCAAATTTGGTGGTGATGTTTATTATTACTTACTTACTTAGATTTTATTAACAAACACCAATATATTGATAAATCAGGTTTTTGCTTTGAAATTACCTCTTTTTATCTATTTTAAGACAAGTTATATAAAAATGTTTAAGCACAACATTCTAATGCATAAATTTGTTTACGCATAATGATATAAAAACTTTTTTTTAAGCATAACAAATACGCATAATAATTAATTCCTAATATTTAAAACACTAATACACATTTTTATACAATATAATTAAATAATTCTCGAAGAGCAGTGTTGGCCCAGTGGTATCAGCCGCGACTTACAAGTTGTAGGTCGTGGGTTCGAACCCAGGCAGGCGCTTTACTTTGTGTAAATTATTTCATCATCACTGCTCTCAAAAACGGTGAAGGAAAACATCGTGAGGAAACCGCCATGACCTAGAACCAAAAATTCGAAGACTTGAGACATCCACCAACCCGCACTGGGCCCGCGTGGGGGATTACGGCCCATCCCCTCTCACAGAGAGGAGGCCTTTGTCCCAGCACATGAATAGGCTGATGATGTGGTGTGATGAATTCTCGTTCTATGATTATATGTTCTTTTTCTGGCTCCTCACTGCGCTCGTCGCGATCGCGCTCGCTTCGCTCGCATTTTGAATTGTCTCTCGTTTTCTGTCAAACATGTCGCCGCTCGCGCTATACTGCGCTCGCTCCTTTCTGTTAGCTAGGTTCTTGATACCCTGGGAGCCAGGTTTTTTTTATCAGGTAAATAAATTATATACTTCAAAACTTGCATATTTACAAGCAATTGCTAAAAATATACACTATAAATATAATATAATATAAAAAATAAAACACGCCTACCTTGTCAAAAAGTGATTTTTGTCAGATACATGACTATTCATTAATTAATTAATTATTTGTAATGCATGACAGTTACATAATATTATATATAATAAAATAATGTAAAAAATACGTAAAAAAACTCAAATTTGATTCCGTTACTCCTATTCATTTTTATGCTTTAATACTATTATGATAATAGGGCTAGTAATATTATGCGAATTAAAATTATCCCAAAACAAATTGGCCTTGTAGATAATTATGCTAACATAAACTGTATGCCGAAAAAAAATATGGCAAAGAATTATTGTGGCAAAAAAAATATGCCAAAACAGTTATGCCAAAGTATATTAGGAAAAAGAACAATATGCGAAAAAAAGGAATACCTAGTGGGTTATATATCGGTTCGTTTGTTCTCCCCAAAATTCCAGGTGCCTTTTGTTTGATACCCCCGTAAACAAAAAAAAGGTGACATTAAAATATCAAGGGAATGATAGCTCAAGTAACAACGTACTCCGTTTTGCTGCAGAGCGTAAAATCATTCTTAATGACCTTTAGAAGATATTTGTCAGTTAGCCTCTCATGTCTTACAGTAAGACTTTACGAGCGGTAGGCAGACTATAATAGAAAAATAATTAGTAGAAAAAATTGGTTCTTATTAATGCGAATTATATTTTAATCTTCTGGGGTGGTTTACCTGAGTTTTTCGTCTTAGAGATAAACTAAAAAAGTGTATCTATTCTTATTCTCTTAACAACCCCTTCATTCCAGGTCCAACGAAGTACCGCGACATTCAATTCATAATCAAACCAGCCAATCATTTCTCCATACCAAACATAAACCTATAATATTCACAAAACACACACCAACTTTCCTTATAACCGATACCCGTATTTTCCTTCTAAGATCAAAAAGAAATGACCTTCCTCTCCTTTAATATACGATAGTTCTGAAAATAAACACAACTGGGTCCTTAACTCCCTACTCAAATAGTAAGAGGACCCTTTGGGGTCCTTGGAAGGGAACTAACTGAGGGTCCCAAACTCTAGGGGTTCTTAAAGCCATGGCAATACAAACACTTGTGAGTATCTTGTGAGTATATGGATCATGTATCGTGTATCATGTGTCTTAGATAGATGAGGGAAGCATTGATGTAGCAGGCATGCGTAGCTGGTTGGCACGAATATGTATGTAAGAATGTTTAATTTTGCATCGGAACCCCGTTTAGTACAGCTGTACCAATATACTTTTGTAAATTACACTTTTTGACAAATTTTGATCGAAGCGATTTAGTTGAAATTTGGCATGGAGATAATTTGAGACCCTGGAAAAGAGATAGGATAGTTTGTATTCCCTTGGGATGATAAAAAACTTTTTACGCGGGCGAAGCTGCGGGCAGAAGTTAGTAAGCAATATTTCTTGGGCTGAAAGTACCTACTCTCGAAAAAAAAAAAAAAATCAGTATAAAAGTTACGACGGTAGTTATGTTTCGGCGGTCGGGGATTTACTTAAAAAAATATTTATTTATTACACAATTACTTTAATTATAAAAATACAGGATATTTAGCTGGTGGCTGATGCAAGACTCAATATAATACAAAGAAAAATAATGATATCTAATTTTGCGGTAAATGCAAAGTTGCAAAACGACGCATGTTGACGGTGACTGCTAACTCAGCGTAAACGTCTGTTACGATGAGTTAACTCCTCCCTCCATAGGATAGAAGCAACTCTTGCTTCTGGCGGCGTCCGCGCTGCCCTAGGTGTCCACCGGGATGTTCTTTGTTTTCCATTGATACAGTTTCCAGGATGCTGCTGCGACCAGTAGGATATATAGGATGATTGTGCTCCAGCTAGGTGTAACTGCTATGGTTGGCCAATTATCTTCTTCTGGCACGGAGATGTCACCTGCTCTGTTGATAAGTTCGTGGATGCTGTCTAGTGAGATGTCTTCTAATTGGAGTTCGTATTGTATTGATTGTTCTGAGACTTGATGCTGCTCCGGTAATGGTATGACCTCGTTGATAACGACCGTGTCGGTGTGAGACCGCAGTGTCTTATTCATGATGTTCATCTGGCAGTCTTCTGTTAGTGTAACGAGATGAATTCCCGACAGCTTCTTGTAATCTGTCTTGGAGTTGCATTGTGTTTTGGTAACTTCTTCTTCTCTGAGGACGAGTAGCCAGTTGTTGTCTCCGATCTTCTGAACTTTTCCTCTTCTTAAGTTCATCTTAGCGTGAGTGCAATTTGCTGGGCGATGCTGGATGAGTGATAGTATGCAGTCATCTGAGTCTTCAATTCTTCTGGTGTCGAGGAGCTTGCAGAGCTGGGTGTTGTCGGTCAGTGGCTGACAGTCTTCTTCCAGGTAAGCGTACTCATCGTTACCAAGTGCCAGGTATTTTGATTTTGGAATGATAGTGAGGTTACTTTTATTTGGGATAGAATAGAGATGGATAAGGTCGTAGGTTTTTGAGGTAATTGAGGGGATTTCGAGAATAAAGTTAACAGAGTGTTCTGTGCTGTAAGCTTTAACTTTTATTGACTTCTCTATCCTGTATATGTTACTAATGCTAATACTATCTACTGGTTTAAACATAAACATACTTTCTAAGTTTCTTAACTCTTCTATTAAATTCTGAGGACTTATAATACTAGGATGCATGGTGCCTATCTGAGCAAAAGTCATAGCATCTTCTAATAACATTAACCTATCTAAAATTATCTGTAAACTAAAATCTATCTGTACGTAAATATCTAGGAAATGTAAATGGTTAGAAAGGTTGTTGGAATTATTTGTAATATTTTGTAATACACTAGCCAAATGTTGCTGATTATTATTTAATTTTGTTAACTGTTTACTAAACTCATCGATTGTATTGTGTGCTAATACCAAGGATTTCCTTTGTGAATCCTGTACGTTTCTAACTCTGTTTTTAATGTTTAAAATTTCTGCTTCAAACTTAGCTGCATCTTCTTGGTCGAGATTACCTGTGATAGACTTAACGACAGTACCTAATCCATCTATCAGACCGCGGCGCTTTCTAACTTGCGGCGTTAAAGATTTAATCTTCTTACCAATAATATTAAGGCTATATTCTATTTGATTCCTATACGTTTTATGTAATTCTCCAGATGCTGTACTCTCAGCGTTTTTCGTGCTAGCATATAGGGACATCAATTGGATAGATGTAAAGTGCAGATTGCTAATGTTGTAAACGCAAGCAAGGCTAAAGTAGTTGTCTTGTTTAAGGAGTTGACCTTGTTTAAGGAGGAGGATACCATTGTCGTTACCTATTTGGGTAATGGTTACGGTTGCTGTTGTGTTGAGCACGACAGCTCCTGCGATGAAGATCCTGCAACAAGATGAGGCCTCCGTAGTAGTTTGAAGTGAACCCTAATGGACTTAGAATTTGGATGGTTACCTATTATTTCAGCCACATTATTTGGGTGAAGATGTATGATCTTGTACGGTCCTTTGAAGACTGGCTTCGTCTTGTCACTGCGTGCTGACTTTGCTACCTGTTTATAGACAGTTTCACCTACCTTGAATTTAATTTCTTCTGCTTCTTGGTTACGTTTAGCAATCACCTGCTCCTTGTTTTTGGACATGACGTGTGCGGCGATGCACTCTTGAACTGCCTCTGCGTTGGCCCGGTGCTTAATAACATAGTCCTGGTAAAATTCTTTTGGGTAGTATAATTCTAGAGGGTTTCTGGATGCTGTGTGTCCGAATAATAACTCATGAGGTGTATAATCTGTTGCTGAATGGATAGCGTTGTTGTACGCTATTATAGAGTACTTCATAATTAGCTGTATAGGATCATCTTTGTTAGTCATTCTTTGTATCCTAATTATTTCGGCTAGGGTAGAGTGTAAACGTTCAATAGGGGAATTAGAATTAGGATTATAGGGTGTCGTGAAGTGTACGTGAATGTTATGTAGTGCGCAAATTTCTTTAATAACATCGTTGTCGAATTTAGTGTCTGAATCTGTGGTTATTTTATTCGGTAAACCTAACACTGAGAAAACGTTTAGCAATGCTTCAGCTATATGGACGCTACTGCATGCTGTTAGTTGGACTGCCTGGGCGTATTTAGAGAAGTTATCAATGACTGTAAGGAACGTTGCGCCTCCGGTTGAGTAAAGGTCCATAAATATATGCTCCATCGGTTTACGAGGGGTATCGGTTATAGCTAAAGGTGGTTTAAGAGGGTTGCGTTCGTATTTAGATTTCAAACATGTGTCGCATTGATTAACGAATCTTTGAATGGTAAGAAGCATGTTTGGCCAATAGTAATTCCTGTGCAACTGTTTATACGTCTCCTGAATACCACGATGAACCGTCTTACCTTCATGATATTTCTTAATCAACTCTTGTTGTTCCGGTTTGTTTTCTACTAGAGTTACGCGTGTTGTACATTTAAGTAGCTTAGGGCCTCTGTCGTTAAATATTGTTGTGTAAACTCTAGAAAAGGCATGGTATAATTCTTCATTATGAAAGTAACAATGGAATATACGATCAGCAATGGTGTGCTCTTTAAGGAATCTAATTATCTCGGACTCTGTATTATTTACTGGGATAAAGACATCTTTTATAACTACCTTTGAGTTAGTGGATCTGTTATCTACTCTATACATAGAACCGGGTGTTGACCTAATGTGGAACTGTTTTAACTGCCTATCAATAGCGTCTGCTATGATGGGTATACCTTTATTTTCGTTGTCAGGCTGTGTATGTCTTGTAGACACTAGTTCAGGTTCAGCTGACACTACACTCATGCTATCCGTACCTATATTAGATTCGGGAATACTTGGGGTTTGTAATTGTACATTTTCACTGGGTGCTTCTGTGTCTGTTTGATTTTCGGCTTCTCTACGCAGGTTTTCGAATATTCTATTAATTATCTCATCGTCTTCGTTATCGTCTAAATTAACAGCTAAAGAGTCGACACTACCGTGGAATATTTTAATACGTGATAGAGCGTCTGCGTTAGTGTTTTGACGCCCTTTCTTGTATACAACCTTGTAATCATATTCTGAGAGTTTTAGACGCCATCTAGTTAATTTTGAATTGGGGTCTTTTAATGACATAAGCCAGGTGAGAGGCCTATGGTCCGTATATATGATGAACTTTCTACCATAAAGATAGGGCCTAAAGTATTTTATTGCCCATACTATAGCGAGTAGCTCCTTTTCTATTGTAGAGTAACGCGATTCGGTATCTGATAGTGTCCGGGATGCGAATGCTACCGGTTTGTCGGATCCTACTATTCCTTGGGATAATACCGCACCTAATGCTACGTCCGAAGCATCGGTGGTGAGGATGAAGGGCTCATCAAAATTAGGGTACTGTAGTATTGGAGCGTTAGTTAAAATTTGTTTGCACTTATTGAAAGCTTCTAAGAAATCCGGGGAGTGTATGACTTTATTTTTTTTTCTTAAGGCAAAGGGTCATTGGTTTAGTAAGCTTAGCGAAATCTTTTACGAATTTTCTGTAATATCCGACCAAACCTAGGAAGCCTTTTATTTCCTTCTGGGTCTTAGGTAAGGGGAAGTTAAGTACGGCTTTTATCTTGTCTTTGTTTGGTTTTAAACCTTCATCTGTTAGTTCATGTCCTAAGAAGTTAACCTGTTTTTGTAGGAACTGTGATTTATCCAACTGGATCCTTAGATTATGTATTTTGAATCGATCGAATACTTGTTTTAATTTTTCTATGTGTTGTTGCAATGACGTAGATATTATTATTACGTCATCTAAGTATGTGTACACATTGTCTATGCCTCTTAATATATGGTCCATTAGTCTTTGAAATGTACTTGGTGCATTTTTGAGTCCAAATGGCATTCTAAGGAACTCATAGTGCCCTCGTTCTGTGGTGAATGCGGTTTTTTCAGTATCATTAGGGTGCATTTCCACTTGGTGAAAACCACTAGCAAGGTCTAGGGTTGTGAAGTATTGAGCTCGTCCTAATCTATCTAATATGTCGTGAATGTTTGGTAAAGGGTATTTATCTTCAATGATACGTTCATTGAGTCGTCTGTAATCAATTACAAGTCTCCATTTGACATTGCCTGAGGAATCGGGCTTTTTGGGTACGATATGAACGGGACATGACCAAGGAGATATGCTCTCTCGCACGATACCTTGCTGAAGGAGCTTATCCACTTGTTTACGAATTTCTTCGCGTTGTTGAGGAGCTTGTCTGTAACTACGTACAAAGACTGGTGTATTATCGCTTAATCTGAGCTCGTGTTTAACAGCGTGTGTAAAAGTGAGTGGTATATCTTCTGCATAGAACAAGTCCCTATACTGATAACATAAACGGGTTATTTCGCGTTTCTTCTTCGTTCATGTGGTCTGTACGGATTTTTTGAAGGTTTTTGTTTAATATACGGTCAATGTTATTATCTACCTGTATGGTATTAATATCGTGACTAATGTTTTTATTGGCATTGGAAAATGTTTCTAATTTAATTGACGGGTTAAGCGGGATACACTTCTTTTGATCACTATGATTAATTAACAATGTTTTAAAAGAACCGTTTGTGACGTTAACTATAGCTGCTGGGGACATTAAATCATCTGACCACATTAAATCGTCGTGAAGGTATTGTCCATCTAAGTAGTTAGTTTTTACTTTGACTATCTTTTCGCATCTAGGTTCGATACTTATCTTTTGGGGTGGAGAACTAAAGTGTATTGGTATTTCCGCCGTAGATGTACGTAACACATTGTTATTTAAATCAATGTTACTCTTTAATTTTTGCAGAAGGTCCATTCCGATAAGACCTTTATATTTAGGGTCGAAATCGAATATTAGGAACTTATGTGTTATATCACTATTAAACGCGGGAGGTAAGGGAAGGTACACTACTTTGTCGTGAACTGATGAACTGTGTGCAGTATTAATTTGAAAGGGTTCTGTTTCTACACAGTACTCAAATATGGTGCCTGCAACTACGTCAGTTGCTATAGTTGAATGACTGGCCCCTGTATCTAATAGAAACTTACCGTCAAACTCTGGTAGTATTATGTACGGTAAATATTTCTTGGTCTGGAAATTGATTGAAACTAAGTCTGGTTGTCTCGGTTGGTGTCCAGGGTAAAATCCTGGTCACGACTTACCTCTTGTTCGTCCATGGTTACATTCGGCTCAAGTGCTATGCCGTTACCGTCTGTGATGGTGTTATAGAGCTCCATGTCACTGGATCCTGGTTGATCTTGAGTGGCCATCTGTATTGGAATGTAGAACAACTGCTGTGCGAACTGTGGGTTTTCTGGCTTACCTGCCGTACGCATTGTGACGTCCGATGATACTGGCGTGAGAACTGGTGGTTTTGGAATGTTAGGTTGATTCCTAAAGTTATTTGAAGCATTCGGTCTAGAGTTACCTGATGCTGGTTTGGACTGCCAGGGCAATACAGATTGTACCCATTGTTGACGCTGTTCGGGGGTCCTATAATTTGGTTGAGGTGCAAAGTTTTGTGGGGAAATAATAAAGCCAGGTGCAAACGGGCTTGCTGTATTACGGATGGGATTATTATTGCCTGGTTGTTTAGATAACTCCCTTGGCTTTGCTTGTGACGTTGAAGGATTATTGCTGTAATTAGCTCTATTATACGAAAGCCTAGCTTCTTCTTGTCTGGCCACTATGATGGCTGTTTCGAAGGTGTCCGGTTTGGCGATTCGAACGCCCAACGAGACATGGAAGTCTAACTGGTTTATATACTGTTCAATAACCATCTTTTCGTAATACGTTTTATTCCCATGTTCACCTACGGAATGCAGAGTATCTAAAAGCTCGCGGAGGCGTTTGCCGAAGCTTTCAGCGTCTTCTGTCTTAGACTTACGCACTCGCGTTAACTCCTGCATTACTTGTATTTCGTTTCGTGGTTCACCAAGGCGCCTAACTAACGCGTTCTTAATTGTTAGCCATGAGTCTAAGTGGCCTTCGTACGCTATTGCGTCTATGGCTAGCCCACTAAGCCTACTTTTAATTAAGCAGATGAATGCTGGGTGCGAACGATCTGCCTCGGAAGTTAACAGTAATAAGTTTTCTACTTCCCTAATATAATAATTAAGTAATTTAGGATTGCCATCATATCTTGGCATCAAATCTGCGATTAGTTTATAAGGTTTATAGTTGGCATCATAATCCCTGAGCGACATTGTTTTTCTGTAGCTTTTCTACCTAGTGGCGCTCGGCGCGAAACAATAGAGGTGTCAAATTAAACACTTGGAATTTACGCGTGGGATAGTTAACGCTACTTATTATAATTTTGTGGCTGCCTACTGCGATTTTAGCTTAGAGACAGATACACAAAGATTAACATAAAATACAAAAATTATAATAGGGCAGGAAATAGAGCAAGGACACTTGGTAAAACGAGAGTACTTACCAAAGCAGCCACTGCATCTCCTGTCGAGTCGAGTCTCCTCCAACGCAGCTTCCTCCAATTCTCCGGAGAATTATCCCGATGACCGTAGAGGTGTCCGACCGCGCGATAGGTTCTTTGTAGATCACGAAGGAACGATTTGAGAACCGTCGTTCTTAAGATGAAGAGTTGGATTCGATCTTAGAACGTCGCGATCCTACCGACTGCGCCAGTTATGTTTCGGCGGTCGGGGATTTACTTAAAAAAATATTTATTTATTACACAATTACTTTAATTATAAAAATACAGGATATTTAGCTGGTGGCTGATGCAAGACTCAATATAATACAAAGAAAAATAATGATATCTAATTTTGCGGTAAATGCAAAGTTGCAAAACGACGCATGTTGACGGTGACTGCTAACTCAGCGTAAACGTCTGTTACGATGAGTTAACTCAGTCCGGACGTAAAAACTAGAATTTCTGTTGTAATTTCACTAGTACTTTTTAATTTTGTTAAGACTTGCTAGTAAATTAATAGGAGTCAAAAAATTTCATCCCTCTGCATTCACAGACCATATTTCAATTAATTGCCGTATAATCATCTATCAAATCATAACATACTATCACATATCATAGCCTGTAGGGACGATTGAGTATGTCGAGATACTTATCGGTCGTATGTGACTCTTTTCAAAACCACAATTGAGGTCAAGTAGGTAGGGATGAATAGAGAGGGGCGGATAAGGACTTGGATACTCATTAAAACAATCAGGAAACAACTGTGTATATCGTGGTATTTTGTGTTTTGTAAGAGGAGTAATGCGGAATTTAAAGTGGGATGGTGTGAGTGTTTGTATTTATGAGTACGTATTTGTATGAATTAATGCAGAATATAGTAGGTGATTATTAGTTCGTGAGTAGTCAAACCATCAAGTTAACATTGACGATATTTTACCGAAAGACGCAGCGTTGAGAGGCCTCCCTCTAGGTGGACTGATGATCTGGTTAAGTTTGCGGGAGTCCACTGGATGAGAGACGCACAATACCGGTTGATATGGTGACGCTTGTGGGAGGCCTATGTCTGGTAGTGGACCACTTTCGGCTGAAATGATGATAATGATGACCATATTTTCTCTACTCAAAAAATGTCGGCTGTATCTAGTGCTAAAAGTTGACACCACAAACTACTTACGCTACATTCCAAGCTAAATATTACTTTTAAAGATAATACATCACAGAAACCACACGACAGCCAACAAACTATGTATTTTCTTTGCAAACTACGCCTAGCGACTGTCTACCGACTTTCTACACAAATATCCGAACACAGCTCATAATGTAACGTCAGCAAAACGAACTATGTCTCAGAAATACTAGAATGATGAATGTGTACAGTCAGAATGTACGGCAGGAAATGGAACCGCGGAGCCATGTTACAAACGTTATTGAATTCGTAAACTAAAATGACGCACGAAAATGTAATTTCATACTTTTTTTGCCGATCGTACGCGAGCTGGTAGGGTTGACAGATTTTATTGAAACGCGAAAATGAGCATGAAAATAAATTGAGCTCGTGTTAAATCAGAAAAGTATAAAAGGGTACAATGAGAATCTGATCTGGGGAAACAAAAGATTTTTATTGAATGCGTAAAAAATCGACTGGAGGGAAATGTGTTATTGTTCCATTTTCCTTGTTTTAAAGATTATAATAATCGGTTTGATTTTATAATACTGTTTAATTTTTATTGATTAATTTATAAGGAAGATTAATTTGTCGTCATATCAATTTATCTTTCACTCAATCCATTCAGCGTTTTCGGTTTATGAACTTTGTTAACTAATGAATAATAAAACTTTTATGAATAAAGTTGTTTTAGTGCTTAGACGATAGTCACCAGCCCTATTCCTTTACAGCTCTATTGGGAAATACATATTTTTATGTACTAAGAAGAATTTAATTTATTCCTTTTTGCTTATTTATCTTCAAAACTCGTCCCTTGGGCTCGCAAAGATCGCTATTTGTCACTGTCAAAAACGACATCAATTTAATTTTCGGCCATTCACTTCGGGTATTGTTTCATACTGTTGTGTCCGAGGATTCCTTTATTTTCTGGTCTTCAACATCAGTATCCATTACATTAATTTCAGTTGAAAGTATAATAGATATTGGTAAGTACCTATAGTGGCGAGTTGGCGACAAAGCCTTGGTGGGTCGTTGAACCCGGCTTCTCCATCCCCCTGTTTCCTAATTCTATTTCTGACTTAGGGAAATAATATAAAAAAGGTGACATAGACAATATTGTGTATCGTAATTTACAGTAAAATACAGAAGAATTTCGTGGTGGCCCAGTATTTTTTTTCTTTATAAGTATGTCTTGGACATCGGCGACATCGACGAAAGCAAACATCATGAGGAAACCTTGCATAGAATAATCAGCTTATAACGTTGTCACTACTCGGACACAGAGCTCATTAAATTTCTAGGAGAGGGAGTGGGCCGTAATTCACGACGCGGGCCCAGTGCGGGTCTGTTCCTTGACTTATAGTTATATAAGTTTTAATCGTCAACCCGCCCCATTGATTGATGCTCGTTCCTTCTCTCTTTGAGAAGAGGTCTTTGACAGTTACAGACTGGTATTCTATGCCATTAAATTGCACAAAAGAAATAAGAGTTTAACTCAAAGAAAATTATAATCTATCATAAAAAATAATCTGTGCAAACTTTAAAAAACTTCGGAAATAAAAGTTGGGAACTGCCAAACTGAACTCTCAAATCATGATTCACAAAATTACTAACGAATTTTTCTTGTCGATGACAAAAAAGAAGAGCTCATTCAGCTATCGTGAAAAGTCACAATAAGTTCAATGTCCGAACGCTGGCATTTTTGTTTTTCCTCCTTTCTTAATTAAACCTTTGTTTCAATGTTACGAAAGGATTTGAAAGAAAAAAAAGGTATTCGTGGAGTTTAATTATTGTACAAATTCTCAAAAAGTCTCCTCTGACTTTTTGGGCATTTTACAATAATTAAGGGTGAGGCCAAAATAACTTAATTTTATGAGTTGTGAGAGGCGTTTTTGAGTCGCGTAATTTACATTTTACTAGAATATTACACTCATTTTGCGTCGCCGTGTGATACAAATTGGACTTTAGTATGAAACCGTATGCAGAGTAAATTCCGCGACTCATTTTACGCGACTCACTGCTCAAAAAATTTTGTTCGTTTGGCCTCACCTTTCCTTGTTACAACCGTAAACTGCCGTGAAAGCTCCTCAGCCTTCACAGCAGTATACGGCATGCACCAAGAAAACGCCGTGCTCACAATCAGAGGAGGTAATGAATCTGAAAAACTTAACACCGCCATTTAGCGGAGTGCCAAAAATATACAGTGCCATATATTGGGGCGAACTTAATAACAAAACAAAAGTGTAATTTTATGAAATTCGAAACATAACATGGATTAATTCTTTCATTGAATAAAAAAAAAAAAAAGTTTTCTACAAATCTTCGAAGCAAATGGATTTTTAGATAATGGATATATTAATTAAAAATACAATACCCTTTGAACTACATACCTGTCTCTCCTTTCTCTCTCTGATTTACTCGTAAACACAACAGCATCGCACGTTTTAAGTCGTCAACACAAAAATCCGAACCTAAAAAACAGTTTTATTTTTTTATAAAACTTTAAGATAGATTCATTTGTCAGGCTTTTGTTCCGTTTCATGATTATTGCCGTGTTGAACAAAAAAGAGTTCTTAAACATTGGTCTTCACAATCTTTAGAGGATGGCAATCTTGCCAATAACTGTTCTGAGCCTCCCTTTTGTATTGAGTTCATTAACGAAGATTTTTTTTTTTTGATAAATTATTAAATGAAACGTTGTTTTTGACTGGCTGCTTTTGATAAGCATGAGGTCCTTTATTCGACAAAGTGTTGCTGGGTTTTTGTCTAGATTTTCTCAATAGCAGCCTGTAGTTTAGATCGGTGGCCGACAGTGACAAAAGTCTTGCTTCCTGTAACTTAACTGGTGAAATATTAGAAAAAAAAACAACATGTTTATTTTTCTTCCACAAATTACACTTATCAACTAAAAACTCAAAAATGGATATATAATAATAACGATATGCCACATAGTTATTTGTGGGAGACTGGTGCCTGAGCTAAGCTGTAAACTGTATTTCAGGACACCAGAGAGTTCCTCCTACAGGAAAATAAATATAATTATACATATAATTAAAAACACTACTATAGATAGATAAGCACCCTTCGTGGAATTCAGGTAAAATAAATTCCAAAAATAACCTACTATTAATAAGAAAGGACATAAAATACACCCGTATAAATATTATATTTCCACCGTAACCGTTCAATGTAAGGACTATATTTAATCGTCTACAATAATATTCAGAATAAATTGTACCTCTGCCTAAAAAGCAGTACCCAATTATATTCGACTTAGGTACCTATTATAATAATTTAATAAAATCATAATTATATGAGGTAGGTGCCTATTTAGATATATTATATTAAAAAAAAACTAATTTTAAGAATTTAGTGTATAATATAAAATATTTTTTGTAAGAACAGAAATAACATACATTCTGTTTTGGTTTTAGGTACCTGAACATTCTTAATATTGTAATTAAAACTAGGCATGTTAAAAGTCACACACAATGAGGTTTAACGCTCCCACAGACAAGTACGAAGCGACAATGCAACAAGGTTTTTTCTATCTGGTTAGAAGGTTCCTATATGTTGTGTTTCGGTAATTGTTTCATATTTGTTTTAATGTTCGTATGCACTTGTACCTCCTTGTCCTCTATCTCATTCCGTCATGCACTTTGTATATCGCTATCTCAGTCGCGAAATGCTACAGAAGATGCGAGTGTGTTTTATTATACTATGAACGTGCGTGAAGTGACATTTTTTAGTTCAACGTCTTCAAGCACAAGCCACAGCCGCATGCGCAAGACAAATACCGTGATAATCGAGCACCGCAAACCAGCTCCAGGAGAGAGATCAGCAACGCCAAGTAAGTGCATGTGATCCCATTCTTCCAGGCAGCTGCCGTTCATTTTTCTATTTTTCCTCTAGCAGTTGTCTAACATAACATATTGTACAAGTAACCATACCTACAGTCCACTCTCCAAAAAAATGTTATTTTTAAGGAGTAATTTCTATAAATTCTCCATCACTATAGAACCATTTTCTGAAAACGCATTCTAACACCCATATTGCACTGTTGCGTCACACTTTTCTGTGAGAACCTTTATTTAATAAAGATTCAGTAAGAGCTACCACAAATTCATTATCTATTCAATTAATACTATCTTTATGAGTGTCACTTATTTCATTATCATCATATTTCTCCTACCAAATGTGTCTGGCTTACTTTATTACTTAGGCATTAAGTCGGGCCGTGGATAAATTACCAGAATTAGGGTGCTCTCCCAACAAAGATGTGCGAAGTTCCTCGCTTGCAGTGAGGCGGCGCGAGGATGCGTAGTGAAGCTGTCGAAATATATAATGTAACTCTTTCCACCAAAGCTAGGCGAGGTAGTGGAAGGTAGTTAAGGATAGTTCCTTGCATCGTTTTCTTAACTTCCCTAGCACGTATCGCTCGCTCGCATCTCTCGTTTTCTTGTATGTAAAAAAACATTTATTTATTTATTTACTTTAACATAACACGGCCAAAGACCAATTACATTTATTAACGACGTTTTTAAAACGTACTAAATATTAAAAATAAACAACAGTGATATAATTATATATAACTACACGGCAGTCATACGCTCATCTCACAATACTCTAGACGTAAGAACAAGATCTTCTTAAATTTGTCCGCGAACACCTCACAAACATTATAACATATACATCTAAGAGAGCATAGCTCTGCTAGCCTTTCTCCACCAGAGCTACGCTTAGCCTGACTTAGAAAATGTATTGATCCCAATGGTGCATATTTTCGTCGCACCTCGCTATCTCGCTCATCTTCGATGGAAAAGAAACCTTATGTCAGACTGGGGGTAGTTACCAGAATAAATGAACGAATATTTCTTACTATTTGATGTTACTCTGTGACCTACAGACCTAGCTATGTTTCGTGTTTATTTCAAAAGCTTGAAGAATACTAATCTAGTTATTCCAAGTGCTTACGTACTTGAGTTGACTAAATAATTACTTTTAGGTAACTACTTTTGACTAAAAGTTTCTTTTCTGCTATTTACAATTTATTAAAGGGACTATTTTCTTGCCCTATTGAAATTAAGTGGGAATGTTAAAATGAGTTCATTGTATTATTTTAACTTACTACTAAAACACTGACTTCCCACACGCTGTGTTTTATCATTTAGTTACCTATTCAATTTCTCATGTAAATTCAAAGAAAGCAGCAGGTTTCTTGCTTCTTACCTAGTTTGTGAAGGTTAGATACACGTAGGTCCTCCATGTAGAAAGTGATATTTAGTTGTAATCGGATAAACAGCCCACTGGTTCTCTTACGGATCTCTAGGGGCTGGGCTGTGTTAGCAAACTTACGCTTTGAGCTTTCAGCGACGGGCTTCTTAGGGCTTGGCTTTGTCGTTGCAGTCCTACCTTGTCTGGCTCCTTCAGAGGCGGCAAGGTGGCGTGGTCTTGAGGGAGAGCGCAACGGTCGTGTAGATCCTTAAGGCAAGTGCGGTGATTATCCTTCACGTGGTTGCCGCCCTGTTTTTGGTCTAATTCCTTATGAAATAGACGTAACAGACATCACCGGGCGACGTATCACAGGGGTGGCGAGGTCATGCCCCTGGGTGTCCACCATTGAACAAGAACAATGATGGATAGCAATGACCTCCTGCGTGTTTGTGCCTTGCGCGGGGACCCGTATGGAGGGATGAAGGGATCCTGGTGATTGAGTGGAGCAGGTTGCACACAACACATCACTTTGGCCCGGATTTCTTCCGACACGGGAGGTCGTGGGAGTAGCTTACCACGATCAATCGGCTGAGCTCTCCTTCTGAGAGTATAAGCGAGGTGCGTGGGGTCCACTGATGTCGTCTTTGGACGGCTGAAGTGGTGGTGAAGGTCACGCTGACGGTGTAAGGGAGGGCTGTTCTGTTCAAGCCAGCCCAAACGAGCACCTGATGTCGCACTGTAAGCCAGCCCTGCGCACCTATATCTCAATGGTAATCCTAACGGCCCACCTTAAGTGGTGGTTCGTTCCCAGTTGCGGGCTCGATGGAGGGTGGGAGCCGGAGAGATGAATTTTTGTACGATATTCAATGGATTTTGTCACTGCCTTGAATACTTCGGGGGTGGAGTCGGCGAAAGCTGACGATACTCCAAAGCGAGGTGCATCTAGCACTCCGCTTGCCCCTGGATCTGCGGTTCACACCGTGGGATCCAGCGCGGGCACCACTTCGACTACGGTGAAAACCGAAGTCTGGACAAAGGCGCAGTCCCTTGGGAAACCGGCTAACGCCGCGGGCCCCAGCACGGGTAGCGCCAATAAGCGGGGTGCACCTAGCACTCCGCTTGCCCCTGGACCTGCGGCTAACACCGCGGGCTCCAGTGCGGGCACCGGTCCGGCTGTGGCGAGAACCGCAGCTAAGACCAATCAGTCCCCACATAATCGGCATAAGGGCTCAGGGCTGCGCGGGACCAGCACTGATCCTTACACTCCCTTGGCGAAAGGTAAGGGGCCGGAGATGACTCATCCCTCTGCCGGCTCCAACCTTTCCAAACACCCTCTTCCTCATCCCTCCTGTACTACCACTTCGCAGACCAGTGGGGCAACCGCCACCAGTCAAACGGGGGCGGCGGCCGAATCCTGGCGGGTGCAAACCCATAAGGGCAAGGGTAAGGGCAAGAAAAGGAAAAAACAAACCCAAGACCCTTGCCCAAACTTGTTGGTACCTACAATCCCCCAAGCCCAGGGTATCAAAGGGGATGGTCTGACGCGGAAAGAGAGACGTCAGCAACTAAGAAGGGGTAAGGGCAAAGTCTCCCAGTTAGGGCAGGCTGCTAAGACTGGCAACCTGAACTTCTCGAAAGGTAAGCGGCCGCAGACTGCGGCCGAAGGCAGCCATTCAGCGGCAGGAGGACCAGCGCAGACGGCTGGCGCGTCGCAGCAGGACGCCCGGAGGGGTCAGGCCGTGGCCAAGCGGGCTCTCAACGAGACCATGTCGCCTCGTGGGGAGCATAAGCGGCTGCGGCTTGATCAGTCCGAGCGGACTGATGCGACGAGCTATGCCCGAGTCGCTAGCGCCCACCTGTGCGTCGCGGTAACCTGTGCCAGCACGGGGATGATCAGCCTAGAGGTGTCAAACCAGGTCCATGACGAGATCCAGAGGCTGATCATCGAAGAGGATTGGTCCCCCGCGAGGGAGACTTCAGAGCGGCAGATACCGTCTTTCGTTGCCAGGCCGAAGTTCGGCAATGGGGCGCTCAAGCTTTGGTGTAGCGATGATTACACCTTAGCTTGGCTCAAGAGGACGGTCGCCAGCATGACTCTCTCGGCTAGCACCCAGCTAGTCGTCAAGAGTCAGGCTGAGCTTAAGAAGCAGGTGCGGTGCGGAATCGCGATCCCAGACGACAGAGGGGTTTATAAGGACGTGACCATGGTGGGTAGAACCTTATGGTACCAGAACCCCTTTGTCGACATAAAGAAGTGGGTGCTCCTGCGTTCTGAGAGGCAGAAGGCGGGCTGGTTCGTGGTGCTGGGGGTTCCTGAGGACCACATCCCGGCCTTGATGGGCGCCGAGCGCAGACTGTCATTCGGTCTGGGCTCGGTGTACATCAAATTCCAAGGAACGAACAGCCGTTTCGGGTGTGTTCCTCGGGGATGGGACCCGGTAGCGAGGCAGCTCGTCGATGCAGGGGGGAATAATCCCCCTTTCAATAACCCGGAAGCGACAACGGCCTCAGTCATAGCTGCAGAGCCGGTCGACCCCACTATCACCGCCATCACGGTCACCGTCCCTCCGTCGGGCGAGGAGCTGGACGACAGCATACTGTCGCCGGCTTCTGGAACGATGGAGGATGACGAGGTGGGCGACGCTTTCGCCGGTTTGCAGCTGGAAGAAGTCGAGGAGGGCCCCATCTGCGATGGCGAACCCTTCGTTGGCCTGTAAAGCTGTACAGGCGAACCTCCACCACAGTCAGACAGCGACGGCTCAGTTACGCAAGTGGTTGGAGGTTCAACACACGGCCATTGCCCTGATCCAGGAGCCGTGGATTAGGGGCGGCCAAATACGAGGACTGTCCGGTTTAGGCGGTAAGATCCTTGTTACCTCAACCCATGATCACCCTAGATCTTGTATATATGTCACAGGTAACATTAGAGCACAGCTTTTAACTGATTTCTGTTACAGAGATATCTCTGCAGCTAGGCTGACCATACAGCGTGGTGCCACGATGATGTCGTGTGTTTTCGCCTCGGTTTATATGCCTGAGGCGGAGGCTCCACCCCCGCGTGACCTGGTCCGCCTCGTAACGCACTGCGAAGCCAGAGGTGAGGAGGTCATCATCGGGACCGACGCGAATGCACTCCACCCGCTGTGGGGAATGGACACACAGAATGAAAGGGGTAAGGCTTTAGTAGAATACTTGTTCACAACTAACCTTTCCCTACTAAACACAGGCACGGAACCGACGTTTGTAACAAGACGCAGTCGGACGATTATAGACCTAACTTTGGCGACAGAAGGAGCAGCGGAAAGCATCTCTGGGTGGCAGGTCACCAGGGAGGCCTCCTGCTCGGACCACAGATGGATCCGCTACGACATACAGGTCTGCGTTGCGCCAACACCACCTAGGCGTAACCCGCGCAACACAGACAAAGCTGTCTACACACGCACCCTTGCCTCCAAGCTTCCGCCCATATGCGAGGAGCTGGCTTATGTGAATACGACGCAGATAGATACGCAGGTAAACCAACTTACAGAATCTATGATATGCAGCTACCACACCGCCTGCCCAGAAACTACCCCACGCAAAACACCGGGCAAACAACCCTGGTGGGGTAAAGATCTGGAACGCATGCGCGGTAAGGTAAGATAGGCTCTGAATAGAGCCATGAACACATGCGCGGATGAGGACTGGGACGCCTATTACGCAGCCAAATCCAGCTACAAAAAATGCATTAGATTCAGGCGTACCACGGGATGGCGTAAGTACTGTGGCAACATTGAATCTTGCCAACAAGCAAACAGGGTAAGGAAAATACTGGCACAACAGAGTACACCTGAGCCAGCAACACTCCGTAAACCTGATAACACACTCACCACGTCTGCTGAAGAAACAAGACGCGTCCTAGTAGAAACACACTTCCCAGGGAGCGTCTTCGTACAGGTAACCGACTGGCAAGATACTTTCCAACCACCAACAAGCGAGAATTGGCACTATGCAAGAGGGATGATCACATTGGAGAAAATCCAATGGGCCGTCCAAAGCTTCCATCCTTACAAGGCGCCCGGTCCAGACGGGGTGTTCCCTGCGCTACTACAACGGGGAGGTATGCCTGTAGCAGAAAGACTGGTGCCACTACTGAGAGCGTGCCTGGCCTTTAGACACGTCCCCATAGGATGGAGGGAAGTGAAAGCAATATTTATCCCAAAGCCAGGTAAGAGTGATTATACAAACGCCAAGTCCTACAGACCCATCAGCCTGACCTCGTTCTTGCTAAAGACCATAGAAAGACTGTGTGAAAGGGAGCTCAGGGACGGCGCTCTAACAAGACTACCTTTACATGGTAACCAACACGCCTACAGCTCGGGTAAGTCTACTGAATCCGCTCTTCACTTGGTGGTAAGCCAAATAGAGGAAGCGATTCATCAGAAAGGTACCTGCCTGGGCACATTCATAGACATCGAAGGGGCCTTCGACAAGACAAATTTCTCCAGCATCGGTGCTGCCCTTTACAAACATGGCGTAGAGCAGGTGCTGATTGACTGGATTTCTAATATGCTCAGCAAACGAGCGGTTCGTCTAGAAGGAGAGCAGCGGCAAGCCTTGATAGCCAGGGGCTGCCCACAAGGAGGGGTGCTCTCTCCCCTTCTTTGGAATCTGGTAATAAACGATCTCATCACCAGACTAAACGAACACCGTTACTACACAATAGGTTATGCAGACGACCTCGCAATCCTAGTACCTGGGAAGGTGACTGGTACAATTTGCAACCTTACTCAGCAAGCACTACGTATAGTGGAGCGATGGTGCAGGGAGTATGAACTATCAGTAAACCCCACTAAAACTGAATTGGTCATGTTCACCCAGAAAAGGGCACTAGGCCCCTACCGCCTGCCTAAGCTGTTCGATACAGAGCTCCAGCTTTCCAACGAGGTCAAGTATTTGGGAGTCATTCTTGACAGTAAGTTGAACTGGAGCAGCCATTTAGACAATAAGTTAGACAGGGCCTGCATCACCTTCTGGCAATGCAGGAAAATGATAGGTAAGAAGTGGGGCCTATCCCCTAAGATAATACTCTGGCTGTACAGTGCGGTGATTCGGCCCATGATCACCTATGGGGCCGTGGTTTGGTGGCCTCGCACTAAACTAACTACAGCCGTGAACAAGCTACAGCGTATGCAGAGACTGGCCTGCATGGCGACAACGGGCTGCATGAGGACTACGCCGACCACAGCGCTCGAGGCTATGCTGGGGCTCTCCCCTCTGCATCTGTTTATACAGCAGGAAGCGACGATGGCAGCAGTGCGTCTAAAAGCACTGGGTCTCTGGGGTAAGCGAGAGACTCAACACACCGCTCTACTAGAGGGTCTCCACCGCGAAATCCCACTGACTAGAGCCATTAATGACCGCATACCCAAGAAAGTCATTTTTGATAAAAAAATACAGAATCCAGTTACACGAGGATAACCGCTGCGAGGGGTTACGCCCCGATGAACTGCGGATCTTCACGGACGGATCCAAAACAGGTACAGGCACGGGTGCAGGAGTCTTCTCGGAGGACCTAAATATCCGTTTAGCCACACCACTGGGGATCCATAACACGGTGTTCCAGGCCGAATGCTTGGGAATCTCATGGCGGCCTCTGCGGTCCTGACGAGGGAGGTAAAGGACTTCCCTATACGTATACTTTCGGACATCATGGCCGTCCTGCAAGCACTAAACAGCCACACAGTCAACTCAGGGCTGATTTACGAGTGTCATCGGCGCCTGAACCAGGTCGGTATGCACAATAAAGTAACCATTCAATGGATCAAGGGACACATCGACTCCCGAGGGAACGACGCTGCGGATGAGCTCGCCCGTAGAGGCTCAAATATGGCACCGGTGGGCCCGGAGCCCATAGTGCCTTTACCTTTCGGGTACCTACGCGGTCTGGTAAGAAAACGCACCAGGGATCAACACAGCAAGCTATGGATGGAGCATAGCGAATGTAGGCAGGCCAAGGAGGCACTACCCCTCATTGATGGCCGTTTCACGAAAAATGTCCTACGACTAACTAAGCCACAGTTGCGAGCTGTCACAGCCGTAACCACTGGACATGGGACCTTTAATAAGCACCTCTTTGTCTTAGGTATCACGGACAGCCCACTCTGCAGAGCTTGCATGGTGGAGGAAGAGACGGCAGCACACCTACTCCTAAGCTGCCCTGTAATCGCTGGCTACAGGGCCAAATACTTCGGCAACCCAGGTACCCTGCAGGAGATCGTCGGCAGCACCAGGGCGCTGCTGGCCTTCCTCGAGGAGCTGGGGTGGATCGAATGATGTGACTGAATCCCACCCGTAAGCAAAATACGCGCTTGGTCGTGGAGTTGCGGAAACAGCCCGTCGAAACTAAACTAAACTAAACTAAACTACGGATCTCTACATTTCTAAATCGATCACGCAAGGAAACTCCGAGCATAGCCCTCCCCATTGCCCTTTGGGTGACTGTGAGCTTTTTGATGAGGCTCATTATGAGCGACCACGTCTCAGAGCCAAAGGTCATCACTGGCAACAAACACTGGTCATAGACTTTCGTCTTGAGACACTGTGGTAAGTTGGACGAAAACTTGCCAAACGTTGCCCAGCCGAGTCGGATTCGACGGTTGATCTCTTTCTCGAAGTTGGATCTATCCAACTGGATCGTTTGTCCCAGGTAGTCATAGTCACCTACAACTTCGAGTGTAGAGTCCCCGACCATGATCTCATTGCTTGAAGAACGGATGGCCGATGGGGCAAAAAGGTTTTGGAGTGACGACAACGAACCGGAAGACGTTGCGTTAGTAGAAGGCCTCCTACCCGATGGACCGATGACCTGGTGAAGGTCGCGGGGATCCGCTGGATACGAGACGCACGGGAACGATCAATGTGGCGACGCTTGGGCGAGGCCTGTGTCCAGCAGTGGACGTCTTTCGGCTGATATGATGATGATGATGGATAAACTGGCACCCGAGTAGGGGTCTTTAAGTCAAGAGTGAATGGGTGTTTTCTAGGCAAGCGTGCTTCACCGTCGACCACATCATCGCTTACCATCAGGTGAGATAGTGGTCAAGCGCGAGCCTATTGACAATAATAAAAAAAAACATTTGAGAAAAGGCTAGATAAATGATGAAAAGAGATGATTTCTCTCAGTGTGATTTAGTGCTTGGAAATTAAGGGCTGATTTCTGAATTCAGTATTTAAGGCTAAGAATGTGTCAAACCCTACTTTAGTAGTACATTTTTATTGAGGGTAAAGTATAGTTTGACAAATATTCAACACATTATTCACCTCAAATACTCAATTTAAAAATCGCCCATAAGGCCCTTACTCCGCTTTAGTGCCGTAAACCGGTTACTTTCTGAAGCCTACTCCTTAGTAACAGCTAGGTTAGCGGTTTGAAAAAAAAATAATAACTATTGATTCAGGTACGTTATTTAATTTTGTAAAACATGGTTTCTTCGTGTAATTAATAGTTTTGCTTTAAAAATAATGAAGAACACGATATTTTCTCGCTTATTTTCCCTACTCCTCCAAAACGACTTGGATGTTATAAATATTTTTCCACAGAAAAAAATATGGTTAGAAATTTCTTCTTGAAAGTTTATAAAAAATATTTTGCAAACAAAACTGCCCAAAATTGATATTCTGGTGCCGAGCAGATGCACGGCTGGTACCGCGTTAACATTTGGGAATATATACGCCTTAAATACTAAGTCAAGGTATTATTTTACCACCTCGTACTTAAGGCGATATATAGAATAGAATAGAATAGAATAGAATAGAATACTCTTTATTATGTACACCAAATAAGTTACAGAAAGTATAGATAAAGAAAAAAATACACTGGGTGACACAATGGGCGGCCTTAAATACGCCCCAATGTAACGCAGTACTGGCCGTGCGCCCGCTCGGTGCCAAAATATCAAAATTGAACCTCCTTTTGAACAGTTTTGTTTGCAAAATATTATTTGATTTACATATGCTATGTTAGGTATGAAGAAATTCCAGCCATCAATTTTCCTGTATAAAAAATATTTTAAACATCCAAGTCGTTTTGGAGGAGTATCCTAAAGTTGCGAAAAAATATCGTGTTGTTAATTATTTTTTTAAAGCAAAACTATAAGTTACACGAGAAAACGTTGTGTTCAAAATTATGTACATGAATCAATAATAATTTTTTATTTTTTCAAACCTTTTAACCTAGCTGTTACTGCAGAGTATGCTTTAGAAAGTTACCGTTTTACGGCACTAAAGCGTATGTAGGCCCTTAACTTCGTTGCTTATTGAAATATTAGATGGTAAGAGATTATTATATGTTAGAATATATGGCAATGTTCATATCATATATTAAGGTAATGTTGGTAATAGTAAGCTAAAAGTTAAGTTGGTATAATTTTCATTCTGTTTATGCTCTGTATCGTGTAAACCTTTAACATATTATAAGTAAAATAATACAGTTTGTTCTTTTAAACTCTGAATTTAATTAAATCATCATATCATGCTTCTTATCCTTGACATAGAAAGGATTATAATTTACCTTTAATCGAGTATTTATGACTTAAATAACGGTTGGTTTGAGGTTGAAACACCATTGAAAGAACATTAAATACAACCAATATAAGCCAAAAATGTCCCAAGGAACTAAAATGCCAAAGGAGAGACCAAATTTAAACCACAGAAAATAGAACAAATGCAGTCACACATATCTGCAAGCAAATTAAAATTAAGTTTCTAAACAAACAGTTTAACAAATTATATAACAAAGGCAATAAGCCACGACAGTGTAGCCCGGGGAAATGTTTTCATATGGCGGAGGTGCCTCGAGGTGGGTGATTAAAACTAACATTTGTAGAAGTTGTAAGCATACGGAAAGGGAGTTTGTAGAGCTTAATTTAGTGTATTTAATAACAGAGTAATTCACTTACTTACTACTGATAAACAGAGGTCTGACGATTCCGACTTGCCAAGTAAACACTTATGATTTAATTTATTGATTAAGTATGAATGTGTTTATTTACAAAAAAAATAATGACCTTTAAATCGATTTATTTTTTTAGTTTTATCTATTGACATGTCACCTTAATTGTATTATTTTATTTGTTATTTATTGCTGCTTGCTTATGTTAATTTTGTACGCCAGATATTGGTAGAACATAGTGCACATATTGGTAATACATACATAGATTTATGGCGATCTATAGCCATTTTTCTATGGTTCTCGATAATATGTATATCTTCAAATAAAAAAAGAAGTTGTCCATGGGCGGTGGGCCAACATCCAGTTACCATCAACTGATCTGGAAGTTCTGTTTAGTTCATGGTTCAGTTAACTCCTGACTTTGTATGTGTGTAATTATGAAAAATAATCTGTCAGGGAAACAAATTGTTAGGAAGCAAATTCACTGGATCCATGTTAAATAACATTGTTTGGATATTCAAAATATATTTATACTAAAAAGAGAACAGAAAATAACAAATTAAACTGAACATAATTTTATTTGTAGAACATAGGCGTAAATATGTACATACCTACTTAAACACTACACGAAAGTAAACTATACTTAATCATACTAAATAGTAGTAGTAGGTAGATATAGCTGTCAGCGATAAGACCGCCTTTGTACCCGTATAATTAAGTTTTACTTATATAAAAGATGAGTAACTTTTATGGTGTCAAATAAACTATATTCTTTTCTATTCTAAATAATATTTGCTCAGGCGATCAACTAACAACGTTTATTCTTCAATTCATTCAATTATCGTCTATCTTTTAATTGTAATTCCTATATTTTATTACCTTTGACCATGCTATGTGCATCACTCCCAACAAAACCTTCATACTATTATCTACAAATACATCGTAAGCACTATGCACAAGGATTGCCAGTGCCCTGGGTGCCATTACATTGTGGTTATCCAATCAGACTCGCCTTGTGCATCACTGTACACCAGATTGTTCGAAGCAATCTAGAATACGTTATTCGTCTTAAGGCTAGCATACACGTAATTGCTTGAGTGTCAAACATGTATGAACCTTCGTTTTGTGTTAGTTGACGAACTATTGGAGATTCAAGCAATTAACTCCATTCAGTCACCATGACAACGGATAAATACCTCGATGAATACATAAATACATACATAAACTCACTCATTTTTGCTTACTTAAAGTTCATATTTCTGAGCATGTATTCACGCCGGTTATTGAAGAACATCACCAATAAGATTAGTGTATTATTATTTATTCTCTAGGGCCTCTCGAAAAAGCCTCGATCAATTTATTATATATGATTTGGCAAGCTGGTTTTTGTATAAAATGGGATAGCACATGTAACGTCTTGGTAAAATAAGATATAACGTTTATTTGACCTTAAAATAACGTAAGCCCACAGATGTTTTAAAGGTCAGCCTCCCACCTTCTTCTCTTCGAAGACACATGCTACAATGAAACAGGTCATGACGTAAAAATTAAGTGGGCAAGCTATATTCGATTTCAAAAGAGGAGGTTCTCAATTCATTTGTGTAAATCTCAACGAATTCGATTTCAGTGAGGATGGTGACCAACATTGACATCCAGCTTCAAGCCCTTTTGTATGGTACAAGTAGTATATTTTTAGATTTTTCAAAGTGGGCTGTATATGTATAAAGTCTTCCCAAGAAAACAAAAAAATTAAAGCCATAGGTCCAACTTTTACGAAAAAGTATAATTACGTAACATGAAAACATGTTTTTTTTTGTTTATGGAGATATTTTGGTCTCAAATGAAAGGTATTTTGGGCGTAGAAAAGAAAATCGTGTAAATTGGTCCACTCGTTTAGGAGATATTAACTCATTACTGAAACTAATCACTGCCTTAAGATTTTTTTCATATCGTTTTGAAATATTGGAATACATTGGTAGACAGGTGTTAACGACTTAATTTTTTTTGTTATTTGGCGGCGACTTTAGACCAAATTAATATTCACGTGTTGGTTGATAAAGACATTCAGGTTATTGGATAGGTGACCTGCATCCATTAAACACTGAGACTTATCCGTGCCTCGGAATGCACGTTAAACTTTTGGTCCCGACTGTCATTTGTAGGTCTATCACAGTCCTTACGGGTAAGCCAGAAGCCTGAAACCTGAATTATAACACTATTCTTGGAAAGGGGTACCGTGTCACCGTGTGGAGGTCAGATGGATCGGTATTATGTGAAAAACTAATATTTATCTATTAGACTGGAAGTTTACCCAAATACAGTGGGGTAAAAGCTATTCAGATTGAGTAGGTACTATCAGCCCTTCAAATATTTTGCCTTTGGCCTTGTCATTCTTCATCATTCATCATCATCATTTCAGCCGAAAGACGTCCACTGCTGGACATAGGCCTCCCCCAGGCGTCGCCACATTGACCGATCCCGTGCGTCTCGCATCCAGCGCCTTTCCGCAACCTTAACCAGGTCATCAGTCCACCTAGTGGGAGGCCTTCCAACGTATCGTCTTCCGGTTCGCGGTCGCCATTCCAGAACCTTTCGGCCCCATCGGCCATCCGTTCTGCGAGCAATGTGCCCTGCCCACTGCCACTTAAGTTTGGCAATTCTTCGGGCTATGTCGGTAACTTTGGTTCTCCCGCGGATATCATCATTCCTGACGTGATCACGCAAGGAAATTCCGAGCATAGCCCTCTCCATTGCCCTTTGGGTGACTTTGAGCTTTCTGATAAGTCCCATTGTGAGCGACCACGTCTCGGTCCCATAGGTGATCACTGACAACACACACTGGTCATAGACACTGTGGACACTGTGGACTGTGGACACGTCTTGAGACACTGCGGTAAATTGGACGAGAAGATACCACGCAACTTCCCGAACGCCGCCCAGCCGAGTCGGATTCTACGGTTGACCTCTTTCTCGAAATTGGACCTACCCAACTAGACCGTTTGTCCCAGGTAGACATAATCGTCTACAACTTCGAGGGTATAGTCTCCGACCTTGATAGGAGTGGGTGTTACATGGGCATTCACCATGACCTTGGTTTTGTCCATGTTCATTTTAAGGCCCACTCTTTCGGAAGCTCTACTGAGGTCATCGAGTATTTTACTGAGGCTCTCCATGGTCTCAGCCATGACCACTATGTCGTCGGCAAACCGAAGGTGAGTAATGTACTCGCCATTAACGTTGATGCCCAGCCCCCTCCAGTCCAGAACCTTGAAGACATCCTCCAGCGCAGCAGTGAACAGTTTCGGAGAAATGATGTCTCCCTGTCTCACGCCGCGCTGGAGAAGGATTGGTTTCGAGGTCTGATCCTGAAGACGGACTGACATGGTGGCGTTTTTGTACAAACACTTCAACACCTCAATGTACCGGTAGTCGATCTGGCACCGTTGGAGAGACTGCAGTACAGCCCAAGTCTCTATCGAATCGAAGGCTTTCTCGTAGTCCACAAACGCTAAACAGAGAGGCAGGTTATACTCTTCGGTCTTCTGTATAACCTGCCGCAGCGTATGTATGTGGTCTACGGTGCTAAAGCCTTTTCGGAAACCGGCTTGTTCGGGGGGCTGGAAATCGTCAAACCTGCGCGCGAGACGATTCGTGATGACTCTTGAAAACAACTTGTAGACATGGCTAAGAAGTGAGATGGGCCTATAGTTCTTCAACCGGGCATTGTCACCCTTCTTGAAGAAGAGTACCAACACACCCCTGCACCATGCCTGTGGCGTTTTGCCCTCGAGTATGACGGAATCAAACAGCTTCTGAAGGGCCCTGAGGACCGGTTTTCCACCCGATTTCAGGAGTTCGGCCGTAATTCCGTCATCACCTGGCGCCTTGTTGTTTTTGAGCTGTTTCAGAGCCATCCTAATCTCGTACAGGCTGACGTCCGGGATATCTTCGGTATAGTGTCGGGTCAATCTAGCTCTTGGGTCGTTTGCTAGACTCGCAACTGTCATTCTTCATTACTTATTATTGTAAGTTTTACGTAATGTAATACAATTCTCTTTACTTATATTAATAGTGACCTTATTGCTGGCGCGACGCAATTTTAATTTTTGACACATTTATTTTACAAATTAACTCTAAGAAATTTAAGGAGTTGTCTAATATAATATTTCATAAATAATAACGAAGAAATATTTAAAAAAGTCACCCTTTTAAAGATAAGCTATTATTTATGCGTTAATTATTGAATTTGCAGAACATACAGCGCTCAAGCGCTCAGCTGGTCAACGACCTGCCCAGTACTGAGAATTCTACGTAGGTACAGTTCGTAGGTTACCTTTCAATTTTTCGATCCTTTCAAATCACCGTCGACCACATCATCGCTTACCATCAGGCGAGATAGTGGTCAAACTCGAGTCTATCATTAAATTAAAAAAATATTACCTTATTTACAAAAGGCACCGGCGCGGCCCAGCTGTACGATGAGCGTAAAAATTTGTTTAAGCAAATATATAATACAGCTTATTTTTGTAAATAATTAAAACCTAACCTTTTAACCTTCAAAGTTAAAGTTCGCGAGCATATTCGTAAGAAGTTGGCAGTAGTTTCGTCACAGCGCTAATGTTTTTCAATTATTTATCTATTACTACTTATTGTTTATGTATATTTATGTATTAAGATTATTATTTGAGTATATATTGTATTTATAGTATAGGAATACGTTTTTAATACGTTTTATTTTCGATTTACTTAACTCAAAGTATTGCACCTACCACTATTTTCTCTGCATCACCCAAAGGTCGACTGTTAGAAAATGCCTGAGGCATTAAGTCCGCCTCGGTACATTTGTGTGCATGAAGAATCAAAAAAAAAATTAAACCTTTTTTTTCTTTTATTCGTTTTGTTTATCGATACTGAGCATTCTCTTAAAATTCTTAGAGTTAATATTTTAACGCTTTATAAAGGCATAGTATCGTACAAGTATACATAAAAAAAAATTCAAGTGCAAATCGATCGAATTACATCGCATTGCGTCCATGTTAACATAGTTGCAATTTCACTTAGTGCAAATCACTTATCCGTTTGATATAAAACGAATTGCAACGCGCCATCAGGCAAGGGCCTAAGTCAAACAGGGCCACTCAATACAGTTCTCAACATTAATAACGAGTACATTTTTTCAGAATAACTTCAGGAGTCGTGAATAATTACGATCGCGGATCATTAATCAAATATTCCATTTCTCTTTCATATTTTCCTGAATAAATACTGAAGTAAGATATAAAGGGACGATGCTTTTGTGAAGTTTGTTTGTCTATGTTATTTTGAATAATTGAAACCATGCTACAGTTATTGTTGAAATTTTATCTTCACGACTGTATTTTGAGAAGGGTTAAGTAGAGGTGTCCGTATAGCACATTCACGTTTTGTCCGGTAATACTTGGCCGGACTCGGGAATCAAACCTTTGGACCTCATTTTTAGATTAAACGCTTTTGGTGATTTGACTTCGCAGCAGGCAACGATACGTCAAGCATCAAACACGAGCATCCGCTCATGTTTGATGCTTGACGTATATACGAACAAAATGTTAAATGATTTTATTTCAGTAAGTTGGTTTGTACAAACCGATTTACAGCTTTTACATGTCCATTATATTTTTAAAACTAGATAAGGTCGGCGTTTCCTATCCGAAACAAACTCAGAGGTCACAGTCTCTTTTAAAGTCTGATGTCTGAAATGTTCTTAAGAGGAAAAATACATATTTTAATAGCCGTATAGCTCAATAAGAATCTCAACAAAAAATTTAAGGAGCTCAACGATTCGACGAATAATACCAAAGAAAGGATAAAAACACGAAAACGTAGTCTATACATAATAATTTTGTTTAGAGAGTGTGAATCGCTTAGCATCAGGTGAAATAGTGGTTAAAAGCAAATCTATTTATAAGAAACAAAAACCTTTTTATAATAAATACAACCGACTTCCAAATAAAAACACTACAAAGTGAAAAATAATTCAAACAATTTCGAAAGACGGCGTTCCTGTTTCTGTTTCTTCGTTTGTCACTAATTTTTCACTTTGTAGTGTTTTTATTTGGAAGTTGGTTGTATATTTTTTTTGATTTCACGTTTTTGTTGTGTTACATAACGGACAAGTCTATAGTTAGTTACGTACCTATAATGTCCAAAGTGATGCCAGAATAGAATAACCAATAAATAAACCAATTACATGAAACTTGAACAAAGTCGGTGGAAAGAAGGTATACCAGGGTGAACTGTACACATCTGCGTACAAAAAAGTCCCTTTAGAGCATACTAGTGTGATGTTATGTTATGAAATAGTAAAAACAATAAACTGACATGTGATTGCAGAAATCTCAGCCGTCATTTATTGAAGAGTTATGTTGTTTATATCCAAAGAAATGGGACCACATGACAAGCACCAGCTTTCAACTAAAAAAAGAATCATCGAAATCTGTTCACCTTGTAAAAACTTTTGAGGTAACAAACATAAAATACAATCAAATTGAGAACCTCTTTGAATCTAGGTCGTTGGAGAAATAGACTATTAGTTTCAAGGCTGTGAGTATAATTAAAGGAAAAAAATATGCTCAAAGCAAAGACAAAGTATTTCAACAAGCAGATATATAATCATATACTTTTAATTACCAAGCCGGGAGATACATATACAGTACAAATATACACTTAGCTAGTAGACAAACAATTAAAATAAGAATTTAGTTCAAACTTTACTAAGTTTGTAAGAAACATTCTTTAGACAACTTTCTGTAATAAAATTGTCTAGCTTGCTAAGCTACAATCAAAAGAACAATTTCAGTTTTTAAACGTTTAGTTTTCAAGGAAAAATAGGCACGTGGGATGGTCCTATGTGGTTAGTTATTAGACATTTTTAAAAACATAATTTCTAAAATAAATGTAATGTTTTGACAGACAAGATAATGAAGATACTACTCCCTCGCATCATGACGGAAATAATTACTAAGAGAAGTCCAAAACCGTGGAAAAAAGGAAGATTAAATATTTGTCATCGGAATATTTTATTCCTTTCCCAATTAAGGTACTTACCAAGATAAGAATAAAAACTATGTTAACCTAACTGAATGCATCTGAGTACCAGTATTTAAAAAAGACTGACTGCCTGTCTTGACTTAATGGCCTATGTCTCCTGGACGCCCTCTGCCATGGGGCAGGGCGTCCACAGTAGTCCTCCATCGCGATCAGTTTTGAGCTTCTCCCTCCACCTCACTCCACGTAATACCGATGCTCGACGTTTCTGCTAACACGTTGCAACGCCAGGTTTAATGGTGACGGCCACGCTTTCTTTGCCTTAGAGATTCCAATCCAGCGCTTGCTTACCCAAGCATGAAATTAATATGATCAGAATCCCTTCACAGCGTGTGGCCAATCCAACTCCATTTGCAATGCTTGATCTGGCGGTCGATTGGGCTCTCGTGGCATTTCTCCAACAGCTCTACGTTGGTGATGGTCTTGGGCCAGTAGATTCCGAGTATATGACAAAGACAACACTTGAAGACGAATTGGATCTGGCGTGAGATGTATTTTGTGACCTTCCACGTTTTGCACACGTAAAGCTGCTGGATTAAACTCATAATCTTCGGGTCCGTTGACGCGATTACCTTACCGCATACGAATTTCCTGGGACTGCCTGTCTAACCCCCACTATAACTGGGTAACACGGTTTCTCATTGGTTAGACTGGTGTCAGATTTTGAGGATTTAGACTATAGTTTAGTTTAGTATATATACAGTGAAGGTACGACTGTCAAAGATCTAGAAATGCCTGCTGGGACCAACGACTGAACTTGTTTTCCGAAGTACGAAGCCGTCGGTTTGCAATGAATGGTCATGCATCCTAGCAACGACCGCAGCAAGCGTTGCTTAAGGCCGTTACTCCGCTTCAGTGCAAAACGTAACGCGGTTACTTTCTAAAGCATACTCCTTAGTAACGGCTAGATTTAAAACGTTTAATTATTTTAAAACAGTTTTTCGTACGACTAATACTTTTTCTTTAAAAAAATAATAAACAACATGATATTTTTCGCTTCTTTTGCATACTCCTCCAAAACGACTTGGATGTTTAAAAATATTCTTACACTGAAAAATTAATGCCTAGAATTTCTTCTTAACTTACAAAGGATATGTAAATCAAGAAATATTTTGCAAACAAAACTGTCCAAAAGGAGGTCCACTATTGACATTCTGGCACCGAACGGGCGCACGGCCAGTACCGTGTTAAAATTGGGGAATATATACGCTTTAACCTTGAAGTTATTATGTAACCACAAGCTCCTACCTGCCTAATAATATGGCAGGCAAATTGTTTACAATTTAGATGTCAAAAAGTCAAAAGAATATACAATAAATGAAAATGCAATTACCATTAGTAAAAACATTAAAAGTTCCTTATTGTAAGTATAACTGAGTTCAAAGGGATGTTGAATATACAACAGCTTTTTCTGTTTCCTTAATGACTTACCAAAATGAGCTACTAACACGCACTTGGCTCGTTCTTTTGATAATTTTATTGTAACAAATTTCAGTTGTACGGTTATTTTATGTTACTTTATTTTTATGGGTGTAGGATGTCTAGAAATTGAGCTAAATAGAGCATGCTTTTTGTGAGTTCTGGATAAGACAACTCTTGACCTCGATCACGATGGAATCAGCGAGTCTAGAAGATGCCTGCTATAAAGACTGACAATATGGCGGTTATGGGTGGTAGCAAACTCTGTTATAGGAACACTGGAAGGGTTCCATACTTTGGAAGTGCGCATAATGAATGTGAAGATTCGCCAATACGATTACCCCGAAAGTCAAACAAGTCATCATCACAGTGGTAGTATAATTAATTTGCTTGGCTATCCGTTTTTGCTTCAGAGCTAAATAGCAAAAGTTACGAAAAAAAATCTTTTTCCCAACAAAATACAACCGACTTCCATAAAAAACACTAAAAAGTGAAAAATAACTTAATGTCGTGTTCCTGTAAAGTAATTTTTAACTTTGTAGTGTTTTTATTTGGAAGTTGGTTGTATTTTTTAACCGACTCTCCAAAAAGGAGGAGGTTCTATGTTCGACTTTTTTTTTTTTTTGTTATGTTATGATGTAAACAATAAACAGACATGCGATTGCAGCTATCCAGAGTGATTTGCCGTCATTTATTGAAGAGTTCTGATGTATATCTTCGAACTTCTTCATCAGATTTTAGAATTTAAATGGGACCACATGACAGCTCCAGCTTTCAAATAAAAAAAAGAATCATCAAAATCGGTTTACCTAGTAAAAAGTTCTGAGGTATACAAATAAAAAAATATATAAATATATACAGTCGAATTTATAACCGCCTCCTTTTTAGGAAGTCGGTTAAAAAGGCTTTTAGAGGCCTTAAAATATTTTAACTAAAAAGTTTTAGACACTGCGTGACAAAAAAAGTTGCTGTTCTTTTAACTTTAATTGGAAGAAAATTTAGTTTTGCTACACAGTAAACTTAACCAAAGAATGTGCCCCTCTTATTTAATAACCCCTCATTACCAGCAAAGTATACACAACAAACTGTCAATGTAACTAAGTGTACAGAACCCATAAGCAACAATCAAAGCTGTTGACACAATCTGTTACAATAACCTTCCAACACATATCAGCCTAGCCTAAACCAATAAAAAAACAATGTGCCAAATGAAATACTGGAAATCTAATAAAGAGAAAAGCTGTTTTTTTTTTGTTCTATTTCTATTGAAGTTCTATTCTCTTGTGTGGAGAGCTCAATTTTATCGACTATCGAATTGCTACTAGGGTTGAGCACTTAAAAACTGTTTGAATAGCTCTTTGTGACTAAAATTTATACGTTTATGTTTTAGTTTTATTTTATTCTCTGTTAAGTCTTTTTGAAGCAATTTCTTTGAAGATTTTTTTTTTATATTGCTATGTATGTGGCCTTCTTTGTTATTTATTTACTTCGTTTTTGGATTATGTCATGTCATCATTCTGTCACTGTGAATTTCATTAAACCTATTGAATATAAAATGAGTGTAATTTTACATGATACATAATATTGGCGACGATGGAGGCAGAACTGGCGCGACTTACTCGCCTGCGCGCAACTATACGCGGCCAGCTTACCAAGTTCGAAAGTACACTGGAACAATTACAAAATCCTTCGGATTACGAAGTAAGTTCACGTCTGACAAGTCTAACAAATTACGAACAAAAATTTGAAAAACTACAAAACGAAATCGAATTGCATACATGTGACGGTGAAGCAGAAATTGAGCAGCGACATTCTACTGAAGAGCACATATTACAATTAAAGCTTAAGCTGCATGGCTTACGCCCTACACCACCGACAGCACCGTCGACTTACGTCACGGCTTTACGTGAAAGCACACCGGAAACTACACCAAGAATTAATTTTCAACCGTTTCAGGAACGAGAAAGTTTCAATAACTTTGTTCAGAGATTAAAAACTTATATGAAGCTAAATAATTGTCACAATCCACAAATCCAGACCCTCACGCTGCTTAGTTTATTACCACCAGAATTACACCAGAAAGCTTACGACTTGTACGCACCGAACGATCCTTGTGAACTAGAATTCGGCAGGTTGGTTCAAATATTACAACACTATATAGATCCAAAACCGAGCATTTGGGCTAGTCAACATAAATTTATTTCGCGACTTCAAGGCCCTGACGAGACAGTCATGTCATACTCATCAGAGTTGAAGCATTTAGCCCAAGATTGCGAGTTCACGTGTAATAATTGTAAGAAGTCGATCTGTGATAATTTTCTTACCTTACAATTTATAAGAGGATTAAATGACACCGATATTCGAACCAAAATACTACAGGAAACAATGGTGACTGATTTTTCTGACTTAATTAATAAAGCAACCACGATAGAACTAGCAAAATCTGACAGCACCTATATGTCACCAGCAGTTCACTCCTCAAACCAAGGTTTACTACATAATATGAAAACTGTTCAAGCTGACCTCAAAAACCGCAGTCCAAAGCAAGAGAATAAACCTCTTACCATTAGAGACTTACGAGGCAAGTGTTTTCGTTGTGGCAGCAAAGACCATCGAGCAGGCAGGTGTCGCAACATTAAGGATACGTGCAGCAAATGCAAGAGAGTTGGTCACCTTGCTCGCGTCTGCTTACAACCAACACTCAACCAACTGGAGCCTGAGCATGTGGAGCTGCAGGACACGGACATTACGGACAACTCCTCATATATAGTCGATGACACCACCCCATGGGATGTGAATTTAATACGATCCAACAACACAGACAAATTTCTGATAAATGTACGCATCAATGACTCGAAACTGAAAATGGAAGTAGATACAGGAGCTGCTCTGTCATCTATCTCTCACAAAGATTTAAAAAAATTGAACACTGGATGCAAGATCTACAAAACAAACATCACGATGAGAACATATACAGGAGAAATCTTCGCACCACTCGGAGTGGCATTCGTTACGTGTAAATACAATGACCAAACACTTGAGGGAAAATTATACATTATCAAACAAGACGTTGACCCTATCTTCGGTCGGGCATGGATACGAGCAATCAACTTGGATCTGGCAAATATAAACATAGTTAATGCTAAAGAACATCCAGAACTGGATAAGCTACTTTCTGAATACTCGAAGGTATTTGATGGCTCCCTTGGGTGCATACCTGATTACAAAGCACATTTGACCCTAAGGGAAGAGGTATCACCAATTTTTGTTAAGCCTAGACGTATACCATATGCTCTTAAAAATAAAGTTGACGATGAAATAGTACGACTCTGCGAACAAGGGGTAATTACAAAAGTTGATAGCTCTGAGTGGGGAACACCAGTGGTTCCTATTGTCAAACCAAATGGCAGTATACGCTTATGTGCGGATTACAAAGTCACCTTAAATAAAGTGATACGGGATGAACAATACCCTATTCCGATCATAGAGGACATTCTGGTAGAGATGAACGGAGGTCAAATATTTTGCACACTTGATATCAGTCAAGCTTACTTAAACATGATGATGGACGAGGAGAGCGCTATGATGCAAACATTAAGCACACACAAGGGAACATTTAAAGTAAATAGACTTATGTTTGGCGTCAAGGTTGCCCCGAATCTATGGCAAAAGTTTATGGATCGTTTGCTTCAAGGAATAGCTGGAGTAAAATGTTTTTTCGATGATATAATAATACAAGGACATTCAGAAGAACAACTTCTTACGAGACTACGCTTCGTATTACAAAAATTACAAGAAAAAAATTTGAGACTCAATAAGGACAAATGTCATTTTTTTCAAGAAAGAATCGAATATTTGGGTCACACCATTGATAAAAATGGACTTCACAAAAATAGAAACAAGGTAAACGCTATTCTAGATACAAAACGCCCCAGCAACATCAACGAACTGCGGACATTTCTAGGAATGGCTAATTATTACAATAAGTTCATACCAAATTTAGCTTCAATATCAAGCTCTCTTAATAACCTACTCAAGAAGGACAATAAATACGAATGGACGCACAAATGTGATGAAAGTTTCAAGAAAATTAAACAGGAAATCCTCAGTGAGAGAGTTTTAATGCATTTTGACCCTGAGAAACCTTTGGTTCTCGCTACAGATGCTTCACCTTTTGGACTTGGAGCAGTTCTATCGCATCGATTATCAGACGGATCTGATCGACCTATTGCTTTTGCATCACGTTCATTGACGAGTAGTGAAAAAAAGTACAGTCAGATAGACAAAGAAGCGACGTCCTTATTTTGGGGATTAAAGAAATTTTTTCACTACTGCTATGGAAGAAAATTCATACTTATTACAGACCATAAACCATTAACTACAATCTTCAATCCACACAAAACGTTACCGGCTATGAGCACAATGAGGCTCTTTCACTATGCACATTTCCTATCTGGTTTTAACTACACTATAGAATACAGAACATCGGATGATCATAGCAATGCAGATTATCTATCAAGATTTCCAGTAGAAACAGTAGCAAATAACCTAATTGACGTACATTGCGCATTTCAATTAAATCAGATGAACACAATTGCCATCGACCGTATAAAAATCGCCGAAAAGACCCAACTCGATGATGAATATAACCGTTTATTGGAAGCTTTGAAAAACGGTACCTCAGTGAGAAGATACGGCTACAATGACAACGAATTGACCATACAAGACGGATGCATTATAAAAGGAACACGAGTGATGATTCCGGCAAGCCTGAGACAACAGGTTTTAGAAGAACTACACACAGGACATCTTGGAATAGTAAAAATGAAATTACTGGCACGTGGATACGTATTCTGGAGAAATTTGGATCAAGACATAGAAAACATATTTAAAAGCTGTCGAGAATGTCGATTAAAGCAAAATGAACCTGCAGGCGCAGTTCTTCATCATTGGGACTTACCATCAGGTCCATGGCAAAGGATCCATGTGGATTTTGCTGGGCCGATTAAGGGTTATTCCTTATTTATAATAATGGATGCTTTTACAAAATGGGTGGAAATTATAGAAACGAAAACAACCACAAGCTCATGGTGTATCCGCCAACTGAAAGAGCTTTTCGTGACATTTGGATTCCCGCTTACTTTAGTATCAGACAACGGTCGGCAATTGGTTTCAAATGAATTTGAATCATTCCTCAGAGAAAGCGGGGTTGTTCACAAAACCACAGCCCCTTACCATCCGGCCACGAACGGACAGGCGGAGCGATACGTTCAAACAATTAAAAAAGCAATACATAGCATCAGTGCAGAGCCAGGCACTTTACAGGACAAACTGTTGGGTATTAAGGAACGCCTACGGAGGACGCCGAGCAGCAGCAAAAATAAAAGTCCATATGAGCTCATGTTTGGCAGGGAAATAAGAAACACCCTAAGTGTTCACTTCAAGGCGAGGACGAGGCATGAAACACGTCCGCCAACTGATGACGCAACGGTACGCTCATTTACTGTTGGGCAGAGAGTGCAAATACGCAGTTACACAAACGACCAAATTAAATGGGAATTCGGAACCGTTTTGAGGATATTAGGCCGATTGCATTATCAAATAGAAACTGATTCTGGTCAGATTTGCAAAAGACATGTTGATCAGATGCTGGGTACCCTAATACCAAGATAGCATCAGTAAACCTGAAACAACGTGACAACTAGACGATTTGGGACGGAGGTGCTATGTATGTGGCCTTCTTTGTTATTTATTTACTTCGTTTTTGGATTATGTCATGTCATCATTCTGTCACTGTGAATTTCATTAAACCTATTGAATATAAAATGAGTGTAATTTTACATGATACATAATATATATATATAGACAGACTTAGTGGATGTGTGGTGCAATAAGGTGGATACGTTTTTTTGTAATCTGCAGTTCAATATCAGGTTTAAAACATACATTCGACTGAAACCCGCCCCCAATAAAGTTGGGAATAGGCTGAGCAGATTGACTGATCAGAATGTACATGCATACGTTAAGTCTTTGCTTCATGGGTTTGGCAAATACTCCAGAAAGTCACACCTTGCTATAATTCTTGACCCGTTTTCCGCCACGTCAAGCACAGTGCTAGATGTAAGTGTAGGATTAAACTTCAAAATTTTATGTAAATACACCAAACATTCACCTACCCTACCCTACCCTTTTTTTTTTTTTATTTTTTTTTTTTTTTGATCACGCTGGGAAAAAATGCATTACGCATACCCACCCATTGGGGGAATGGGGGGCTATGTGGGACTCCCCGGGCCCCCCAGCCCGGTATACCCACTAAAATAACCCAGCGGCACTCCCGCATCGTCAGAATGGAGGAGGACTGGGAATCCGGAACAGCCTTTACGTCCAGTCCTCCGCCGACGACCGCCCGCCTTTTAGGGCAGGCCCTTCACGCCCCTCCAATGGAGGGGCCCGGGAATGACCGCGAGTGCTCGGCCATTCCCGCCCGCAAGGGTGGTGACTAGTGCAATGCAGGCTAAGGCGGCCCCCACGCCCGTCGCCCGCTAGTCACCACCAGGAGGTGGGAGGAAACGATCGTACGACCGCCCCCTTCCACCCTCTCTCCGCCACCCCCTTTTGCGACTTGGCGTCCTCGCAAAAGGGGGACATCCGCCGCCCAGGACCCCCCACCCCCCAGCATGGAATTCACCACACCGGGAAGCGAGAGGTCCCGCCCGACATCTCCTCAGGGCACGGCGCAGCTACGCCCCCGCTGGGCACACCTAGACGGTGTGCTGCGCCGTACCCTCCACCGCGCTGGACCTTACGGTCCCCACCGTTGCGGCATCTGGCCCGCGAAGGTCAGATGCCGCCCTCCGCGTCTGCGGCGGCGCGTCGAGACCGACGCTCCGCCGCCTCCTCCTTCCATCGACTTGTCCCTGCCGACCATCCCACGCCAAAGGAGGGCCGGCAACGACAAGTCAACACCACCTCGTGGGCCCACTTCCCGCCCCCGGGCGTCGGCCGCCCCCACCCGCAAGAGAGAGAGCCGGGCGCAGAGCCAGGTGCAGAGCGGGCTAAGCCGGATGCAGGTCCGGGCAAAGCAGGGTGCAGAGCTGGTCAGTGCAGGGTGCAGAGCTGGTCAGTGCACTCGGGGAGCTCACACCGCACGAGCGCCGAGTGCAAAGCCAGGTGCAGAGCGGGCAAAGCCAGGTGCAGAGCGGGCAGAGCCCGGTTGCAGAGCCGGGCAGAGCAGGGTGCAGAGCTGGTCAATGCACCCGGGAGACCCCCCCGCAGGAGTGGGCGGCCCGCCCAGAAGCCCGGAAGTGAGCCCCACCGCAAACCTACCTAACCTACCCAAAACCTACCTACCCAACCTAGCCCCACCCCTATGTCGCGTCTGGAGTGTCCCCTGCTAATCAGGGGAACACCCAGAGTGACATCCCCCCCCTGTCAGGTATTCGCCACCGCCAACAAGAACCCACGAATGGGAAGTTATTGACGGTGCACGCGGTGCACCAGCCCAGCGGGTTGCTCTTCCCCCCGGACGTATCCGAAAGAGACCAGCAACCAACTAGGCCAACGTGGAGGTTACCTGACCCGCACCCCACCCTACCCTACCCTACCCTAACTTACCCTAACCTACCCTAACCTACCCTACTCTAACCTACCTACCCTACCCTACCCTACCCTATCCTACCCTACCCTACCCTACCCTACCTAACCTACCCTACCCTACCCTACCCTACCGGGTCTAAGGGGTATGAAAAATAGATGTTGGCCGATTCTCAGACCTACTCAATATGCTCACAAAATTTCATGAGAATCGGTCATGCCGTTTCGGAGGAGTACGGGAACGAACATTGTGACACGAGAATTTTATATATAAGATAAGCTTAAATCAATTTCTTCCTAATAAAACATTGATTTGATTACAAGGCAAATCATCAATACTCTACAACTATATAAGTATTGGACGCAAACGTCTTATTTTGACGAAAATCTATCTATGAAGACCAAATGAATCAATGCCACTTCTCAAACCAATGCACACAACCAAGATCAAAATACGGCAATAGAACACCGCTACTCAATCACGTAATAGATGACTATCATTAAAATCGTCGCCTAGCGATGAATAACGCGATTGTCGTCATTGTACACCCAGCAATATTAATGAGACTCCAACATCGTAATATATTCCAGCCATAGACATGGAGAATGGATTGAGCACCCTCACAGAAATACCATTGAGTAGAAAAAAGCACGTTTATAGTGAGTAAGAAAGTGACGGCAGTGGCGAGCTGGCAGAAGGTATGTTGGTCGTCCGGTTGCGAGATGGGCAGATGACATTATTTTGTCCTGAATGCAGATCTTCTCAACAAACTTGACCGTCTTCTAAATTACTGCATAAGATTTGTTTTCAATTTGCGTAAATATGATAGTGTATCTGCGCATCGATCACTTCTAAAGTGGTTGACCATACGCCAGCGCAGAGAGCAAAGGGCACTAACTACCTTGTTCTCATTTCGACTCTTCCAATTTTCCTAGTTATCTGGCCCCTCACTTTCAATACATTTACGCCAACCACAGTAAAAATCTACGGTCATCACATAACCGCCTTCTTCAATGTCCTACTCACCGCACTGACTTCATTCACCGTTCTTTCTTCGTTCAGTCTATTTCTCTGTGGAATGCGCTCCCCCAAGAAATCAGGATGGCAACCAACCGGTTACCTTCAATGTTAAAGTTCGCGAGTATATCCGTAAGAAGTTGGCAGTAGTATCGTCACAACGCTAATGTTTTTCAATTATTAATCTATTACTACTAATGTGTATTGTAATATGTATTTCGTTTATTATTTGAGTATATTTGGTATAATTATATAAATACTCCTGATACGTTTAACTTTCAATATTGCACCTACCACTGTTTATCTCTCCATCACCCAAAGGTCGACTGGTAGAAAATGCCTAAGGCATTAAGTTCGTCTCTATACTTTTGTGTGCATGAAGTATTAAATAAATAAATTATTGTTGGCATAGTGGGTAAAACTTGGATTAGGGTGGCACAAGAGCGGGATGATTAGTACAAGAAAAGACTGCTAACAGCAAGCAGTATACGAAGTCAGACTGTGAAAGATGAAGATGAGGGAAAAACGCAAACAAACAACAAAGTGACTGTGCGATTAATACTGTTTATTTTTACATTATCTATGGTTATGTTCTGAACTCATCCGCCACCTCATTGGTCTAATGATCTCAAGCGCTAGTGATAAATTGAGGGCGTGGGTTAAATTCTTGCGATGGGTAAAGTTTTATCGAATTTTTCTCAGTAGAACTCGTCTTGATTTGTGTTTGGTTGGTGGCAAAAGGTTCGACATCGAGTTGTGGGTGAACTATAAATGCACCTCTGCCTTTCCCTTTAGGAAATAAAGTCTTGATGTCATGTTATGTCTGATCCATTTCTGCAAGCTTATAACTTTCCCTTATCGGAATAAGGATATATCCTGGAATTATATATTTTTTAATTATATTTAGTCCGTCAGTGAGATTATCAAAATAATATTGGACGCGTATTTCAAAAGAAAAATATGTATAATACGATCGTATCCAAAATTTACGTTATCTAACTGACGGACTAAATACATATTTTTTGTCAACTTACCTATTCTAGGTAAACACAACGACTGATCACACGATTGGTATACCTCTCACACACTTTTATACTCGTATTCAATTCATACCTTTAGTAGGGAACGCTCAATCCATTCCCTGTCTATGATTCTCCCTATAAAGAATATTTTATTTAAGTGGAAATACCATGGAGTAGTTGATTCTCTTTTAACAAAGATGTTTTATTAGGTGAGAAGATGTTCAAAGATTTATTTAAAATTTATTTGGACGTTTATTTGGTGTCAAATCAAATTATTATCCATATTTTTTTGGCGGCATCGCGATTGTTATGGTTCAGTTAATATGACATGACTTTTTCAATATTAACATTTTACAGAGAGTATATTTTTATGTATGTCGTTAAAAGATATCAAATAAACATTTTAACAATAAATTGAACCGATTGCCAAAACAAAACACTACAAAGCGAAAAATTACTTTCTTTTCCAAAGTCGGTGTCTTTGGTACCTATTGTTATCCGTTTTTCGACACCGACTACCTTCCGACTTTATCATCAGATCAGTTCGATGTTACCATTTTCATCAGTACAATTTATTTATAAGTATTTGCTTCATCATAGGCCGTTAGCTATTCGACATATCTTATACCCGTGACATACTTAGCATTAAGGGTTTCCAGTGGCCATCTGTGGTCTTCTTCATCAGTTCCATTTCACCAAATGACACTTTCTGAGTGCAAATGTTTGCATTGTTGATAAAAATACCAAAATCACTATATTATTATGTATGCCTATAATATTTGAGGAGTTCCTCGATTTCTCTGAGATGCCATCATCAGATCCTGGTTTCCTTATCATGGTACCACCCTTGAAATATCTCCTTTACAACAAAATAATAATCATCAAAACCGGTTCGTAAACGACGAAATTATCCGCGAACACACATATGATAAAAAAAAATATATACGGTTGAATTGAAAAATCGTCCTCCTTTTTCGAAGTCTATTAAAAATGACAAGGCCAGCGGGCCTGACGGCAATCCAGCGAGAGTGCTGAGGCTGTGTGCGCCCGAACTGTCTCCTATGTTGACAAGCTTGTTCCGCCTCCCTCTTGTAAAAAGAACGGTGCCAAAGTCCTGGAAGCTTGCATATGTGCAACCAGTGCCCAAAAAAGGCAACCGTGCAGACCCTGTCCATTACCGTCCAATCGCCATTACCTCCATTCTGTGCAAAGTTATGGAAAGGGTACTGAACAGTAAGTTCCTGACCTACCTTGAAGACAATACTCTTTTCAGTGACCGTCAATATGGCTTTCGCCGGGGACGGCGTACTGGCGATCTTCTTGTGTATGTCACGCACTGCTGGGGCGAAGCCATCTAGAGACACGGCGAAGCACTTGCTGTATCATTGGATATCTCGAAGGCCTTTGATAGGGTCTGGCAAGCAAGTCTACACAGTAAGCTTCCTGCGTATGGCATCCCCGCTGGTTTATGTAGCTGGATATCAGACTTCCTTTGCGAACAGTCGATCCGAATAGTCATAGACGGATGCTCCTCTGACTTTATGGCTATTGATTCCGGAGTTCCTCAGTGGTCTGTTCTCTCTGCAACTCTTTTCCTGCTGCACATCAATGACCTACTTCAGCTTGGTATTGTTGGGTATGCAGATGGATGATAGTACTGTTTCTGAGAGATACCTATCTAGCGCTGGAACCAGCGTGGATAAAGTTCGTTCCTTGGCTATGGTAGAGCCAAGGAACGACCTTAAGCCTTGTCTCCCAGTGGGGTGATGACAATCTGGTCTCCTTTAACGCCACCAAAACACTGGCGTGTCTTTTTAGAATAGAATACTCTTTATTATGTACACCAAATATGTTACAGAAAGTATAGATGAAGAAAAATAATACACTGGGTGACACAATGGGCGGCCTTATCGCTAAAAGCGATCTTTTCAAGACAACCTTTGGATGGATTTTAAAAAAGAAAGGAAAGAAAGTACTGTAGGTAGTCTATTGGTGTACTATTTATATATAAAATAAATACATATATATATATAAATATACTATATATAAAAATATATACAGTTATAAGTATGGTACAAAAACATAGAAATCAAGAAAACAACTACTAAAGAGAGAGGTAGTGATTCTTTACCATAGTTTTAAAAATGGGCAGAGATTGAGCACGCCTTATTGACACAGGCAAAGCATTCCACAATCGCACCGCTTGTACCGTAAAAGATTTGTCGCAAAAGCTGGTGGAATGCATCGGCATCTCTAGTCCCAAGTTTTCCGATGACCTCAGGTATCTATTATGTGTGTCATGAAGGAACTTGAAACGGTCTTTGAGATAAGAGGGGGTTGTAGGATTGTATAGAATACTGTAAAGCAGAAATAAAATAAGAGAATCCCGGCGAAGACGTATGGGAAGCCACTTGAGCTTTGTCCGAAATTCAGAAATGTGATCATATTTGCGCAAGCCAAATATAAATCCTATGCAAAGGTTTTGAAGACGCTCAAGTTTATCTAGTTGTGCCTGGGTGAGATCGAGATAACTGAAATCAGCATAGTCAAGGAATGGAAACAGAAGGGACTGTGCAAGCGCAATTTTAGTGGCAGTGGGAAGAAAGTTCCGCAATCGTCTAAGGGACCTGGCAGATGCAAACATTTTGTGGCTTACTTCCTGAAGCTGCGGACCCCAAGACAGGTTCTTAACCTTCTCACTTATTGGAATAGTAGTTCCGTTAAATTGTACCAGAGGAAGTTGTGTCCAATTTACTTTTGGAATCATCCCAGAGCTGCCAACAACTATGACCTGGGTCTTCGACGGATTTACCTGAAGCCCATTTGCCTCAGTCCATTCACAAATTGTTGCCAAATCCTTATTTATTGTATTAATTGCATCAGCTAACTCTGCAAGGGCAGCTTGTTTGTAGATTTGTAAATCGTCTGCATACAGGTGGTAGGAGGAGAGAAGTTTTTTGGAGATAGCGTTTATAAATATTGCGAAGAGTAAAGGAGATAAAACGCCACCCTGAGGTACACCGGCAGTTGTATAACACCAAGAAGAGTTAGATTCTTCTATGCATATATGTTGCCGGCGGCCATACAGGTAACTACGAAACAAATCAATCTCCGTTGGAGATATGTTAAGCGACCGAAGTATGCCAAGCAGGATATCGAAATCGACAGCATTAAATGCATTACTAAAATCTAGCAAGCAAAGAACCGTCAGATGTCCTCGATCCATGCCTAGCCGTATGTCATCCGTAACGTTCACTAAGGCAGTAGCTGTGCTGTTACCAGGACGAAAACCGGATTGAAAAGGATTCAGCAGACTATTCTTACAAAGAAAAGCACTAAGCTGATTGTGGACAAGGTGTTCAAGGACTTTGGAGAGGAACGGCAGGATGGAGATAGGACGGTATTCGGAAAAGGAAGTAGGATTGACCTTTTTGGGTAAAGGAGTGATTTTGGCCTCTTTCCAAGCTGATGGAAACACCCCATGGGATATGGAGTAGTTAAGGATATAGCAAAGGACGGGAAGAATTTCGTCGAGGACAGGGAGTATCATTTTTCGACTGACACAATCACTGCCAACTGCGTTAGAGGTAATTGAAACTATGCTCTTCTTAACATCACAATCAGAGAATTGACTAAAAATAAATGGGGAACGATCCGGAGTTGGAAGGTTTGAAAGATAGCTCAAAGTAGTTGCTTTCAAGGTCCCATTACATGAGGACGAAGAGGAGAAGTGCTGATTTAGTTGATCAAGATCAAGGTCTTTAGGAATCGATTCTTGACGAGATTTCCCAACTCCTATGGATTTAAGAAATTTCCAGACTTTAGCTGGGTCTCCATTTTCAACCGAGGTGTGGATATGGCGTCGTTGAGCGTCTCTACACACCTTATTGCAGCGATTTCGTACGTCCAAAAGTTTCGCCCGGTTCGGCGTCGTGGGACGACATTTAAATTTGGTTTTGGCAACAGCTTTCCTGTGGATTAACTCTTTAATGTCGCCTGTTAGCCATGGCGCCGGAAGATGTTTAATTCTTATTGCACGTATGGGAGCGTGAACATCATACAGCTGCAAAAGATTGTCCGTCAACACGTTCACTTTGTCATCAATTGACTCAAGGCTGACCAGGGGTTCCCAGTCAATGTTGCTAGCATTCCTTCGGAGATCTTCTATATTCATTCCACCAAAATTGCGCTGCAGGAGAATTTTAGGTTTTGGCTTAGGAGGTTGAACTTTGTATGAGAGGAAAATGAGGTCATGATAGGAAAACATGTCAGCGGGGCACTGGCCGTGCTTGCCGACATGTTGTAAAGAGGAAACAATAACAAGGTCTAAGAGTGACGGGTTACAATTAGGAAAATGGTGTGTGGCACATAAGGGAAGTAAGGATAGGTTCAAAGATTGAAGGACTGATTGAATAGAAGAGGAGCGGCCATCATTCTTCAATAAGCAAGTATTGAAGTCCCCCATAATAATTGTATGACTGTAAGAAGGCAACAGGTTTTCTAGGATGGTTTCAAAAGAAAAGAAGAAATTTATTCGAGATGAAGGGCTGTAATAAACGCCTAGGAGGATTTTTGTAAGGTTTAGAGTGACTTCTAAAAAGAGATGCTCGCCCGCGTTTGACGGGGGAGGCTATGCTGACATATCAATAATTGAAAAAGGAATGTGTGTGCGAAGGTAAATAGCAACACCACCTCCACCGCCACGCGCACGGTCATTTCTTATCAGTTGAAACCCCGGCAAGGAATAGGATGTGGATGGGAGACATGGTTTTAGCCAAGACTCGGAGATAAGGATGGCGTGGATGTTCTTACAGTCAAGAGAGGCTAGCATGTCAGAGTGGTGTGCCAGAATACTTTGGGCATTTATATGGACTACATTAAAATTCTTCGGAACATCGGAAAATTGGGATTCAAGTGTGTCAGCAAGGGTCGGAATGGTAACAAAACTGTCATCACTACTTGCAGTAACAAAGCTTTCGGCGTCGCTGCTGTCATTATTGCTTGACATCGAAAATGTATAAATAAATAAAATATATATATGATAGAATACCAAAAAAATGGAAAACAAAAATTACTAAAAAATATAAATAAAAAATTAAACGGAGAGCAATTTATATCCACCCGCCAGTTGTGTGTTAAAGCATATATGAAAAGCTTTACAACACAAATAAGCAACAATTACAATAATCTCATCGCCCGGGTAAGCAGCAGCATACTATAAAAACATAAAAGAAATAAAGCGAAGATTAAAGAAAAATAATAAATAGTCAAAACTACTGCACAAAACTAATATACTGGGCGCACTGTCGACCTGTTTCTAAACGAAAAATAATCTAATGACAATGAAAAGAAATGAAATGTCAAGTTGACAGCTGCCAGTGCAATATGTAATTTGTAAACATTGAGAAATTTTAAGAAAAAAAGCGAATTAGATTGCGGGTTAGACAAATAAAAGGTGAAGGGTAGAAGAAATCAAGAGGCAATAAAATTGGAGAGTGGTACTCACAACAAGTGAAATGACTGCTACCCGGTATACCGATAAAATTAATGAGAAGTTGGAGCAAAATCACGAATCACTTCTTCAAAGCACGCCGGGCCTTCTTCGGTGCCGGAGTTGGTGACGGTGACGACAACGGATTCGGCGATTTGACGGGGGATTCGGGTTTTTTCCTGGCTGGCTCGATTCCCTTTAGGTCAGCAATGGAATTTGTTCTATGCCGGTTACCGTCTGAATTAAGAACATAGATGAGACCCTGCTTGGTCCAGCAATTGGTCTCACCGAGCTTATCCCTCGCCGACATGAAGAGCTGATGCCGAGATCTTGTCAGGAACTCTGATAGCGTGATACCAGTGCCTTTCAATTTAGTCTTCGCAAACCAGATACTATCCCGGTTGTTGATGTCCCGCAGTTTGCACAGAATAGGCCTGGGCTTGCTTGTACCTGTCGCTCTACCCATCCGATGGCAGCGCCTGATGTCAGCAACTGTAAAATCTGGCAGCTTGAGGTGGCAACGCACAACTTCGGCAACTACCTGCACAGTATCCTCTTTGGCCTGTTCTGTTACACCATGCAGTAGAACCATCTTCCGCCTACCGCCTTCCGTCTTTTACCGCTAAAAGAAGTCTTTTCGATAAGGCGCCTACTTTTCGGGGTGCTTCTGTTCCAGTGACTGATCGGCTCTAGCTCCTAGGCATGGCGTTGACATATAGTCTCAACTTCGGCATCTCCATTGAGTGCATAGCCCAAATAGCGGCTAAAAAACTGGGCATCCTAAAAAAGGTGAAGCGATACTTTACGCCTGGACAGCTTTTAACCCTGTACAAAGCGCAAGTCCGATCCTGCATGGAGTATTACAGCCACATTTGGGATGGCTCAGCTAAGTATCAGCTTGCCACGCTTGACTCGGTAGAATGCAGAGCCAAGAGGCTCATCGGCGACATTGAACTTGTGGATACCAAGCTTCACAGCTTGGCTCATCGCCGCAAGGTTGCCTGCTTGTCGACCTTCTACAGACTGTATTTGGGTGAGTGTGCTCAAGAACTCCACGACCTCATCCCACCAGCCCCCTTTTACCATCGGACATCCTGACGCACTGCAAGTTACCATCCTTACCTTGTTGCCATTCCACCAATTCGAACCAAGCGCATCCAAACATCCTTCATAATGCGCACAGCGAATGAATGGAACTCACTACCTACGTCTGTGTTTCCATACGCATTCAACCCGGATCTCTTCAAAGTAAGAGTGAACAGGCTTCTTCTGGGTAAGCTCACTCCATCGTCGACCCTGTCTTTGTCACCTATGACTTAGACTAAAGTCAAGAGCAATCCCAACAAAAATAAAAAAATGGGATTCATTTTCACAGTTGCTTCTTTTATTGCTTATTAATGGTAATTTAAAATAATGTTGGCACACTAAGCAAAAATAATTTACTTTATCCAAAAATTAAAATTTTTTATTCATGTTTTCCCAGAAACCGTAAGGTGTAGTGTATTTATGTTTTAATTAGTGCATCTGCGCAAAATGTAACACAACAGATGATTTAAAAATACATTAACTCTACACCGATATTATAAAAAATTGTCCATTAATTAATATTCACAATATTGCGAATCACAAAAATAGTCATTTTATCATTTGTACGCATTATGGAGCGTTATAGAGCCATTTATTTATGCATAACAGATTTTTAATCCTACATCTGCTGCATGCGGTTTTAAAACTGTAACAAGTTCGAAAAAGCAAACTGGATTAATATTTTGAAATTAATTACTCTGAAATAAATAAACCTGCTTGTTGCATCAATTTGAGAGAGTATTTTTTTAAGTTTCTTTAATTTTAATGTTTTCTTTCATATTATAGGACTACTGCATGCACTGTGACAGTTAAGCTAAGGACTTTCATACAACGGGTGCCTGAAGATGGATGGTGTCGCCGAGAACGACAGACGCGTACCATGAGGGCAGGTACGAGATGGCACGGTAAAAAAAATCTTAGAAGGGCTTGGGGGAGGCTTTAACCAAGCAGCGGGACAGTATAGGATAAAAGGACAGTAAAAAAAAACACGCCTAAGCTTATCTGCAATGCAGAATTATCATGGATGCGTGGTCATCACAGAGACAAAGCTGAACTAATCCGGAACCCTAATTCTTTCTACACAGATACTTGGTGGTATACTATATAAATAATAGTTCAAAAACTAAAAATCACTCTTTAATGGAAATAGGTACATACAAAAAAAACTTTTTTGCAAAAATATACTACCGACTTCCAAATACAAAACTAAAAAGTGAATAATAACTTTATTTTTTTTAAGTTTGTGTCCATAACGCAGTCGGTAGTATTTTATTGCAAAAAAGTTTTTTTTGTTTTTTTACTTTTAAGATGTACCTCCTAATAAGCAAATTATTAAGGTAACTATAACGCCAGAATAGATTTCATGAAACTTGAACATAACCGGTGAAATGAGAGATCTTCGTACCCCTTATGAGCGTACTGGCGTGATGTTATGTTATGAAATGATATGAACAATAAACAGACATGCGATTGCAGCAATCCCGAGAGATTTGCCGTTATTTATTGAAGAGTTCTGTTGTATATCTCCGAAGTTCTTCATCAGATCTGCACCAAATTAAACTGGGACCAATTTCGGAATATATTTTATCAAATAAAAAAAGAATTTTCAAAATCGGTTGACGATTGACGGAGATATCGGTCAACATACAAAAAAAAATACAAAAAAGCAAACATAATGTCGAAAATTGAACCTCCACCTTTTTGGGAACTCTGTTAAAAAGCAGACGACGACAACAAATGTCATCGCGGACGTACACATAGACCCCAACTTGCTTCTTGAACTTCTGTTCAAGAGAGTAACCCGGGTAGTTGAGGTACGCCACGTCTGACGGGGTTGTTATCTTCGTCTCCGTTAGGAAAAACAGATGCGGCTTCTCGGTCTCAAGGTGGCGGTGGACCGGATTGAGATTAGAGTGCAATCCCCTGATTTTAGTGAGGTGCACTTTTAGTGGGAGGAAATGCAGCCGTTGTTTCACCATATTCTTCTTGGCTTTGGTCATGTTTTTTTTTAGAGTTTGCTGGGGAAGAAGTTAAACTAACTGTCGAGGCGCTGCTCAGTGAACCAAGTGGACCACTGTAGCTAACCCAACCTATGGAGAACTCATTTGGAGACTGCGGGGACGCCGAACCCCCCCGGATATTTTTCTATTATATGTTTTCTATTAAAGCATGTTTTTTTTTTATCTATTTTTTAGTTCAATCGCTAATCCTGAAGATCCTGGTAAGGATAACGGGACAAACTATTTAAATTATTGTATTGTCATCGGTCCTCGATAATTGTGCAAAGTTTCAAATTAAACCGACGTTTTTCAACACGTCGGATTAATTTGAGGTGGGGTGAAAATCACTTTCAAAGATTCCGTTACATTCATAGAAACATCCATATCAAGATAATAAAAACTGTTAATAAAATGAAGTGCCGATCTATTCCTAAGTCCCTGCTCCTTAACAAAACCATATATACACTAAATAATTTTACTTTACATACTTATATAAACTCACCACCTCTTTTTCCCGTGGGGGAAACCAGAGACTACAGAACGCCTCCCGCTAAGCCAGTCTTTTCTCGCACGCTATGCCTTACATACTCATTTTAATACGTTAACGTAGTATAATAATTTTACTTTGAAGTATCTATTTCCTAATTATTGTAACGTTATCAGTAAGTAAGTAAGTCCGTTAGTATTTAGGACTCCACGATGCAGATTTAGTCTAGTGTGGAAACCTTAATAAGGAAAAGTTATTAGTTAACTTTTCCTTTATTCACACATAATTAAAAAGTGCAAAATATACATCACGATTTCACGACCTTTATCATTTCAAAATACAAACCTTCCGTTAACCTCCATTTTGGAATTGTGTCAAATCACCAGAATTTAATTTAAAAACAACGCACCTACGTACAACATTAAAAAAAACACTGCTCCCAATCATACATACACATTTTTTTGCCAATCTCTAGATACCAAAATGAAATTACTCCGTGTAAGCAATTTTCTGTCTACAGCAAACTCGGGTTGTATTTATTTTTTCCTCAAACGCTGAGCTTCCTTATAAATCTCAAGAAAGTGTACAGTAACGTTACGTATCAGCCAACAGCCGGAAATAAATCATAACTGAGCCTTCTCTTTTTGTGGCCTCAAGTGTACAATGTTAGGAAGGTGACACTTAATATTGTGGGTTGTTTAAGGAAAGGCTGGGATGATATTTAAAGTTTATTTCGTCAGCTTTTTCAGTGTTCTTGATAAAAAGAATTGCCGAAAATTCATTAGATTAGATTAGATTTCTTTATTTGTTTAAACATTGTATGCATGCAAGAGCATACAATATATTACATCGTTTGAGTTCAATCATGTTTAGCCGTAAGTATCGGCGTACAAATATTTCCATAAATAACATTGAAAGGAATTAACAACAAAATTGAAATATTACGTAGAACTTTACACTTACAAAGTGAAAAATTATGGATTAGAATTTATTATTATGTTATAATGTAAAAATTCAATTTTCATATAAATTTGTTATTATTGTCAGGAAAAAGGTAAAACTATTTGATCAAAAATCTTTTTCAGCTTTAAGTTCGGAGACACAATCATTTTGAGAAGCATATTAAAATCAAATTCAGTTCAGTAGTTTTTGCGTGAAAGAGTACTTTCCATTTATTTATTTATCCATGCATCCTCACAAACTTTTAACTAGATGATTAAGATTATGTAAAAAAAAGGTCAGCACTAAATGACTGACGATTAATAAATGATTTTCATTGGCAAAAATATAACCACGAATTGAATCCTTTTAAATCTCTACTATATCCTTCACCAACGCTACTGTCATTCTATTCTCTTTTGTATTATATATTATGCTACTTCCTTGCCTTTTCTTATCTAAATAACAGCCCGTTATATGTTCGTGTCAAAGCGTTACTGTGTTCCGTCTCCTTTTTTCATGTACTGCCTTACGTAATATCTGTTGTACGAAGAAATGTTCCATCTAGCTTGTTTTTATTAGATGTTTTAGTGACATCTTCTGTAACATGCGTTTGTGTTGGTATTTTCATATTGTTCTTGGATTCATTCTTTATTTGATATGAAAATGAATTTGCTGGTGTGTATTGAAAATATATACGTCATTTCCATTTTTCAGGACTAAAGTCCAGAAATAGAAGTGATCTGCAACACCAATGTTTACCAACCTGCAAAAATTTGTCATTACTTATTTGTCATTATTTGCTTTTTAGCGTGTTAATGGCACTATAAATCAGTTTCATTAAAATTAAATCTGGGAATTTGTCCCAAGTTCGTTGATAAAAAGATTGTTTGCTTTAACAAAATTCACCCACAAAAACCCACAAAATCAATCCCAGCACTATTTACTTTATCCATTAGTTCTGAGAGAAATCTGTATCGGTTTATTCTTTATTATTGTTCAAAAAAAGTAAATTTAAAATAATTGTTAGTAAAAGTCCGAAATTAGCAATTACTCGTAATTGTACTAGTAAAGCTTGATAAATATAAGGACTTAACTTAAAATTTTAGGATTGACCGTCGTTCTGAGTTTAACTATGCTTATTAACAAAAACTTTTAACCTACAAATCCTTAGTCCCCAAATAACATTCCAGATTTTGGCTACACACCAATTTATTACCTGGTCTACTACTAAATACAGACCCTCAAGTGTCACAATTACTGATCATGATGATGATGATTGACGATTATCAATTTTAATAGTAACTAAGGTTAGCCTTAGTTACCATTAATATTGATATTTATATTTTTGCAATTCCTACGACATCATCATTTCAGGGTCGTCATTATTTCAGACGAAAGAAGTTCATTGCTAAGGCTCTAGTCAAGTAACAGTCTATCATCGAAAGCGTGATTAGAAAAATGACAAAAATGTCTTACATTTTTACCATCGCCATCACTTACATCGACTGACACGTCTTGTCTAGAGCCTCTAGTCTCCCCCAAGCGTCGCCACATTGACCGATCCTGTGCGTCTCGCATCTAGCGGATTCCGGCCTCCACTCAATATTTACTTGGAATTAATTAAGTGGCTCTACCTCTGTGGGACATATTTCAAGAATTTTCTCGAACAATTTTCTTTTTCCCTCCTTCCAATTACATTATTAAGCTGTGGTATTTGAAGTTTTTATAACAAGTCAAAGCCTCTCTGATTGAATTTTATTCTCTTTAGGTTGACCGAAGGTTTTCATCTTATTTATTTTGCTTCTATGTAAGTTAGGAAAAACACGTTGTTGTTAGTAGATACGTTTTAAGTTTGACCATTGTAGGCATAGCCTGGTCAGATGAGGGTACTTCCATAAGCCCGGTGTGACTGCGGAACCAATTATTTATTAAAATTTGACCATAAAGCGGCATTTTTAAGTCAAAAATAAAATTTAAAAGTAATAATAATTGATTCTACCGACCATCCGGAAAGTAGCTTGTTATCGAGGAGAACGGACAAGAAACTCCTCTTAAAAAAAAGTGTTTTACAATATTTACGTATATACAATAATTCATATACGTGAGGACGATTTACCCAGAATAGCACTACATACTAGTAGTATAGGCCCATCTCTTATTCTGCTCCTTATGCAAAAACACCTGCATTATGAAGGACTTTTGCGAAGCCAGTGCTAAGGCTCTGAGTATTGGTCGAGTACCAAGAATTATCGATGGGAAAAAGAAGAAATACAAAATCAGACACCTCCATCCCTTGATATTGGTAAGGGTAACAAATATCGAATTTTGACTGATGACCTGCAAAACTGTTTTGCAAAAAAATACAACTAGCTTCCTAATAAAAACACTACAAAGTGAAAAATAACTTCAATTTTGGAAGTCGATGTTCCTGTTTTTGTTTCTTCGTTTTTTGTCACCAACTTCTAAAATTGAAGTTATTTTTTTTACTTTGTAGTGTTTTACTTTGTAGAGTGTGTTTTTAGAGGAAAATTCCTCTGAAATCATCTTTGTTGCGCCATTCTGCCATGATAAAATCCTACGCGTCTGTCTTATGATCCAAAAAAAACATAGGTTGACCTTTTCGTTAGAGGTCACCCATTGTTCTCGATGCTTGCTAATGTCACTGTATACGGGTCATTAACTTTATGACCAGAATACTTCCAGAATACTAGACTGTACTAAAACTTTATGAGTTTATTTTAAACGGCAATAGCTCACAAAACGGGCATTTTAGGCCAAAAAATGTCAGCCTCTAGTTGGGAGAAGTTTAAACTAGAATATTTATTTCTCGGACAAGAAATGTCTGAGACGGAACATAATGAATACCAAGCATATCTTAACATGGTTCGGAGTAAAGTACTGGTTGGGACACACTGGAATTAAAATATGCAAATATATTTGTATTGTATATTTTTTACGGCAGTCTGCAATTATAGTATTACTCATACAGTACCCAAAGGCATAATAAATATATACCTAAACAAGTTAGTTTATTTCCAGTCCAGACAAGTAAAGGAAATCATGAGATGGAACATGCTTGGAAAAGCTACTAATCTTTGAAAAACCATACGAAAAAAATCTTCTCTATGACACTCAAACAATAGTCATGGATTTCCATGACGTTTTTCTTCTTTTATTGGCAGAATGCAGAGTGGCATAACAGCATTCTTAAAATTTTGACGTTCATTGGATGCAACTCGTGAAAGGCCTATATCCAGCAGATAACTGCTAAAGGCTGATCAACTACACTACATACCACGCCACAGATACGAACCCAATAACTGTCTTGACAAGGGCAAGAACGTACACCATGTCACCAAATCAGGATGCGGGGGAGTGCAAACGGTTTCCAAAAGATTATTGGGGATAAACCAGACTGCCATTTCCTGAGGTATTGGACCTGGTATATGAACTGATTTGATTATTTATTATTTGGTATATATATGGTGTACATAATAAAGAGTATTCTATTCTATTCTAGTCTATTCTATTCTATTCTGTTCTGTTATGTTCTGTTCTGTTCTGTTCTGTTCTGTTCCATTCCATTCCATTCCATTCCATTCCATTCCATTCCATTCCATTCTATTCCATTCCATTCTATTCTATTCTATGCTATGCTATGCTATTCTATTCTATTCTATTCTATACTATTCTATTCTATTCTATTCTATTCTATTCTATTCTATACTATTCTATTCTATTATATTCTATTCTATTCTATTCTATTCTATTCTATTCTATTCTATTCTATTCTTCTCTATTCTATTATATTTATATTTTCACGCGCAGCGAAGCGCTTTTGTGGGAACCGCGTGTTTGTCTGACGGAAGCCGGAACCCGGCCCAGAACGCGTTTTATTGGTGGTCTCAATCGAATCATTGTCCTTTATTATATATATATTCTCCTATCACTAAGCTCACGGCGCGATATTGATCGACCTCTAGAAGTCTACCGCAGGAATCTAAGGTAAGTCATATTGACACATGTTGTGGTCGTCCCACTTTCACCTGTGAGATAGGTACCAGTATATCTCCCAACAAGGAGCAAATCCCTAGCTTTCCACTGCCGCGAACCGCGGTTTCGTGGGGTACAGGTTCAGACAGGGTCCAGGAGTCCCAACGTCGCTATGGGCCCCGGTGTATAACTCCTGGCTTGGGACCAGATGACCTGTATTTAACATTTGGTAGCAAGAGCGTGGTTTGCATTCCACGAGCATAGTAAACGCTAGGACACTCGTTCACAGTAAACGCTGTATTGTTTGTCGGTTTGCTTTTTATTGTTGAGAATCCTGGGTTGGAAAGTGCTAAATTTTGAGTCACTCAGAGTTTGCCGTTGTTTTGTTAGGGGCAAACAGCACCCACAGTTGCATTCCAATTTGTTAAAATAAAGTGTACAACTCACAACTTAATATTGTCACTCCGGGATAGAAGGTTACAGTTTTGTATTGAAATTTGTTTATTTGTTGTATACAATATAAGTTTGGTGTAGACTAAATAGTCTTCCCTAATTGTATTTAATTGAATCATAGTTATTGTTGGACCTTGAACCTCTTATCTTGGTATTGTAAGTTTGCTTACATTTGTTACCAATTATATAAGAGAATTGGTTAGTTTGTTTGATATTGAAAGTAATATTCTAATTGATACAAGTTAAAGTCATTGTTTTTAACTATTAAAGTAAATTGAATATTGAATTCTATTGTAAAATCAACCTACCCACTTTGTGTTGATAATTTTTGTTTTTTTTGAATACCCTCTTGTATGTTGATATTTTATTTTCTTGAGGTACCCACTTTGTTTTTGATAATTTATAAATTGATATTTGGGGTTCCATAATAATTTTGTACTGGAAAATAATTAAGTAAATGTAACAGGGTTCAGTACTATTTGTTGAATTAACTTGTTGTTTCTCTTACAGGCTTTATGATTTGATATTTAATTTGGTAAGAGAATTACTGTCAAACTGTTGTTTTGGTTACACCCATATATTATTAATTTAAGTTATTGAACATTTTGTGTATTAATAATATTTAATCACCGTTGCTTACATTTTGACAGAATGACTGCCCATACATTTGCTTGTAAGATTAGAGCGGAATTGAGATGGGTGACCTCGGTGGGCTCTTTGATAAGTAGATCTGATAGATCAGAGGCTTTGTTGGCCCGTTATAGTGAACTCCCAGCCCGTCAAGCCAGGGTGGATGAATGCTTTGCGGAGTGTTTGGTGCTATTGTCCACCGAGGACACTGAGTTGGCCGCTGCGGTTGAGGCAGACTTCACGCAATTTTACTTTTTCTCGGATGACATTATTGAAGCAACCGCTAAGTTGAGGGGTTTTGCACAAGGGAAATATGGCGGGGATGATGCCACACACCTCCCCCCTTTTGATGATTTGTTGAAGTCTTTGGATGAGGAGTGTCGCCTTTTGGATAACTCTGGTGTTGAAGGTCCCTTGCGGGCCCCAGAGTGGCCCTCTCCCGACCAGCGTCTTGTTGGTGCGCGCCCCTCCACTCGTGGGATGGATGACCCACGACGCCAGTCTCATCAATTTGTAGCGACTCAGGTTCGCAGAATCCGTTGCTCACATTGCAACACGGATGGCCATATGGTCACGTCCTGTCCGAAGTTCCTAGAACGGAACACAAGGGACCGACGTGGAATCGCCAACAGCCGCTAGTGGTGCTACACTTGTCTCGGACAGCATTTGCAGCGGGATTGCCAGAGGTCGGATCCTTGCCCGCACTGTCAAGGTAGGCATCACTGCGTGTTGTGTCCGGACCAAAATGGTGTTGGTGGCCCTGATGATGCCGTACGCTCACCCATAGGCGGGCGAGCGCATCCCCACCAACCCCAGGTGGATCCTCGACGGGTTATACCTCGCAAAGGCGGGGGCACCCCTCCACCCCTTCCTCAATTGGAGGAAGCGTCCGCTTTTCAGGACGACTGCCAACACCAAGGGGGTTATCAACAATAGGCAGTCGCCTCCCTCTCCTCCACCACAGCCGCCCAGCCAGAGACAGTCCTTCTGCCAACTGTCCCTGTAATGATCTGTGGCCCGAAGAGTAAATCTTTGTTAGTTCATGCTCTTTTGGATTCGGTTTGTCAAGGCTGTCTTGTATCCTTTTGTTTAGTGGAAATATTGGGTCTCCCACGTAGATTCCACCCTTCTACCATATGGGTGGTATTGAAGCGGTTGGTCAACGGGGAGAAATTGAAATTTGTGTTTCGCCTGTTCATTGTGGGCCAAGAACCTTGGCCAAGGCCGTTGTTTTGAATGATATTTTGGGCAGACACCCGCAAGTAACCATTAGCCCTGTAGTGGTGAAATTGACGTCGGACCTAACTCCTGCCGACCCGAAGTGGTTGGTACCCGGACCCGTATATATTGTGGGTTTGATTTTGTCCAGGACCAAGTGGGTTATGCAGAAGAATGGGTTAGTAGTCGTACCGACGGTTTTTGATTTTGGACTTACGGGTCCCGTGTTGAAGGGCTCCGCCCCGCGGATTGAGGACCAAGGACTGATAATGGCATAGTACTTTGTTGTCTTCGCACCTCAGCTCATACTTTGGACGTTTTTGTGGCGAATAGAGTCTCACAGAGTCAGAACTCTGAGACTAAAGAAAAGACAGGAGAATTGAACCCCGCAGACTACGCGTCACGTGGTTGCGAGGCTCCTGCCCTTGTTGACCATTCTCTTTGGTGGGGACCAGACTGGTTGACGCATTGCGAGTCGTCCTGGCCCCAGAATAGGTTCTCCTCTCCAGAGGTTCTGCCAGGCTTGCGTATTGGAATTGTGGAAACGCAAGCTGCATATAATTTGGATTATCTTTTGGACAGATACAGTTCTTTGTCGAAATTGTTTGGCGTTACCGCTTGGGTCCGGCGTTTCATACGTAACGGACGAAACCCTAATAATAAATTGTTATCCTCAGTTTTGTCTCCTCATGAATGCCAAGAGGCCTGATGTTGTTGGTTCGTGCTGTACAAGCCGAGCACTTTGACAAGACTATTGAAGCCCTGAAGAAATGCTCAGCTTTGAGAGGCTCAATCGCTCGTCTTAATCCATACCTAGACCAATCTGGTTTGCTCCGAGTCGGAGGACGACTGCGGAATTCGAATTTGCCTTATGGTGCTCGCCATCCTTTGTTGCTCCCTAAAGGAGGAGCGTTGGTGATATTGTTGGAGTCCGATCGACACATTAATAACGCACACGCCGGTTGCAACGCCATTGTAGCCATTTTGCAGCGTGAATTTTGGATTTTGTCGGCCAGACGCACTATTCGTGGCATCATCTTTAAATGTATGCAGTGCTATAAGTTGAAGGCTGCTCCCACTCAACCCATAATGGGTGATTTGCCATCCGACCGAGTGACGGAGAGCAGACCATTTGCTTCGGTCGGAACCGATTTCGCTGGTCCCTTCTTACCCTCAGTTTCCCACCTTAAAATTATCGCAGAATTAATGTGACAAATTGTCAAGCACGCGTTAGCTGCTGTGATTGGATGAATGAATTTTCGACAGCCGGCAGATTTTTTGCAAAACTTTCTTTGACAAAAGTTGGACAATACTAACGACAGTGTATCACAAAGTTAACACGAGCCATAGAGAAAGAACTACTAACGAAGCGTGTCACGCCAGCCGGCGCCGCGTTTTATACGGCCATTCTGAGCGGGACGTATCAAACGAACACATGGATATTATGCCTCTTATATAATACGGAATATAGTAGGAAATGTGTTTGTAATGACAGTGTTTTTTTTAAGTTTTCTTTGCTTTACTTAAATTCGCCATAACTAAATTAGACAGGATTTATTAAAAAACTAATTATCAGTATATTTCGTTAAAAAAACACAAATCGCTGACGTAGACAACATAACCGCAAAATAAAGTGGAACTAGACTGGCCACAACTGACGCATGTCACAACAGAATTGGAAAGGAGAAGTTACTGATTATATTTGGTAGGCCCAGAAAGAGATGATGTGACGAGTTGGACTCTTATCTATAGGATTGGTCAGAAGCCCAACACAAGTGATATTCAATCATCGAATGCGTGGCGGTAGCTATTGGAAAAATGTCAATTTATAATAATTATTAATATCACGTGATCAATCTATACCAATATTTTTTTTTGTTTGCTTGTATGTTTGTTTGTTTGTACCGAATAGGCTCCGAAACTATTGGACCGATTTTAAAAATTCTTTCACCTATGGAAAGCTACATTATTCCCGAGTAATATAGGCTATAATTTTGACGGGAGCGAAGCCGCGGGGGTCAGCTAGTATTTTATATTTCGGCAGGTCAATCATCGCCGTCGCTGACATTGAATGACAATTTTCTAGAGCTTCAGATGTAACTAAAGATATAGAATATGGTTAAGACAAATATATTTTATTTCAACTAGGCCACCAAGCGGAACTTTTGAACGTTAGATACATTAAAATTTACAAGGAATAAAAATTGATTCTACCGTGCATTCGGAAAGTACCTTGTTATGGAGAAGAACGCAGAAGAAACTCCATACTTACTCTTTAAAAAAATAAGTTTTTTTTTACTATATTTAGGTACATAAGTAAATACATATATGTGTGAGGACAATGTACCCAGAATCACTACACACTATACTACGTACAGGTACAAAGTATTAAAATAACTCACACATGTACTGTGCAGTTACATAATAGGTACTAGAAAAACATTAGAATCCGAAGCAGTTAAGTTAAGACCAATCCCAACTGAGGGTGCCCGTTCACGAACATGACGCATGAATCGGCACCACCCAGCTCAACCATCATGAAGGGAACCGAATGATCCAACACACGCGCCACCATCAGACAGACATTTGAGAGAGCATGACACACTCAACTGCCAGGGCAAACACAAGTCAACGAACGACACCAAGGTACAGCAAATGGTAGATTTACAGTTGGGTACATACTCGTAGTACTCAGTAACATGGACAAAACCAAGGTGATGTTGAATGCCCATGTCACACCCACTCCTATCAGGGTCGGAGACTCTACACTCGAAGTTGTGGATGACTATGTCTACCTGGGACAAACGATCCAGTTGGGTAGGGCCAACTTCGAGAAAGAGGTCAACCGTCGAATCCGACTCGGCTGGGCAGCGTTCGGGAAGTTGCGCGGTATCTTCACGTCCAACTTACCAAAGTGTCTCAAGACGAAAGTCTATGACCAGTGTGTGTTGCCAGTTATGACCTATGGCTCTGAGACGTGGTCGCTCACAATGTGCCTCATCAGAAAGCTTACAATCACGTAAGTTTTTGGAAGCTCGAAGGTTAAGATCGTGAGAACTGCCGAACACTTTAAAATATTGTTTTAAATAATCAGGAGTACAAGGATCGTTCATGATGTTGAAGAGCCATGCAGTGGGGTCTTAGGGATCTCCTCTGACGGATAGGCAGCCATTTAAGCTGAGAACGGAAGGAAGAAATGTGATCATATTTACGAAGCCCGAAAATAAAGCGAATACAGTTGTTAAGAAGTCGATCCATTTTGTTAAGAAGTTCTTGGGATAGATCAGAATAACAAACATCAGCATAGTCGATTATAGGCAATACAAGAGCTTGAACCAAGGTGGTTTTGGTGCTGGACGGAAGAAAATGTTTGAATCTATAGAGAGACCGTAGTGAGAAAGTGACTCTCTGGCTAATCTGAGCGACCTGCTTATTCCAGCTTAACCTGTCATCAATATATAGGCCCAAGTCTTTAACGTGAGGCGAGAGAGGGATAACGATAAATTGAGTCTATATAATACAAATATATTCATACAGTCTTCAGCAGGTTCAACAATTCTACAAAACAATAATGTTCTGAATATCACTTGTTTTTGCGCCCTAGTGGTTGTGGAGCAAGACTGGCATTGAGCCAAGCATTTTTATCAGTGATGTAATCCCCCAACTTATAATAGGCCTGGCTGCATAGTGTGCGTTTTATACAAGTTTTAAATTTCGTCTCATTCAGTTCTAGAATGTGGGGAGAAATTTTATTGTAAGAAGAAAGGAAGGCCCTTACCCTACAGTGGGACACAACAGGCTCATAAGAATAATACACTTATGATTTTCGAAGCCAAGTCCTTCTGATCTTTTCATGGAAATTCCCATCATCAACTTTTCCGGAAATGAGATCCAAGAAAACAATTGATTGACAAAAAGTAGTTTAGGTACAACATTTGATGGTTTTCATTTCAGAAATGACGACTTGATATTTATTGTTTTATTTATATAATTCAATAATTGCAGACCTTTAAGTCAATCCAAGAAGAACTACAAACAAAGTTGTATTAATTATCACACCAAAAACAATTTAATTACAAATTTGCCAAGTAGATAACATTATGGCTCGCACTGTCAAACAGTCATCAGATCTCATGTAGAGCCAAGCTTCTAAGTCCACACGCCCTAACTCTACAAGCCCTAACTTCACAAAATCTACACCTTAGTCAAAATATGTGGCATGGCCGTTTCGCTACCGTCACATGGGCGAAAGGTGGAAAATGTATTCTTAAATACTACTTACATATTATTTTAAATTCGTTACAATTTAGCCTTACTGCCAAACGCCAATCCGTTTGGCAGTAAGGCTAAATTGACCGACATTATCAACGTTATATTTATCTAATTGGCAAATAGGATTATTTACTTTATTATGCTAGCATTTGAGCATAGCATTACGGCGCACTTCCTCTCACACAGAAGAGGCCTGTATCCCAGCAGTGGGAACATTATAGGCTGAATATGCGACACTCAAACTCAAAATGATACTAATAAATAATCGTCACCTATATTCACAACCTATGCGACGTCCACTACTCACGATCATTTCTGACGCATAATTACCCAATGTGACTGCGGTCTTACACCGCAATCACCGGTCTGGACATCAAGCGTAGTGATTACGGTTTTATCCGCCGATATCACTGGTAGTATCGTTCTCTAGGGTCACCCGGATTCAGAAGCGAACAGTTACCGACCGATATAGTAGCGTAGTAGATAGCGCGTACCGAAATAGGTGGGCGCGAGTTATTAAAAGACCAATAACGTACAGTTGCATACAAGATTTTATCTACGAAGGAAGGAATAAAATACAGATATAGACAAATAAGTATTTCAGGAAGTGTGTTTAAGTATTTCATTTCTCTTACATGTCTTGATTTTTCTGGTAGTAAATTATTTGTAGCCGCAACTGCTCTATTTGTTACATCTGGTGGAATATCTTCACACTTTTCACTTGATGTTGAAGACATTTTTAATTAAATTTGAAATAAAATTTCAATCAGAAATTATTCGCGCGTCCACTTTATTTATTATTTATTAGGTATAAGGCAAAGATCTTGTAGCCGCAACAGCCAAATAGTGTACGATACTTTTTTTTTTGTTCTAAACTTGTTCCATTTTTAAAAACATCATTTACATTGTCTCGATTTCGATGTAATATTCTAGGTACCTGGCTGTATGTTCAGAATGTCTTTGCTTGTGTTTTAGAATTTATGACGATTCGCATAATGCAACCCGATGTCGTTATGGGTATCATAATGAAACTGCTGTCAATTTTGTAATTGGAATATAACGAAACCGAAGTAGATAAACATATTTATGTGATAACTGATAACCATGATGGGTGTCACTTTTGGAAAATATCGCCATGTATTAAACCTCGAAGCAATAAAGGTTTAAATTATGATGTTAATATCCGATGCTTTCCATGTTTAAATGTCGTTGTATTGGAATATTAATTTAATTATATTTATATATCTATATTCAGCTTTTAATCAAAATGTTTGGTTAAATGTATTATTATTATATAGAGTTCTTTACTTTTTTCTCTTTTAAGAGAGTATACAACCTTACACACGGGCCAGGACCAAGTGTCTGAGGGGAAAATTAAATTGAAAAGGTGGATGATAATATAGAGGAAGTCAGGAACTGCCGGGTTATACTGAATATAATAGAATGGTGGCTTTTTGGAGCATGTATAGTGTGTGAGAAGGCATGCGTAGAGTGTCAAGCCTTTGCGTGGGAGCTTTTAGTACTACACTGGTGGATGAAAGTACTGTAGGGACTATGTGGACGGTTTCTACTTTCCACTGGGTTTTAATTTCAATAGCGAGTTTTTGGTACTTACTGAGTTTTTCGGATATTGTTGATTGGATGTTGTATGAATTAGGTATATATCGATTAGGTACACTAAAGAAAAAAAAAGCGATCTGGAACTTTTATGGTGTACATAAAGTATATTCTATTCTATTCTACACTGTTTTATTTACTTTGTCGTGTACAGTGATGTCAGGTCTATTATATTGTATAGTTTTGTCTTTAATTATTGTTCTGTCCCAATAAATTTTCTAATTTCTGTTTTCTAAAATTATGTCAGGTTTATATTTATAATATGGAATTATCTCATCTATATGATTATATTTGTGTGCTAGGTGTTGGTGTATAATGGCGGCAACTTGGTCATGTTGGTGTTTATAATCTGTCAGTGCGAGAGATTTACAGAAAAGAAAGAAAAGAAAGAAAATTCATTTATGTACTATTAGTAAAAAATGGTCATTCTGATGGTCCCATCAGAGAACGATGCTTTAATGAATTGACACCACAATATTAAGACAGTCAAACCGGTGTTACTAGTTATTTTTAATCTTATTTGTTTAATTAATTAATTACAACGGTAGGAAACAATAACAGTTACGAAAGCTTCCAGAAACAATTAACTATATATAAAAATAAAAAAGCAGCAAAATCTGTGGTGAAAACAAAACAAAATAACAATTTTATAAATCCCTCTCACAGTACGTCTGACATGCCAATAAACATTCTTCCAAGATAATGACAAAGAATAAAAAGAAAACTAAAAGGGAAATTTAGGTGAATTCTGGAATCAATCCATCTTGTGGAACAATTTCTAAAAAAGGACAATTCAAACTAAACATGTTCACAGGTGCCATTTTTATTTAGCTATAAAAACATCGTAAAACATAGTTTATGTTATGATATTTTTGCACGGAGCTACCGAATTTACGTGTGTTTAGGTGCCGTTTTATTTATAAGAGAAAGCTTGTTCTGGGATTTCTGTAACTTACATATTTTTGTGATTTATCTTAAATTTTTTTTTACATCATAATAATGATTTGTGGCTAAAATTAGGAGAACCTTCTTTGTTCCAATGCAAGTAAAATAAGTCTTGTATACTTACATAAAATAAAAAAAAAACAAAAATTCATAAAAATCTGACTTTAAAAAAATATGTGTGGTGTCATCAACAGTAATATCAACTATTTATCCAACAAATATTTTGCCAACATTTTATAAACTTTTAGAAAATGCTTTAAGCTCAACAATAATCAATATTTTTTCTTGTAAACTTTAACATTCAAAAGTGCTTTTTAATAAATTTAAACAATTATTTGACTTTGCCGCGGAAATCTATTGTAGGCAAGAAGCACAGGACCAGTCAATGTGACGACGCTTGGGCGTGATCTAAGAATATGACCAATTGTTTACTGTAGACATCTAAGTCCCTACCAACACATCCTTAACTTTCCACAAAAAAACATGCTGGAGGATTCATATTCGCGAGCTGGCTGACACCCTGATCTTTCAACTACACAACATGATTTTTTCTTGTTTACAGCTTTTTAGTTTGCTTGTTACGCAGTCGGGTTTTTGATTTTTAGATTAACTTTTTATTTGTAACTTTTTAGTTATAATTTTCTTTCGAATTACTTTTTAACATATAAGTGTTATTTATAATGATGAACAAAAATTGGGACCCCACACAATATGGCGTCCAAAATCAGACATGTTTGTTTTTTTTAACTATCCTACCTAAAAACATTTGGGCGGTAAGACGTATCTAACGATGTCTCAATTATATAAATCAGTCTAGCGGTTTGATAGATATATGGTAATATAGAATATAGAATATTACCATACATACAAGATACGGGCGAAACACAAACCCCTTTCCTTGCAGTTGAGTAAAAACAACCATTAATTTATTCAGCAGTTCAACGCCTACAAACATTTAAATCCCGCTCTGGAATCAAGTATTTTCAGTAGGTAAATCGAACCGACCTATTGACCGGAATATCGCAGAACAATGAATACCATAAGGCCATTTTGCAGACGATAAATGCATTGTACAAACCAATGTTATTGACAGAACCGTAACATGGGTCCGTGTGTGTTCGACATTTTGACATATGACTTATTTTATCCAAGGAAACAATGGGGTGAATGCTTTGTATAAGGGTGATATGTCAATGGACGCTCTGTAGTAATTATGTTTCGGTTTCCGGTATCAATTTGGGACGGGATTGTGGGTTGACAGATTGCGGAGCGGGACAAAGAAGAAAGGAGGTAAGGTAAATAATGTTTCAATTGTAATAATATATGGGTCGTTTTAATTATTCTATAAGATTATCAGCTTAAAAAAAGATAATTAAAAAAACCAAAATACCCGACTGGTTGACATCTGGTTTTGGTTAGCCAGCTCGCGAATTTGTATCTTCATTTTGTAAAATCATTCTGTGCAGTCGGAACTGCACAGCATGATTTTCTTCTTGTTTACGTCTTTTTAGTTTGCTTCTTAAGCAGTCGGGATTTTTGATTTTTTGAATTACCTTTTTTATTTATAACTTTTTAGTTAACATTTTTTTTTAATTAGGTACATTTAAACATAAGTGTCATATATTTTAGAAATTTCCACTTAAAATCCTTTATTTAAATACCCCACGCGATGGATTTACAAGAATAAGAAATATTGGGTCCCCACAATATGGCACCCAAAAGCCGCCATTTTCGTATTTTCCAATTTTAATGTAGCCAGTGACACTCCCAAGATTAAAACGAATCGATTGACGTCAGAATCATCAAAATACGTCAACGCGATTGGTCTGAACAAACATACATACATACATAGACTGATAAACACATTACCCTCATTCGGCAGTCGGGTAAAAACTGTTGGTTTTTAGAATTTCATAGCTTCTGCCAAACTTGACAAGGTATCGGGAAATCTGCGGCTCTAGAAGCAATGACATTCAGTCAGGATGTTCAGTGATACAACTGTCAAGTAGTCCAAAATGTGAAAGCAAATACCAAAATGTGACGAGGTTAAGCCCAATGATCTTGACATTTCGAGAATCGAGTAGAGTAAGCATGGAGTTTCTTGTCCGTTCTTCTCCATAAAAATATACCTTTGCGAATGGACAGAAGAATCAAAATATTATGTTTTAAATTTAAATGTTCCAAGTTCAAACGAATTGGTATAAATAGTTTTGACTTTGAATTTGAATCATGCTCTAGACAAAGCGTCGGTCTACCGGCATCGATAGGCCAATACGTAAGGGATTGATCACTTGACATTTCGATAGAGCTTAGCAATCAGACCCATTTTTGTCATATTACCAATTGCTATCGCAACGCTTACGTTCGGAGAATGTCACTTTGTCTAGCGCCTAAGAAAGTGACTAACATAAGGCGAAAGCATAAAAAAAGAATCGGCTAAGTGCGAGGGTTTCGTACAATCAGCTACATTCACTAAAATAATTAAGTAACATTACTAAAGTCCATAAACAATGAAAGCACCAAAAACTGCTCTAAAGAAAAGATAAACTAGATTGAGGGACAAAATGGACTTTAGATTATAAGACAACATGCTTCTTAACAAATTTTGTGATTCCAGATCAACAGGAATTACATTAAATTAACAGATAGGTTTTGATTCCCTTGCAATTCGGCAAAAATGCGACATAAACCCCCAAATCTTTTGATTGCCTTGATTTTGATATTAGTTTTTTTACAGCTCCAAGAGATTGCAGTTCTGAGTATATATTCATATGTACTTTCTAAGTTTATCTTGGACATCGCTGACTTTGGTGAAGGAAAACATCGTGAGGAAACCTGGACTTATAGTAAGTATGTGCTCCATTGGTGTAATTGCTGCAAGGCGTTCCAGTGCGAGGGTAAACTAATAAATAATAATAGTATTAATTTTAACTTTTATCTCCTCCTCTCAGAAATGGTGACAGGTCACTGGAACAACTTGCGATCCACGGATGCCCCTCAAGTTAAAAGGTAAAATATACAAGTCCGTGATTAGACCTGTCATACTGTATGGATCAGAATGTTGGGCTGTGGATGGATGAAAGGAGATTGCATGTAGCAGAGATGAGAATGTTGAGATGGATGTGCGGCGTGACGAGATTATATAAAGTGAGAAATGAGTATATTAGAGGCAGTTTGAAAGTGGCGCCAGTGACAGAAAAGTTGAAGGGAAACCGTTTGTCCTGGTATGGTCATGTGATGAGGAGGGATGAAACGCATGTTACTAAAAGAGTTATGAATATAAATGTGGATGGATGGAGAGGAAGAGGAAGGCCAAAGAAAAGATGGATGGACTGTGTGAGGAGTGATATGAAGGAAAAGGGAGTTGGTAATAGCGTGACAGGGGACAGAACGGTATGGAAGAAGAAAACGTGTTGCACCGACCCCAAGTAACATGGGATAAGGGCAGGAAGATGATGATGATATCTCCTCCTCTCAGTTCCTGAGAAAATGGTCCGTGTGTGGACAGACAGATAGACAACGAAGTGAACCAAAATGTGTCCCTTTTTTCCTTTTGATAAACAGAACTCGGAAACGATGCAATTCACTGCCTCAATTTTCCTTCACCTGCAATACCTACAAACACTTACCCTCATTCATAGCGACAGTGTCCCAAATAGTTTTTTTAGATTCAAGATACAAGGAAAACGGGAAAGATTCCCCATTTTCCGGAACACTCGATATCCTGTGACAGAGTACAAGTAAAACGTAACAGTAATAACGTATAATCGAGGACAGCAGAGGTCGTCATCAAGTTGTAAGAGCAGTGGGAACCGGGTCTATTGGTACAGTAAATGTTGGAGGGACAGTAAGTCAACTGTTCCTAAGCTAAATAGTAGTTATTATTTCCTTTATTCAATTAATGTACATACTTTTTACATTTTTAAATATGAGCTTATAAAACAAATAAAAAAACATTTGAGATATAAAAAAATTGTTATTATTATGAGCCTGTTATGTCCCACTGCATCACAGTCTCCATTTTTACCTGTCTTTTGCTAAATAGTAGTGAATGAGTAAATATGACTGACATATTTTATTGTGTCGATCAGAACACACAACACATTTTAAAAATTTCTGATAGACAACTAAATATGGCCAGCGATAATGATTGTCAAAAGTTCAAAATGTTTGGGATTGACCGCATGATTTGGCAAGATATTTCGGTATAGCAAATGTTAATTCTTTTTTAGGGTTCCGTACCCAAAGGGGACCCTATTACAAAGACTCCACGATCCGTCTGTATGTCTTTCTTTACGTCTATCACCAGGCTGTGTCTCATGAACCTTTGATAGCTAGAGAGTTGTTTTTTTTACAGATGATGTATTTCTGTTGCCGCTATAACAACAAAATACAAAAAAACAGAATAAAATAAATATTTAAGTGGGGCTCCCATACAACAAACGTGATTTTTTTGCCGTTTTTTGCGATAATGGTACGGAACCCTTCGTGCGCGAGTCCGACTCGCACTTGACCAGTTTTTAACAACCGTTATCAGCCCGGTGTAAACATTTAAAACTGGCATACACACATTTTGGGAGTAGGCTTTTTTTGGGATTCAGAAATATTATTTCTGTTGTGACTCCAAAATAATATTATTTATTTATACTACAAACGATGCCTCATCTCTTGTCCTAATCTATGCAGCCTTAGTCTTGAGGCCAAGACTGAGGCTGAATATTGGTTCAAGGTTTAAAAATTACGAGTATGTAAGTGGAATCATCGCTACGAAGAAGAAGAAGACTTCTTGAAAGTCCAACGGAGTTGATCTACTCTTTTTACTCAACAGTGACACTCGTCAGTCGGATCACGCGCCCGATCGTCGAACGGCCCATGAGTGCCTTAACGTGACTGCAGACCGATGAATATTTTCAACAAGCCTTTGTTTGTAAAGTGACTGCCATTCCAACATTTGGGGCATAAAAAGTTGAGGTTGATATTTCTGTAGTGCTATTCACTTACCCTCTCACCGTGAAAACTTACCAAAGTGAAGTGAACAGTCAATTTATAACTTTAGGTAGAATGTCAGTATTCTGTAAACTTCTCACCGTGATAACTCAGGTGAAGTGAGCTGATATTAGGAATGGACAAGTGTAGTCGCTTAAAATGGGCCTCATCAAAAAGATTACAGTCACCCAAAGGGCAATGGAGAGGGCTATGCTCGGCGTTTCCTTGCGTGATCGATCAGACATATAGAGATCCGCAAGACAACCAGGGTTAATGACATATCCTGAAGATTGCCAAACTTAAGTGGTAGCGGGCAGGGCACATTCCTAGCAGAACGGATGGCCGATGGGCAGAAAGGTTCTGGAGTGGCGACCGCGAACCGGAAGACGTTGCGTTGGAAGGCCTCCCACCAGGTGGACCAATGACCTGGTAAAGGTTGCGGAGATCCGCTGGGTGCGAGACCCACAGGACCGATCAATGTGGCGAAACTTGGGGGAGGCCTATGTCCAGCAGTGGACGTCTTTCGGCTGATAATTATGATGATGATATAGTCTGTTGTCAATCCTTAATATCAATTGGGAAAACCGCTCATTTCATGTTGACTCCACCTATGTTTTCACGGTGAGTTCTTATTACAGAATCGACCGGGTGATCACTTCATGCTAATTTCACCTAAGTATTCACGGTGACATTTTAACAGGCTGGCTGGTATTGTTGAATTAAGGTAGTTTCAAAGGATTTTCATGTATTCTTTCTTCTTCACTTCGTTGTTGGTAGTAGTCATGTTCACGATGATTTCTGCCCAGGGTGTTGTCGTAGCTCACTATCCGATCTCTCTTATTTTCCTTATGATAATAAAAAGATTTTAAAGAGACTAATACGTGTAACTGTAAACCAAATCTTGGTAATAACCAAAGTAGGTACTTCTAAGTAATTAAAAGCAGAATTACACTTTAATCAAATCTAGAACAAACAAAATACCCGTAAAAACAAAACTAGCCCTCTGGAGAGAAAACATACAAATTGAAACTCCCGGCTCCACAAGTCAAAGTAACATAAGAACCCAGATTCGAAACAAACGACGATGCAAAAATTAGAACCAAACATTGGAACACAATACACAGCCCGAAATGGAATCCGATACTCCATTAGTCCATTAATCGGTAAACGACGATCATATTTCAAAAAGCTAAAACAATAGCGTCCTCTATTGACAGCGTCCCGAACTAATTTTCCGAGGTGTGGACAGACATTATAAAGGCGCATATATAATGCCTGCTAATTTATTCCACAAAGTTCTTTGTGATCCTATTAATCCAGTTTGGGTATTTTACATACGACCTACTTGCACGTTAAGGCATTCAGTAAATAGTCTAGTACATAAATTCAGGTATCATCATAATATTTAAGGTTTAAAGGTAGTCTTCTGCGTAATTGGCTCTTTGTCATTTAGTGTATGAAGATGGCAAATTAATCTTACTAGCCTTTTCATAACCATGTTGGGTTCAGTTTCCAGTGACCTCCAAAACCCAGTAGCTGGGTAACACGATGAGGGCAAAGTCGGTCACTAATCAATGGATACATAGAATACTCTTTGTAGGAATGTACACCATACAAATACAGTAAAAAGTTTTTAATAGACAGTGCGAGGGCAATAAGTTAGTTGTATGGCTTAAACAACCTTTGACATGACAAAGTATGCCATAGACTAGCGTTCAACTAGGTACAGCATCTAATGCAAACGTTATTAAGTGATTCAACGGTTCTCGGAATACAATAATATATTATTCCATTGAAGGCACTACTAGTCAAAGCCTATTCCTGTTTTATACGTGACTGAGTTTACATACATATTACATGAACCCAATTTCAATATTAATTCTAACTTAGGCTTGGTCTGCAATATTTCCTTCATCATCATCATTATCATTTGAGCCGACAGATGTCCAATGCTTGGCCTGCCGCAAGCTGCCCCACATTGACCACTCCTTATTTTATTTTTTTTGGGTGGGAAATCATCCAATGACATCTCCCGCTTTGGGTGAAGCGAGAGGGCTTGTCAGACTTTTACTGACTAAAACCCACCCGTGTTCCTTCAGTTGCTTGAGCCAGGGCCGCGGTATCTCTCTTTCAAATTTTTGCGCGACCAAGACAGGCATCCATTTGACCATCTCTTTGAGGCGCGCGTAGAACACTACGCGCAGTCGACTCGGGCCTGGTCCTTATCGGACGGCGAGCTACCCATTACTCGCCGTCCGCAAGCCCGCGCCTACGGTGGCCGGGAATCGGCTTGCGACTCCCGACGCCCAGGGCGTCTCTTGCGGTGGATAGGGGCGTGAGGGCGTCTCCGTTGCGTCTCCCTCACGCGATCAGCCTCCTCCTTCGCGAGCATTACTGCTTCGCAGAAGGAGGTGACAGCTTTCCATGCCCTCTCGCTCCGTACCATAGCCTGAACCAGGGCTGGACGCGAGAGGTCGCCACCGCCGATCGCCTCCACGAGGAAACGGCGTTGCTCCGCCAAAGTGGGGCAGACCTCTACCGTATATTCTACCGTGTCTTCCGGGCGATCCTCACACACATTGACCACTCCTGTATTTGTATTTTTTCCTACTCTTCCGTTATTGTTTTCTGATTAATTTCGTTGCAGGATCCAAGACAGTTAAATTCATTATCCGGGATTTCGTCGAGTTTCATTGCCTCGGCGCTTTTCTGGTGGTCGCCACTGTTGATTCTCACTGCTTTCAGAGTTGCAGTGGTTTGGGAATAGTGCGGTGGGAATGATCAATCCTGTGCGTCTTGCATTTAGCGGCTTCCCGCGGTCTATATCAGGTCATCGGTTCATATATATTGGGAAAACTTTGACGTTATGCCATCCGATACACAGTCGCCTCTCCAGAACCTTTTAGTACAGTATATGAAAAAGATTTTCAAAAAAACCTCTTCCACCTTCTTTGGATAAAGCTCTTTAAAACTCATGTTTATAACAGTATGTAAAGTTACAGTAGTCTTAAAAAAACACAGCAAATCCAACATAAATAATTCTCGTATATTTTTAAGCTAAGCAGGAGAATCCGGCAGCAAAAGCCAGTATTAACATAATTTTATACTGTGATACGTTGCAGAGCCAAGCAACAAGTGAAATATATTTTCCAATATGTCTGTAAGCTAAACTCGTGGGGATTTGTTTAATATCACGTTGTAGCTCGTGGTTCATACAATCACATTACTGGGTGCTTGCGCAAGATACATTTTAGCTGTAGATAGGTATTATTTTCAAAACATATTTTAATATATTTCTCTTCTCCTTTCAAAACCATGTTCCAGAATTCAATCAGAATCAAATCTATTCGACAGCTGCATATGTGATTTTTGTTTTCAAATACCCATAACCCATCAACCTTCAAGAAAAAGTCAGTTGCCATATCTTCTGGGCTTTGCTCCATCGTAGACTTTTTCATTTTCGAGCTCTCCATCAAGCAGGATCGAAGTCAACAGATGGCTCAATACTAAACAAAAAATAATTATTATTAAAAAAATAACCAAAGCTAAGTCTAAGGCAACCTATATCGATGCTCTCAAAGGGAGGCATGTATGCAAATTTTTTTTAAGGAAGTCAATGTGCCTGTTAGTGCCCACTTGCCGATTAGATTCTCAATTTGCTCTAGTATTCTGTTTCTAATTGAGCAACAGAACATCGTCCTTAGCCGAGCACAATTCTATTTTAATCTAGCCAGATTATTAGCGCTGTAACGTTTAATGTTGTAGTTAGTGTGTAATGGGGTCTATTTTTGCCTCTCTATAGCATTTTTCTTTGTTGTGCAAATTGAAAACAATGATTCTTTCTTTTTATCTAGTACTAACTTTGGCCTGCATTAAAGTCCATGTGTGTGGTTTTTTTGTCCGTTTAACCGAGGATGTGGTTTTTTGTCCATTGTAGTGGTAGTATATAATGTATTGTGGCATTAAGTCCACTTACATAAAGATAGTTCAACATATCCGTGTGCGCGGTGCCATGTGTGCGTGCGCTGTGCGTGCACTTGTGATTATACATTATGCATTTGTGTGGCAGTGACGCGGCAGTCGTCGTTCGAGCAAACAACCATCCACACATAGCGCCGCGCGTAAATATAAAAAGTATTCCATATCCTAACACAGACCTGATCTGAGGCCTTAGTGCGAGTTCTTATTCACACTCAATCGCGTTAACGTAAACGTCAATTTGTATTGAAATTGGATAAGCGCCGTCTGGGGACGGTGAGGAGAAACCTCGTTTTTTGTATACATTTTGACTTAAGAGATCGTTTACGTAATCACAATTGAGTACGTTAGACCGTACGTATTTCATCAGTGAGACTATATTTATTTACAAACATCCAATCACATAGATTTGCATAATGTATAATATAAGTAGAATTCTGATCAATGTTTCCTGAACGACCCTACACCATTATTTTGATTCAAAAAGAAGCACTGATTGGAACAGATTATCCATCTTAATATTTCAACAACAAAAAAACTATTCTCAAAACGCAAAGTTCCAGAATAGCCTACCGCTATCTAATAACAAGGGAACCAGACAATTTAAACGTCTAAAGAAAACTTGAGGCTGCTGTAGTCAAAGAGATATCGACCAAACTTGATATCAATGAAAACGCTTGGTAAATAGTAAAGAACAATAAGATTAAAGAAGAGACTTTGCTTTCAAAGGACTACGTGAAATCTTCTTTTGTTTGTCATAATGTTAATCACACCGTATTGTAATGAGTACCAGAATAAGAAGCGAACTAAAAAGATGTAAACAAGAAGAAAATCTTGCTGTGCAGTCGGAGGATACATATTTTACGAGCTGGCTCTAACCAAAACCTTATCCTCCTACTGCACAGCATGATTTTCTTCTTGTTTACATATTTTTAGTTCGCTTCTTATGCAGTTGGGTTTTTTTATTTATTTACTTTTTAGTTATCTTTTTTTTGCAATTATTTTGAATTGTATAAGTGGTTTATATTTTTATAATCATTACTAAAATCCCTTATTTTGATACCCCACTCGATGGGTTTGGAAAGAAAATATTTGAGTTCATACAATGTGGCGCCCAAAATTCGCCATGTTTGTTTTTTAACGTCACTTATGGCGACACTATGGCGGTCAAGACATATCTAACGATGTCTTTAATTATATAAATCCGTCTAGTAGTTTGAAAGATATGATGTAGTAAAGAATATAACATACATACATACAAGATACACTTTCCTTGCAATCGGGTAATAAAAGGATATGGCGGGAAAAAGGTTGAATACAAAAATGGAAAGGAGTAAGGCCAGTGTATGGAAAGAGTAGTTGTCAAGCTGTGCGAGCCCCAAAGAAATTTAGAATAAGGCTAATAAAGCGACGCAATTTATATTGCGTCAATGGGTGATATCGCGCACGCATTTTACAAAGCTTTTATTTAACTTGCAATGTATGTATGTAAGTGTGTTCGGGTCAAATCTTGCAACTGAATATTAAAGCAGTTATCCTCCACCGATTAAGATGAAATTTTGGATACACGTTTAGTTTGGATGAAAATGCATGGTTAGCTAAGTGACGCCATTCCAAATCCAATATAGCAGACGGTCCAAGATGGCGGACTAGTTATTTTTTGTGCACTGCCATGATATGAGTATCAAATGAAAGGATTTACGAAAAAAGATTGTTTTAAAAAAATATTTTTTTAATGAATAATTTATTATTACATGCTTTTTATTAACTTGCAATGTATGTAATATGTATATGTTCAGGTCATATCATAAAACCGAATTTAAAGCAGTTATTCTCAACCGATTAAGATGTCATTTTTCATTACATGTTTGATTTAGATGACAAAGCATGACTTACTTAACTTAATGTCCTATAACCCCCAGATGGGGCAGAGGGCGTCCACAGATGTCCTCCATAGCGATCGGACTTGACTCTTGAGCTTCACGCTTCACCTCGCTCCATGTCATTCCCATGCTCGTCACTTCTACCAACACGGTGCGATGCCAGGTTTGCCGGGGACGGCCACGCTTTCTTTTCCCTTGGGGAATCCAGTCCAAAGCGTGAGCGACAAAGCATGGCTTGCTAAAAATCTTGTTTAAAATATACAAAACTATCTGACCCCCGCGGCCTCGCTCCCGTCAAAATTATAGCCTATATTACTCGCGAATAATATAGCTTTCCATAGGTGAAAGAATTTTTAAAATCGGTTCAGTAGTTTCGGAGCCTATTCGGTACAAACAAACAAACAAAAAAATCTTTCCTCTTTATAATCTATACCAATATTATAAAGAGTAAAGATTTTTTTGTTTGTTTGATTGTTTGTTTGTTTGTACCGAATAGGCTGCAAAACTACTGGACCGATTTCAAAAATTCTTACACCGTTGGGAAGCTACTCTATCCCCGGGTGACATAGGCTACTTTTTATCCCTGTATTCCCACAGGAACGGGAAATACGCGGGTGAAACCGCGAGGCGTCCTCTAGTATTGGTATAGATTGGTAAACATTATTCTAAGAAAATTTCAAGTGTAAATCGGTCGAATCGCATTGCATTGCATCCATATAAAAGTACTTTAAATTTTACAAGGAAAATTGCTTATCGGCGTAATGTAATACGAATTTCATCTATACACCAGGGAGGCCGCTAAGGATGGATGATGGGATGTTCACTGTTAACCAATAGCCTTATAAATATAACTATAATACGTTACAAGGGAAATATTATAATGAATTAATCTTCGTGCTAGCTAGACAGACTTTTATTCGCCGTTTATTATTAAAACAGTTTTCAATTAATCCCTTGACACATTTTACGATATCCCTGGGGAAAAGGATAGCCATATCTTTCTGATAATGAAAAATGAAATTTAAATCTTCTCAATCAATATAGGTGGTTTCGTTGGAATATATTGAATCCGCGCAATTTTATAGCATTATTCGTCCAGCTGTAGTTAAACTTTAATTTTTGTTTTATCAACTAATATTTTAAACATTGTTTAGTTGAAGGTGTCTCCGTCTTTGCTATTTTAAACCGGTTATATTCCTAAATAAATCGGTATCAAATTTTCTTCGTACCTCACTTTAATACCTAAATCAAACTAAACGGTATTAGATCAATTATAAAAAGCATATGGTGCAATATCTTACACATACATAGACACACAAATTTTCTTGGTGGTCGGCAGAATGTACAGAACGCCATTTCCTACTATCCTTAAATACCTCCTTTGCTTCTTGTATGTACGTTCTTCAATCTAGTCAAACACGCAAACCGATTATGAGTATTGCCCTCCTGACCGACCTGACCTTTTTGTACAATATCACCAATAAGATCCGTAAAATCCTCTCCAACAGCCACAGAGTAAAATGATAAACCTACTTGTAAATACATTTTGCATCTTACTTAAACTCAACATAATTACACAACGGTGTCACACACAGCCAAGTTAAATGCAACGGACAAAGTTGAATCCATTTTAAAGTTAGTTCCGTCGGGGCTTTTAGCGCAATAAATGCCTTCCTTCCTCCACTTTCTTAAAAGTTTCCTTTAAAACAAAAAGATTTGTTTCTTATTCTAGAACAAACGGCCGTCTTAAGCATCGCTACTGTCTCGAAAGCGATTTTCTTAGAACTATTTTCGCAATTTGAATCGGAATAAGGTATTTTCCTTTTGGCTTCCGATTTTCTTTTGTTAATCCGTTTTATGTTTCTTTTTTTTGTTTTGTACCTTTGACTGTGACTTGGGTAATAAGTTCGGAAATATTTGTTTTATATTTTATAATCTTGTGGTGTCTTTCGATTTTTCATTGAAAGCTTTAGATTTTATTGTTCGTTATTTTTATGGACGAAAATTAGTTATGCTGTTTTCTTGAACAAGTAAATAAATAATAAATAAATGTTTATTTCAATAACTTAAGAATACTATTACATTCGGTTTTTAGGGAATTTCCTTTTAAGTAAGAAATATACTTGTGTTAGGAAGTTCCGCTCTTCCAAAAGTTACAACTTTTATAGGCCATTGAATAGACATTTCATTAAAATAGGTATTAGAAAACAAAAAGAAAAAGTGATATAAATCAAAATATAAAGTAAAACTTGAACAAAGTAGGTAATGATTAATTAAAGACGCGCTGTAGTGTGAAGGTGTGTAATAATGTGTGTGAGTGTTAGTGAGTGTGAGTGTATGTGTTTAATGATAGTAGGTATAGGGTTTGTAAATAGTAGTGGAAAGTTATGTGTTAGTGAGGAAGAGTAGTCTCAGTTTATGAAAATCGATTGTTATTAATATTTACGAACTTATAGTTTGGACTATATTCTCAATTTCGTCATAAGTTTTTGTCTTTAGCCATTCAGTCATAGCAATTTTGCAGTCTCGATACGAAAGTGGATAAACATTTAATTCCTTATTTATCAAGTTATATAAGTGAGAAGATTGCCTGGCGTACTGTCTCTTAGCAAAAGTTGATTTAACAGGAACACTGGGGATCATGTATTTCCTTCTCCTTTGTCGAGTCGATGGGTCGAAGGCTAGAGATTTATGTTTTTTTAAAATAATGTTGAGCACATAAAGTTTTCGAACCGTAAGAACATCAGAAGTTAGGTAAAGAGTTTCAGTTGGGAACCTAAAGGGCTTGAATAGCATAACTTTTAATAGTGATCTCTGAGCTCTTTCTAGTTCTAAGTATTTAGTTTTAGTTGCTCCACCCCAAACTGGTAAACAATACGTTAGTACCGACTGTGCCAGTGACGTGTAAATTTGTAACAGAAGGTTTTTAGTAGTCACGTAACGCAATGTTTTAAATGTCCAGATAAGTTTGCGAATTCTTTTCATTATCAATTCAGTATGCAAATGCCAAGATAAACGTTGGTCAATCATTATACCTAAATATTTGGTATATTGGACTTTTTCAATTTCTATGCAAGGGCAAGCAAAGGTAGAGTTTGAGGGGGTCAGGCAATTGTGAATTTTTATTTTGAAGTCAGTTGAAGGTTGCGAAAGGTTATATGTAGAGAAGCAAATGAAGGTAGTTTTAGATATATTCAGGGTCAAAAGATTTTGGTCGAGCCATGATGCTATCCTAGACAGGCCGGACTCGGCAGATTTCTTAACCTTTTTCCAAGTTGTGTCGCTAAATACTATGGCAGTATCATCTGCGTATGAGTAGATGTGACCTCCTTCTATGTTCATATTACAGAGGCTGTTTATATAAATTAAGAAAAGAGTGGGGCCAAGCACGCTTCCCTGTCCAACGCCGTAAGTAGTAGTTTCATCTAAACTAATAGTGTCACCAATTTTAACTTTTTGTTTCCGCCCACATAGATAGTCCCTGAAAAAAGCAAGCGGCTGACCTCTTATGCCATTGCTTTCCAACACGACCAGAAGAGTGGAGACAGAGACAGTGTCGAACGCTTTTTTGAGGTCAAGGAAGACGGCGAGGCACTTGTCTCCACTGTCCACTTTACTGGTTACAGTGGAGGCAAGAGCCAAGGCTGCATCTTCTGTTGACATTCCTCGCCGGAATCCAAACTGATTGGGTGACAATAATTTGTTTTTATTAAGATAATTTATTAGGCGTGAGTTTATTAGTCTTTCTAAGATTTTGGATATAGATGGTAATACTGATATGGGTCTGTAGTTCGATGGGTCTGTCTTGTCTCCACTCTTATGCACTGGTGTTATTAAAGCAAGCTTCAGAGCTGTTGGAAACGTTGCATGGTCAAAGCACAAATTTGCCAAATCAGTAATAATTGGAACAATTAGTTCATGGGAAGCCTTTAGGAAGTTAACCGGGACACCATCCCACCCAGGGGCGCTATCAGACTTTAGGGTCCTTAGAGTGTTATAAACCTCTTTATGGTCAATTGGGAGAGTTACGAATGAAGATGAAGGGGGGTTGTCATTCGCGCCAGAATGAAGAGCGTGTGCTCTAGAGGTGTTCGAAATGATTTTATTGGCGAGAACATTGCCTAAGCTGGAGAAATATTCATTTACTGCATTTGCAGACTCCTGTGGAGTTGGTTTTAGATGTAAAAGCTCTGTGTTAGGTGTTTTATTAGGTTTCCGTTGAGTTATAGTGTTAATTGTGTCCCATAGTTTTTTAGGATTTTTCTGAGCTTTGGTTAAGCGCTCTCTATCATAAGTTTGCTTTTGTTTTTTGATGATATAGTTACAATAATTACGGTATCTTCTATATGTGACTCTTAATATTTCGTTGTACTGATCTGTCTTAAGTCTTATTTGCATGTGATTCCTATTTCGAATGCATCTAAGTAAGCCAACGGTCATCCATGGTTTAAGCAGCCTATGTTTCACAGGAATTATTTTAGTCACAGTACTGGAAATAAGGCTTGTTTGTAATATATTTATAAGGGAATCGGTAAGTATATTAGGGTCATCTAGGTCTAAAAGATTTTGAAGGTTACTTTGTTTTAAATATTCCAGTGCATTCTCCATATTTACCGTAGTTTTTGTGATAGTGCTCTTATGTTTATATTCCTGGTTAGATAGTTTTAAGAGAGTCATAAAGTGATCGGTTATAGTAGTATTGATAATAGCTATAGTTCCAGTTTTGCGTGATGATTTTAACTTTAGGATAAAATGGTCAAGGCAGTTTTTCCCTCTGGTAGGCAGTGTGTGACCTGGCAGCAACCCGTGCATTGACAGCATGTTTAAATAACTTAACCTTCTTGAGCGATCAACAGCTTGCTCGTCTTGATTACATATTAAATTAATATTTATATCGCCAGTGATTATTATGTTTTTATTAGCTTTAATTGTAGTAATCTGTTGATTAAGGGAGAAAATAAACTCATCGGTATTTGACGTAGAGGGCGATCGGTAGATTGCTAAAATAATTAAGTCAGGGTTGATGCTGATTTGTAAACAGGATGCTTGTGAAAGTATCACTTCATTTACTATAGCGCTGTGTGTATTTTTAATGTAAGTGACCACTCCGTCTGCTTTATTTAAATGGTTTGTCGTTTGGTAGGATGAGTAGTTGTGTATTTCTGGTATTAATTTGTTAGGGTTTAATCTGCACTCGCTGAGTATTATTATGTCAATTTTAATTTCTAAATTTGCTAGGTTAAGTTGAAGGTCATTGAAGTTGGAATAAATACTTCTTATATTTTGAGACACAATTGTGATATCTGTTGGTTTCACTCTTAATAATTTGGTGACTTCTTGAGGTGAACATTCATAAGCTTTGGCAATCTCTGTATTATCAATTTTATTCAATACTTGGAGGGTGTTATTCATAACTAAAATTGTTAGAAAGGTATATGTATATAACTAAATTACGTCTGGGTGTGTGAGTGATGTGAAAGGTTATTGTGTATATAATGTGAGTGCAGTGAGAGGTAATGATACTTATTTTACACTTAAAGATTGAATTTCTGTATGTGTGAGTTAGATGTGTGAATGGGCGCAGTTTTTTTACATAACTAAATATAATTAAACAAAGCAATTTATGTGTTTTTTTACAGCAACTGAGGTTCTTAAATAATAAGTAGACACAAACAGTCAAACGCAACCACCGCAGCAAGAAAACACCATCCAGTCATTTCTGCTGCATTAATTGGTGAACCTGCGATTCGCTTTTTATAATTATAGTGTGCGAATTTTCGTCTTTCTTGACGTAAACTTTGCCGTAAGCAGTCCAGCAAAACTTGTACTCTCTGGTTTTTGTCAGATCTCTGGCTAGAAAATACAATCTTGAACCCATTGTGGTTAATTGTTCTGACACAAAAATTGGGGTATTCTCATCTGATTTAAAACCTAAATGTTTAGCGCAGATTTTTTCTGTGTTTTTCCTGTTGAATACTTTCGTTTTCTTAAGGAATTCCGTTTTAAGAAGTGTTGAGCGCATTTCCAGTATAATTGTACTGTTTTTAATGTTCGACCGTTTATTCTGTACTCGATATATGTCTGTAATATCCCTTGTCACTATACTACAATCAATGGAGTTCGATAAACAAGTAACCATTTTTATTAAGTCGTCTTTCCTTTCATTTGCAACTTTAGGTACATTTTTTATCTCCAGATTGGCCTTGCGGCTTCCTCGTTGGAGGTCCTCAATTTTATCTTCCAGGATCACCATGTACTCATTATCTCTTTTAGCCTGAGTCTCCAGCAATTCAATCTTCTTTTTTAGATCGTCATTTTGCGCGGAAAGAGCAGCCATTGCAGATTCAATGTTAACATTGGTGTTTTTAATTTCCATCAAAGTGGGGTAATTTTTTTTGATTTCCTCGTGTTGAGCTGCCATCATAGTTGATATCATGTTCTTCATTTCTTCCTTGAAGGCATTGAATTCCTCATTTTCGAATTCAAGTCCTCTCGGCCTCTTAGCACGTTGAAAAACAAAGCTGTGGGGTGGAGGAGTACGTTGGTCCGTTTGTTCGGCAATATTAGATGCGGAAAGCGACTTATTACCCAATTCCTGCATAGTGAGTACCAGGAGATTATACGAACTTAGAAGTTCTCTATTACACCGCTACCAAAAGTCTGTTATTCGTAATACAGCTGATGAGTTCAATAAAGTTTAGCAGCAGTGCAAAATCTATTGTTTCGAGTACCAGGAGATAATAGATGGATCTGTTATGCGCCCAGGTTCTTTAGATAAATACTCAGTTTTTTTTAGTACAAATCTCAGGGAGCAATGAAATAGATCGACAGCGTTATCCGCTATGTATGAATGTAGTTGCACAAACACCTAGTCAATTTCAGCAGGTATCAAGTTAATATCTCTCAGTTGTGATTTAACAGATGATCACATGTACCAGGAGAAAATAACTGACAGCAGGTGTTCCGTCTCTGCGTTGGCTCCAAACGTCGCTGTAGTTGCACACTTGAATACGCACGTATATAATAGTACTCTGTGATACGCACTGATATGTGTCACGTAATGGGCGGGCTAGTTGACTAATGATGATAAGGAGGTGGGATATTGACCTCTCTCTCTGCATGCGCTTGCGCTCACTCACTCGCTTCGTTAAAAAGGAGTACACAGTACCTTAGGTGCGTTGATTGCGATGAGGGTACCAGGATGTAATAAGTAGCGCAGAGGCGTTGTTTCTTCTCCAGACGCTCTATCCGACCTCTTTTGCACTGATGTTCTCCTATTTTAATGTATGAATTAACTGTTTTCTAATTTGATTTAAAACTCTCAAAATTAATCAATACGGGTATTGAGCACGTCTACACCTTGAGGCGGTCCAGGGGAAGAGGAGTCAACAAGTATTTAAAAAAAGATTATTTCTTGCTAGCATAAATCATTTTTGTTAAGATTTTATTTCTGCCAAAATGCTTATTATAAAAGAATATTATTTTTATGGACGAAAATTACTTATGCTGTTTTCTTGAACTAATATTTAAAAAAAGATTTAAACTTTATTTCTTGTTGGAACAAAATCATTTTTGTTAAGATTATATTTTTGCCAAAGTGCTTATAAAAGAAAAATTATATCATACGTGACTCTCGTGTAATTATTTTATGACATTCTGGTACTTTGACGAAGGTCTGAAGAATTGATAACTTTTATAATATGACAGATAACGCCTCAAACTATTTGACGTGGAAACCTGTCATCATTATTATTTTGCTGTAGGTTTGATATAAAATTTTGAAAAGCCTGAGCCTAAAGTAAATATTTTATCGTTTAAGGTAAAATTATTTTGTAAACTCTCGGTAAATAAACCATTTTATGCAATAAAATATTATTAAACCAACATGTAGCTGTTATCACGAATAATAGTAATCAAAGTTCATTATTTGTGTGTTATTTATGGGGAAGAAAATTCTTCCGGCTGATTTAAAGTGACATAAAAATTTTGAATATATCATTTATTCATTTTATATTACATATTTTTACATTTTTAAATATTATTCTATAAAAAATAAAATAAAAAAACATTAAAAAATACAAAAATAGTAGCCCACCGGTATCGGGAACAGGGTCCAAGCTACCGGTGGTCAGGGCTCCTGAGAGAGGAACCTCCTAACGATACGCGCCGTGTCCAGAAATACCGCTTTCTGGATCAAGCCCTTGATCCAGCTGCCTAACGAGAGCCTCCTCAGATGTTCGTCGAGGCTCTTGACTATTATGCCATTGGCCGTAACGACTATCGGCACAGTGATAGCTGTATTCATGTCCCACATGTCGACAACCTCGCGAGCCAGATCAAGATACTTGCTTTTCTTATCTCTCTCAGCCTTCACGAGGTTCTCATCATGTGGGACCGCTATATCAACAATCATTGCGCGACGCTCTAGTCGGTCCATCACCACTATGTCAGGCTTATTGGCAACAATATTCCTGTCAGTGATGATAGACCGATCCCAATACAACGTTACATTGCCATTTTCGAGAACTGGGTCGGGCACATAATTATAGTAAGGCACTTCCGACTCCACAAGATTGTATTTAAGAGCAAGTTGCTGATGGATAATCCTGGCTACAAGGTTGTGTCTATGCAAATAGTCTCCGTTAGCCAGACTAGAACAACCGGAGATAATGTGACGGATTGATTCACCCGGCCGGTGACATGCCCGACAGATGTCAACCGTGCCGTCCTTCACAATGTATTTCCGGTAGTTGTTCGTCATCATAACTTCGTCCATAATCGCAAAGACAAAACCTTCGGTTTCCCCGAACAGGTCACCAAATCGCAGCCAGGCCACGGACGCTAAAAGATCTACATCGGGCCCATGTAGGACCCGGTAGAAGCGTCCGTGAAGCTCCTTGCTCTGCCATACCTCCCTGCGGTCATTAGTATCTAATACTATAGGTTTGCGCCAGTTCTCGTTAGCCAAGGAGAGCGGGGTAAGGCCCTTGTCCACCGCTACCACATCTCGATGCATACCCACGTCAGCGGCCTGGAAGTATTCCCTAAGACTGCATACCTCGCGGTTGTGTAGGGTCTTAGCATTTAAAAAGCCACGACCCCCGCACTTCCTAGGGATATACAGTCTCATAACCGATGAACGTGGGTGATGCATACGATTTGCGGTAAGCAGCGTGCGGATCCTCCTATACAGGGCGTCAAGTTCAGTCTGAGTCCATTTGAGTATGCCGAAAGAATACATCAATACAGGCATGACCCAGCCGTTGAAGGCGCGCACCTTGTTACCGCCCGATAAAAGACTATTTAGTACTCTTTTCAGGCGGCCAAAGAAGCGCTCCTTCAACGACTGTTTCACGTCAGTAGCATTGATGCCTAGTGCTTCCGACATACCCAAATACTTGTAAGTTTCGGTTGAGGAAAGGGATCGAAGGTGTATGGAATCCGAGAGTTGTATTCCCACGGATTCCATAATCTCCCCTCGCTTTACATGCATGACTGCACATTTGTCCACACCAAATTCCATACGGATGGCGTCACTGAAGGTTTCTGTTACCTTCAGTAGCTTCATCAGTTGCAAGTTGTTGGGGGCAAAGAGCTTCAGATCATCCATGTAAAGGAGGTGTGATATGACCTGACCACCTCTCCTCAACCGATAGCCCAGACCTGAACCCTCCAGCAGTGTACTGAGAGGGTTCAGGGCTAAACAAAACCACAGAGGACTCAGACTGTCGCCCTGAAATATGCCGCGCTCGATCCTTATAGGTTCGCTGTTTTCCTGAATCTGTCGACATCCTGGATAGTGAAGGACCGTCCTCCACTGCCCCATACATGACGTCAGGAAGGCGCGCAGAGTTGCATCAATTTTATACAACTCCAGCACCCTCATAAGCCATGTATGTGGCACTGAGTCATAAGCCTTCTTGTAATCTATCCAACATGTCGCCAGATCCTTGCGGGAACGGCGAACCTGTTGGCTAATGGCAATGTCTATGAGGAGCAGCTCCTTAGTACCGCGGGACCCGTTCCTACATCCATTCCGAGAAGCAGACATGATGGCGTTATTGTCAATATGTTGATTAATTTTCGCTCTCAGAATGGATGTAAGGACTTTATAGACCATCGGTAAGCACGTTATCGGTCTATAATTTTTAGGATCCGCAGTACTACCTGATTTGTGGAGCAGGTGCGTTATTCCTGTCTTTAGGAACTGAGGTAGCGATCCTGACTCTAAGGCAGACTGGAACTGAGTTGCCAAACGAGCGTGCGACCTTTGGAACCATTTAATCCAAAAGTTGTGCAGTCCGTCCGGCCCAGGAGATTTCCAGTTAGGCAACGGGCGGACTGCACGAGCCACATCTTGGGGGCTGATGGTAATTGCCCCCATTTGTGGTATCGGATCGCACGCTCGTTCGACCTCCCGAGTCCAGTCATCCTCGGTGTGACTGACAGGCACCGACCAGATATCGCGCCAGAACGAAGACATGGCGTCATTATCCGGTAGGCGCGTATCAGTCACACCTTGGTTGGGTTGCTCCCAAGCCCTATAAACCCACTTTTCGTTGCTCTGGAATGTGCGATTCTGAGTGTATCGCTCCACTCGCCGCTTGTACCGACGAATACGGTTTGCCCATGCATAGATTTTCTGCTTCAGGAAGTCGATACGCTCTGTGACGCGGGACATATAATCTCGAGAACTGATATCAGTCCCTGAGAACGCCCGCCTCACAAAGCGCATCACTCTAGGGCGAGTGTTGCCCTCCCTGAAGCAGATAAGCTTGCCGATGAGTGCTCTAGCCTCACCGATACGACGCTCAATCCTGCACTGCCAAGCTGGTATAGCTGGTCGTGTAGCTCTGTCAGTTTTGGGAAACTTGACGTTAGCTACACGACATGCTGCTGCAGCCGCACAGTACAAGATCGGGTGGGTGTCGGCAAGGTCTTTGCTGCTATCAAAAACATTTGACAGCTGCGAATCTAGAGCACACACCAGCGCCCTATTTTTCTTATGCATGGGCAAACGAGGTAGTCGAGGTCTAAGCTCAGGCGGTGTGGAGCGATACTCGCTGAATGCACATTCCAAAGCGCTGAATATATTATTATTATGATTATATTTGAGAGTTTTTGTTATTTTTATCGTATGCGTCGTGCCTGGCGCAAATAAACAATATTTCATTCTTTCTTTCTAAAAATGCAGAAAAAAAAATACATTTAGTGGATAAGATTAATTCTAAAAAGATTTAATTTCCATCATCATCATCATTTCAGCCGAAAGACGTTCACTACTGGACTAATGTCCAGCAGTGGATGCCTGACGTGGTGACATAATTTAGGGAGGCACAGGCCTCCCACAAGCGTGGCGGATAGGTGTGCCGATCAATGTGGTAATACTGATCGGTCTTGCACATTTCGCATCCACTGGATTCCCACAGCCTTGACCAAGTCATCGCTCCACCTAGAGGAAGGCCATCCAATGCTATGTTTTCCGGTACGCGGTCGCCACTCCAGAATTTTTCGGGCCCAACGACCATCCGTTCTGCGGGTAAATTGACCTGCCGTTTGCATTATTGGAATATTTTAACACCAGTGTGGAAAGCCCTAGACCTAGACCAGGAGTTACAGGGAACTCATAGCACTAACCTAAATTGAAAAACAAAGTAGCCGTATTTTAATAATCTAAAATTTAGATATAAATACGACGCCTATATTCAACGCGAAACTGATATAGAAGACGGTTCTCAATAAGTTAAACCTAATTCTTAAAAAAAATAAAATGAAATCAACAGAACACATTTAAAATACCTCTAAACGCCGGTATAGTTAACTAGTTAAACAAGTTATGTCTTTATTCCTACTTCTCTAATAGCACAATTTAAAATAACAAGTAACATTACACAGGTGGTATATTAAAGTGATCACTTGTTGTGGTATCGTGCGGGTTAAATCCGTGATTTATAACTCAAAACGCAACAGTGAATATTTTAATAGTAAGTACTGAAATATCGGATGGGGGTCAAGTTATGCACTGTGGAGGAAACATTTCTGAAAAACTGTTAAATTAGCACGTAATGCTTAAATTTTTCAGAAACATAGGACATGACTTGGACATAGTAGAAAATCAAAATGCAGTGGTTGAAATATTAATGCCATCATGATTCTGTAGAGAAAATGGCAAGGTACTACAGTGCTATGGTGCAAGCACTCCGTCTGTTGCTCACACTAGAATTATGATGATACCAGTCACCACTAATACGCCACCTTGGCTTGATGTCAAACCACTACCTAATTTGTGCCACTTTATAAATACACTGGCCTTCAAAACTTTATACCACTCTCAAAACATTTCATCAAGTAATTTTAAATTATAGTTTTTATTAAATTATTTACTTAATTTTTTTTTTAATATTTTAAACAATTTTTTTTATCCTAAAAAAGATAGAAACCAAAAAATAACCATTTGGAAGTTGCTGGTAAAAACACAAACAACATTTATAAGAATGTTTTACGCCATGACATTTTAATAACTGGTATTGTCTTCTCGGGCTCTGATTACAGCTCCGAGTCAGTTTGGCATACTGAAGATGAAATTGGGAAATATCTTTTTTTTAAGTTAAAATCGTTACTAATGTATAATAAACTACAATTTAAAAGGATTTGATGAAATTTTCTATAAAAAGTTTATTTCAAAACTCTGACTTCTGTAGTTTAGAAAAAAATGCAATTTTGAAAAGTGTGGTACTAAGGTTTTAACGCAAATATATACTACCACTACGTATTTTACTGTCACATACTATTGTATCAGGATATTGCTACAGTTATTTATATTTACGAAGAAAATTCTTTCCAACGTTACATTGGCACAGACAACATACACACACACATAGTTATAAGAAAACTTATTCAAAATCGCTGTAATTTTATCTCTTGATCCCTCTACAAAACTACATGCGGCAAAATGTTAGTGCATATCGCGTTTCATTATGAAACCGCTACACCAGGTGCGCGGATAATAGCGCTCGTTCAACTTATATTCCGATTAAATCGCGTTGTGTTAGGTTATTAGATTCCAGCCTGTTCTATTACTATTGGATTAGACTGTGATTGGCTGTTTGAATAGGACTAGATTACTGTGCTAGGTAAAATTCGTACCTGTTTTTTTTTTTTGTTTTTGTTTGGTTTGACTAGTGCAGGTTCTTTGAAGTCATCGGTATACCATAGTTGCCCCATATAAAATACTGAAAGTAATTAACATTTTAATTTGGGACACGCACCGGAAATATAAAAAATGCTTATAAAAACTAACAAATATATCCGTGAGCGACTAAAAAGGCTCCTCTAATCAACTCAAATTGTTGTATTGAGCTGCATTCAGTTACACGGCTAGCCGACCTCTAAATACTTCGAAAAAACAAAGCAGATTGACTTTTGTCTAGTCTATTTATATGTCTAGATTGTAATAAGATGAGGGTCTTTCCTAACGATGATCCTAAGGGCAAGGGTAAAAATGCACCAGGCATAAAGTTAACTATATCAACTCAAATAATGGTATTCAGGTGTATACGGTTAGACTGCAAGCCCTACAAGATTATAGTTGGAAACATGGTAGTTGAAACTAGGTAGTTGGAATTTTGACTAGGTCAAGATTTAGAACATTTTTATTTTCACAGGGTTTGGGCCCGCAGTTGATACTTCTCTTTTGACTTACATTAAATTCATAATCAGCCTTTTATTATTCCCACTGCTGGGACACAGGCCTCCTCTCTGTGAGAGGGAATGGACCTTAATCCACGCGGGCCCAGTGCGGATTAGTGGATCGCTGGCCCAGTGCGGAGTGGTAATCATGAGGATAGAAACACATGCAAACAAAGTTCAATTCCCTTGACTATATAAATGTCATGGACCAAGTAATTAATCAAGACACTATGTATAATGACCGGGAAATATGGATCTTGTCAAGTCAAATCGGGCAACGCAATGAATACTGATATAAACTTCATTATTTATCACATTGTCTGGTCATTATGGATATTGCTACGTTACTGATGGGTTATTTTAATTTAATTATGGTACATAAGTATGGTTTTTATTTTAAATATTCGGTCAGCAAGAAATATCTGCAAAATAGTTATTTTCACACCAAAATTATATCATATTATTATGGTCAGCAGGATTTTTTTATTAATTTGTGATGGGTTTGCTCTTGACTCTAGTCTAGGTCATAGGTGACAGAGACAGAGTCGACGATGGAGTGAGCTTACCCAGAAGAAACCTGTTCACTCTAACTTTGAAGAGATTACACAGACGCAGGTAGTGAGTTCCATTCATTCGCTGTGCGCGTTATGAAGGATGTTTGGAAGCGCTTGGTGCGAATTGGTGGAATGGCAACAAGGTAAGGATGGTAACTTGCAGTGCATTAGATTTCCTATGGTAGATCGGGGCTGGTGGGGTGAGGTCGTGGAGTTCTTGAGCACACTCACCGAAGTACAGTCTGTAGAAGACCGACAAGCAGGCAACCTTGCGGCGATGAACCAAGCTGTGAAGCTTGGCAACCACCAGCTCAACGCCACCGATGAGTCTCTTGGCTCTTGGTTCCACCGAGTTAAGCGCGGCAAGCTGATACTTAGCTGAGCCATACCAAAGGTGACTGCAATGGCGGTCCATGCAGGATCGGACTTGAGCTTTTGAAGATTATAGATTCGGTTAGCATAAAATAATATTTGTAAGCTGTGCCGCTATTTTAAACGACTTAGTCCACGAGCGAGCTAATCGAGGGAGAGCTAGGGTGCTTAGGGCAGCCATACACGAATAGTTTAGGTTCGAAGGGGATGACAGGAGCTCAGCTCAGCTCTCGTCATCTCTTACAAAGTTACTTTAAGCAGACAGAAATAGGAGCCTCGCGCAGCGCGGCTCCGTCGACATTGGTGCTTAAATAATAATCGCACTTACCTACCATACTGATTCTATATTAAAATCAATGTCCACATTTAAATAATTTAATTAAACACATCTTATTATTACCCTGCCCAATGAGTGATGGGCATTATTCAGAAAGCCCGGTCAATTTAATTAGTTTTTGTCTATATTGCCCATACTGGGCATTTTTGAAATTGCCTGGGTATTATGAATAATGCCATATTTATCACTTGGTCCATAACGTATACATAACTGTTTCAAATCAAATCAAAACTTTTTATTGTGGACATAGGTTATACAGACAGTTGTTAGGTAAATTTCAGTTCCATTATGTCCTACCTAGTAGGCATACAATAATTAAGTCAACATGCAAAATAATCATAGATATCACATATAAAGCAAATCTTAGAAAATACAAATTAGGTGCATGGTGACAGATTGTAGTAGATACTAATTATTAAGAAAATCTTGTATCGTGTCAATTAAAAAATTACGTTATTTATATTTGAATAATGGCAGTTCCTTAGTGTTTAAAATGTCCACAGGTATCCTATTGTAAATTTTAGATGCCATCCCGAAAAGACTTTTGCTCAGAAGAGCAGTTCTATGTGGTATACTAGATATTTTATGCATATCTTTTTGATTTTAGTTCACCGAAAAGATTTTTATTAGTTTTAACAAATACCGCAACTTCGGAAAACTGATGGAAAGGTTAGAATTTTAAACTCAAGTACCTATTATTTACCAGCAGGAACGATTATGTAGTTAAGCAAAGTAGATGGGACAATAATTTTACGGATTTTAATAATTATCTTGAGAATCTCTACGATTCAATCAATCTGCCTAGCGTTTTCCCAATTATGTTGGGGTCGGCTTCTAGTCTTACTAGATTCAGCTGAGTACCAGTGTTTTACTTGGAGCGACTGCCTATCTGACCTCCACAACCCAGTAGCTGTGTATCATGATACCCCTTGGCAAGACTAGTGTCAGATCTCAAGCTTCAAACTACCCGTAACGACTGTCAAAGATCTTCAAATGACAGCCGGGACAAACGGCTCAACGTGCTTTCCGAGGCACGGAGGAATCTTGGCACGTTGAAATGGTCACCGATCCACGGACCAACGTCGTCATGCGTTGCTTAACCTTGATGATCGACCCGTGCGGCTGTTATTATTTAGCCACGAGCACCTCTTGAAAATCCCTACGAATAAGTTGCTATTTTTAAAACCATTTAAAAATAAACAAATTCTATTTATCTAAGTGCAATACCTTAAAATAACAGATCGCAATTCCATTTCAGTCTGATAAAACATCCAATCTTCTAATCGAGACCCTTCTGAGATAAACTCGCTGCTCCATTTTTCTCTCCTCCCAGATCAAGAAAGATGCAATTTGATTAAAACTCAGTCTGGTACAATTTTTCTTTCACTTCGTTTAAAATCAATTTTCGCGACTTCGTTAGCTTTATCTTTGAAAGATAAATTGTTGGCGACTCGAACGTTTTCATTTACCATTCATGATAGTAATCAGTAATTACTGAACAGAAACGATTTTAATGCTAAATTGCTCGTTAGTCTAGTGCTCACAAACGCTACTGCTGAACCATAAGGTCCTGGGTTCCAGCCCATGTCGGGCTTAGTGTTTTTGGGTTTTTTCATCTGGGCTTTCTTAATAGCAGTCCGAAGTCAGGATTTGTGCCTGATGGTGGCTATAGGTACGTCCATTATTATATAAGGAATTTAAACTTAACTGCCAAAATGTGGGATTGCTATAGGTGCACCTCTGCGTACCCCGTCGAGGAATACAGGCGTGATGCGACTGCTGGAGGAGGGTAGTGTGTTTATTAGTCTATGTATGTATGTTTTATGTATGTAGGTGTGTATGTTTGTTCCTATGTGGCGTTCTATATATCAAACACGTTGGCCGATTTTGATGATTCGAGTGTCACTGGCTACATTAAAAAAAAATCCCTCATTTGTTTCCATTAAATGAACAAGTCTCCGAAAGACTGAACAAAAAAAATGCTGGGAAATTACTAGTGCCTGCTCAGAGATTGCAGTTATACAGTAGAAATGCCAGTTGCATGACAATTAAAATGTATAATAAATTACCACCTGCCCTAAGAATGCTACCAATTAATAAGTTTAAATGTAAAATGTTTGCTTGGCTCTTGGACATGTGTTTTTATTCCGTCAATTAATTTTTAAATCATAAATCTATTATATCATAATCATCATTAGTATAGTATTAGTACCTACTTTGACATTATTAGGAATTCTATAACATATTGTATTTTTTTAAATTAATGTTTTAGACGTTATGTTTTATATTTTGACATGATGATTTATTTTCTGACATTTTGTTTATTTTTTTTTGATATCATGATTTATTTTCTGACTTTTTGATTTTATTTTTTTGTTGACATTATATTTAAATTTTTGATATTATGATTTATATTTTCGACATAATACATAATTTGATTAATTTATATAATATTCTTATAATGATACTAATTGATTTGCATGTACCTAGCTTATTGTTTGATATTTCTACACCAGCAATGGTAGTATGTGTGAAACAATGTTAAATGTAAGATCTCAATGTACCACATACTGAGAAATAAATATTTACTTACTTACTTACTTAAAATAGGAAAATAGAAAAATGGCGGCTTTTGGGCAAATATTGTGGAGGTCATTTTTTTCCAATTCGAACAAAAAAATGTTAACTGAACAGTTATAAATAACAAAATGTTAATTCAAACCAGTCGGGTTTTTTGATCTTTTGAATTAACATTTTTTTTGTTATGTCGAACGTTTTCATGCAACGTTATTTTAACATTCATTATATCAATGAGTAATTACTGAAAAGAAACGATTTTAACACAGAAATTTTGTGGAGGTCGATGAACTATTCGATAGTTCATCGACCTCCACAAAATTTCTGGTTTGATTTGTAGGGTAGTCACGTTTTCTTTTAGCGGTAAAGGCTCGAGTGACGGGAACTTGAGTTTCTTGTCGATTTAGTTCGTAGGTATAATTTAGTTTGTACGCTGTGAATGTAAGTAAAATACAATGTTTTAGCTCTCGGACATTTTATTTGGCTTCACGAAATGTAAAATTCTTGGAATAAGATAAAAATATGGAGGTTTCTTGCTGAGTTTATTACATTTACAAATATAATTCTACTTTTTTCACAGAACCTAAATGATTGTTGTATTTCCTTTTATCGCGTGTATGAATAGATGTATGAACGTTAATGATGCTAAAGGAATATGTAAGGTTTGTAACAGCGTTCTGCGGTCCTGGGCGTGTCGCATCCACTGGACTCCCGCAGCCATGACCAGGTCGTTGCTCCTCCTAGAACGAGGCCTTCCAACGCTGCGTCTTTCGGTATGCGGTCACCACTCCAGAACTTTTCGGCCCAACGGCCATTCGTTCTACGTGCAATGTGCCCTGCCCACTGCCACTTAAGTTTGGCAATTCTTTAAGCAATGTCGGTAACCTTCGTTCTCTTGCGGATGTCTTCATTTCTGATTCGACCATGCAAGGAAACTCCAAGAATAGCTCTCTCCGTTGACCTTTGGGTGTCTTAAAGCCTTTTGATGAGGCCCATTGTGATCGACCACGTCTCTGTCACGTAAGTAATCGCTGGCAACACACACTGGTCATAGACTTTCTTGAGACACTGTTGTAAGTCAGACGAGAAGATATCGGGCAACTGCCCGGACGGTGTCCGGCCGAGTCCGATTCGATGGTTGACCTTTTCTCGAAATTGGGCCTACCTAACTGGAGCGCTTGTCCCAGGTAGACATAATCATCCACAATTTCGAGTGTAGAGTCTCCGTCCTTGACTGGAGTGGGTGCAACATGAGAACAAAAGAAAAAAAAAGAAAAAATGGCTGTGAAACAATATAAGAACAACAAGGCGCCGGGTGATGACCAAATTGCGTCCGAACTCTATGCATGGTGCAGGGGAGTGGTGGTACTCATTTTCAAGAAGGGCGGCAATGCCGGTTAAGGAATTGTAGGCCCATCTCAATCTCAATTTCGAGTCAACACGAATCGTCTCGCGCGCAGGTTTGACGATTTTCAGCCTCCCGAACAGCCGGTTTCCCAAAAGGCTATAGCACCGTAGGCCACATACACACACTGCAGCAGGTAGGAAGGAAGGAAAGACCGAAAGAGAAGGAGGGAAGACCGAAGAGTACAACCTGCCTCTCTGCTTAGCGTTTGTGGACTACGAAAAATTCTTCGATTCGATCGAGCTTTGGGCTGTACTGCAGATAAAGATAAAAGATAAAAGATAAAGATAATTTTATTTTGCAAATATGGGTAACATAAAACGATGACAAAAAAAACAAATAATAGTACAGCCATATTTTACCACGTAGGCATGCAAAAGATTTAACATCAACTTACAACTAATACTAATAATTTTAAACTATTATACACAAAATAATTTCAAAATATTCAATAATTATACATAATTATGCACTAGCTTAAAAACTGTTTCTCAATCAGGAACTCATTAATATTATAATATGCTTTTGCCACTAAAAAGCTTCTAAGTCTCTTTTTAAATAAAGGTAGCGGAAGCTCTTTCCATATCTTCGGTAATCTGTTATAAATGACGGGCGCCATGCAGTAGACACTTTTGCGCATAAGTGCTGTCTTGGCTGACTCCAGACAAAGCACACTATTATCGCGTCTATTGCGAGGTACTACATCTGATAGTCGTCTAAATCGACTCGGATTTGTCTTTACAAACACAGCTACTTCAAATATGTACAAACAAGGTAATGTTAATATTTTGTAATTTCTAAAGCATGGTTCACAACTGTCAGTGGGTTTAAGTTTAAACATTGCTCGAATGCATTTTTTTTGAACCTTGAAAGCAGTCTCTCTTTCAGTAGAGTTGCCCCAAAATATAATCCCATACCGTAAATGTGATTCCGTTATCCCATAATATGCAGTCAGAAGAGCATCCGTGTTCAATATAGGGGATAATGAACGTAGAGCGTATGCAGACTTACTCATTTTCTTGCATAAAGTCTCAACGTGTGGTTTCCAGTTTAGATTTTTATCTATTTCGAGACCCAGGAATTTTGTAGTTTCAACTTCTTCTATGGTATCATTATTATAGTGTATATTTAAGTTAATACTAGAGGTCTGTTGTCTAAAATGGATAACTTTAGTTTTACACAAATTTATTTTTAAATTATTTGTATCAAGCCAGTTTACCATCTGTTTTAAACTATTATTGATTTCACTCTCATAAGTATCTATACTTTTACAGGCTATTGTGATCGTACTATCATCCGCAAATAGTGTTATAGGCCGTTCAATAGATTTCGGTAGGTCATTTATGTATAAAATAAATGAAAAGGGACCTACAACACTCCCCTGCGGCACCCCAAATAATACTTTACGCTCCGAAGACCGAGATATCTCTTCACGATTACTTTCTATATTAATTTTATTGACTTCAGTTATTTGTATTCTGTCTTGTAGGTACGAATTAAGCAAATTAAGGACATTTCCCCTAATCCCGTAGGCTTCGAGTTTTTTTATAAGAGTAGCATGATGTACATAGTCGAATGCCTGGGTCATGTCGCAAAATATACTATAAACAGGATTTCGCTGATCAACATTTTTAATGACATTATAAATAAAATCATAAATAGCCATATTAATCGTCCTGTGTATCCGAAAACCTTTCTGTTCCTCACACAGAATGTTATGTTCCTCTCAAACGTTGACAAATCGACTACCGGTACATCGAGGTGCTGAACTGTGCTGGTAAAAAAACGCTACCATGTCAGACCAACTTTAGGATTAGAAGACGATGATAAAGGGCTTATATGAAAGCAAAGTTTCAAATTTCATCATGATATCATAATGTGACTTGGTATCATAATGTGAGCAGCAGTTATGTTCTATTTCATGAAATAGGTACAACCTTTTTATGGGATGATTGGCCACATCATGAAGTGTTAAATTTTAAGATCTGACCACGACATATATTGAGGATTATAATCTTGGCAGATTTTTGCCTCATAGGGTAGTCATTCAGCAAGCACTACTATTCATGCGAAAGGCTTCTTTAATGGATTGATTGTCAATTAATAACCAAGGTACTCTATTTGTTTATTGAAACCTATCTATTGACCGATTAAACCAACATAAAGTTCAAAACTACACCTTTATTCCATTAAACAACGTTCAAATTCCCATAAAAAATACCCTTAATTACATTATATCACAATCGCCAATCATACGGTAGCATATTCAATTATTATTTTCAAAATGAGCACTGTGTTTGGGCTGAGCCCAATCAAATATGCAAATAGTGCGGTAACGTAGAGTGACGGTATTTACCAAGCTATCGGCTGGTATTAGGGCTAGAGCATACCGGTGTTTGGACAATACTAACTAGGATATTGAATGGATATTGATGTTAACAATAGACTGAGGGATTCGGACTACTGTTGGGAATAATTTCCTCGGACTGCAGCCACGCACACAATGCAAAGCTCCACGTAGATTGTGGTGCACGAATAAGTTAATCAAATAGCTAACTATCAATCAAAAGTTTCACCAAGTCACTGTCCCACTTGACCTTAACAGGGGTGATTAGAAGCCCCATATTAAGATAAAGAAAAAGTTGATTGGAAGATCCTCGCGGTATTTATTACGGGACAATCAACATTATCAGCCTGTATATAGCGCATAGACATACCGATGACTGATCAATGTTACCTCGGATATTGTATAGATATTGATAGAAACTATAGACAGAGGATTAGGACTGTAGGAAGGGATTTATTTCCACTAACAAAAACAAGGTATAATTTAACATTGCACATACTCGTAGATACTAGTGGAAAAGTTAAGCTCTTTAATAGATACATTTTTGCACTAGTCAATCCATTGGCCAAAATTGGTCATTAAATCCTTTAGTTTTACCTTGCCCTTCAGGGGTTATAGAAAGGCTCATCTTAAGGGACAAGAAAGAGCTGATTGAAACAGATTCACGGAAGTTATTATTGACCGCAATATCGTGATTATAATTAGCTAGATAAGTCATTTATCTCATCAAAAGCATTATCATCATCATCTTCCTGCCATTGTTCCACGTAACTTGGAATTGGCATCCTCCTTCTCCTTGCATCGTTTCCTCAATGCTGTGGGTCGTGATCACATCATGGTTTTAAAACTTTCTTCTTTATTGTGTTTCGCCACTTGCTCCTACTTTCAGCAACATGCACGGCTTCTGAGACTTCAATGTGCAGCGAAGTCGACATAACAAGTACAAAATTATTATACAGCAGTCTAAGGGTCAGAAGTCTTCCAGCGTGAAAGGTCTTTACGACACTATGACTTATGGGGTCTGCCACTCTATTGTTTTCCTTGGGCATTCCAGTTATTAAACTATTTACACAACATTCTATCTATCTTTACAGGTCCTCTAGTACAGGTATATCCATACCTAAAAGAGCTTCTCATCCTACAACTTTTATATAAAACCTGTTGCTTGCGAAATAAAATAATGTAATTCAATTAATTAATTAATTAATATTGGTCGGTCCAAATATAATTCAATCCTATCATCTGCACTCGTCCTTACAAGCCGATATCCGGTGTTAGGATTACGCGGCAGCATTGGTTTGCACAAGCACCGTGATTAAAATTAGTTGGTTGAAACAATGAAACACATGTGATTAATCCCGATCATACATTCATCCCAAAAGTAGGCAGATAAGCCGTTTCGTAGCAATCGAAAATCAATAAGTTTTATGCAAATATTAAATGTAAATTTTGAGTCAATTATTTCATCACCAATTCTCTCAAAGGTGCAGGAAAACATAGTGAGGAAACCGGCATGTCCTAGAAACAAAAATTCGAAGACGTGAGACATCCACTAACATGAACTGGGCCCGCGTGTTGGATTACGGCCCATTCCCTCTCACACAGGGGAGGCCTGTGTCCCAGCAGTGGGCACATTAAAAGGCTGATGATGATGATGAAATATTTATTTAAATAATAACAGCCAAATGAGTAAATCTTTAAGGTTAAGCAACCCATGCCTATGCCCATGACATCTCACGCCAAATCCAGGTCTTTTTCAACCGATGTCTTCGTCGCATCTTCGGAATGTATTGGCCCGAGATCATCTCTAATGTAGAGCTGTTGGAGAGATGCCACGAGACCCCGATCGACCGCCAGATCAAGCGGCGTAAATGGTGTTGGGTTGGTCACACGCTCCGTAGGGATTCCGATCACATTCCTAAACTGGATTGGAATCCTCAAGGAAAAAGGAAGCAAGGCCGACCCCGTCCAACATGGCGATGCACCGGATTGGCTGAAGCAACGAGAATCGGAATGGCGTGGACCGGGGTGAAGTGCGAAGCTCAAGACCGGTCTCGATGGAGGACTACTGTGGAAGCCTTCTGCCCCAGCTAGGGGCCATAGGATCTTAAGTTAAGTAAGTCAAACCATTCCGAGGTTGGTCTGTAGATGGGATATCGGGTGACCTTTAGATATCGAGATGCCTTCGTGGCTCGAAAAGTACGTTAAGCTGATTCCCGGCTGTCATTTGTAAATCTATTATAGTCATTACAGATAGTCAAAAGCCAAGAAATGTGAGCGTGAAGAAATAACAAACATACAAACACACACACTCACAAACTTTCGCATTTATAATATCAGTGTGAGTGAGATGTTTAGCTAAAATTAGATGTTGGTTTATTTAATAACACATGTCCGATGCATGAAAGCAAATAATTTTATGGGTTATTAATTGATTATTTGGATCTCATGCTTGTTGTCATGTCGGTTTATGATTTTGGTGAAAATATTGGTGCCCATTCCCTTGATCAAAAATTTAAGTAAAATTTTAGAATGGACAATATTGATATTTTTATAAAAAGACGGCAGTCACAGTCGGTGGTGGGTACGAACGTCCATAGACGAACTGTTTAGAGTAGTTAGTGCTGACAGCTTCAAGCGGTAGCTTTTGGGCACTCTACAGTTTTTGGCTGCAATTGCAAAAGCGGTTTGTTTATTTGTGAACGTCAATTTCATGTTGAACTTGCAGATTTCTCAGCAGCGACAAAAATAAATCTACTTGTAAAAGTACATCTACGAGATGTTTTTATTCATGCGTTTTATAAATAAATGATTTAGTTTTAATAAAATTAACAGCTCTTCTAAATTCTCGTCTTTTCTTGTTTTGTATCGTCAAGATAATCAATGTTTTGTGATATAGAACTCAACATAAATTATGATGAACGAAGGATTGTCCAAAGATACAAACCGAGGCCTAAGAAATAAAATAAAGTACACCTTCGTGTACTGAATACAAAATCCTTGAACAAGCAAAAGGGTTCTAGACTAAGATAACTTATTTTCAATATCCAGACCAGGCCTTTGACCGAAACAGGACTATTTTTAGAACTAAAAGCGAAAACAAAAGTATGCTTCACTAAGAATAGATATTTTTGTGTGAATAAATTATTTTAATGGAAGACTTACAGATAAAAAATCTAACGACACTATCCATTAACCAAACATCACTTCTTGTTTTGTTTTGTTGTTGTGTTTTAAAAAAAACGTTGAAATTTGAAACCACACTTGAAATTTCTCCTGTATCGTGGGATTATGGGCGTTATCAAACATTTAAGATTGCCCTAGTTGATCAGTCTTCCATACAAACGTAGTATGACGATTACTCAACTATTAGACGGTGTACGTTCAAAATAAAAAATGATATCAATTTTTCTCTTCATTATCTAACCCTGTATGGAAACAAAAAAGTAAAAAAAAATATGAAAATTATGAGCGTCGAAAGTGGATTTCAACACAAATTTTAACGCATCTCTGGGCGGCTATTAATACCATAAGAAGAAGGAAAATTGCAAAACAGTTACCATATAGGGATAGATTATTAGTTCAACAATGCAAATAATTTTATTAAAAAAATATACATTTAGTTATTTTTTCATGATATCTATAACATAACTCCCAAAGGCCTGATTATAAAATTTCGCGCGCTTGTTTTCGTCCTAAAGCATCATCCATTTCGCTACAAATTTGCAAAAGTGCTAATTCGTACGCGAACTAGCTTCTTACTGCTCATTACAACATCAATTTCTTTCGCACGTGTTTTCGGATGAGACAGCATGAATTTTAACCTCGGGCATAAAATATTTTGTGCCGTCAAAATCAAAATCAATTTTTTTATTTCACATAGGCCTACATGGGCACTTATAAAACGTCGACAAAATGTGCACGGTTCGGGTTGGTCGTTTCCTATGGAGAAGAACCGGCAAGAAACTCCATGGTTACTCTTTTAAAAATGGTTTGGTTTTACAATATTTCCATGTTACAGCATTAGTACTTAGATATGGGGGGACAACGTAGGCTCGAATTATGACAATAAGTCGTAAGAAACTAAAAAAAAAAGAAAAAGATTATATAAAAAAGTTAACAAATGTTAACTAGCATCTAGAAGGCCTACAATGTTCACACATTCACAAAACAATCGGTAAAAGAATCTATACAAAGGTAAAAAATAATAAAAATAAGTATAACAAGACTAAATTTAACATGTTGCACAAATTTTGTTATCAGTGCTGTAACTATTCTTAGCAAAGGGCTATAAAGATGATTGAAAACCATTGTAAAAAGTCTAATTAAAAGAAGGAAAGAAAAAATTTGATTGAGAATAGTTAGAGACATCCACATATTTGTGCCGTTTACAAGTTATCAGGGAAGCTGCATGCGCAGAAGGATCTAAGGCCAAATGTTTTTATCTTCAACGTAGTCCTTGATTTTATAATATGCTTTTTTAACAAGGATACGTTTGATGTAGTTTTTGAACCTTCCATCGGTCAGTTCTATAACTGACTTTGGCAACTTGTTATAAAAGCGTATACTGTTTATAAGAAAAGACTTGCTAGTTTTCGTTAATCTGAATTTGGGTATTACAATTTCGTGCTTACTGCGTGTATTTAAATTATGGAAGTCGCTTCTAGTTTTGAAAAGCCCCCGATTTTTACGGACATACAAAATACATTCCAAAATATAAAGTGAGGGTAGAGTCAGTATATCGATCTCTTTAAATTTTTCTCTGAGGGACTCGCGAGGACCCATTTTATAGATTGCGCGGATTGCCCTCTTTTGTAGGAGGAACATTGAGTCAACGTCTGCTGCTGATCCCCACAGCAGAATGCCATAAGACATAATACTGTGGAAATAAGCATAGTATACTAACCTAGCTGTAGCTACATCGGTTACCTGCCTTATTTTCCTTACTGCATATGCAGCCGAACTTAACCTACCCGAAAGAGTTCTAATGTGCGCGCCCCACTGCAATTTTGAATCTATAGTAATCCCTAAGAATACAGTTTCCGTTATAACTTCAAGATTTTTGCCGTCAAGGTTTAAGTTTAGGTCATGTTGTGGTACATTTGGTAAAGAGAACTTTAGACATTTTGTTTTTTTCGCATTCAGTAAAAGATTGTTAGCTGCGAACCATCTTGAGAGAACAATTAGACTTTCGTTGACATTTATGACATCCGTATCTTGCCTATCTATTTTAAAAATTAGCGAATTATCATCAGCAAACAGAATTATATCCGATAATTTGGCCATCATAAAAGGGAGATCATTAATGTAAACAAGAAAAAGGAAAGGGCCGAGAATTGAACCTTGGGGCACGCCCATCTTGACTAGAGACCCGGAGGACGTCGCCCCATTAATATTTACTTTTTGCTGTCTGTTTGATAAATAGGAAAGTACGAGATCAGCAGATTTTCCACGAATTCCGTAGTGGTGTAATTTACAGATCAGTGTGTTGTGGTCAACGCAGTCGAAAGCTTTTGAGAGATCACAGAAAATGCCAATGGCATCCTGGGACCTCTCCCAAGCCTCCAAGATGTGGCTGATGAGTTTTACTCCCGCGTCCGTTGTCGACCTACCTTTCGTGAAACCAAACTGTTGACTATGCAGTATCCCATTTGAATTGAAGTGAGACAACATCTGTTCCAGCATGATTTTTTCAAAGATTTTACTCAATGCTGGAAGCACGGATATAGGTCTATAATTAGAAGGATCACTCTTACAGCCTGATTTGAAAATTGGTACTACTTTACTGTGTTTCATTAAGTCAGGAAAAGTGTCGTCGACTAGGGCAACCTTAAACGCACATACACAAGACACTTAAACCCGGAACAACCACCTGTAGGCCATACAAATAGTTGTTCCGTGCGGGAATTGAACCCGCGACACGCAGTGCAGCAGCCTGTTGCTCAACCACTGCGCCAACCGTGTCGTCAAACTTAAATCAACTAAACGTTTTTTTTTTTTTTTTTCGTGAGGAAAATCCTCATTGGATATCCTCTGCCCTGGGGGGGGCGGAGGGGTCTGTCAGACTCCTACTGACTAAAAACCACCCCGGTGTTCCATCTCACACCTACGCTGGGGGTCCCGGGAACAACTATACTTCCGCAACCCCCAGCTAGTGCCCGCCCGCATCTACGGCCTCGATCTCGGGTTGGGAGGGAGTGAGGTGTTGGATTCCCCCCGCGACGTCTAAGAGGGGCGCGCGTGGAACACTACGCGCCGCCACCTCGGGTCCTGATGTGTGCGGGGCGACGGACGTCCCCGAGTCCGTCGCTCCTGGAACCGCGAACGTTCCCCCATTTAGGGGGGCTGGAAGAGGGCGTTGTCCGCCCTCCACCGACGCCCGGGGCGTCTGCTGCGGATCGGGTGAGCGGATGAAATCTCCCTCTCCGCAGCCTCCTTCTGCGAAACAGTCGTCTCGCAGAAGGATACCACCGCGTCCCAGGACTCTTCGCTACCGACCATAGATTCGACTACGGCCGGCAGCGACAGGTCACTGCCTACTTCTGAGATGAGCAACTAAACCTTAACGCAAGTCAAGTGATGCGATTGACTTTTGAAAATTCATATAACCAATAACATCATATTATGAAATTATGTCACATGATCAAATTAATTTTGCGAGCTTTTTCGTTTCCGTCCCAAAAACTTCCATATTTATATTATAAATACAAAAGTATTTCTGTCCGTTTGTTAAATTTTTACGCCCAAATCGATTAACCAATTCTAATGATTTCTATTATAGAGATAGATTAGTCATTGAAAATAACATAGGATACTTTTTCCCGGGGATACGTTCCCATTGTATCATATCTAACTTCCACAAGAGCAAAGCCGCTAGCAGAAGCGTAAAAATAATAAAACAAAAAAAAAAACAAAAAGTTACAATTAACTTCCAAATAAAAACACTACAAAGTGAACAAAGTGAAAAATAACTTCAATTTCGGAAATTGGTGTTCCTGTTTTCCTTTCTTCGTTTTTTGACACTGACTTCCGAAATTTAACATACTTTTTTAGAAGTTGGTTGAAATCTAATTGAGAATTTATCCTTTTTGAAGTCTGTTAAAAATTAAAAAGCTTGAAAATTCCTTTTCATTACACGCAAACATCTACATAAACTTGAAAGCCTTCTAATACTATACCATTCATAACAACCTCGGCATTGTACAATCAACAAGAAAAATAAGATCATTCTACAGAATTCCTTTCAGCCCCAGCACTTTCATTATGGTAATGATTCAACCAATCTTTGATATCGCTTCGATTATTACCATTTAGTCGTTGAATGTACCCGTTTAGGAACAAAAGAGCCCCTTCTTCGCCTCCACTAATATTTTTCTTGGTCATAATGTTTTTATTAAAGCGATAAAATATTATTTGGGGGAAAGCGGTTATGGTTCACCATCTAATTGAAAATGGGAAAATGTTTTTCGGATGATCGTGTTTTTTAACAGATTTTGTGTTTAGGGAATAGATAAATTTACTTAATAGTTCATTTAATTTATAATAAATTTAGATTATATATTTAAACTTTAAGTGCAGTAGTCTTGACTGATGGACTTGATGAGATAAGGCATTCACTACCAATTTAACAGAATATGCTTTAAAATGTACACCAAAAAAAAAGATCAAAAAACCCGACTGCTTAAAAAGCGAACTAAAAAGACGTCAAAAAGAAGAAAATCATGCTGTGCAGTCGAAAGATACATGTTCGCGAGCTGGCTGTCCAAAAGCAGATGTATCCTCCGACTGCACAGCATTTTTATTTATAACTTTTTAGTTGTTTTTTTTAGTATTAGGTACATTTAAACATACAAGTGTTATATATTTTTGAAATCACCCCTTAAAATTCTTTATTTTGATACCCCACACCGTGGGTTTGGAAGCAGAAAATAAATTTGTGCCCCACAATATGGCGCCCAAAAGCCGCATTTTTTTTTTTTACCAATTTATATGTAGCCAGTGCCTTTAAGTGACACTCGCAGGGTTAAGATGAATCGATTGACGTAAGAATCATCAAAAACGGCCAACGCGTCTGGTCTCTAGAACGCCACATAGGAACAAACATACATACATAGACTGATAAACACATTACCCTCCTTCGGCAGTCGGGTAAAAAGAAAGTAATTTTTTATTTGGAAGTCAGATTTTTTTGTTTTACTTTTTAGTTGTCACGTTTTTTAGAAAGGTACCTATAATGCCAGAATATATAATTACCCGAATATTAAGATAAACTTGAATATAACAGGTGAAATGTCATTGTACCAAGGTGAAGTGTAAACATCTGCGTATCCCTTTAGCGCTTTCAGGCGTGATGTTATGTTATGAAATTGTATAAACAATGAACACACATGCGATTTCAGCAATCCCGAGAGATAGAATAGAACTATATTTTTCTATTGTATATCTCCGAAGTTCTTCATCAGATCTTCACCAAATTAAAATGAGACCAATTTGGGAACATACTCTTTCAAACAAAAAACTATTTTTAACATCGGTCCACAATTGACGAAGAAATCGTTGAACATAGAAAAAAAAAACCGCCCAAGTGCGAGTTGAACTCGCGCACGACGTTTGTTGTATGGGAACCCCACTTAAATATTTATTTCATTCTGTTTTTAGTAGTTGTTGCTATAGCGGCATCATCTGTTAAAATTTAACTGTCTAGCTAACACGGTTCATGAGATACAGCCTGGTGACAGACGGACAGACAGACAAACGGATTGTAGAGTCTTAGTAAAAGGGTCCCGTTTTTACCATTTGTGTACGGAACCCTAAAAAAAACTTAAAGTCGAACATAGAACCTCCTATTTTTGGAAAGTCGGTTAAAAATTGTTGCACATCTCATAGCATTTTCTTCTTGCCTTCATAAAAGCTATTCCAAAAGCTCTAAATTAAAAACAATTTGAAAGTAAAAGTGGCTTCAACCAACGGGCACTTAAACAACAGCCATTTATAATTTTAATGCAATCATATTAATCATTAGAAAGAAAGAAAGAAAATATACGAAAATCAATACCCACCTATATATTTATTACTAATATCTCCCAAATTCCCATGGTAACAATTAAAAAAGAGTTGCCCAAAATATTCAAGAGGCCACCACAAAAAATTAAGAATATTGTTATTTCAGATTCCTTACAAAATATTAAATAGCTTACAAGCTTTGAACAAAATTAATTGAGTCAATAACGAAGTTTTCCTTTCAATTTGTATCTAAATCTGTTTATAACAAATCTCTGGGGTTCGCAGTGGGGATTTATTTTAGAGCGGCCTGTATATGGGTTGGGCACGGTTCATCGATAGTTGTGATAGTTTATAAGGAAAGGTTACAAACGATTGATTCTTATGACGGTATGGGTGGGGGCTTAGTGTAAGCAATATACAGATTATTTCCACTTTCCCCTGGTTTTTTCGATTTTTGACCAGTCTTTTGAAAGGGAGTCCCATTCATCCCGCTATCTCTTTGTGAGTCTGTTTGTTGTTTTCCGGGTTTTGGGCTTCACCGTGTGGTTATCTTCAGCCGTTGCTTCTGCAAATAATACAAGGTGTCAAACTCTTAGACTAAATGTAAAAATATTATGATATGCAGAAACATCTAGAAGTTTATGATGACATCAACCTTTGCCATCTGCTGTTGTTATCTATCTGGAACCATTAAGTTGACTGCTAATCTATGAAAATAATTTTATATATTCATTGTAGAGGTCAAAGGGAAACGTAATGCGTTACCTAGTACTCCTATAATGCATTACCTAGTGCTTCTATAATACGTAAAATAGTGTTCCTATAATGCGTTACCTTGTGCTCCTGTATTGCGTAGATTCTTACTCTAGTATAATTTTATATCTTCAGGCTCAATTATTCAGCAGGAAATCCTTTTCTAAGCCATTATAATAACATCAAATCTATAAAACCCTTTCTAATTTGTAACTAATTTATTCAACAAAACATTACAACAGAATTAAACAGAACGACACGGTGGAAGCCTTAGAATTATTGTGGCTTAAAGCGAAAATAGAAGTTGTTTCAAACAATTTGCGAGGCACGAAACTAGCTGAAAACTACCCCAGAATAAAATGTGTAAAAGCAAATAATTTTGGTCTACACGTGTTTTAGTAATTAAAGTTGGATTGGGCTCGTTTTAACTAGTTAACAGTTTTTAAATGCATATTTTTAACTTGAACAGCGTAAAGTTGAGTGGCGGTAACATTTTTAAAATTTTAGTTCGTTACGTAAAATGTTAGTGAAAAAGGTTTGCTCGATTAAAAGAGTTGGTATATAGTAAAGGCGTAAAAATACGTGAACGATCAATAAAAACGTTTCTTTGATTGTTAACTAGCGTTCTCTCGTGGCTTCTTTTCTTTTGCTCGACTATACCATAGAAACCATGCATTTTGCCATGAAAGAAAGTAGCCTATGACACTCACCAATAGTGTATTTGTCTAACCGTGAAAGATTTTTTCTTAATCAAATTAGTAATTATATCATCCCCCGATATCTGAAGTCATCATCTTCCTGCCCTTGTCCCATGTTAATTGGAGTCGGCGCAACACATTTTCTTCTTCCATACCGTCCTGTTCCCCGTCACGCTATCACTGACTCTCTTTTCTTTCATATCACTCCTCACACAGTCCATCCATCTTTTCTTTGGCCGCCCCCCCCTCTCCATCCATCCACATGTATATTCATAACTCTTTTAGTAACATGCGTTTCATCCCTCCTCATCACATGACCATACCAGTAGGCATTTGGAGTTGAGTATTTACTTTCATCTTAGAAGCTGTCAAATTTTGGCATAGGAGTAGGGTTTTACACGTTCTTGGCTCTAAATTCATAAAGCGGCCCTATGTTTTTAATAAAACTTCAAACAGAAAGATCCATATCATCGCCAACACTCACATATACCTTTACCCATACTACCCAAGTTTACGAACGATACTCGTAGTTGATGAGCTTTAAAAGTGGTTGCAAAATTTAAACTGTCGCGATACGGATCCCCAATTAGAGAGGTCCAAGCCCCATTGATCCCTCTTCTGATACACGTGCCTGGTATTGGAGGTATCAATCGATTTATTGTTTACGGAGTAAGCATGGGCTTAGATGTTTAAAGGAAAGTAGACCGTCTGTTTTAATTTAAATTAGATTTCTTTTAAATATAATAATTATACAGTGCATTGGTGGCCCAGTGGAATCGCGGCTTATAAGTTGTAGGCCGTGGGTTTAAACCCAGGCAGGTGCTTTACTTTGTGTAAATTATTTTACCACCACTGCTCTCACAACGGCGAAGGAAAACATCGTGAGGAAACCGGCATGTCCTAGAACCAAAAATTCGAATACCGGTGACATCCACCAAACCGCATTGGGCCCGCGTGGTGGATTAGGGCCCATTCTCTTTCACAGAGAGGAGGTCTGTGTCCCAGCAGTGGAAACATTAAAATAGCGGATGATAATGATACAGTACTTATTAAAAGCTCATAAAATAATAAAAATACATTAAAAAAAAATCTATTTCAAATTAAATAAGTTATGTTCCTATTTATTTTAAAGAAAATTGACTGAGTTCTTTAATGTTTTTGTGTTTAATCAGCCACATCTGTCAAGATTCGTCCCCGTTGTCCTTCTAAATTTCCGTTATTTCCTTCCTTCAAGGACAATTTACAAAAAAAAAATCTTGCTGTGAAGATGTTGAGCCTTTGTTGTTTATGGGTCAAGGTCATTTCAACTCTTTTTAAAGTTAATAAGAATAAATTAAACATATTCTCAATATTTCCCACGGAACCGAAAGTCATTAATGATTCGTGTTGATCCTATACAATATTAAACACTAGCTGTCCCACGCGGCTTCGCTCCCGTCAACTGGCTACCTACCTACCCATCAACCCTACCTACTCTACATACATGATTGTTGTGTAATTAAACCGTTTACGCAGCGCACGCAACGGAAGCTCTCAAAAAGGAATAATTTTGCCCGTTTTTGCAACATTTTTCATTTATGCTCTGCTCCTGTTGGTCGTAGCGTGATGTTATATAGCCTATAACCTTCCTCAATAAATGGACTATCCAACACAAAAAGAATTTTTCAATTCCAATCAGTAGTTTCTGAGATTAGCGCGTTCAAACAAACAAACAAACAAACAAACAAACAAACTCTTCAGCTTTATAATATTAGTATAGATATTATGCTCCAACACGATAAATAAAATCAAAATGTGAACCTAATTTAGAACTCAATTACTTTGGCATTTTCTTTGTCACCTAAAAAACCTAAATCTCTCTTCTTAGTTCACAAAATCCATTCGCAAGACCCCATTATCCGGAACAGATAAAGTTGATACCATTTAACGAGGTCCCTGCATACGCCGGTGATACATCACCGTGATTGTTCGGATCAGCAGTCGAGGCGCGTGCACGGCTTGAATGGGGAGACGTGACCGGCAAATAGTAGGTCTAATGTGGATATGGAGATAAGCCATCCTGTTTTAGAAGATAGGCTTTCCATTCATAGGTATTTTCTTGGATATCAAGGCAGTAGACTGGCTGAAAATATAAAACCCTTGTTAATAAAAAAAACACAACGCTGTTTAGAGACTGATTAACCGATTCTGAATTCAAATTTTCTAATTCTATGTCGATTATTTTCTAATTTTCTTTTTCGAATTTAGAATCTGCTTTTTTTATTCTCGTCAGAGGATTTTGGCTTTGTAGAATCTGCTTACTGGTTGCTTACATAGATAGCGTCGAGATTTTTCATAAAAATAAATTAAAAAAATCAAAAACCCCGACTGCTTAAAAAGTGAACTAAAAAGACGTAAACAAGAAAAAATATATACTGTGCAGTCGGAGGATACAATTTCGCGAGCTGGCTGACCAAAACCAGATGTATCCTCCGACTGCACAGCATATTATTTTTCTTGTTTACGGCTTTTTAAGCAGTCGGGTATTTTGTTTTTTTTTTTTTATATATATTTTTTATTTAACATATTATTCGAACTAGGTACACTTAAACATATTAGTGTTATATATTTTTGAAATCGCATCTTAAAACCATTAATTTTGATACACACAAGATAGAATTGAAAAAAAAAAAATTGGGCCCCCACAATATGGCGCTCAAAAGCCGTCATTTTTCTATTTTCCTATTTTACTGATGGTGATGATAATTCTTCGGATCAGTAGTCGAGGTGCGTGCATGGCTTGAATGAGGAGACGCGACTGGGACTGGTATATAGTAGGTAGTAGGTAATGTGGATATGGAGCCATCCTGTTTCAGAAGAGGTTTTAGGCCGGATTTCTCAACGATAAATTATCGCAAAATTAATGTGACAAATTGTCAAGCACGCATTACCTGCTGTGATTGGTTTAATCAATTTTCAACAGATAACCGGCGATTGTTCGTCGATTACGTTAACAGCCCGATAATTGAGTGTTGAGAAACCGGCAGCCTTATTGCGTAATGAATTCGGAAAGAACGAAGGGCAAAGAGTATGAAAAATCGATCAATCACATGAAAGACGCGATGTGGATTTCCGTCTTTGTGATTGGTCTCTTTGCCCTTTGCTCTTTCCGAATTCATTACGCAATAAGGCTGCGGGCGATAGGCATTCTATTCATAGGTATATTCTTAGATATCAAGGCTGTGAACTGACTGGAAATAGATTCCCTTACTTATAAAAAAATCAAAGCATTGATCATATATACAAAAAGGATTTCTCCGGCAAGATGCGAGTTGAGAAATGGAGTAATGACTCTATTATGAAAAACGTTTTGAAATACTTATGATAGTATTTTTATACTTTTTGAATTTGAACACAAGAGAGATGGAAATGACCGCCTCAGATTATTTACGAAAAAAAAAGTAAATATTTTACTGTAAATTTGTTGAATATCTATACAAATGCACAGAGTGAAAGAATAATATAATCACAAAAATTGTATCACTGAGATACAGAGCTAAAAACTCTAAAATCCACTGGGAGTAATGATTTAAAAACAAAATAAAATAGCTACTATACCTCCAGCCCATTGAATACACACATAAAAGAGTAATTATAAAGGCGCAGTTCTATTGCTGCTTATTACGCACGCGCTTAGCTTCGCTCTGTATAATAAAATTTTAACCACGCACCGAAAGGCTGCGGGACTTGATAACATCACTATCACACGCGTGGTCTGCTTGGACGATCGAACCACGCAATCGACTATAGTAATCGCATACTCTAGTACTAGTGTGTAAGCAGAGATTCTAGGCGTTGTTCGTTGAGATAGTCAGTAACACCAAGCCGTTGCTGGTTTTCTTTGGCCCACCCTTAAGCAAACTACGCCTTTGGGCGTGCAGTTGTGGACACCAGCCCGACATACAGACAATATAGTCCCCAGCATGCAAGTTGGCAAGGTTTTGGCGTAGTGGGGGTAAATTCGCGCAGAGTGCGCGAACTAACCAACCACCACATAGAACGAACGGCACGTGGACGTGACGCGATTGGTAAATCGACCCTTGTGTCAACTGACCACCCAATCGCACGCTCTGAACGATAGACGCGTCCCGCTTCACACACAACCAAAGAGACCTAAAAAACGATTACTGCGCATCTAAAGACTCTTGCCAACTTACGTGCAGGAGATTATACAATCCGTGTATGGGAAGATAGACCTGAAACAACCACGCAGGCAATTGAGTGTCCTCTCTTTGCACACCCTACGCAGCAATGGAACAGTACCTTTGCAACATAGGAGCCGTCTGAGTGACTAATTATCCCCGTATCCCCTCCGGCCTGGTAATTAACATAACAATTAAACATACACAGTTATGGTCTTAAATTATAATCCTGCTCCATTGAGACCAGAGTCACAATGGAACTTCGGGATCGGGTTCGGGATGTGTAAACTTTAGCCGGGTATTTCGAATATCGCCCGGACCAAGTATTGTTAGGGAAGGGTAGGATAGATATTTTAAATGTTACACAGAATTATTTTGTTTCAAATTAATTGAACAATTTTGGGACGAGTTATAAATAAATATTGGATTTCGGTTCGGTCATCGGTCAGTTCAGCGTTGTTAGTTGGGGCAGAAATAGATTAAAATAGATTGGTGTGATGAAACTATATAGGGGAATTAATGTTTTTGAATATATGCGACTGATGCTACACAGTCGCATATATTTTTATATTGGGGGTTATTTGTAGGTATTCGTTATAAATCATTTTATGTACGCATGTGCTTTCAAATTCTGTAGTCACAGTCATTCTGTTATAAGTAATTACATAAAAAAAATCTTTTCCTCTCGTTCAGTCCATCCAAAGGTTGTCTGTAAGAGATTGCCCTGTGAGATAAGGCATTGTACACTTATTTTTGTAAATGTTTGCCCTGTACGTTTGTTTGTGATGTACAATAAAGTAAATCGGCACTTCTAAAGATTTCATTCTGATGAGAGCTATGGTTTCGAATGACACTGACAGATGTCAACTTGACGTAACACTAAGCGCTAGTTTTTGGCGCTTACAAGGGAGAAGCTGCTGGCAAAGACTTTATACGTATTTCTTACTACTAGACTGTGTACCAAATTTTTTTGTTTAGCTAAAATGAAATCTATCATCATACACCTAGGTTAGCTATTTCTTTATTAGCGGTAGCTAACCAAAAGCGGTCCTGGCGAGAGGGTTTCCGCTGGTAGTGTGTCCTTGTCTAACCTCTGGCTAGCTTAACTAATCATTGGATTTGGTAGAAATGGTAGAAAATTCTATATTTTTTCTTTTTATGTTATACCAAAACGAAAAATTCATAGACTTTGTAAAAGTATATAAATATTTCTACACTTCCTATATTTAATCAATTCGTTGTATTTAAAAAAAAAAATTCATTAATACTGAGTAAGAGTAGTACTTTTAAATGTTTGGGAAAGATTTAAAGATTTTTTGACGGACTTTTTTCGTGTGAAATTCAGCGGCTGTTAATATTAGTTGCAAATTGATTCCTAGTGGAATACAATTGGTGTAGTTTTATTTCTCAACTGTCTACGCAACTGGGCAATATGTGAAATCATAGAGATTCTTTGAGGTATATTTAACTGCCGGTATTTCAAAGCACCGTCAGAAGACTGCAGGGTCATCCAATGCCTCTCCTTCATGAGCTTGAGAGTAGGATCAGAGAGCTTTTTGTTCCAATCTATATGATGGTCTTAAAGAATGAAACTTGAAGAGACTTGTGATTTGAGGATTATTGAGTCCTCTCCCTCTCTTCGAACTTCAGATAACCCTTTAATACTCCATCGGTGATATTTTCGTCGGTCCGAAGTGTGCGCGTGTTGTTCGTTGCCAGGTCCAGTCGTCAGTATTTGTTGGGGTAGCCGGATCTCATACGGGATTCTTAGCACCCCTTGCCATACCGTAACCTCGACCGCTACCATAGTCGAGGGTACAGGCTGCCGGGCAATAGGGGCTATGTTTTATTTGTGCTATTCATGGGGAGTGCTTTGCAGGCTTGTTAGCGATCGCAATATGGTTGTTACAAATGCACAGAGAACGCTGCTGGCCATTCTCTGGTTTTTCCCTTAGTCGCCTCTTACGACACCCACGGGCAAACATGTTATGGTGAAATTCTTTACGCCCTACACCATACGGTTAGTTATGTAGATACGAAAAAAAAAATACGTTTTTTATTAACTATAAATTAGGTAGGTTTAGGTAGCGCAGTTAGGTAGCATCAACATATCGAAATACTTCAGCTATCGTTTTTACAATCAATTTGTCCCGTGTTCTGTTTGGTCATGGTCACCTCATTAGAAAGAGACACACTACCAAAGGGAGCCCTCTCGCTCGGACCGGTTTTTGCACCATAGTGCACAGTCTAGTAGCAAGAAGTATAAGGTCTTTGGCTGCTGGTGCTTAATGGAATATCGTTTACGTTATACTCCAATACATAACGTGATTAGTTTTATTGTGACCCTAGGTACATACAAGCAAAGAAGTTTGTTTATGTAACTCGTATTAGCCCGAAAAGAACACATGCAATGATGGCTTTTCCTGACAATTACACAGTCTTCCCTAAAAGTAAGGATATATATAATAATAAGGACATTTCATCCTACATGTCTAACAAGCCCTCTGCGATTTGGTTTCGGCCCCTGTTACGCCTTTCAAAGGTCCGGGACAATAAGGTCTCGAAAATCTCAAAGATTTATCAATAACAATACTAGTCAATTATTTTACTTCTCTACCATTATAACTCGAGGTATGCCACTGGTTCACCGGTGGTTGTATTTGAATTATAACTAGAGATTTGCCACTGGTTCGCGGGTAGTTGTATTTGAATTATAACTAGAGATATGCCACTGGTTCACCGGTAGTTGTCTTTGAATTATAACTAGAGATATGCCACTGGTTCTCCGGTAGTTGTATTTGAATTATAACTAAAGATATGCCACTGGTTCACCGGTAGTTGTATTTGAATTATAACTAGAGATATGCCACTGGTTCACCGGTAGTTGTATTTGAATTATAAATAGAGATATGCCACTGGTTCACCGGCAGTTGTATTTGAATTATAAATAGAGATATGCCACTGGTTCACCGGTAGTTGTATTTGAATTGTTCGTTCTTAAAACATCAACAAATACATCTTATCGATCATCAACCCACTATGTTGGGGTCAGTTGCCAGTCAAATCGGATGCAGCGAAATACCAATATTTTACATGGAGCGACTGCTTTTCTGACTTCCACAATCCAGTTACTGGGTAAAACGATACCCCTTGGCAAGACTAATGACCAACCGAAACGACTGCCAAAGATCTATATCAATAAGACAGTTGGGACCAATGGCATACGGTGCATCCTTCCACGGACCGACCTTGGCAAGCATTGTTTAACCTTGAAGAATGACCCGTGCGGCTGTTATTACTACTGTACGATTTCCACCAACCGGGCCACGCCGGAGCGCATTTCACACTGAGCTTAAGGAAATTCAGACTTCTATACAATAGTTAAGTTTCATGTCTGCATGGCATTTTAACTGCTTGGAACTCGGTTAAAACCACGCGTATGCCACGTCAGCCAGTTAACTGCGCGCGGCTCCTCGCGTAAGTAGGCGGCGGCGCTCGGCTGTCGTCGCGTCCGACCGTCGGCAAGTTGAATCCTTTAAGTTGTGCGTTGAACTATAGACTTCCAATTCAACCGCCAGTAATACCACATCCCATTCCACCATTATTTTATCTAAAGTCAGTCACTTCAATACCACAGGTAGTAACTGACTGCGACAAGAAAGCATCACTATTAGCATGCTAGCGGAAACGCCAGCACTCACGTGCATGCGCAGATTGTAGCCGTTCGGGTGGATACGGTCGGTTACTGCCGCGTGCTCGCGCATCCACTGCGACGCGGTGCACTGCGCTCCTGCGTGGTCAGGTTGCTGGAAATCGTACTTTACCCACGAGCTCTTGTCCTCTGAAATTATCAAAATAAATAAGTATGCATTCCATAAACAATAACTTATATTAATAGTCCAGCAGCCCCATCCAAGTTATGATAATGTTTACTTGGACTTGTCCTCAAGAGCCTCTTGAATCACTATCACCATATAACGCCCAAGTTTATTGTATTACGTCCTCCATTATGGTGACATAGCTTGGAACCCTGCCCACCTAAGACAGATAGCATAGCCGTTATAATATTACCTCTATCCATCAGAGATGTCAACGAGACAAATAGTTGGTATTGGCATATTTAGTGTTATGTGAACCTGAATGGAACTTTGATGGCGGATGGACTGGACCAAAGTGATATATAGTGATTTGCTGGTTTATGACCTGACGTGCATCTTAACTGGACTGTAGACCTTGGAAAGGCATGTTTTTGAACACTCCTTGCTCTCGTTGCTCTTATATTGTTTATCAAACTTTGTACCGACGAAACTGGCAATTTTTTGGATCGGAACTCTTTTACTGATAGGCGTTTTATAAAAAGTAAAGAACCTCTTTGTGATGGTAGGCAATATATTAATATCGTTTGATGGTCACAATATGCTAACTTTTCTTTTCGAGTTACTAAGCAAACGTCAAAACGACAAGGTTTATTTGGCAGTGCATCCACAAAAGTTTATAGCGATACAATTATCCAACGATGCTACATACAAAAATAAAAATTCTTTCAACGATTGGTGAAAAATGAAGAATTTAAAAGGCTGAAATGTCAGGTGCTCAATGCCGAACATTTTTTCATTTTGACAATAGCTATCACTGATGTCCTGTTGTCACTGTCTTTGTCCCTCTGTGGGATAAGTCCACAATAACTGACACGACATAGTATATTACAGTAATTTGGGAAAATCAATATTCAAGTGTGAGAAACAAATAATTTAAGGCGTACATTCACCTCCCCACTGACAATAATAGAAAGGAAACCAAGAAGACTAATTTAAAGTAACCTAGTTGAAATCTACGGCCTAACTTCTCCAACATATTTCCGATCGGGGCACGGATGCTGAATGCATTTAACTGTTCAGGGTAATATATTACTAGTACTTAGCTAGATACGAACGTTCACATCGTGGGTAGGTCTAAATACGCAGTTATATTGGAGCTTGCTTTCTGAGCAATATGAGCTCTACTTCTGCCACCATATTGAGGTTTCAAGAATTGGGCACAGGTGGCAAGAAAAAGTGAAGATCTGGTTGTTAATGGTTTGCAGAATTTTGTTTGGATTAGCAATGAATAACAAACTAGCAAGCCTGTCAGTATTGGTCGTCCGGCGGCGAGATTAGCAGACGACATTGTTGGTGGCACAGAAACGTGAGGATTAGCACAAAAAGAAAAAGGCCTGTGTCAAGCAGTGAGCGAAGACGAGTTGTGGATGGATGATGATGAAACCTGTTATGCCATATCTTAAGAGAGTTCAAGTAGATTTCTCGAAGATGCGCAGAATGACAATAAGTGTGTCAAAGCATAATGGGGTAAAGCTAACCAGTCTCTCCAGTATTCTCTAAATAGTTAGGACAGGGATGTATAGCAAAACGACATAACTCACATGCTAAGCGGTCGCGCTTAGGAATAAATGATTTGCCATTACCCAGGGTTGGAATAATGCCAGGCAATAACAACAGGATCGCTCTTTATCAGACCTAATACCGCTATTGGAAAACAATTTTAGTATCAAAAATGCGTAAATCATTAAATTCAAACAAAACATTTTAAGTGTCATATTCCTATCACATATTATATCTTGCCCTGGATTCTTTGCGATGACAGAAAATAAATTTGCTTGCTTAAAACTATGCCACCAACACACCATTGTTCGGCCCAACCCAAAACGTCTAATCATAAATCATTTACCCATAAACGAATAACAATAAAGAGAAAAATAACGCAACAATAACTGGTCATGAAGAAATAATGACACCATTAAATAACTATGAAGGAATTGTTAAAGAATAATACAGTGGTAAAAAAAACAAATTTTATGTACTGCGAGGCTTTAATGAAGGCTGGATGGACAACATTTTGTTGTAATCGCCGTCGATTCCGTTGACAATAGCAGATATAATAAAGGAAAAGTGAATTGCGTCATGCTCGAGTGGGGGACACACGGTGAAAAGCTTTGTCAAACGAAGTCAATATTTTAAGTTTCATATTATTTTGATCAGTTTTGCAGTTGTGGTCCAGTGGTAACGGCCTCGACTAGAGCAATGGTGGCCCAGTGGTGGGTTCAAACCCAGGCAGCCGCTTTACTTTGTGTAAGTTACTTTATCACCATTGCTCTAAAAACGGTGATGGAAAACATCGAGAGGAAACCGGCATGTCCTAGAACCAACAAATCGAAGATGTGTGACATCAACCAACCCGCAATGGGCCCTTGTGGTGGATTAAGGCTTATCCCCTCTCTCACAGAGAGGAGGCCTGTGTCCCAGCAGTGGGAAAATTAATAGGCTGATGATGATGATGATTTTATTTGTTTGTCATAGCTAGACTCGATTTCATTTACAAGTCGTCTGCCCGTTCTTTTATTATAAACTTTTTTTTGGTTCAATTCCAGGCAACATATTAGCATATATTAGTTTTTCGTTTTGAACCTATCATTAATATTATGAATATATCTACTATCACAATATATACAGGCTAATTGGTAAAACACTAACAACCTTGCAGGGCTGTATCATGTAACATCATAAATAACAACATTTTATTACGACTTTAAAAAAATGCAAAATGTTTTACCAATAACATCAAAACCAATAAAAATCACAATTTATTTTATGTAGAAAATATTGTACTTTCCATTTAGGTTCAGAATTTTTTTCTGCTATATTTTACTGTATTATGATGAACTTAATTAACCTGCCCTTGTCCTATGTTACTTGAGTTCAGCGCAACACGTTATCTTCTTTGATTAATTTCAACAGTCACGCATTCATTCAGTCATTCCTTACACAATCTATTCATTTGTTCTTTGGCCTTCCTCTCCTTCTCCATGTATCACCTACATGTACTACCTACCTACTAAGTTTTTATCTATCATCAATAGTTTTCTCAGCGCACGCCAATAATGTATTTTACAGGCAACATTTTGCTACCTTGGGATACATGAACGCAATTTTCATAAGGATCTCTATTTTTTTTGGATATATATTATAGCCTATGACACTCAGGAGTAATGTAGCTCTCTACTGGTGAAGGAATTTTCTAAATCGGTTCAGTAGATCCAGAGATTTCCCCTTACAACGTCACAAACTCACAAACTTTACCTCTTTATAATATTATAGTATAGATTGTAACGATAGCGTATCCGTTTGTTTAAGTTATTAAATAATGTTGTTAATCAAGATTTATTTTTGGATATGTATTCAAGTTGATTGTTTTTAGACTCTCTAAAATTGTTAAAAAATTTCGTTATTACTTTGAACACATTTTTTTTGTTTGTGTTTAATTTTTATCCAATAAACTTTTTTTGACGACGCCAATTTTTACTCTTTGCTAATTGCTGTTTTTTTTCTAATTCCTTTCAGTTTTTCAAAAACTAACTTAATTTCGTTTAACTGGAGGGCCACGCGGGTCAATGAGTATAAGATTTAGTTTGATAGCACTGCCCTACGGCCTGTAAGAGTTGATTGAAATCACTCATAAAACGCGGTCATCTATGACCGACGCGGCCAAAACGAAAAGTCTAGATGTCGACCAGCACTGACCGACGTGGCTTGAACAGTAAGACGCGTTTTTTTTCCTGGCAGCTAACGTGTTAAAACGCGCCAACAAAAAAAAAACCATCCATTTTCTTTCAAATTTATTATCTTACTGAAACTTTCTTATGCTCAGAATATGTTTATTGAACCTCGCAGCCGTATGTCAAGAATATTAATATCCGTTCACGAATAATATCAAGAAGAGGGAGCGCAACAAATAAACGTCATCGCAAACAAAGGCCTGTGACCGCTGATGAGAGGCCATTTAATATAGTCATGATTACAGTATCAATCTTAACTATTGTCTGTTTGTTTGTCAGATGATGTTCTGGGCTGGTGAATAATGGGGGAAAAGATCGGTGTTCTGAGGAGTAAGAATTTTATGATGTTTTTGTACTTCTTGATGTTAAAAGGTTTTGCATTTGACCGTTGTATTTGAATATGAATATTTATTAAAACTTTATGCACACGTACCAAGGCGGACCTTAGGCATTTTCTACCAATCTACCTTGTGGTGGTGCAGAGATAAAATAAGGTAGGTGCAACTAAATGAAAGGATAAATAGAGAAAAAATATAAATAAAAATAATATATATACCTAAATATTATATATACTTGGATATATACATACATAACCAATTTTATTGAGAAACCAAACCAACAAATCAATTATGTGATGATTAACATTAGAATCAGGATATTTACCATGTTTACTGTTTGTGGCGAGTTTCCGATATTTCGGCGCTGTTGCAAGCACCATGTTCACGGATAAACTGAAGTTATTGCGGGTGGGTGTTTAAGGAGACATATCGGTCTACCCTCTTTCTTGTTCGTTTTTTGCACTCGGTACCGCTACCACTGTCAGCGATAAGGCCGCCTTTGTACCCGTAGAAATAAGTATTATTGTAAAAGAGATGTGTAACTTTAGTTTTTGGTGTACAATAAAGTAAATTATATTCTATTCTTTTGGAATCAGGATTGAACCACTGGATTAAGTTACATAACCCTCAGGTCATTTCGACAGAACGCCACTATATCCATAGACTGGTGAGGCTATCGAGAACACCAAATATAAGAATTTCAACCGGGAGGATGGGTTTCAACTGTCGAGAGCTTGGAATCCAGTGGTTCAGCTGTGTATACCCCGAAAAAGTGCCGAAAAAAGTTCGCGAGCGGACACAGTGAGTTTCGTGTGTCGGGAACAGAATCGAGTTGTGAGTACAAACCGTGGTAGCGGTACCGAGTGCAAAAACCGAACAAGAAAGAGGGTAGACCGATATGTCTCTTCATAAACACCCACCCGCAATAACTTCAGTTTATCGGTGATCATGGTGCTTGCAACAGCACCGAAATATCGGAAACTCGCTACAAACAGTAAACATGGTAAATATCCCGATTCTAATGTTAATCTTAGTGACCATGACAGTTTAAAACTTATAATTATGTGATGGTTCTGCAAACTTTTTGCGAATGTGGTCACGTGCCTTAAATTTGAAAGAGAACCGACTGGTTTCCATCCCGATATTCTGAGGGAGCGCATTCTAAAGAGAGATAGCCTAGACAAAGAAACACGAGTGGATTAACCCGGTCTGGGTTAATCCACTGGGTGAGAGGGACATTGTAGAAGACGATTGTTGGTGGAATATGGATTTTATGAGACTGCGTCTTTGTGGGTAAAGGCTCAAACTGGTGTAACCAACGATGGCATATCTGATATTTTGTTCTCTATGCCCTGATACCTGCAACCCTTAGTAGGTGCCTTACGGACATTGATGGGCGCCAATGATGGTGCCAAACTCGACACTAAGTTTCGGGCCGACTACATGGATGCCATTGACATAGTTAGAAGGATATTATACTTTATCACTTAATAGTGTTATTAATTTTGTTTGGTGCAAAATAAGAAAGTCTCAATATATATGGGCTTTATTCAGGCCCAAATTTTTACTGTTCCAAAGTTATCTGTATATACATACAAAACAAAGATATTAAAATACAAATAAAATACACCACATATTTCACATAAAAGTTCAAGTATCTATCATACAACAAAAATGTTTTGTTTTAATTAATTTAAACGAAAAACGCAAACATCAGCCAAACCCTGCTGATAAATTGACGGGCATTTTTCATGGCACCCATAATTGTGGGAATAAAAAATAACAGCGCCACAATGTTGATTGTAATTTTCAATGGTGGATATTTTACCTTTGAAGTGGACTTATGGGCTTTGTTTTGTGTTTAACTTCTTTATCACCTGCTGGTTTTTTGTTTACATTGAAATAGCCTCTATGGGTGATGAAATAGATACTTATATGTGTAATTTTAAATTCCTTTTTGTGTTTATTTTTTGCGTGGTTAAATGCTCATACATACCACGGGGAGATAGTGCAGTTATGTGGGGCTCCAACCCATTAAAACTCCACGGTGTCCTCCTGTTCCGCTTATGGCGGGAACACGGGCACTCGTGAACCTGTCGCGGCTCTCCGTCACCGGACCCTTTTCTGTATCCCCATCAACGGCGCATCAGAACACATTGCACGCCGTGACCACCCCAGGGACCAAACCAACACATGGGTGCCTAACGAACCTATGTATGGCACCCTTGGTCTTCTTGTGTAGTTTTAAGTGCCTTACACCAAAGGCTCCTAGACACGTGACATTCTTCACAGAAAGCGTAGCGATAGCGTTTAGAATAAAGTTAAAAAGATACTGCTCTAAAATCGGTGAAGGAAACCGGCATCTTGCGTACAGTAAAGGAGTGGAATTCCCTGCCGTAGTCTGTATTTCCTGATTGCTACAACCTGGGACTATTTAAATCAAGAGTGAATAAGTTTCTTCTAGCCAAGTGTGCTTCATCGTCGACCACGTCATCGCTTACCATCAGGTGAGACAGTGTTCAGGCACAATCCTTATTCATAGCCTAAAATTATTGACAGGATAAAAAAACGTTTTAGGACCCGATTTTAGGCGTGTGTCCCAGCAGTGGGCACATTAATAAAGATATGAAAGGGCTGATGATGAAAAAATATATGAGATTGCCAAGCGTATCGGAATGTAATATAATGCTAGAAAAATAAATATGGATTCGCTACTAGTAGCATATCACGGCTTAGTAGCCTCAACTTTGCTATATGGTATTATTTTTTGGGGCAATTCTACTGATAAAGACATCGCTTTTAAGGCACAAAAAAGATGCATAAGATCAATGTGTGGACTGAGAATTGATGATAGCTGTGTGCCATTCTTTAAATCGCTGAAAATACTTACATTACCTTCATTATATATATTTGAGATTTGTGTTTTCGTCAAAACAAACATGAGGTTATTCGAAAAAGTGTCGACGTTACGAGATGTTCCGATTTGTAGCCAATACGCAAACTCTTTAAGCAATCAGCGTTGTAAGACTGTCTTAGTAAGTAAGAGCGTTTTAGCCATGGCACCGCGCATTTATAATAAATTACCAGATGTCATAAAAATTTTGAATGTTACACTTTTCAAAAAGAAATTAAAACTTTTATTAATTGAAAAATGCTATTATACGACTGATGAATTTCTGAATGATAAATTAATGTAGACCTATTTATTTATTTGACTATAGAAACAATCTTTTATTGAATATTGTGAATAATTGTAATTTATGATTTATATTTATGCATTGACTGTAAAAATTACTTCATATTGTGACATTTATAATTTTGTTGTTATTTATATAACATAGTTATTCTATTAATTTTGACATAGCTACCAAATAATTTTTGTTTACCTCTCGCATGACTAAATTTTTTTTTTTTTTGCTGTAGAAATTACTCCATATTGTGACATTTATAATTTTGTTGTTTTTTATTTAACATATTCTATTAATTTTTGACATAGCTACCAAATAATTCAAAACATATTTTCAGGGTTTTTGGGTCGCAAAATGCGAATTTGTGGTCAAAATAAAATTCCAAGATGACGCCGACCGTGATTTTTGAAACTTTCGTCATGGGTGTCATTTTCATAGTTTTCGGGGTGGGTAATTGTGAATACGTGGTAAAATGAAAATATGAGATGACGCCAACCTACATTTCTAAAGGTTTCGTCATGAGTGTCATTTTCGGGGTTTTCGTAGTCACTGATTGCGAATTTGTGGTCAAAATGAAAATACAAGATGGCGCTGACCGAAATTTCTGAAACTTTCGTCATGAGTATCATGACAAAAGTTTGAAAATTATCGGTATCGGATTCCATATTAGCATTTAGCGACCCTTAAAACATGAAAGTGACACCCATGACAATCATATCAAAAATGTTGGTTGGCGCAATTTTGAATTTTTATTTTGAATAATATTCGCTATTATTATTTTTATTTTGTGTAATATTCGCTATTATTATTTTTATTTTGACTAATAACCCAAAAAAACAAAATAAAATACACCCATGACGAATATTTCGTTCTTCTTTGAAATCTGTTAAAAAACTTTCCTTACCTACTGATTCTGTTACACTGTGGTCTCGTAATAAATCGGTCGATAGATTAGCGAGAAGTCAAGCATGAGTAAAACGGGCATAAGTCCTGCCTCGTCAAGGCCTCGCGGGCCACTGAAGAGCCTTACGGCGGCCGCTGTGTTATATATAAATTTATTATTAAAACAATTAAACTATTTTATAAATTCTACTCGGAGAATTTAGTTCTACATGTTATTAACTTTTTTTAGATATGTGTTTTAGGTAGTGAATCTTTCATAATCTTCCAGAAAAATGAGAAAATTATCAAAAAAACAACGTTTTAGAGGCCTTTTCAGAATATTTTTTGAACGAGCGAAGTTTTCGATATCATGTTTTGAATCTTAGAAATGAATGTAGTCAACTACAATTTGTATTTTTTTGAATTTAAACTATCGATATTTGTTTGTTTAATTATGAATCAAAGAGATGTAAAAGTCAGGCTACCTGCCCTTAAAAGGGTACGCAGATGTGTATCTGTATAGTTCACCCTGGTACACTCTCACTCCACCAGCTGTTTAATTTTCATGTTATTCGGCTAATCGCTTCTGGCATCACTGTGGGCATTATTATCTTACTGTTGAATTTGCCCATTAAACACAAAAACATTTTTACAAAAAAATATAACCGACTTCCAAAAAATACTACTTAATGAAAAAGTAAAGTTGGTTGTATTTTTGTGTAAAAAGATTTTATTTTTCACTTTTTGGTAGTGGTTAATGGGCAATTTCATTAATTTTTTTAATTAAGTTTTTTTGACTTTTTGACAATGTTTTTCGCTAGTAAAATGTCACTTTGTATCGGCCCTCGAGCAGTTGCTTAACTTATTATTCTGGCATATTCTATAGTTGTTCTAAGAGCAAAACATGTCCAAGACTGTCATAGACTCATTTTTATCCCGAAAAAATGCACCGTTCCCGCGGAATTAGGTACGGCAGCAAAGCCGTGAGTGAACTCAAGTCTCTGATGTTAAAAAGGATAACAAAATCCACAAACTCGATATCACAAGTACTCAGAACACGTATAGAAACGCCTTTCTATTAATATACCATAATTAATAAGCCTCCCTTATTTGGGGATAAAGGGAATTTTGCTTGGTTACCAGATTCTTATCGTCCCACGTTAAGTTCTAATTAAGTACAGTTGCGTCATGAACATCCCACCTAATAACCCTGAAGGGACAAAGAGGGGTGAAAGTATTGGGTAACACCCACAGATTGTTAATAATGGTATATCTGAAATTAATACAAATATTTGACTACAACCACGTCTAGAATAAAAGCAATACAAACTATCTAGAAAGTGTGGCCGCTGAATCCGCTGGATATGAAACACACTGGACAGATCGATGTGTTGACTCTTAGGGAAGGTCTATGTCCAGCAGTGGACATTTTTCATTATGACGATGAGAAAGTGTGACGACGTTATAGAGAACGCAATATTCTATCCACCATTGTGGAGTTAAGTTTTGTTTAAGTTAAGTGTGAATAAGTTTCTTCTAGGCAATCGTGCATAACCGTCGACCACATCATCGCTTACCATCAAGTGAGATAGTGGTCAAGCACGAGCGTATAGACAAAAACAAATTGTCGAAGTCATTAAGTCAATAAGTTGAATAACATAGTTTTAATACCTTTGTTACTAACAACTATGGACATGTAATTAGTCTGCAATAAATGTTTTTATTTTTATTATGTAATGGTTGGCAGAATCAAATCAACAGGCTGAAAAACACCACTATTTGAACGTAAAAAAACAGTGCCCACTTCCTATTGTTTTCGCTTGGAAGAGTTGACTCAACAAAATCCGCAGTAACATACGTATCTGTTCGTTATATATGTATGGAATCCGAAACCTATGCCTGACAATAAGGATGTTTCTTGGGTAGAAAAATTATAATTCTACTTATTCCGTCATCACGTTTATCAAATAATATTGGACCTGTATTTTTTGCTTTCTTGTATAAATCAAAATTGACAAAGATAAAGCGCATCAAAGTTCAGGAGTAGGGGCTTGTGACGTCATTTTGACAGTACAAAGTGTAGCACACCGTGACGTCACACGATATTTCAACGCACTGTATCGTCGTATTTTTTTGTTTACGTAGCAAAAGAAAAATACGTGTCCAGTATTTTATATTTATCTAACTCACGGATTAAATAGATATTTTCTGTCAACTACCCTATTGCACTCCATAACAACGAGAAAGCTTCACAAAAGGTACTTTCCACATGAAACTACCTACATTTCTCTCGCTAAACCATATCGAAAACGTCACGTCTCCTTCACATATCTAAACTTCAACTATATCCGTCAGCTTATCTTGTACTTCGGCATTTTTACAAGGATCCTTGTAAAAATTTCGACGTTCGAGAATATTCTTCCGTAGAATCGAACATTAATAAAGCTGAGACCGTGATTAGAGCTGGAATAATTTTGCATATATTTTTTTGTGGATCAGTGGGTGAGTTGTGAATTATTGATTAATATCGTTTTGATTGGTCGATTTTTGTTGAGCTTTGTTAACGGTTATTTTTTTATTCGTTAACTTGGAATCGATTTGAGCAAGGTGAACATGTTGATTTATGTTTTGTTTGGAAAACTGAAGCTAACGATAAAAATTCGTTGGGATTACTATATTTTAAAGAATCGCTTATTCAACCATATTTGGTGGTACTTTTTGTACCCATTGTAATATCTTGTACTACCCCTACATATTTTTTTCGTTTTTGACTCCGACTACCGAAAATAAAGTTATTTATCTCAATGTTGTTTTTTGTTTTGGAAGTCGGTTTAGTTTTTTTTAGTTTTGGTATCTTATATTACCATGATATTACCATTTATAGCCTGAGGGCTTCTCATAACAATTCCAACAAGCCTAAACACGACTGCCATACATTGTTTTATTACGAAGTTCTGGTGCAAACCTTTCGGCTGCATCACTAGGTCAGTTTGATGGTACTATTTTCATTAGAACTATTTATTAAAATTTAGTTCATCACAGTCATTTAACTATTCGGGATATCTGATACCCAAAACATATTTAACATTGAGAGTTCCAGTGGCCATATGTGGTCTTCTTCATCAGTTCCACTTCGCCGAATGATACTCTCTGAATGCAAATGCTTGCCATTTTGACGAAAATACCAAAATCACTGTATGTACGCCTATAAATGTTGACGAGTTCCCTCGATTCCATGGGACTTGGTGACAATAGGACTACCTCATAAGTCGCACATATCGCAAAGATGAACATAGAACCTCCTCCTTTTTGGAAAGTCGGTTAAAAACTGAACTATTATTGCTCAGTATATTTCGATGCCCCGAAAAATTAAATGGACTGCATGTAACACTGACTGAATGGCTACTGGCCATAACTTAACTTTCAGACTTTTAATTACAGTTTTTACAAAACATTACGCACACATGTTGATGTATCGTTAAATTTATTTTTATTTCTTTTTACTAGGACTGAATAAACATATCTACAAGTTTTATTCTAAAATTTTCTTTGAGATATCAGTAGTCAGACGAATCCTCGGTAGTCATGTAGCCTTGGTACCAAACTGCCAGATTTTTACAGAGCGGATTTGCGAGTTAACAAGAACGCAGTGCCATGCAATTCGACCAATTGGCATTCGGTAGGACAAGTGACATTTTATGTCAGTGATGGTTATGGTCGAAATGCCAAAATGTAAGGGATTGATCAAGTGGCATTTCGATTGCGTTTAACATTTCCTTATATTTTAACATTTTTCCAATCACTATCACCACGCTTTCGATCATAGAATGTAACTTGTCTAAGGGCCTTAGGGCCTCAGGAAGATCCCTTAGTCCCTTATTACACTATCTAATATCTAGGATCACAGATTTTTGAGTCATATTTATATGACAGTGTAATATAAACATATGATTTCATTTGAATCATTTTCATTCATCTTTGATAATAAATATGATGATAATGATTACAATTTTATGGTGATTCTATGTATGATCTATATGATCTGAGGTTATATGAAAGTGTGATACCCCCTTAGACATTTAGCACGAGAGAATCAAAACAACATCTACCAGCTACTTCTACATTTTCACTCCTCAACAAAGACACATCACTGACAAGGATTGGTCTTATCCTTTAGTCCAGAAACTTCAACTCCATAGCAGCAATAACTCCTATTTAACACTACCGACGAAAGCGTATTCACTTTAATATATCCTCCTGTAATGTAACATATATCACTGCGCGATATATTTCACTTGCACGTCGAGTGGTCGACATAACCGGACGTAGCCCGGTAACGGCTTGCCCACACTATGGTTTCATGAGGAGATTTTCCTAGATTTGTGCTGGAATTAGAAGCTAGTCTGGAAGCGTTTTGGTCGCAGTTGCTCGCCAAGTGAAATACATCCGCTTAAAAGGTGAAATAGGGGATAAAAGTTTGTATGGTCCGGATGACCATTATAGGGCTAAAATTAACGGTGACTCTCAAACTACCAGGAGAACAGAAACAAAAAGAAATGTATATACGTACATAATTACGTATATACATTTATAATTTTTAATGTATTACGGGCTCTCAAGTTCATGAAGGAGAGGCGTGAGATGATCCTGCAGTCTTCAGACGATGCGTTGAAATACCGGCAGCTCAATGGACGGATCTCAAAGTCCTTGAAAAGCGATCTCCGCCGCTTTAATACCGAGCGTAATAAAGACGCGATTAAGCGGAATAAGGGTTCCAAGGTCTTTTCAAGAGATCTAACTATTGGGCAGAGCCAGCTCACGAAACTGAAGACCGACGATGGCAAAATCGTATCTGCCAAACCGGAGCTTTTGAGAGAGATCGAGAGATTCTATGGGCAGTTGTACACGTCAACCAGTAAACCCGTCGCGAATCTAGCAAAAGACCCTAGAGCTAGATTGACCCGGCACTATAAAGAAAACATTCCGGACGTCAGCCTATATGGGATTAGGATGGCTCTTAAACAGCTTAAAAACAACCAGGCGCCGGGTGAAGACGGAATTACAGCCGAACTCCTGAAGGCGGGTGGAAAACCGGTCCTGAAGGCCCTTCAGAAGCTGTTTGATTCCATCATACTCGAGGGCAAAACGCCACAGGCATGGTGCAAGGGTGTGCTGGTACTCTTCTTCAAGAAGGGCGACAATGCCCTACTAAAGAACTATAGGCCCATCTCACTTCTTAGCCATGTCTACAAGCTGTTTTCAAGAGTCATCACGAATCGTCTCGCGCGCAGGTTTGACGATTTCCAACCTCCTGAACAAGCCGGTTTCCGTAAAGGCTTTAACACCGTAGACCATATACATACGCTGCGGCAGGTTATACAGAAGACCGAAGAGTACAAACTGCCTCTCTGCTTAGCGTTTGTGGACTACGAGAAGGCCTTTGATTCGATCGAGACTTGGGCTGTGCTGCAGTCTCTCCAACGGTGCCAAATTGACTACCGGTACATCGAGGTGTTGAAGGTTTTGGACTGGAGAGGGATAGGCATCAAAGTCAATGGCGAGTACATCACTCACCTTCGGTTTGCCGACGATATAGTGGTCATGGCCGAGACTATGGATGACCTCAATACAATGCTCGATGACCTCAGTAGAGCTTCCGAAAGAGTGGGTCTTAGGATGAACATGGACAAAACCAAGGTGATGTTGAATGCCCATGTTACACCCACTCCTATCAAGGTCGGAGACTCTACACTCGAAGTTGTGGATGACTATGTCTACCTGGGACAAACGATCCAGTTGGGTAGGGCCAACTTCGAGAAAGAGGTCAACCGTCGAATCCGACTCGGCTGGGCAGCGTTCGGGAAGTTGCGCGGCATCTTCACGTCCAACTTACCACAGTGTCTCAAGACGAAAGTCTATGACCAGTGTGTGTTGCCAGTAATTACCTATGGCTCTGAGACGTGGTCGCTCACAATGGGCCTCATCAGAAAGCTTACAGTCACCCAAAGGGCAATGGAGAGGGTTATGCTCGGCGTTTCCTTGCGTGATCGAATCAGAAATGTAGAGATCCGCAAGTGAACCAGGGTTACCGACATAGCCCGAAGAATTGCCAAACTTAAGTGGCAGTGGGCAGGGTACATTGCTTGCAGAACAGATGGCCGATGGGGCAGAAAGGTTCTGGAGTGGCGACCGCGAACCAGAAGACGTTGCGTTGGAAGGCTTCCCACCAGATGGACCGATGACCTGGGGAAGGTTGCGGGAATCCGCTGGATGCGGGACGCACGGAACCGGTCAATGTGGCGACGCTCGGAGTTGGCCTATGTCCAGCAGTGGACGTCTTTTGGCTGATATGATGATGATGATGATACGGGGATGGAATTATTTGTGGTAAAGTCTCGAACTACCAAGAAATCAGAATTATGAAGAAGTAGATCGGAAATTACAAATTCAGTTTTAACCCGTGCGAAGCCTCCTCTTTATACTAATATTATAAAGACGAAAGCTTTGATTGTTTGTTTATTTGTATTGGACTAACTCAAACACTACATAATCGAGTTTAACAAATCTTCCTTATTCCTGAGTGACACTTTTTATCCTGAAAAAATCAACTGGTTCTGCGGGGTGTGCCTAGTGGCTAGTTAATTATAAGTAAGCGATACTTGACGTAGAGGAAATATAAATCAATATAAGAATGGAACTGAAATATAATAAAAGATTTTGTTGAAATTCATTGTTTCGAATTAATCAATATCTGTCTAGCCAACTACGAGTATGGTAGGTTCGGCTTCCAGTGTAACCAGATACAAATTATCTGACCGCCACAATTAAGCAAATGAGGACGACGATACATCTCATGTTCTGAAATGCATTCGGCAAACAACCTCGTTACCAAATAATTGTGTTTTAAGATATTAATGGTAAGTGTACTGGCACAGTTGGTATCTAACGGGCCATCCGGGTAAATCGATCTACCACATTATCTCTGGTTGTTCTAAATCAAAACCAAAATCATTTTTTTTTATTTCACATTGGCCTACATGGGCACTTATAAAACGTCGACAAAAGGTGCACGGTTCGGGTTGGTCGTTTCCTATGGAGAAGAACCGGCAAGAAACTCCATGGTTACTCTTTTAAAAATGGTTTGGTTTTACAATATTTCCATGTTACAGCATTAGTGCTTAGATATGGGGGGACAACGTAGGTCCGACTACTAATATATTTTATAAAAAAGTTAACAAATGTTAACTAGCATCTAGAAGGCCTACAATGTTCACACATTCACAAAACAATCGGTAAAAGAATCTATACAAAGGATCTTAGTTTTAAAAATAAGAATAACAAGACTAAATTTAACATGTGGCACAAATTTTGTTATCAGTGCTGTAACTATTCTTAGCAAAGGGCTTTAAAGATGATTGAAAACCATTGTAAAAAGTCTAATTAAAAGAAGGAAAGAAAAATGAGATTGAGAATAGTTAGAGACATCCACATATTTGTGCCGTTTACAAGTTACCAGGGAAGCTGCATGCGCAGAAGGAGCTAAGGCCAAATGTTTTTATCTTCAACGCAGTCCTTGATTTTATAATATGCTTTTTTAATAAGGATACGTTTGATGCAGTTTTTGAACCTTCCTTCGGTCAGTTCTATAACTGACTTTGGCAACTTGTTATAAAAGCGTATACTGTTTATAAGAAAAGACTTGCTAGTTTTCGTTAATCTGAATTTGGGTATTACAATTTCGTGCTTACTGCGTGTATTTAAATTATGGAAGTCGCTTCTAGTTTTGAAAAGCCCCCGATTTTTACGGACATACAAAATACATTCCAAAATATAAAGTGAAGGTAGAGTCAGTATATCGATCTCTTTAAATTTTTCTCTGAGGGACTCGCGAGGACCCATTTTATAGATTGCGCGGATTGCCCTCTTTTGTAGGATGAAAATTGAGTCAACCTCTGCTGCTGATCCCCACAGCAGAATGCCATAAGACATAATACTGTGGAAATAAGCATAGTATACTAACCTAGCTGTAGCTACATCGGTTAGCTGCCTTATTTTCCTTACTGCATATGCAGCCGAACTTAACCTACCCGAAAGAGTTCTAATGTGCGCGCCCCACTGCAATTTTGAATCGATAGTAATCCCTAAGAATACAGTTTCCGTTATAACTTCAAGATGTTTGCCGTCAAGATTTAAGTTTAGGTCATGTTGTGGTACATTTGGTAAAGAGAACTTTAGACATTTTGTTATTTTCGCATTCAGTAAAAGATTGTTAGCTGCGAACCATTTTAAGAGAACAATTAGACTTTCGTTGACATTTAAGACGTCCTTATCTTGCCTATCTATTTTAAAAATTAGCGAAGTATCATCAGCAAATAGAATTATATCCGATAATTTGGCCATCATAAAAGGGAGATCATTAATGTAAACAAGAAAAAGGAAAGGGCCGAGAATTGAACCTTGGGGCACGCCCATCTTGGCTAGAGACCCGGAGGACGTCGGCGTCGCCCCATTAACATTTACTTTTTGCTGTCTGTTTGATAAATAGGAAAGCACGAGATCAGCAGATGTTCCACGAATTCCGTAGTGGTGTAATTTACAGATCAGTGTGTTGTGGTCGACGCAGTCGAAAGCTTTTGAGAGATCACAGAAAATGCCAATGGCATCCTGGGACCTCTCCCAAGCCTCCAAGATGTGGCTGAAGAGTTTTACTCCCGCGTCCGTTGTCGACCTACCTTTCGTGAAACCAAACTGTTGACTATGCAGGATCCCATTTGAATTGAAGTGAGACAACATCTGTTCCAGCATGATTTTTTCATAGATTTTACTCAATGCTGGAAGCACGGATATAGGTCTATAATTAGAAGGATCACTCTTACAGCCTGATTTGAAAATTGGTACTACTTTACTGTGTTTCATTAAGTCAGGATAAGTGCCGCTGTTCAAACATTGTTTGAATATGCCCGTTAGGACTCAACTAGCTAACAAAGAGTACTTGCATAGGCACAACCCAGTAGCCAGAAATATCCATCAACAACTTGCTCTGAAATACAGTCTTGTGCCATACCTGTAGTACGGCATCTCCGCTGCCCGATGTCCGACCCAGTTTTCTTGAATGGCAATATCACATTGAACTAAGCTCAGTCCATCATCACTGAAAGGACTATTATCGCTAATAAGCCTGATATAGTGATGGTGGGCCGAACCGAGAGGGGTGCAATGATTGTTGACATAACCGTACCGCGTGACGGTAACCTCATGAAAGCCGAGAAAGATAAGCAAATCAAATATCTTGACTTGTCTCGCGAGTAGTCTGGAGACTATCGGTACAAAGATCGCTGATACTACATGTCGACAAGACATGTAGTATCAGCGATCTTTGTACCGATAGTCGGTTCAGCCAATGGCTTAATAGCCACAAGCCTCGACCAACACCATATGAAGCTCTCGTTAGGCGGCTGGATCAAGGGTTTGATTAAAAAGCAGTACTTTTGGACAAGACCTCGTATTTTTGGAGGTTGCTCTCTCTGGAGCCCTGGCCACCGGTAGCTTGGACCCTGTTCCTGGTACCGGTGGGCCTCTTTTTTAAAATATCTATAAAAGGTTTCTTTGTATTTATTTTAAACAAATAAGTAAAATGTAGATAATAAGAAAGACGATGAATAAAGGAGTATACTAACATAGACATAAGTTTTCTTCTTTTCTTGTCCGAAATAAAGATTACTTTATTACCCGACTGCCGAAGCAGGGTAATGTGTTTATCAATCTATGTATGTACGTTTCCAATGTGGCGATATCCAGAGACCAAATGCGTTGGCCGAATTGATGATTCTTACGTCAATCGATTCCTCTGAATCTTGCGAGTAAGAGGTTATTTCAAAAATATATAATACTTATATGTTTAAATGTACCTAATTCGAAAAAAAAAGTGAAATAAAAAATATTAAATAAAAAGTTAATTAAAAAAACCCGACTTCTTAAAAAGCGAACTAAAAAGACGTAAAAAAGATGTTGGTCAGCCAGCTCGCGAATATGTATCCTCCGCATGCACAGCCTGATTTTCTTCTTGTTTTTTAGTATTTATTTATAACTAGTCTCAGATTATCTGGCTTCTGATTACGCGTAACAACTCACAAAGTTCTACATAAGACAGCCGAAACCAACGGATCATGATACTGATTACCATTAGCAAATAAGTCTTCAGGGAATTCAGGCATAAAGCCGCTGCTTACATTTACAACAGGCCGTAAACGCGACGACATGCTCCAATGTCGCGATGAAACTAATACCGTGTGAGCTAAGCTTAACAAAGTGTAGCGGTGGCATTTACCAAGAAAATTGTATCATTACTGTAACACAACACCCAGAGTGGTTTACAGTTCCCCTGGTATTGCCCCTATATATCAACTGGATGTGTTCAAGAAATATCACTTAATATCTCCAAGTTACAGGTAGAAGCGATAGCTTTAAAATAAATCAAGCGATGGTTTTGAAATTATAATCTTCTTGTAACATATATTATATTACCTTGAAATTTTTTTGTGACTTATATTAGTTTAACTGGACATTTCGTTTATTAATTGTCACATATATTGTTTTAACTTGAAATTATAATTCTTACTTGTGAAATGTACCTTTAAGAACATTTTTGCTTTTTTTTTTCCTGACATTTTGAAATAACTTGACATTATAATCAGTTCTTGTGACATACATCGGATTGATTTGGAATTGATTTTTTGTGACATATACAGTATAACCTTGACATTGTAATCTTATCTTGAAAATGATAAAGTTTCAAATTTATCCCATACATGGGATAAATTTGAAACTTTATCATTTTCTTTAGGAATTTATTTCAAATTAATGTGACTCAATTTTCTAATAATTTAATTTAACTTTAAGTGTACCTTAATAATTCTGTTTTTATTATTTTCACTATTTAGGTAATGATCGACACAATGTGATTTGTTTGAGAATAAATAAATGAAATAAATCAAATCAGTTTCAATGCTCCTATTAGGTGGACTGATGACCAGTCCTAGGGACAGTCGGTGTGGCAACTTTTGGGGAGCCTTATGTCCAGCTGTGGCTTTCAAATATAATGATGATGATGAGTTGTAATTTTACTAGAACCCGTCGTCCGTTGTGTATAGTCTGGTCTTAAGCAAATCTTGAACGTGTGAATAATAATCTGATTTATTAGTGACTCGATAAATCTCTGTAAACAGTCTGCACAAATTACGTATTACACACATTACAAACGCACGTGTTGAATCTGACCAGTGATGATACCGGGGTACGAAACAGCAAATTCTATTTAGTCCGCCGTTTTAATTATCAAAAAATATTAGGCACGCGTATTTTTTGCTTATTCAAATCAAGAAAAAATCAACAAGGTAAATTGCATCAAATTTCGGGAGTGGGGGCTTGTGACGTAACTTCTATGTAAAATTGTACCAACAAGGCAAGACGTCATGCGATATTTTAACTCACTGTATCGTCATCATTTTTTGTTAACGTGATAAAAGAAAAAATAAGTGCCCAATATTTTTTGGAAATATTACTGACGGACTAAAAATATTTTTTTAGTCAGCATCCCTATTAACACAGCTAGCTATGAATCACGCTGCCAAACTTTGTAACGACTACTTCAGCGAATTCTGTTCAAAGATGACTAACAAGTAACATTATAAAATATTTTGGTTTAAAATTTTTGAAAAAACAACTGATTCATAAATCTTCAAAAATACCGTATTTAAAAATACTTTAAAGTTTAACGGAAACAAGACCTAGTACGAATTCCTTTGTTCAAAGAGTGTTCGCTATTGGCTATGGATGTTCCGGCTATTCTTGTGCCTTATACCAAATCCCTCGGATCCTTGAAACTATTCAACTATTCCTACTGTCAGACGGCGGTCTGTCGCAGACGATATATCTGCAAAATATCCGCTTCAATCTCCAACAGCGATTGTGATGTCATATATAATCGTCATACGTAGGTATGCTTCGTAATCAGACGACTAGACAAGCGTTGAACGTACTAACATACAACTGGGACTGAAAGGTTACGAACATAAACAGTCCGGTTGCAACTTTTTACGTTTTTCAAATTCTTAATTGAATGAACTAAAACCCTTGTAGGGTTTTAGTTCATGAAATGACGATAACAATTCCATTGTACCTTATTCTAAAACTCTAATCCTAATTATAAATGAGGAGCTCGTGGCTAAATAATAACAGCCGCACGGGTCGATCATCATGGTTAAGCAACGCTTTACCATGATGGACCGAGGTCGGTCCGTGGATGGGTGACCATTTCAACATACCGAGTTTCTTCCGTGCCTCGGAAAGCACGTTAAGCCGTTGGTCCCGGCTGTCATTTGAAGATCGTTGACAGTCGTTACAAGTAGTCAGAAGCTTGATATCTGACACCAGTCTAGCCAAGGGGTACCGTGTTACCCAGTTACTGGATTGTGGAGATCAGATAGGCAGTCGCTCCATGTAAAACACTGGTACTCAGCTGAATCCGGTTAGACTGGAAGCCGACCCAACATAGTTGGGATAAACGCTAGGCAGATTGATAATCCTAATTATAAAATACTAACTCTTAAACTTAATTTAATTTAAATGAGTATAGCATTTTAGCTGCATCCGAATTTGGTTCAGCTAGATTGCTATGAAAGGCACCATTTTTTTTTAAAGTCAGGATAAATTGCCTGACAATTTGGTCTCTTTTATTTGCATTACGGTCACACTCCATTAATAGATGTTGCACGTTGTCAGTTTTTCCACAAATCACACAATTCGGTGGGTTGAAACTTAAAATAATAATTTTTTATTTTGTATCTTTCATCATCATCATTTCAGCCCAAAGACTTCCACTGCTGAACATAGGCTTCCCCCAAACGCCGCCACATTGACCAGTACCGTGCTTCTCGCAACCAGTGTATACCCGTAACCTTCACCAACTGGTGAAGGTTGCGGGTATTCACTGGTTCACAGTTTTTTAACGTACTCACTCGTGATAACGTAAGCGATCTCTTACGTCATGTCATACAAAAGTAAACAAAAGAAGAGGTGTCTCCTTACTGTCACGTGACGTTTACGTTGACGCGATTAAGCGTGAGTAAAAACTCGCACTAAGGCCTCGGGTCATCGGTCCACCAAGTGGGAGGCCTTCCAACGTAACGTCTTTCGGTCCGCGGTCGCCACTCCACAACTTTTGATGGCCTCATCGGCCATCCGTTCTGCGAGCAATGTGCCCTGCCCACTGCAACTTAAGTTTGGCAATTCTTCGAGCTATATCGGTAACCTTGGTTATTTTGGTGCTCTTTTTGTATCTTTAGATAAAGAAAATGCTTGCTTTCTCAAATATTTGCGACTGACTCGCTTTATTATTTTTGTTTAAATGAGTTTTGAGTTTTCATTCCAGCTTATTCCCACTTTTCGGCACATGGTCAATATTCCAGCTTTGGAAGACGATGTTTCGAAGGTTTCAAGACGCACGGGACCGGTCAATGTGGCGATACTTGGAGGAGGCCTATGTTTAGCAGTGGTCTATGGTTAAGTCTTCCAGCTACAATGATTATGATGATCTGAAGACTGGTTGGCAGTTGGAAGACTTCACATAAAGTGGACCAATGACCTGATGAGGGCTGCGGGAGACCGCTAGGTGCGGGCAGCACAGGATCGATCGTGTGGCGCTAAAATATATATTAATTAATAATGCAATAACAATATAGTACAAAATAAAATACATTACAATTTTAATGAGAGAGCAATAATTGGAACATTAAGTGGAGCACTATTAATATTTTAGATACACGGACATCGGTTAATGCTGTTATATTGAAAAGTGATTGATGTTTATTTAGAAATACACTCGCGAAAAAGTTGCAGTGACATAGCACCAAATTACTCCTAAACGGGAAAGGCTAGCTTAAGGGTAAACTAGTCAACGGCACGAACTATTTGGCGGCGGAGCTAAAATATTTTCTGTCTCATCCGACATCACGCACGAAAGAGATAGACGCTGTGATGAGCAGTAAGAAGCTAGTTTGAATACGTATACACACTCATAACGCTGTGTGACGCACACATGCGTAATTTCATTGAAGAGCGCCGATAGCGGTGTGTGTTTCACTTCATGGTATGACAACATAAACTCATAGATACAAATAGATGTGTGTAACGTAATTAGAAGGCACTCAATTTACTTGTTATTATGCACCCAAACTTACTCGCGACTTTGCCAACTTGGCAATAAGATCTCTTGCGAAAATGTGCTTTTATGTAGGTATTGTTATTATCAACAAGTAATTTTATTGATTTGACTTTTAAATTATTTTTGGCGGCGGCGACGACAGCGCAGCGGGAGCTGCTTGCGCGCTTATTGAACCTTATGCCCTTATTTATAAGAATGAAGTGTTTGAGCGCCAAGTCGGTAGATTTTATGTTGGCAGGCCGGTCGCCAGGGCTTCGCTGATTGTAGGTATCGTACCAGCGCGTGCGGAAAGCTAGGCTCTATACTCACGGGTGTAGGTCATGTTTTTGTATTTTACGAGTATTTCAGGTTGTGCAAATATTACAATGCAATATAAAATGTTAAATAGGTATTTACTTACCTTAGCTAGTTAGCTATAACCTATAGGCGACTCCCCGTAAGTAGGAGGTATTCATACCAGCCAGAGTCAGGATAACTGCTTTTTCGACAGCGCCAGTTTGATGTAAGACTTGTTTTCTAGGTAAGTAAGTATTTAGGTTCATCTTATAAAAAATAATGTTATTTTGTAAATTGTTTATTGATTGTTTGTTTAAAATAGCGGTTTGAAATATTCTGTTTGTTATCACAATACAATAGATAAAACTTACACATTTTTGGCTTTATTCATTACCTACTTAGTAACTTAGTTGCGGGATAGTAATCGGTATTGTGATACATTCAATGATTTTGAGCAATTTAATTTAAAGTTGTTTGGATAACAAACAACATTTTTGCTGACTTTACCTAACTGGTTCGATTCGGCAGCTATGACGTCACAATATGGCGCGAGGGCCATCCTATTCTTTAGTTGAAACGCATAGTGGTAGGCATCTAGGTAGGTATTAGATACTACGTCATGTCACAAAGTAAACAGTAGCTTCGCTTCGGGTAGTCGAGCCAAGCTTGTGAGTGTCGGCACGCATAGCAGGTATACAAATAAAAAAATAATCATCAAAATCGGTTCGATTAAAAAATTAGGTGTAACAAATTATAAAAAATACAGTCAAATTGAGAACCTCCTCCTTTTTGAAGTCGGTTAAAAAATAGCTTCCTTTTGTATTTGTCCGCCGCGGAAGCCGAGCCGATATAACAGATAGGTACTTATATAATAATGAACTGCCGCTATAATTAGGCACGACTATCGAAAATCTAAACTACATAATCTAATTGGAATCTATATACATAATTCTATGTAAGTGAACAAATATATACAACAGAACTCTTCAATAAACAACGGCAAATCTCTCGGGATTGCTGCAATCGCATATCTGTTTATTGTTTACGCCATTTCATAACATAACGTCAAGCCGTTAGGCTCTAAAGGGGTACGCAGATATGTACAGTTCACCCTGGTAGGTACACTCTCATTGCGGTTGTTATTCAGGTAATTTATTCAGGCATAAATTTAGGCATTATTGGCTCAGATTTTCTGTAATCTGAGATTATAGGTAAGTACCATATTGAACTTGCTCTTTATGTACACAACTAAAAAGTGAAAAATATAAAACGAAGAAACAAAAACATCGACTTCCAAAATTGGAGTTATTTTTCACTATGTAGTGTTTATATTTGGAAGTCGGTAGTATTTTTTTGTAAAAAATACTTTCTAAATAAAGATGAAGATAGGTATACTATCCTAAAACTCCACTTGAAATAACATTTGACATGTTTCCAAATATTTTTACAGCCCGTTCAACCGATTTTGAGTTCTATCCCGTAAACATAAGGATGACATAAAAAGCATAAACCTGTTACCAAAACCAACTGTTTACTACAGCTACCATTTGTCGTATCACCAACGCAATAGATGTCAAAATCGGTTGGACGGGCTGTAAAATGGGCTAATTTAAACGTCTAATGTTTTCGCAAATGGAGTTATAGTAGGTAATTTATAATTCTAAAATTTTATAAATGCGCGTGAAACATTAGAATTATAAGTCAGTGTTTAGGTATAAAAGTCATGTCAAGCGCCATCATGAATTGTACAAACTAAATTCAATAAAAGATTCAACTTAGAATCCAAAGTCCAACGCCAGGGTCAGTAAAATTTGGGACCAATTCAAAATAATCAAAACAAAACATAAAGGACTATCGGAATCCAAAGTTCAAGCCAGGTGTCAATGTTATAAAATATTATACGAATACGTTATCGTCGATAAATATCAGTTACATAGGAGTACACAGCACGCGCGTAATTACGGTGACGTATTATACAGACAACAGCCGATTGAGGCCCACCGGGGCAACCGGGCGCGGGCGCCGGGCAGCATCTATACTAATGAGCGTGTGTGTGTGTACGCGCCGCACGCGCCACCCCTCCGCCCCACTGACCGGGGAGGAAATTTGTAGCGAAATGGAAGATGATTCAGAACGAAAACGAGCGCGCGAAATTTTATAAACAGACCTTTGGGAGTCTAGATTTCATGAAAAAACTACTGAATGTATCTGATCAAAATAAAATTATTTGGATTTTTGAATTACTAATCTATCCCTGAATGGAGACCGTTTTTTAATTTTCCTTTTTTTTATGGTATTTATTTGCGCCCAAAGATACGTTAAAATTAGTGTTGAAATACGGAAGTTTCGACGCTCATAACTTTCAAATATTTGTTTTTTTTTTTTTTCGGCCCTATACAGGGCTAGATAATGATGAGACAATTCGATATCTTTTTTTATTTTGAAAGTACATCGTCAAACAGTGGAGTAATCTCTAGACTACGTTTGTATGGAAGAATTTTTGACTTGTTTACCCTTAATGACGCCTTCTGCAATATTACATTTAAGTACATTTAACAGCGCATCAGAATATTACCAACTAAAACGTAAATATTAATTTAATAAATTAGATGATTAAATTATTATTAATTATTATTATTAATTAATAATTATTACTAATAATTATTATTATTAATTATTATTATTAATATTCCGTTTATTTAACTTTGTACACACTTTATATTTACATTTTAAAATAATTCTTAATAAAAAACAAATCATTAAAAAAAAACAATTAAAAAAAAACATTTAAAAATATAACAAAAATGGTTGTCCACCGGTGTCGGGAGCAGGGTCCAAGCTACCGGTGGTTAGGGCTCCAGAGACAGGAACCTCCTCACAATGCGAGCCGTATCGAGGAGTACTGCCTTCTGTATCAGGCCCTTGATCCAACCGTGCAGTGACAGCCTCGACAGATGGTCGTCGAGGCTCTTGGCCATCAGGCCGTTGGCCGTAATGACAATCGGCACAATGATCGCCGAGTCCACATTCCACATGTCGACAACCTCGTGTGCTAAGTCGAGATACTTGATTTGTTTCTCTTTTTCAGCTTTCACGAGGTTCTCGTCATGCGGAATGGTGACATCGATTATCATTGTGCGGCGCGCTAATCGGTCTATCACCACTATATCTAGCTTATTAGCAACAATAGTCCTATCAGTGATGATAGACCGATCCCAGTACAACGTGATATGGTCATTTTCGAGAACTGGGTCGGGCACATACTTGTAATACGGTACCTCCGATTCCACTAGATTGTACTTCAAAGCAAGTTGCTGGTGAATAATCCTGGCCACTTGATTATGCCTGTGCAAGTACTCGCCGTTAGCGAGACGAGAACAACCAGAGATAATATGTCTGATGGATTCACCCGGACGGTGGCATGCCCGACATATGTCAACCGTGCCGTCCTTCATTATATGTCTTCGGTAGTTATTCGTCAGGATAACTTCGTCCATAATTGCACAGACAAAACCTTCAGTTTCCCCGAAAAGGTCACCGAAACGTAGCCAGGATACGGACGCTGGGAAATCTACATCGGACCCATGTAGAGCCCGATAGAAGCGCCCGTGTAGCTCCTTGCCTTGCCATACCTCTTTGCGTTCATCAGTAGTTAGTATTACAGGCTTGCGCCAGTTCTCTTTAGCCATGGACAACGGGGTGAGTCCCTTGTCCACTGCGACCACATCCCGGTGCATACCCACTTCAGCTTTTAAAAAATATTCTCTGAGGCTGCACACCTCGCGGTTGTGAAGAGTCTTGGCGTTAAAAAAGCCTCGACCCCCACACTTCCGCGGGATGTACAGTCTCATCACTGATGATCGTGGGTGATGCATCCGGTTTGCGGTCAGCAGTGTCCGGACCCTCCTATCGAGGGCGTCGAGCTCGGTCTGAGTCCATTTGAGTATACCGAAAGAGTACATCAAAACCGGCATGACCCAACTGTTGAAGGAGCGCACCTTATTTCCGCCTGACAAAAGGCTATTTAATACCTTTTTTAGGCGGCCAAAGAACCGCTCCTTCAGCAGTTGCTTCATGTCAGCACTGTTGATGCCCAACGTTTCCGACATACCCAAATACTTGTAAGTTTCCGTCGAGGACAGGTGTCTGAGGTGTATGGAATCAGAGAGTTGAATTCCCTCGGATTCCATAATCTCCCCTTGCTTTACATGCATGACTGCACATTTGTCCACACCAAATTCCATCCTGATGGAGTTACTGAAGGTTTCAGTTACCTTCAGTAGCTCCGTCAGTTGGAATTTGTTGGGGGTAAAGAGTTTCAGATCATCCATGTAAAGGAGGTGAGATATGACCTGACCACCTCTTCTCAACCGATAGCCTAGTCCTGAATCCTCCAGCAGTGTACTTAGAGGATTCAGGGCTAAGCAGAACCAAAGTGGACTCAAACTGTCGCCCTGAAATATCCCCCGCTTAATCCATACAGGCTCATCATCCCCCTGAATCGGTCGACATCCTGGATATCGAAGGACTGTCTTCCATTGCCCCATACATGACTCAAGGAAGGTGCATAGAGTTGCATCTATTTTGTACAACTCCAGCACCCTCATGAGCCATGTATGTGGCACAGAGTCGTAGGCCTTCTTGTAGTCTATCCAGCATGTCGACAGATCCTTGCGGGATCGACGAACCTGCTGGCTTATGGCCATGTCAATGAGGAGTAGCTCGTTAGTGCCGCGGGACCCATTCCTACATCCATTCTGAGAGGTAGACATTATTGAGTTAGCTTCAATGTGTTTATCAATTTTTGCTCTCAGGATGGATGTAAGAAGTTTATAAACCGTCGATAGACAAGTAATTAGTCTATAATTATTGGGTTCCGCGGGACTACCTGTCTTATGGAGCAGGTGGGTAACGCCTGTTGTTAAAAACTGCGGCAGCGACCCAGTCTCTAAACATGACTGGAATTGAGATGCCAGTAACGCGTGTGAGCTGCTATACCATTTTAGCCAAAAGTTATGCACTCCGTCCGGTCCCGGAGACTTCCAATTCGGTAGCGGACGAACTGCTTTGGCTACATCAGGTGGACTGATGATTACTTTTTCCATTTCTGGTATAGCATCACACACGCGCTCGACATCAGGCATCCAGCCACCCTCAGTGTGACAGACGGGCACCGACCAGATGCTTCGCCAGAATGTACTCGTGGCGACATCATCCGGGCGGCACACGTCAGTCACACTGTGCTCAGGTCGCTCCCAAGTTCTGTATACCCACCTCTCATCACTCTGGAACATGCGATTCTGCGAGTACCGGTCAACCCGCCGCCTATACCGCCGAATACGGCTGGCCCATGCACAAACTTTCTGCTTCAGGAAGTCGATGCGCTCCGTGACACGGGACATGTATTCTCGAGGACTGATTCCAGTCCCCGAAAACGCCCGCCTCACGAAGCGCATCACGCGTGGTCGTGTATTGCCCTCCCTGAAACAGCATAGTTTGCCGATGAGTACCCTGGCCCCATCGATACGCCGTTGGATCCTGCATTGCCAGGCTGGCACGGCAGGCTTTGGCCGAATAGTCTCGTTTGGGAACTTAACATTGGCCAAACGACATGCCGCAACAGCCCCGCAATACAGAATTGAGTGCGTATCAACGAGGCTCTCGCTGCTTTCAAAGATATTCTTAAGCAGCGAGTCCAAGGCACACACCAGCGCCCTATTCTTCTTGTGCATAGGCAACCGTGGCAATCGGGGTCTAAATTCAGTCGGTGTTGACCTATACTCGCGAAGCGCATCCTCCAGTGCGCTCCTCAATCTTTCATTGCACTGGCTACTTACTGTAACAACCCTATCATCTGCCTCTTCGGTAACATTATTGGACCGCGGCGGGATCACAATAGTGGCTGGCGGTGTCGCGGTCTGTGTCGGGGTTGAGACGATTTGGTTGTTCAGCACTTCTGACCGCAGCCTATCAAGTGCGGCGTCGTCCAACCTGTGATTACGCTGGATGACCACCTGATCCGACAATCGTTGGGCTGAGACGTTTACAGTTGGTTCAAGGTCCTGAAACAGAGACAGCATCCTAGTACGGTGCGCAGTGAGGTTAGTTCCCCCCTCAGTAGACCCGTAATATGCGCGCATGACGTTCTCATTCATATTTTGAGTCCATCTCATGCACTGCACACAACCACCGGCAGCGGGGACCCGGCTTGGAGCCGGTTGGCTCCGGTTGGTTATTATTAATTATTATTATTATTATTAATTAATTATATTATTATTAGTTTGTATTTTGTGGGTGGAACTTTTTCATTGCTCGGCAGTTTATTATTCGATTTTTAATTTGATAGGACTGGTTGTAAGAGTTTAAATGAAAGCCGGGCTTTTGTTGTGGCATGGCGAACAGTTTGCCGTAGTTTTAGATGATCACCTATGTACGAACCTACCTTGGTAAGCCATGTACATGCGTGCGCCTCGATTAAGGGCCTTCCACCGCTAATTGTGAAATATGGTTTTTTCGTGTAGCTAATATTTTTGCTTTACAAAAATAAATAAAAACAAAATATTTTTTCGCTACTTTTGGATACTCCTCCAAAACTACTTGGATATTTAGAAATATTGTTAGACAGAAAAATTTATGGCTACAATTTCTTCATAACTGAAATAGCATATGTAAATCAAAGAATATTTTGCAAAAAAAATTGTCTTAAAGGAGGTTCAATATTGATATTCTGGCTCCAAGCGGGCGCACAACCGGTACTGCGTTAACATTGGGGAATGTATACGCCTTAAACAGCGAGCTCCTTAAAAACTTGTTTGGTAAATTGTATAATGTAGCTTAAAAGTTCACATTTTATTTACGAGTGTCATTTCATCTCTGTTAATAAAAAGACCTTTGTTCCACAAACAAAAAGATATTACTGGAGATAATCTATCTAAGCTTATGCCTTTGTTTGACCCAGACATTAGTCCATCATAAACATAAAATCTATAAGTTACTTCGTTAATATCTGAACAAGGTCCTAATTTATGCCGACATCGAGCCTTGATAGCAAAATTATGTGATTTTATTAATACTACGATTTATTAGTTTATTATTTAGGTACGTGTTACAGAATTAAATTATAAATAAATACGATTTATTGATATCTTACAGTTACCCCAAGGGTAATGGAGAGGGCTATGCTCGGCGTTTCCTTGCGTGATCTAATCAGAAATGTAGAGATCCGCAAAAGAATTAGGGTTACTGACATTGCACGATGAATTGCCAAACTTAAGTGGCGATGGGCAGGGCACATTGCTCACAGAATGAGTGGCGACCGCGAACCGGAAGACGTTGAGTTGGAAGGCCTCCCACTAGGTGGACCGATGACCTGGTGAAGGTGGCGGGAATCCGCTGGATACAAGACGCACGGGACCAGTCCATGTGGCCTATGCCCAGCACTAGACGTCTTTAGACTGATGTGATGATGATGATTGATATCGAGTTTTACCACCATTAATATTAGTATCGTTTTTCTTAAAATGCATTCCATAAATCGGTCGTATAAGAAATCTAAAGATCTTTGGCTAGCATGTAACATAAACAGACAGGCATGTTTTGCATGTTAAGCAGATTAGTGATTTAATTAAAGCGACGGTTGAAAGGCTAATTGGTACAAGCGACATTTTTTGCGATATTGAGTTATATACATATTCGGAATCAGCAAATTTTTCTCCGTCGTTTGAGTCAGGTTTAAATTTTTTTTGACTACTTTTATCTCGCTTAGCACCTACAGCAAAACATACCTCATTTCTAAGCTCATTGATCTATACGACACAAAATTAGACAAATTTGAGGACTTAGACTTAGGCTATTTTGACTTTTTGAACTTTTATGAGGAGTGTCGATTAAGGCATTTGGCTTTTTCGCCGTAGTTGTGGTTTTGTCGTTTGGCCTATTTTGCATTAAACCAAAACAATAAGCTGTGTCGTTTGGCCCATTTTACATTCAACTACATTAAAAAACCGTGTCGCTTGAACCATTTTGCATTAAGTTATACGTCTGTCTGTCTCTTAACTCATTTAGTCTGTATTAAGGATAATGGATAATTTTACTTCGGATATTTTGACCTAACTATCTCATTAATGTTATGACGGTTGAAACACTTTGATTAAATTCAGTATTTGTATGATTGGCATTTCCATCATTTTATTAAATCGGTTTTAACACATAGACCGTCTAATAAATAAATGAGGTAAGCTACGCCTTAGTCGCTTGGAACTAAGTTCAATTTATTGCGCGCTCTGTGTAAGTGTCCGTTACGAGTACCTCAGCCAACCGCGCGGGAGCGTCAGTCAGCCGCACAGAGTACATTTTAATATACTGAAAGTCAGCCGTCAACACTAAACAAAGTGCGTTGTGTGCGAGCGAGCTGTGAAGATAGACGGTTGATTTCTCTAGTAAGTACATTTTTTTGTATTATCTAAGTGATAATCAATGGAAAGATTTGTAATTACGCTAGAAATACAAAATAAGGAAAACATTGTTTTATTTACAATTACTGTAGTTGGTACCTACCTACAATAAATTCAAGCCAGTTTCGCGTCGTGACTTGTTCACGAAATAACTTTTGTAGGTAAATGTGTTATAATAATATTCTTTGTATGTATTTAGGATGAGTAATAGAAAATCTGTATGTGAAAATAGATATTTAACCCAAAACTAAGTAGGCAGGTACTGCAACGATATTTGAATAGGCAAACTGATACGATTATGTAGATAATTAATTTTATTAATTGGGTACCTACCTAACCAAACAAAATTTAATTACCTACCTACTTATCAGTTTATATTTCCACTCCTGCACACCCCCGACCCGCACGCTCCCACAAAATTCTTTGAATTTAAATTCGTGCAAATTCGTTCCTGGGGGTGTGCAGGAGTGGACCATGTCGGCTGGACCTTGTCCCAGGTGTGTTTACTTATTGAACATTGAGTAAGTAGTCACACACACAACAAGTCATGCTCTCATCAACATCATGCTGAGTTTTGTTTGAAAACATCACGCTAAAAAACCTTATCCTGGCATCGCGCCTTGCCATGCTTTCTATGTGTTGTAGCTTTTTTAACTTTAGGTACAAAGAGTCCTGAGCTTCAGAATTCATTTTTAGTAGCTTATAACTATTTGTTAGGTCTTCAAGATGTTTCTAAGTCTCTCTTTCAATAGGTAATAATGAGACATTGTTTATTAGAATTACTTATGAATATAAAATGTTCTTAAATCGGTTTTGTTTTGATTTCATTTCAGTAACTATGGAATCGCACCGCCGGTTGTATTTTAAGAAACAGATAATGAAAGAGTTGTCTCAACAGAAGGCTGAAGTACCTACAAGTGTAGAAAATCAAAACAGTAATAATAAAGAAGCTGATGAAGATTGTGTTGTTACACTATTAGGAAGTCAATCCTATGTTGACCAAATACAAAGATTTCCATTCGTGAATACGATTTCTTCAAACCCACATAACAGCAATATGGAAAATGAGACACAAGTAAATAAAGCTTTATACCTATAGAAATTTTATTATTAAAACATAAGTTCTCGTTCATTTATTTTTTCTTTTCTTTTAGGATGATCATGACAGTACCAGAGTTCTATTAGAAGATATTACTAACAAAGATCTAACCAAAGAAAAGAGTTATAATACAGAAAATATGGAAGATATACGTATAGACATTGAATTTGAGTCGGTATGTAATTAATTGTAATACTAGCTTACCTACGACTTACTTCATCCGCAAATAGAATTTCTTATTTTTTTTTCAGACTGGCAATACTGATGGAGTGTGGAATAAGGAAAACTCGAGTGATACATTCCCACAAAAAGAAAACGATGATGATGAACTGATATCTAAAAATGAAAAAAATGACAAAGAAAAAGAACCTGAACTTATTTCTACATTAACGGAAGTAATTGCTGAGAGTGAGATGGAGTTGCTGAGGAAGTCTCTTGAAGCAGATGAAGATGACATAGAAGCAGAGAACAATAATATTACCTACGATACTCAAGTCAAATCTAAAAAAAAGAACAAAAGAAGCAAAATTAATAAAAGTTATGTTGATTTTCTATCTGAGGAAGATGACTTCGAATGGGATTCATCTTCTTGGAAAGAAACTGGGGATGAATCATCTTCAAACGAAAGCAATGAACCTCAAAACAATGAAAAGAAAAGTAAGATCAGAAGACGGTAAAGTGGGTGAAGCAGGGCAGAAAAAGAAAAAAAAGAATAAACGCAAAGAAGCAAAAAACTTGCGAGAAAAAGGAAAAGAGTATGTGAAAAAAGACGGAAATATTGTTAGTGCAAGATCACTTAAGCCTAATCCATGCCTAGGAAAAAACTGTGGTAACGACTGCAATAACGTTTCCGAAGAAAAAAGAAAAAATATCTTTAATTATTTTTGGGGACTACCATCCCAAAGAAAAAAAGACTGGCTAGTAGGCATGACTGCTAAAACAGACATAAAACGTAGGCGGTCAAAGGACTCTGGTGTGAGGCACAATACATATTTCTACTATATTAATGATGGCGAAGGCCGCCGTAAGGTTTGTAAGAAATTTCTAGTAGACACTTTGGGTGTTAGCCCAAAGTATGTTAGTTATACTTTAGCCAATGCATCGTTTGGGTTGTCAAAAGAAGAGAGCAGGGGTAAAACTGTTCCTAAAAATAAAACGCCTCATGCAGTAAAGGAATCGGCCATTAATTTTATCAAAAGTTTACCAGCACTACCGTCCCATTACTGCCGTAAAGAGAGTACCAGATTATATCTCCCCATTGAATTTAAAAACATAAAAAATGTTTATAGGATTTATAAACACTCAAAAACATCAGAGGGTATAGATGTTGTTGGTGAAAAAATATTTCGTGACATTTTTAATAAGGATTTCAATGTAGGTTTCCACGTTCCAACGAAGGACAAATATGTCAAATGTTTACGTTTTGAAGGTCAAAATGAAAAAGAAAATCCTGAAATGTTAAGTCATTTAAAGGAAAAAAAGGCATCAAAAGATAGATTAGCTTTTCACTGTGAACTAAGCAAGAAGAATAAATCAATACTTTGTACTTCTTTTGATCTACAAAAGGTACTGAACACCCCACATGGGGAGAGTATGCTGCTATTTTATTCTAGAAAATATACAGTATACAACCTATGTTTTTATGAAACTGGTACTAGAAATGGCTTTTGTTATACGTGGGGAGAAACCGAAGGGAAAAGAGGAGGCAATGAAATAGCTACAATCTTACAAAAATATATTGCTGAAGTCGATTCACGTGGTTCTATAACAAGTTTAATTCTTTATTCAGACTCATGCCCAGGGCAGAATAAAAACAAAATTGTTTTAGCCGCCATACATAGTGCACTGCTTGAAACAAAACACATTGAAACCATACAAATGAACTATCTGCTTCCAGGGCGTACGGAAATGACTGTAGACAGCATCCATGCCACAATCGAAAATTCAGTAAGAAATACTATAATATGGGCACCGTCGCAGTGGCCAACTGTCTTTCAGTTGGCTCGTAAAGATCCCGGTCCATATTACGTAAAAAGACTTACGCACAACGATTTTATGAATTACGAAGAGTTTTCCCAAAAGTATTTTAAAGGAAATTTAGCCGGAAAGATTAGTAAGGTTCGGGTGGCGACATTCAAAAAGTCATCACCCAATGTCATGACTGTCAAAAACAGCATGGATAAAGATACTGAGACCGATTCTATAGCTATAATTTCAAGACCAAAGGTAGTGCAGCCGAAGTATAAAACATCTTTGCCTATAACTACGGCCAAATATAAAGATCTTAAAAAGCTATGTGATACAGGAGTTATTCCCAAAATTTTTCACCTAGAATACACAAACTTTCCGCACCGCGTTGGTAAAGATGTTCTTATAGATACAGATATTGAAGCATAAGGTAAAGAACCTTATGCTTCTATCTCATCTCATTTTTTTTTATAGAAATTTACCTACATTTTTCTTTTTCATGATAGATAGTAATCTATAATTGTTTGTTTTTTTTTTTCTTATAAAGAATATTGATTTTCTATTATTCTTTGATAAAGAAAGTTAACTTTGACAAAGATTATTATTTTTCAACTTCTCATTTATAACAAGTACCTAACTAAAAGATTTTTTTAATACTAATGTTTGATATTGATTTTAATTAGGTACGTCCTTGTTGGAGACTGATTTTAAATGAAATATTTTAATTAATAACAATTAATTTGTTGTTTTATTTATAAAGTGATACTAAAGTACAATAATATTGTATTCCGTTATGATACAACTACCTAAGCAGGTGATATACCACTTTATTTAATACCTTGTTCCAAGACACAAATGATCAACATCTTGAATGATTCCTCTACACAAAAATGTTTTTTTTTACTAAAAAATATAGAAGACACTGTCTAAAATTGTATAAAGTTGTATACCAAGCTCAAAAATATCTTATGGATGATGCTGAATGATGACCTAAGCTTCAATATCTACTAATAATCTAGTAAGGGGTCAGTTTGTTTCATTCTGCAGTCCATCTAATGGGCATATGCATCAAACTACTTCACTCTGGTGTAAGACCATTATGTTGCTTACAGTCATTGTGCTTATTCAACTGTCAGTTGACAAGGCGCTAAATTCATTTTCTCTCGTATTGTTTTATTCTAAGTCAATGCTTGAGCTATTTTTTTACGGCAGGCATTTGAACCATTTTGCCTTTCTCAAAAAAATTCTAAATTCGATGCATTTTGGGCTATCAACATAAAATTTCCAAAATAATACACAATTAACAACAGTAATAGCTTAAAAAAAATCCTAACTTAATTAGGGATATACTGTATAAAATAAATAAAAGTCTATTAAATAGTTGATTTTTTATGATTTTTTTTTCAAAAAAAAGAGTTTACTCCATCCTCCTGCAAGTTTTACTAAATGTCGCTTAGGTCAATTAGCCTTTCAACCGTCGAAAGATAATTTGCTTAATATTATGTGTTAAACAGCTCAGTTTTTTTTTAAATAATCCTCGTTATCATCGTAAAAAGATGCTGTCAATTGCTAATCTTTGCTTTAGAAGTCATGAAAATCAAGGCATTGGAAAAATCTACTTTTGCAACCCACCATCAATCATTCACACGAAATCTCATATAAGATATTAATTTCAACTTGATACCTCCAGGCATTTCAGAAAAAAAGGTAAAACACGGACATACAGAGAGACGGATAGACAGACAGACAACGAAGTGATCCTATAAGGGTTCCTTATTTTCTTTTTGAGGAACGGAACCCTAAAAACCACAACAATAACCCTCCAAAAACAAAAACAGACTGTTCCAGAAAGATGACACGATATAATAAACACATTGTACACTTTTTCTTATGTACAGCAAAATGTACGCAAAATTACATGAGATCCTCTGATTTAAAAAAATCCTTACAAAAATGTCTCCCCTATGCCGTATATTTCCCGACAGCCAACATCCTCCGTCTGTGGTATTCAAATATTTACGTTAGACTTGAAGTTAAAGGGATATACTGCTGGGAAGGATGATGTACAGAATTTCGATTTATTTCTGGGACTTTTACTTTTTACTCATAATTATTGTCAGCTTTATTAGTGGGCAAAACTTTTGTCGTTAAAGCATCTCCCCGTGACTAATAGCTCGAAAAAAACTACAAGTAGACTACCAGTGGTCCACATTACCCCTGGATAATATGAACCACCGGTTACTTATTAATTACTTAAAAAGACGTAAATAAAAAGAAAATCATGTTGTGTAATGGAAGGATACTTATTCGCGAACTGGCTGACCAAAACCAGATGTATCCTCCGAATGCACAGCATGATTTTCTTCTTGTTGACGTCTTTTTAGTTCGCCTCTTGAGCAGTCAGGCAATTTAATTTTTTGAATTGACTTTTAAGTTAATGTTTTTTTTTCGAATTAGGTACATTCTAAAATATGAGAGTTATATATTTTTGAAATCACCTCTTAAAATCCTTTATTTTGATAACCCACACGATGAGATGAGAAAAAATATTGGGCCCCCATAATATGGCGCCCGAAAGACGCCATTTTTATATTTTAGAATTTTAATGTAGGAAGTGGTACTCGCAAGGTTAAGACGAATCGATTAACGTAAGAATCATCAAAATCGGCCAACGCGTTCGGTCTCTAGAATGCCACATAGGAAAAAACATACATACAGACTGATAAAGCCATTACCCTCCTTCGACAGTCGGGTAAAAATATAACCCACTGCCGATGTGGCGAAGCTTGATGGAGCTGTACTGCCAGCAGTGCCTATTATCAGCAGAATTTACGATGATGATGATTACTTTATTGATAAGTCTGAATAGTGTTCATCATACTATGCCGAGTAGAATCTTTTTAAATTATTTGGCGTCGATACAGAATGCATTGCTTTCGTAAAACTCTTAACAGCCGTTATCAAGGCTTACTATGTACTTGTACTAAACAATACCTACCTAAAAAGGGGTGATTGTTTTAAAGTTTTCCGTTTATTCTAAATAGAATTTTTCGAGAGGACGAAAAAATAGCTTAACATTTTTCAAAGATCTAACCAAAATCTTTTGATACATCGCGAAAGTCAAATAAAACGTCCGCCAATTCTTAGTCTAAAGGAAATATCTAAAATAGTGCCAAGTTTCCATGGCACAGTCTTAATGGGAAGATGAGTTATGGCACTAGGAAATAGGTCTTAAGTCGGTTCTCGGAATGAACGCAGAAATGGAGTGTCAGTTAGAAATGTTGCGAAACTAGAGCTATTTGATGTGATGTATAGTCACAGATTTGGTTCTTCGTAATTGGAGGACAACTAAGGACTTATATCGTTTTTAAATTCTACCTTTTTTAGTTTTTTAAACTATTATTTATTATTGTATTATTTATTATTGTATTATTTATTATTGTATTATTTATTATTGTATTATTTATCATTGTATTATTTATTATTGTATTATTTATTATTGTATTATTTATTATTGTATTATTTATAAATAGTATTATAATTTAGATAAATAAAAATTAAGGCCCAGTGTTAATTTCATGTCCATCAACAGAGTAAGTACACAAGTTAGGTTTGGGATCATCGATTGAATTGTGGTGAAACCATCAGAAATGCATTTGATTGTTTGACATTTTTGATTCCAGAAGAAGGGCTCTTCATAATGAGTTCTTAAACGATCTCATTCAGCGCCTTTTCAAAGGCAAAGTAACCCAACTAAACTCCCCATTTAAAATAACCGTATGTCACTAAAAACCAAGAGCACAGATACACACATTAGGTTGGAGCCCGCAATCTGCTGTCGCCATCGGGAATCTGTTAAGGATACGATCACTCGATACGATGGCGTTTAGAAGACGCCCCTTTCTGATACTTCGCGAAACGGAACGTGTCGTAAATCGAATCCAAATTGGAATCGAGATTACACGGTACTCGTTTTTTTGTGAATCGATTTAAATTTCGAAGTGATTTTCGACTAGATTTGTATTTCCTGGTTTTTACGAGCAATTCTGGGGTAATGATATGATTATTGGTTTGAAATTGCTTTTCTGAGGCTGCTGATGACGTAGCATGTAATTTTGTTGACACACTCGTTCTTAAGTAGGTGTTTAGGCTTACCTACATTATAGACCTACATGTATGTTTATACCTTCATCAGTTCAAATATTTTTATTAATCAAGTCAAGACACTTTTTGCACAAGACATTTTGATGCCACGGCACTGAGCAGACTACGACAATGAAAATTGATTAAATCATAATTTCAGAAAACGTAAAAACAGCACAACAGCAGCAGCAGTATTCTGTTTAATTTTTTATTCTTGGTGTATAATTTTGAAATAACTGAGTGTCATTCTGTGATATTGACATACAGACAATCCTGTTGAATACTATTATGTCGAATGTTGATACTGAAACGCGTATATGTGCTATATATACAGATATGTCGAAAGCGTTTGATTATGTCAACCATAACATACTGCTTCAAAAACTAAACGCCTATGGCATTCGAGGAAATTACTGAACCTAATAAAAACATATTCAACCGGTCGCAAACAGATGACAGAAATGTGAAGTATGCATCAAGTTTAAATTAGAACGAAAATACGTGTCTTCCAATAGATAAATTAAATTAGGTTTACCCCAAGGAAGCGTTCTTGGGCCTCCGTTATTTTTAATTTATATTAACGACCTCCCGCGCCAAATCCACTATCCTATGGTACTTAAACTGGTACTGGTAGTTCAAAAATGAAATAGCCAAGTCAGAGGCCTGTGGGGTTCCCAGAGGCGGCTTAATTAGCTCTGACGCGTGGTGGCCACATCTTCACACGAAAAAAAAAAGTTCAGAAATCCCTTAGTGTAAAAAGACACTTAGTCTATGACTTTTTACTGTAATTTTACTACTGAAGATGTAGCTGTGTAGAATGAACCGGTAGAAGAACAGGAAGAGTAGGTAGTAGGAGGTTATGAGTAAAATGAAAATAGAATTAAGTACCGAACTTTATCGCGTATCTTACTGTTAATATTAATACTTAGTACAGTCGTTTTTAATTAATAATTTCAGTTTGTAAGGAGAACATTGGAAAAAGTAATATACTAATAATAGTAATAGTGTCGATTTAATAATAAGAATAATTTATTTAAAAGTAAGTACGATCACAAAAATGTACATTAGGTAGTAGTATTATTTCTAAAACAATGGTATAAATAGTGCTTATAAATGTAAACTATAACTAAAATATTTTATTACAACTGCAAGATTTCTATTTTTGGTATGGACCTGCCTGATAGAGATTCTTTCAAACCCGTGTTTCAGGACATCACTTTACATAAAGCAGGTATAATAATTTTATTTTCGAAAAAAATATTTTTTAAAATATTATTTTATATAATTTTTTGGTTAATAAAGTCCTCTAAGTACAAAATATTATTTATAAAAAACCCTAAGTCGAGTCAAAAATCCTTAAGTCCAGTTTAAAAATCCCCTAAGTTGTTAGGCTAAGGTACTTTGGCTAATCCATTTATATCGATTTACTTTGTTATTTCTTTTTGAATTTAAATTCTACGTCATCGTTGATATTAAAGAGACATCTAAGTTATATTTTTTGACCAAGATTCGCGATAAATAGTATTTCGGTATCGTTTCAAAGTCAAATTGAAAATTTACAAAAGAAAAAGGACTTAGGGACATAATGAACATGGCCAGTCTTGCAATGGCAAATACCAATCATAAGAGATTGTTAAGTTTTGAAAAAAAGAAAAATAAAGCAAGAAAAAAAATATTGTTAAGTAACAAGAGGATTAGACTAAATGACATTTTTCAACTATCAATACAGTCAAAAAGTTTAAAATGCTTGGGATTGACATTCACTACCGAAATGTCACGTGGGCAACCCCAAATAATTCGGACCATGGACAATCGTCATCGCCGATAGAATTTCACTTTGTCTTGAGGCTCTAGACTGTGTCATTCGATGTCAGCGAAGGCGATGGTCGAAATGCCAAAATGTAAAGTGTTGATGACTCTACTCTTTTCTATTCTATGCCAATCCATTTCATTCTATTCCATTATATTCTACTCCATTCCATTCTATGCTATTGTAATCTACTCTATTCTATGCCATTCCATTACATTCTAGCACATGTGTGAGTACTATGTTCCGACTGTAAATCTACCATTCACTGTACCTGTGTGTCGTTTCGTTGACTTATGTGTGCCCTGGCATTTGAGTGTGTCATGCTCTCTCTAATTTCTTCTCTGATGGTGGAAAATGTGTTGGATCATTCGGTTCCCCTCATGATGGTTGAGCTGAGTGGGACCATCAGTTGGGATTGGTCATAACTTTGCTGCCTCGGCCTGTTATTGAACTTTTTTTAAAATTCGTTGTTACTCTAGAAGCTTTACGTGCGCGTCTTTTTACATTGTTCTCACATAAATGTATTTTTTTGTACAAGAATAATGTAAACAAAAAAAAAAAAACTGATGGAAATATCCGTGGAGTTTCTTGCAAATTCTTCTCCATTGAGACCTACTGACGCTTGCAAATTTGCAACTAGACTCATCTTTTTTTTTGTTTGATAATTCAAAAGTACCTCTAAGGTTTATTTGAAATAAACTATTTGATTTTGATTTTGATTTTTCATTTTTCTATTCCATTATATTATACTCCATTACATTCCATTCTATGCTATTCTTCTCTACTCTACTGTACTCTGCTCTATTATATTCTATTCTAATCCATTCCACTCTGTTTCATTCCATTCCATTCTACTCTATTCTATTATATTGACAAACTGGTATTATAACCAATTGATCTAAAACTAGTGTTTTAATTAGTGAGGCCATAATAACCGTGCTATAAATGTAAGGGATTGATCATGTTCACAATCACATTTAAAATATTATCCAATCGCTATCGCGACGCTTTTGTTGATAGAACTTTACCTAGAGCCTAAAGGATTCACAAATTGAATTAATACTACCATACAAGTTTGAAACTTCAGAACATGTCACATAAGCCCACACTGAAGTTTGATACGCAAACTAGTTTGGCAGTTCTAAACCGACACCGTTCCATGTCTGCTAAATATAGCAATAATCTAATTTGAACTAATTATTCAAGTGGTAGACTTGTTTGTTTGTAAAAGGTGACCTTAGAAAGTACAAACGATTTTGAAAAATTCTTTTTCTAAATTATGGTTGAGTAACATAGTTTACTTTTTATAAACGCGGGTATTATGGCCACACTAGTGAAAACACTAGTTTTAGATTAATTGGTGTCAAATAATAAGTACCAGCTTGTCATTTGAATAGAATGGAATAATGCTCTAAAAATAATGCTTTATTTTACATCTGGTTTTGGTCAGCCAGCTCGCGAATATGTATACTCCGACTACACAGCATCATTTTCTTCTTGTTTAATGATAATTTTTATCCGTGGTATTAGGCAACTGAACTTATTCTAGTTAAAAACGACCCTTTGTGCCTATTGGCCTTGTTTGTCTGTCTCCTGCTTGATATTGAGGGAAGTGGCAATTTGTAATTTTTCCTATTCTTCCGTTATTCTTTTCTGATAAATTTCATTGCGGGATCCAATACAGTTAATTTCATTCTCCGGAACTTCGTCGAGCTTCATAGCCTCGGCGCTTTTCTGGTTGACGCCACTGTTGATTCTGGCTTTCAGGAGTTGTAGTGGTTTGGAAATAATGCGGTGAGATTGTTCCAAAAAAAAAGTAAGTAAGGCAAAGTGCAGGCTAAATGATTAAATTACGTGTGCAAGTGAAAGAATTAAATTATATTGTACTGTTTCAAAGATCCACATAAAATATGTCGGTGGTCCGTGTCCGGGCCAAGGTCCGCCATTTGGTGACCCCTGCACTAGACCAATGAGGCAGTAGTAGCAACATCTACATCATCATCATCATCATCATCATTTCAGAAAAATACTTCCCCTGCTGGACATACGCCTCGCCACGCTGATCAGTCCTATGCGTTTCGCATCCACCGGACTCCCGCAGCCTTTACCAGCTCGTCGCTCAATCTAGAGGGAGGGCTTTCAACTGCTTTGTCTTCCGGTACGCATCACTTTAGAACTTTTCAGCCCCAACAGCCATCCGTGCTGCGAGCAACGTGCCCTGCCCACTGCCATTTAAGTTTGGCGATTCTTAGGGCTATGTCGGTAACCTTGTTTCTCTTCCAGATGTCTTCATTTCTGATTCGATCATGCAAGGAATCACCGAGCATGGCCCTTCACCTACATACTAGTTACAAACTTCAAATTGTATTAGGTACAAATAAAATAGGCATTGGTATTTTGTTATTACATTCCCCAGTAAGAATCAATTACATTGACATTCGATTTGGAATCCCAATATAGCTTATTGCCTTTTAAATATAGTCACATATTATATAGGTTCGAATTTATTGCAAATATTCTTGTTATTTGCAAATAAAGTGTAGGAGAATACATATATTACATTCTGATAATATTCCTATTTCTACGTAAGTTACAAACACATTTAAATCTTTTTACAACCTGAGCGTCTAGACTAGACATAATGACACTCTACAAGCGATAACGATTATTGATAAGTTAAAAATATGTACCTACTGTCACGTGGTCCAAATTAAATATTTTCGCGAAAATATTTAGTTATATGAGTTACTATTTAGTTAATATGAGCACCCGGAATACGGGCCTTAGGCACCAGCCTAAGGCCCGGGTGCTCATATTCGACTCAAACTCAAAATTGGCCACACCTACCAATGAACTGCCAGCCAATCAAAACTCTCGAGTGTGGCATATGATTCTACAGCTTATGTTTTTTCAATAGAGCAAAAACCCAGATGCCCTAGACGTTACCCAACTCTTTTAACACAAAATGTGTGGAAGATATTGAATGAAAATGAAAATCAAAGTTAGCAAGTTCGAGTACATTTTAGATTTTGTGTGAAAAGAGTTCGGTAAAGTTTGTGGCGTCTAAAATCTGTGAATTGAGCACGTTAGTGTAAAAAAATAAGCCAACTAATCACAACTTGTCACTGCCCGTTTGAATTGAGGTAGGCATTAGCATGAGCATCTGGAATACCGGCCTTAGATAGTAAAAATAGATTTATGTTGCAAATTCTGGTGCTAGACTTCTATGATACACGTATGTCTAATATGCTTAGTCGTCTAAATAGTGCGAGAATCACGGCGTAGACTTAATTAATATATCTTTGTTTATTAATTTTTTTTTTTTTTCATTTCAACTCGTCTATAGTTTAGTCTTCGCTGACACTGCCTGCCTTAGCCGAAATTCGGTCAGAAGGACTGTTATCAATAAGCAAAAAAGACTAATAAAAGCCGCACACTGAAACACAATAACCACAAAGCCCGCGTGACATTAAACTTCAATAGAGCTTTTCGTTACAATAAACCACCAAAAAAAACGGACTTCTAAAGCACTACAAAGAGAAAAATTGCGTTTTTTGACACTGACTTCGGCAGACAAAGCTATTTTTAAGGAATTTTGCAAATCCGTCTGTATACGACGGCAATAATTCCCAAATACACACACAAAACATGTTTACGTTTTGGGAAATCGGTTAAAAATAAACAGTCACAATCTAACGCAATATTCTCCAAAATCTAACACATCATTCCCCAAAACTGAATTCCATGTAACATCAATAAGGTTCTTAAATCTGACATCACTCAAGATATAAGTCGAGTAAAGAGCAAGAATATTTTAGCCTAGCCTCCCACTTCTGATTTATGCCCAAAATATTTTCGGACGTAATATTGAAACGAAAACCTCGTTTACAAGGCAATTTTCTTTATGTCCCAAAACGTCTCGAAAGCACTTTTTAAAGAGATAGCACATTTAGATAAAAGGCTAATTTATTCATTGGCGGGAAAGAAAGGAATAAGCTTGCTTACCTACTTGCCTCCCAATTGAATCTTGAGTCGGTCATTTATTTCTGATGTTAAATTAAAAATGTGTTTAATGGGTGAAATAATTTTGGTGAGCGGATTAGGTAATTTGAGTTGAAATGCTTATAATATTTTTCGGTTGTATTTGTATTAAGTAAAATGGCTGCATGGAAATTTTTGAGTAAGTACAATTATAAATCAAAATTATGAATATTTAGGATGAGGTTGGATCATCATCATCATCATTTCCACACCGATCGATTTGGCAACACTTGGGGTAGGCCATGTCCAGAAAATGTCCACAGCTGGACATAATTATCATCTAGAGGATTTTGTAACATAGTATCTAAATATTGGCTATATTTATTTCCAAATAAGGTTTTTTTATGACAAATGTCACCCATATGAGAAATATCAAAATATTAAGAACTGCAGAGGTAAAAAGTTTGTTAGCAGATGGTTTTGCTCTGAACTTCTGAACAATTTGAAAACTTTCTTCTGAGCAAACTTCTAAGACAAAAGGGATCTGAAATGAATACGGATAGCATTGCAAACTAAATTGAAGTGATTCTATAAGTTATTTACTTAGCAAATCTTAACAAAGAAGAATTTCAGAAAGGTGCTTTCAATTGATGACTTAGATGGAAGTGATAAAAAAAGAAAGAATGAAAACAATACATAACACAGCGTAAAAAGAAAATAAAAATCCAAAATTAAACGACAACGTAAAAGCCTTGAACGAATTTGAACCATCTTGCAACTTTTAACATGCAATTTAAAATTCATAAAGATTGGTAGCAGAAAATAATTGCATAAGAGAAAAATAGATTACACGCCTCTCGGGAGTCTTCTAATATGCATAATAATGGTAATGGATTCAGATACCCAAGATGGAGCCACCGTAGTCAGTGGTCTCTTCGAGAGATGTGCGGAAAGCTTCGAAGAAATCATTTTGCATGGGACTCTCAGGAACCGATTTTAGACTGGTATGGGACGTCGTAAATTTGGAAACCCAATTGAACACTTTGAACCCGGGTGTGAATCGAAGTAATTTTGCCAAAAAATCTTGAGCTGTTTAGGTATGGTCATGGTTGAGATTTTTTTTCAGTAAATATTCAGCGATTGTCTTTTATCTCAGTGAAGGATTGCTACCAAGTAGAAAGTACAGTAATAATTTTGTACCCAATAATTGATAGATGTACAAATCCCATATGCATTTATTGAAGTTTTTAATTAAAAATAAATATGTGTAACCGTATGATGGTGGCAGCCGTGTACTGCATGGCCCAAATAACTGCCAACTCGTTCGAATGAGACTCTTCTCCCAAGTAACCGCGCGGCGCGGCGGCACCCCACGTTCGTCTCGTGCGCCAATAACGAGGGTCGAACGTCCCTTTGTCGCCCGTGTTACTACCAATCTTACTACCAGAAGCAATACTGTTAATTTGATTCCCTCTCTTACTACTGCAGTAGTAAGTTGTTAGAAGGGTAATTATAATTTTTCCTTGTTTACTACCAATGATAACAATAAATAATTATAAAGAATCTGGCGACATGTTGGGTAAATTACAAGAAGGCCTATGATTCAGTGCCACATACATGGCTCATGAGTTTGCTGGATTTCCTGACGTCATGTATGGGGCAGTGAAGGACGGTCCTTGACAATCCAGGATGTCGACAGATTCAGGAAAACAGCGAACCTATAAGGATCGAGCGCGGAATATTTCAGGGCGACAGTCTGAGCCCTCTGTGGTTTTGCTTAGCCCTGAACCCTCTAATTAATCTCCTGGAGGGTTCGAGCCTGGGCTATCGTCATATACTTCATTTAAATGGATTACCAGAAGCTCTTTGCCCCCAACAACTTATGAAGCTACTGAAGGTAACAGAAACCTTCAGTGTCGCCATCAGGATGGAATTTGGTGTCGACAAATGTCATGACAGTCATGCATGTAAAGCGAGGATTATGGTATCCGTGGGAATACAACTACCTATCGGATTCCATGCACCTTAGATCCCTTTCCTCAACCGAAACTTACAAATATTTGGATATGTCGGAAGCACTAGGCATCAATGCTATTGACGTGAAATAGTCATCGCTTCTTTCGTCGCCTGAAAAAAGTACTAAATAGTCTTTTATCAGGCGGGAACAAGGTGCGCGCCTTCAACGGGTGGGTCATGCCGGTCTTGATGTTCTCTCTCAGACAGAACTTGATGACCTAGATAGGCAAGTCCGCACATTGATTACCGCAAAAACAAAAACAATCAACCGATGCACTAAACCTTTCAAATCTATAGCCCAATATATTTGTCTCCATATTTAACAGTAGTCCTACACCAACCGGTAATTGTCCTTGGGTGCACTTACGTAGTGCATACAGGGATAATCATCGGTTGGTGTTACATATCATGATACATATCTAACAAGGCCCCTGCGAGTTGGCTTCGGCCCCTGGCACGCCTTTTAAAGATCCGGGACCCCAGAGTACCGAAATTGTTAAACAAATATAAAATAATATTAATAATAATATATAGTAATAGTATGTCGTTTTTGTGGCGAATAAACACTTTTTCTTTCTTTTTTTCTATCATTGGTAGTCATCAACATCATCATATCAGCCGAAAGACGTCCACTGCTGGACATAGGCCTCCCCCAAGCGTCGCCACTTTAACCGGTCCCGTGCATCTCGCAACCAACGGATCTTCCGGTTCGCGGTCGCCACTTCAGAACCTTTTTTTATTTTTGTATCCTATTGGCTCGCGCTTGACCCCAACCTCACCTGATGGTAAGCGATGATGTGGTCGAGTGTGAAACACGCTTGCCTAGAAATAACCTATTCACTCTTGACTTAAAGACCCATCCCTTTCTGCCCCATCGGCCATTCGTTCTGCGAGCAATGTGCATTGCCCACTGCCAGTTACGTTTGGCAATTCTTCGGGCTTTGTTGGTAACCCTGATTCTCTTGCGGATCTCTACATTTCTGATTCGATCACGCAAGGAAACTCCGAGCACAGCCCTCTCCATTGCCCTTTGAATGACTGAAAGCTTTCTGATGAGGCCCATTGTAAGCAACCACGTCTCAGAGCCATATGTCATCACTGGCAACACACACTGGTGGACTTTCGTATTGATACACTGTGGTAAGTTGGACGAGAAGATACCGCGCAACTTCCCGAACGCTACCCAGCCGAGTCGAATTCGAAGTTGGCCCTACTAAACTGGATCGTTTGTCCCAGGTAGACATAGTCGCCCACAACTTCGAGTGTAGAGTCTCCGACCTTGATAGGAGTGGGTGTAACATGGGCATTCAGCATCCCCTTGGTTTTGTCCATGTTCATTGGTAGTAACAAGGGAAAATTATAATTACTCTTCTAACAACTTACTACTGCAGTAGTAAGAAAGGGAATCAAATTTACAGTATTATTACTGGTAGTATAAGATTGGTAGTAACACGGGCGACAAAGGCGAACGTCATAGTCATGTGCCAGCGCCAGGTGCACAGGTTTTGTGCTAAGAATATGATATTCTTTACCCCCAGTCATTTTCTTTAATCGCAACAGTTATCATCCCAACTATAAAAACTTTCTACTCTCCTCCGGGTACATTTATGCTTCAAATCCCCTCTTTCGTTTTGACTAGATAAGGACAAATGATGACGTCACTTCTAAAATATTGAATATCGTATACCACGTTTTGGACAAGATTGAGCTCAAACGCGAAAGCTGGTAACTGTCAAAATTAATCAAAGAAGGCAGAAGAATTTTGTCTTCCATGTTTCTTTAAAAGCTAATAAATGACCTTGCTTTACGAGATATACTTACTTAGCTGTAAGTAGCTACTGATTTAATATGTAGTAAGAATCTTTATATAAATTATCTTATTATTATCTTTATTTGAAGATTACTTGCTTGAGCTTTTTGTTAGAGCTTTACCTACAAATACCATAACAATACAACCTTTTTCTATAGTATTTACAATTTTCATCAGATATTATAACTTTACTTTTATATTCTTTGAAAGCAATTGATGAGGTCAACAAAGGATCCCAAAAGATGCGTGTTCTATCTGGATGTAACACATTGAAGATATTCAAAGATTTCTAGATAATAAAAGTTCCATAGTTATCGCTCATTTATAGCTCAGGTTCCCGCTATAAATAACCTTGCCTGACCTGAAATGGGACTGCAGATTGAATGCCAGTGTAAATTTGAATTTTAAAATTCAGTGATTATTATCCATTGAAATAAGTGAAAAACACTTTTCAGTGGCATCTTGGACAGCTTTTGAAAGTAGTTTTCTGGGTAGACTTTATGAGAGTCCTTTATGTGAAATGGAATTTAAAATTCTAGTGACTAAAATATCGCTTTATTTGGTAAGCAAGCATTTGAAAATGTTTGCTTTTCTTCTTTTTCATTTGGAAGTAGAAATATAATATTGGAAAACTATTACTTAGTTTTTAGGCGATTCGCACACTGTACCGCATTAAGCAGAGTGCGTGTTCTTACGATGCTTGAAAGTATCTCTCTTTGCATTGAAGACACGCGTAGTGCAACACACAGAAAACGCATTCACGCGCAGTGTCCTAACTTCGTTGCCACGCACTCCGCAGCGTATAGCGGGGCAGTGTGTGAATCGCCTTAGGGTTCCTTTCCTCAAAAGAAAAAATGGAATCCTTATACTTCGTTGTCTGTCTGTCAGTGTGCCAAGACCTTTTCTTCTGGAACGCCAAGAACTATTAAGTTGAAATTACTCGTAATATCATATTATTATACTTAGGTTTGCAATCTCTTGGAGCAGCGAAAAAATCGAACTTCTAAATCAACGCAATCAAAAGACACGGCCGTTTATGTCGCATATTTGAAGAATAGCAAGGTAATCAAAACCTACACGTAAACCTACTTCCCATTGACCCAGAATCACAAAATTTGGCAAGAAGCAATAGATAAAGTTCAAAAAACCGTAAATTTGTAGCTACATATAAACAGAAGGATTACTAACTTATTTACATTTGGTAAACTAACTGCTACGTATGTCTTTGTATGGGGTTAACAAATTTGCAACGGCAAAGTTAATTTGTCGCTCAATCCAATTTATCCTTTCGTCAATGTTCAGAGCTTTCATTGTATAAGAACTTCAGTAATATTATCTTATTATTTTGTCGAATGTGCTGTGTGTACGGAAGCCTAAGTGAGCGAGTCCGACTCGCATTTGCGCGGTTTTTGCTGGATAAGTTCTAGTAATATTAATTTAAAACAAGAACCAACTGTTTTTGTGTTTCAAAATATTTTTATCAATCGGGTGTATCTGACTCACAGACTCGGACCGTTTTATTTAGTTAGTTGTTTGGTTTTTTTCTCTCTATCATTCATTAAAAATTAAATCATTCATTATTTAGTTGTTAAATGCCCGTTTTATATTGTTTTTCAATTATGAAACGCGAAAGTTTTAAAGTTAATCATTGAATTGAAATGTCTATTACCATATACAGGGTGTTTAATTTAACTGAGACAGTAAAGGGAAAACCAAATCCATAAAAGATCCGGAGAAACTGTACAACTTTTTACTTTAATAAATCCCATAGCTCACGTACCTTTGTTCTAATTAAAACTCTATTTCGTTTCATTTAAACATTCCCAGAACGAAATATTCAGTTCAGAATCCGTATGTGTCGAACTAAATACTTTCGTTAGCTTTTTTACTTTTGTTTCATTTTTATTCTCTTTGATTGCTTTGATGCATCAACATTTAATTATTATATCCCAGTGCAAAGAAAACATGTATTTTTTGGGAGTTCCTTTGTGCGGTCCGTTTGAATTATGAACAATATTTATGATTAGTGCATAGAACACAAAATTGGTTTTATGGTCTCTTCAAATCATTTAATTTGTCACATGTGTTTGAGGAACCAACCCGAACAACTGTGGCTACTGCTACATTTATTGATAATGTTTTTTGGTGCTGCGACTACTTAAACAAAGCCATTATGAATTGTCTGCCTTTAGATCATAGTGGGCTACTGGTAACATTTGAGTCCAACATACCAATACAACAAGTGCAGATTCAATCCAGACCAATAACATCAGGTAAATTAAATAAATTTAACAGCACTTTAATTGGTAAGTTAAGTCATCAGAACCTCACAGTGAACGATGGTAACATTTTATACAAAAAAGTTTTCTCAGTTGTTCAAACAGAATTCAATAATACTTTTAAAAAGAAAACTTAAACTATATGCCCTAAGTTTTTATTCAGTGACTGGGCGAATAAAGGAATCAGGAAAAGTAGAAAAAGACTTTACGAGCTGTATGGCCTTAAGCCTTACATTAACACATAGACTTTTAATAAGTATGTTGGTACTTAAGATTTTTTTTAAATACGTGTAAACTAGCTAAGGCTTTAGATTACATTAGCAATAAGCTTTACATTAGCAATAAGGTTAAATTCGCAGAAAATAAAATTAAGACGGTTTGAAAAATTATAAACAATGAAACAAAAAGCAAATGAAATAATACTGATAACACGCTTGAGAAATACGCTTACATGGACTTATTAGAAATAACAAAGAAGTTGCTCAAGAATTTGTAAATTTCTTTACCAGCATCCCAATTAAAACTACTGAACCCTTAAACTCTTCGCCGTCACTCGCTTATGGTTTATTACACGCTAACGTTTCAGCCTGCCCGACTGAATTTAACTTTTCACATATAAACCCAATAACAGTAATAAAAGCCTCTAAGCAAATAAAGACAAAACTGGCCGAAGATCTATGGGTAATGGTAGTGGTGGTAGATCTATGGTCCATTAAAGTTTGTACCTCCATTATTCAAACTATAGCGACGTACTAAGCTTTAATTCTTAATTTGTGTGTAGATCAAGAAGTCTTTCCGGATCTAATAAAAACTAGTAAGGTTATACCACTTTTTAAATCCCGGGAACAGTAAAGAAACAAACAATTATAGACCAGTATCTGTGTTGCCGGTTTTCAGCAAGGTATTTGAAAAGATAATGCTAAATCAAATGCTCATTTATTTTAATACGAATAACATCCTACACGAAAAACAGTAAGGTTTCACCAAAGGACGTTGTACAACCGACGCTGGTCACAAGCTGGTGGAGGAGGGACAAGATACCATGGGTATCTTCTGCGACCTGTCGAAGGCGTTTGATTGCGTTGATCATGAAACATTGCTTTTGAAACTTGAGCATTACGGGCTAGGCCAATCAGCATTAAGTTTAGTAAAATCCTATTTGAATGATAGACAGCAATTAGTTCAAATAAACGGTGTGAATTCGTCGGGGTTTAACGTGAAAATGGGGGTACCACATGGCATAATTTCAGGTCCTTTCTTATTTTTAGTATATACATTAACGATTTACCCCATCTATTGAAAAACAAACTAAACATGGTGTTATTTGCTGATGACACTTCTTTGATTTTTAAGATAAATAGACGTACGAGTAACGTTGCCGAAGTGAATAATGCATTGCAGCAAGTTCTAAATTGGTTCACTGCTAATGATTTAGTTTTAAATGCTAAAAAACTAAGTGTGTAAAATTTGCCTTGCCGAATGTCAAAAGTTATGATTGTCACATTATATTTAACAACGAGAAGCTAGTAAGACTTCGTCGACAAAACGGTTTTCCTGGGGATCACGCTAGACTCAAGGTTACAATGGGGTCCTCATTTAATATCACTTGCGGGGCGGTTAAGTTCGTCAGCTTATGCTGTTAGAAAAATTCGTCAATTTACTGATGTAGATACCGCGAGGCTGGTCTAATTTAGTTACTTTCATAGCATAATGTCTTACGGTATATTACTATGGGGAAGGGCTGCAGACATTCAGTTATTTTTTTCTGCAACAACGAGCCATCAGAGCGATATACAATCTTTACCGGCGCGATTATCTAAGGGAACTGTTTAAGGACATTAACATCATGATGGTACCTTGTCAATATATTTACGAAAACATCATGTACGTTAGAAAGAATTTATACATATTTTTAGTGAAAACAGCGATAGACATAGTTATGTTACTAGAAATAGGGACCAATTAATTCAACCAGGTTTTAGGCTGGCTACAGTAGCGTCATCTTATATGGGGTACTGTATAAAGTATTGTAACATACAATAAAATACCGCCCCACATTCTAGAACTGAATGAAGCGAAATTCAAAACTTGTATAAAACGCACACTATGTGTAGGCAGGCATATTATAGGTTGGGGGATTACATCGCTGATAAAAATGCTTGGCCCAACACTAGTCCAGCTCCACAGCCACTAGGGCACAAAAACAAGTGATAAGCAGAAAAGTTCCGAAGAATTGTTGGACCTGCTGGAGACTGTATGAATATATTTGTGTTGTATAAACTCAATTTATTTTTGTATTATATAACTGCACAGCACATATGTGAGTACTATGTACCAACTGTAAATCTGCCATGTACCTATGTGTCGTTCGTTGACTTCAGTGTGCCCTGGCAGTTGAGTGTTTCATGCTCTCTCTAATGTCTTTCTGGTGGTGGCACATTTGTTGGATCATTCGGTTCCCTATATAATGGTTGAGCTGAGTGGTGCCGATCCATGGGTCATTTTCGTGATCGGGCGCCATCAGTTGGGATTGTTCATAACTTAGCTGCCGCCGCCTGTTTTTAATTACCTATTTATTGTATTTTTAATTGGTTGTTTTACTCTAGACGCTTTTAAGTGCGTTTTATTTTACGTTGTTCTTACATATATGTATTTTTCCAACAAGATTATAGTAAACAACATTTTTTTTTTCAAAAGAGTAAGTGTGGAGTTTCTTGTCCGTTCTTCTCCATAACAAGCTACATTTCCAAATGGACGGTAGGATCAATTATTATTACATTTAATTATTTTTTTTGACGTTCGAAAGTGCCGCTCAATGGCCTAATTGAATAAAGAAATTTCGATTTTGATTTTGGTGGGGACTGGAAGTGCCGATTACTTATTATATTTGTGGACATGCAATGTGAATTAAGCACAAGTTTCGACGACATACAGAAAGTCAAAATTGTCACGGGCATTCAATTAGTATGAGTAAACTGTGACACTAAATATCTTTATACCCTTATTCATAAAACTACATAGTCTATGTTTAAATCTATAGAAAATTTTAATTAAAAAAAACTGCTAATCAGCTGCTAAACAGTGTCGTTTTTTTATAATGAACGATGATTGTTGAAGTCTTTTTTTTTGCATGTAGGCTGCTTTTTTTCAGCTCATGCATACTGCACTACCACGGGTAGATAGTGCAGTTATGCGGGACTCCAACTCACTAAAACTACACGGTGTCCTCCTTTGCTGCTCATGGCGGGAACACGGGCATGCAGTAGCACAAGCAGCCGTGAACCCGTCACATCAGTCACTCACACTTACTGGCACGGTAGGCTTGTCTAGAAAGTTTTGACAATGTCTTGTCTAGCAGTGGCCACCTAAGCTTCTCAATGTTCTGTAGATATCGGTAGATCGTCTTTTGTTTTTATAACATTTGTGTTTTTTTACGCCCTTGATTGCATGACACCATTGACACCGTGTTTTCAATTATTTATTTGAAATTATTTTTATTTTGTTTTCGATGTAGGATTTTCTTTGAATTTTGGATTTGTAAGATATATTAAATAAATGTTTATTTCAATAACTTAAGAATACTATTACATTCGGTTTTTAGGGAATTTCCTTTTAAGTAAGAAATATACTTGTGTTAGGAAGTTCCGCTCTTCCAAAAGTTACAACTTTTATAGGCTATTGAATAGACATTTCATTACAATAGGTATTAGAAAACAAAAAGAAAAAGTGATATAAATCAAAATATAAAGTAAAACTTGAACAAAGTAGGTAATGATTAATTAAAGACGCGCTGTAGTGTGAAGGTGTGTAATGATGTGTGTGAGTGTGAGTGTATGTGTTTAATGATAGTAGGTATAGGGTTTGTAAATAGTAGTGGAAAGTTATGTGTTAGTGAGGAAGAGTAGTCTCAGTTTATAAAAATCGATTATTATTAATATTTACGAACTTATAGTTTGGACTATATTCTCAATTTCGTCATAAGTTTTTGTCTTTAGCCATTTAGTCATAGCAATTTTACAGTCTCGATACGAAAGTGGATAAACATTTAATTCCTTATTTTTCAAGTTATATAAGTGAGAAGATTGCCTGGCGTACTGTCTCTTAGCAAAAGTTGATTTAACAGGAACACTGGGGATCATGTATTTCCTTCTCCTTTGTCGAGTATCGACTCGACAAAGGAGAAGGAATCATCGACCCATCGGGGTCGTGTGTTTTTTTAAAATAATGTTGAGCACATAAAGTTTTCGAACCGTAAGAACATCAGAAGTTAGGTAAAGAGTTTCAGTTGGGAACCTAAAGGGCTTGAATAGCATAACTTTTAATAGTGATCTCTGAGCTCTTTCTAGTTCTAAGTATTTAGTTTTAGTTGCTTCACCCCAAACTGGTAAACAATACGTTAGTACCGACTGTGCCAGTGACGTGTAAATTTGTAACAGAAGGTTTTTAGTAGTCACGTAACGCAATGTTTTAAATGTCCAGATAAGTTTGCGAATTCTTTTCATTATCAATTCAGTATGCAAATGCCAAGATAAATGGTCGATCATTATACCTAAATATTTGGTATATTGGACTTTTTAAATTTCTATGCAAGGGCAAGCAAAGCTAGAGTTTGAGGGGGTCAGGCAATTGTGAATTTTTATTTTGAAGTCAGTTGAAGGTTGCGAAAGGTTATATTTAGAGAAGCAAATGAAGGTAGTTTTAGATAAGTTCAGGGTCAAAAGATTTTGGTCGAGCCATGATGCTATCCTAGACAGGCCGGACTCGACAGATTTCTGTACCTTTTTCCAAGTTGTGTCGCTAAATACTATGGCAGTATCATCTGCGTATGAGTAGATGTGACCTCCTTCTATGTTCATATTACAGAGGCTGTTTATATAAATTAAGAAAAGAGTGGGGCCAAGCACGCTTCCCTGTCCAACGCCGTAAGTAGTAGTTTCATCTAATTTAATAGTGTCACCAATTTTAACTTTTTGTTTCCGCCCACATAGATAGTCCCTGAAAAAAGCAAGCGGCTGACCTCTTATGCCATTGCTTTCCAACACGACCAGAAGAGTGGAGACAGAGACAGTGTCGAACGCTTTTTTGAGGTCAAGGAAGACGGTGAGGCACTTGTCTCCACTGTCTACTTTACTGGTTACAGTGGAGGCAAGAGCCAAGGCTGCATCTTCTGTTGACATTCCTCGCCGGAAGCCAAACTGATTGGGTGACAATAATTTGTTTTTATTAAGATAATTTATTTGGCGTGAGTTTATTAGTCTTTCTAAGATTTTGGATATAGATGGTAATACTGATATGGGTCTGTAGTTCGATGGGTCTGCCTTGTCTCCACTCTTATGCACTGGTGTTATTAAAGCAAGCTTCAGAGCTGTTGGAAACGTTGCATGGTCAAAGCACAAATTTGCCAAATGAGTAATAATTGGAACAATTAGTCCATGGGAAGCCTTTAGGAAGTTAACCGGGACACCATCCCACCCAGGGGCGCTATCAGACTTTAGGGTCATTAGAGTGTTATAAACCTCTTTATGGTCAGTTGGGAGAGTTACGAATGAAGATGAAGGGGGGTTGTCATTCGCGCCAGGATGAAGAGCGTGTGCTCTAGAGGTGTTCGAAATGATTTTATTGGCGAGAACATTGCCTATGCTGGAGAAATGTTCATTTACTGCATTTGCAGACTCCTGTGGAGTTGGTTTTAGATGTAAAAGCTCTGTGTTAGGTGTTTTATTAGGTTTCCGTTGAGTTATAGTGTTAATTGTGTCCCATAGTTTTTTAGGATGAGCTAAAAAAATATGGGATGGAAAAAAAAAAAACTATGGCTGATCTGAGCTTTGGTTAAGCGCTCCCTATCATAAGTTTGCTTTTGTTTTTTGATGATATAGTTACAATAATTACGGTATCTTCTGTATGTGACTCTTAATATTTCGTTATACTGATCTGTCTTAAGTCTTATTTGCATGTGATTCCTATTTCGAATGCATCTAAGTAAGCCAACGGTCATCCATGGTTTAAGCAGCCTATGTTTCACAGGAATTATTTTAGTCACAGTACTGGAAATAAGGCTTGTTTGTAATATATTTATAAGGGAATCGGTAAGTATATTAGGGTCATCTAGGTCTAAAAGATTTTGAAGGTTACTTTGTTTTAAATATTCCAGTGCATTCTCCATATTTACGGTAGTTTTTGTGATAGTGCTCTTATGTTTATATTCCTGGTTAGATAGTTTTAAGAGAGTCATAAAGTGATCGGTTATAGTAGTATTGATAATAGCTATAGTTCCAGTTTTGCGTGATGATTTTAACTTTAGGATAAAATGGTCAAGGCAGTTTTTCCCTCTGGTAGGCAGTGTGTGACCTGGCAGCAACCCGTGCATTGACAGCATGTTTAAATAACTTAACCTTCTTGAGCGATCAACAGCTTGCTCGTCTTGATTACATATTAAATTAATATTTATATCGCCAGTGATTATTATGTTTTTATTAGCTTTAATTGTAGTAATGTGTTGATTATGGGAGAAAATAAACTCATCGGTATTTGACGTAGAGGGCGATCGGTAGATTGCTAAAATAATTAAGTCAGGGTTGATGCTGATTTGTAAACAGGATGCTTGTGAAAGTATCACTTCATTTACTATAGCGCTGTGTGTATTTTTAATGTAAGTGACCACTCCGTCTGCTTTATTTAAATGGTTTGTCGTTTGGTAGGATGAGTAGTTGTGTATTTTTGGTATTAATTTGTTAGGGTTTAATCTGCACTCGCTGAGTATTATTATGTCAATTTTAATTTCTAAATTTGCTAATTTAAGTTGAAGGTCATTGAAGTTGGAATAAATACTTCTTATATTTTGAGACACAATTGTGATATCTGCTGGTTTCACTCTTAATAATTTGGTGACTTCTTGAGGTGAACATTCATAAGCTTGGGCAATCTCTGTATTATCAATTTTATTCAATACTTGGAGGGTGTTATTCATAACTAAAATTGTTAGAAAGGTATATGTATATAATTAAATTACGTCTGGGTGTGTGAGTGATGTGAAAGGTTATTGTGTATATAATGTGAGTGCAGTGAGAGGTAATGATACTTATTTTACACTTAAAGATTGAATTTCTGTATGTGTGAGTTAGATGTGTGAATGGGCGCAGTTTTTTTACATAACTAAATATAATTAAACAAAGCAATTTATGAGTTTTTTTACAGCAACTGAGGTTCTTAAATAATAAGTAGACACAAACAGTCAAACGCAACCACCGCAGCAAGAAAACACCATCCAGTCATTTCTGCTGCATTAATTGGTGAACCTGCGATTCGCTTTTTATAATTATAGTGTGCGAATTTTCGTCTTTCATGACGTAAAATTTGCCGTAAGCAGTCCAGCAAAACTTGTACTCTCTGGTTTTTGTCAGATCTCTGGCTAGAAAATACAATCTTGAACCCATTGTGGTTAACTGTTCTGACACAAAAATTGGGGTATTCTCATCTGATTTAAAACCTAAATGTTTAGCGCAGATTTTTTCTGTGTTTTTCCTATTGAATACTTTCGTTTTCTTAAGGAATTCCGTTTTAAGAAGTGTTGAGCGCATTTCCAGTATAATTGTACTGTTTTTAGTGTTCGACCGTTTATTCTGTACTCGATATATGTCTGTAATATCCCTTGTCACTATACTACAATCAATGGAGTTCGATAAACAAGTAACCATTTTTATTAAGTCGTCTTTCCTTTCATTTGCAACTTTAGGTACATTTTTTATCTCCAGATTGGCCTTGCTTATACTGGATTATTGTTGGCATATCATATACTAACGAGTTCGGAGATTTGAGCCTTATATTTTTGAAAGACAACGTTCTTATAGGCAGATTTTCCTCGTTTTATATCTGAGCGTGTTTTATATTTAACAACTACGGTGCCTGGTATTGTACTAGAATCTTTCTTGGTGATTAATCCGATCAGACGGACGGATAGTGATGCTGTAATTTGAAATATTGTAAATGGTTGTTTATAAATCCAATAAACAGTTTGAAAATAGTATATAAATAGAAACGGTGAAGCACTATTTCCTCATTTATTAAGAAACTAGCTTCTGCCAGCGGCTTCGCCCTCGTGAAATTCTAAAATTATACCGAGGGGACATTATTCCCGGGATAAAAAGTATCCTATGAGCTATTGAATATAATCTATAATATCTCGTCCTAAATTTCATCCAGATCTATGCAGGCGTTTGAGCTTGAAGAAGTAACAAACATACAAACACACACACACTCACAAACTTTTGCCTTAATAATATTAGTGTTATATTACTGTGACTGCAAAAACAAATGTAGCGACATACGTGTCCCAGATAGATGTATGACATATTCCAAAAAACTTAAGATTTTAGCCTTTCCTGCCCTTTACATCCTTGAGGTCGCTACATTCGTAAACAACAATGGGGGAAAGTTTGCTAACCTACATTCTCGTCGACATGCCGACAAAATACCCCTACAATCTAAAAGTTTCTTCGGAATGTCTTCACGAATTTGTAATAAACTTCCTAAGCAAATAAAAGAAATTGAAAATATTAAACTTTTTAAGAAAATTTAAATGACTTCTTGGTAAATAGACTATAATAGACAGTACATGAATTTTTGTCCGAAAGATTCGTGATGAGTTAGTGCCAAACTGTTTTTTATGTTTCGATACGAAACATATCTCTATTTCAATTGAAATGTATATTTAAATTAACATATTTCACATAAACATTGGTCTCAGATAATATTTTGTTCAAACTATTGTATGCCTTACATGCTGGAGCAGTGCAAACGCACACCAAAATAACTCAATAACAACCCTGTAACCACTGCCTTAAAATAAAGATCTTTGACTTTGAATTTGACTTTGACATTTATGACGACACATCTGAACTAAAAATCACAAATTTAATCATATACAACAGTCCGACAATAACCCAGATCAGACACAACACCCGTCTGGTCGGAGCAGCCTTAATTTTTCGATGGAGTTTGCTGGACGTTACACCCTATTCCGCATACCTCCATACACACACAGATCGAAATTAAACACTAAGCCAAAATCTACATTCGAGGAACTACTAATACTAGTATGTACTATTTGTTACCTTCAATTCGTTTCTAATCCTCACACAGATCTTAACACAACACCATATCCACTTAGTGCCGCGCAAAACAACATTATACATTAACGCAAATACAACTTGTATACAACGTATACTAATGCAAGTTGTATACAACATACTCTAAGACAAGTTGTAAGATGTATCGCATAACATCGCCCTACTAATGGCGGTGCAATGTCTAATTATCAATCAAGTATAATATTAATCATTTAATCTGTACTACTAACTTGTTGAAGACTAGGATAGTAATTTATTACCGACAATACAAGTTATGCTGATTTTCAGGGAGAGAGAAGAGTTAAAGAGATTGCGTGAATGGTAAACATTTGTGATTTTATAAATCACTAGCTTCTGCCACCGGCTTTGCCCGCGTGAAGATTGTTTTATAATTCCAAAGGAACATTAGCCAGAGATAAAAGCATATGTGCTATTCCAGACTATAATCTATCTCTGAGCCACGTTTTTTCAGCCAGTAGTTTAGCCGTTCTAGCGTGATTGAGTAACATACATCCATCCATCCAAACTTTCGCAAATATAATATTACTAGCTGCCGTCCACGTGGTATTAGTACTTCTCCCAATATCTTTATGAATTATATAGCCTATGTGATATTCTGATGTATGACCTATATGTCTGTAAAGTTTCATCAAAATCCGTTAAGTAGTTTTCAATCCGTGTTAGCAAATCCTGCAATTATTAAATCTAAGTTTATCATAAATAGTCTTAAGATGTGTGTGTAACTAGGTGAATGTTTAGATGGGGATGACATAACCTGTTGTTAGTTTTTCTCCTATCGCAGGATAGGAGAAATGAAAAGAAATGGTGTGAGCGGAAGAAAATAGTAAGAGTATGCAAAGTCTACAAATAATATTATTGTTCCAACAATAACAGAAACATGTATGTATATATACCGATAGATATTAGATATCAAAACAAACATACATTCGAGTGGATATCCAGTTTTGTATCAAATCAAATGGAAAACCCATTCGAATGTAAAGCGAAGTGAACAGTTTTGCGCCGTTGCTCATGAAAAACCTTGCGATGTGCATTTTTTTATGTGTTTCGTATATTTTGATACTGTGTCAGAACATTGGGCGTAGAAATAAACGAATAATTAATTAATGAGAAAAAGTTTGTAGAAAACATGTGTTACTTTCTGAATGAAGGAATACCAAAGAAGGGTTGCATGGACTTTGTGAAAGATGATAATGTCTAGGTAGAGGTAAGGTGACTACCTCTGAAACCGTCGCGGTCCGTAAGATTTAAAGCCGCTTCCTCGAAAATAAAATCGAAACGATAAAAAACAAGGGATAACCAAAATTTTTGTTTTATATTGGTACAATCTTTACGCACTTTTATACATTTCATAATCAAAAAACCGGTCAAGTGCGAGTCGGAATCGCGCACGAAGGGTTTCGTACCATTATCGCATAAAACGGCTAAAATACACCTTTGTTGTATGGGAGCCCCACTTAAATATATAAAATAAAAATTCATACACCATTAAGACTGACCACACCGAAGACAACCGAAAAATTGGAAAATAGCTACTTACATAATACTTCGGCTGCAGAATCTATTTATATAACACCAACAACAAATACAAAACAGGACATTGAGCCTGAAGCTAACAAACAGCAGCAGCTTATAATTGGCAACAACTCAAGTATACCTGTAACTTATCAAATAGAAAGTAATAAAAACAAAGTTGTTATATTAGCAGATCATCAGGGTTGGAAAATACGAGAACTATTGCAGGAATTAATTGGCTCAGGCTACAGTGTGACCAGTTTCTGGAAATCAGGAGCAAGAATGGAAGAGATACTAAAATCTCAAAACGAAGCTGTATCAAAACTAACAATGAGTGACTATGTAATAATTATCGGTGGCACTAATGACTGTAATCCCCATGAATTTAAATTTAGTGCAGCGAATTGGTGTAAAACTATGAGTAATACAAATATAATTATAACTGAAATACCCTACAACAGATACTTAAATGAAGAAAAATTAAATTACGAACTCAGATTTATATGTAAGTCTTCTACAAACGTATCGTTTTTGGATGTAAATTATAGGCCAACTCTCCCTCGCGGTATATATTTCCCTATAAACCTGAGTCGTTTATTCTTAAGACATATCTTAAACATTGGCAACAAGCGTAAATATTTGAATTACCAGCTACAGTTGCAAGCTCAACATGAAATTAAATGCCACAAAAGTACACAGACAGATAGCTTTTGTGACCACAAGTTAGCAGATATACCTAACCCCAAGGAACCTGAATTATCGGATGATTTTTTTCGAGTATAAATCAATTAATATCTTGCACCAAAATGTAAACGGTCTGCTGAGTAAAATGGATCTTTTAAGTGTCAATGTAGATGCATTAATAGATAAAAAGCTAAATGTAGATATTATCTGTATTACTGAACACAACATGACTCATTCAGACACATCACTTATTAATATACCATCCTTCACACTTGCATCTTCCTGTTTTAGGAAAAACAGACACGGAGGTTCATGTATATTGGCTCGACATGGTTATAAATTCAAAGTTTTGGATGAAATTGCAAAGCACTCACTTTTAAATATCATTGAGTGCAGTGCCATAGAGCTTTTAGATCAAAAATTAATAGTTATATGTATTTATAGACCTCTAAAACACAATTTGGAAGATATCGAATTTTTTTTTGGTAAATTAAACGATATTTTGAGTCAATTGTGCTACAAATCAAAAAAACTAGTAGTATGTGGTGACATAAACATAGATATACTTAAAAATAATAAAATTACTACTGCATACAAAAGCATTCCAGCGGCATTTAACTTAAAGTTGGCCGTAAATTTGCCAACCCGCTTGATAAGCAAAACTTGTATTGATCACGTGATGCACAACTCGAAGGGATGTAAGTGTGAAATATTAGACTTAGGCCTCTCAGATCACACAGCCCAATTGGTTATTTGCCCAGTTAAATTTAATGCCAGAATTGACTATTGGTTTATAGAAAAGCGAGACTATTGTTTGGAAAATATGGTAAAGTTTAAAAATTATCTTAGTTCTCTTAAATTTGTAGAAGTTTACCAAAACAATGATGCCGAAAGTGCATTTCATGATTTTCATGAACTTTTCTGTCTCCTCGATAATTTATGTTTTCCCAAAATAAAAATCAAACAGTCATTTCAAAGGCGGCCAAAATGGATGAGTAAAGGTTTAAAAACTTGCTCTAAGCGAAAACGAGTTCTACTGTGGCAATATAGGCAAACAAAGTCTGTCGAAGACAAAAATAAATTTAAAATGTACTCGTCTAGACTTAACAGAATCATTAAACAAACACAAAAGTCTCAAAATAATTATCACATAAACACTGCCTATAAAAAATCTAAAGCTAGCTGGAGTATCATTAACAAGAGCAAGATGAACATTCCAAAGAATTACATCTCGGAAATAAATGTTGAGGGGAAAATGATTAAAAACCCCATTGATATCGCTCACAATTTTAACAAGTATTTTATTGACCAAGTCAGGCCTTTGAAACCAATTAATAACAGTAGTAATAGCAACCCACATAAACCTACATTTACACAAAATAATTCAATATTTATAAATCCAATTGCACCGTTTGACATCCACAGAATCATACAATCGCTCAAAAATACAAACAGCACCGGCTTTGATGGCATAACTACTAAAATAGTGAAATACGTAAGCACTGTAATAAGTCCAGTTCTTAGTCATATTTTCAATCTATGCATTGAGCATGGTCACTTCCCTAGTATTTTAAAAACAACTATTGTCAAGCCATTCTTTAAAAAAGGTGATAAAGGCGTTATGTCATGTTACAGACCAATTTCCCTAATACCGGTATACTACAAAGTTCTTGAAAAAATAATTTATAATAGCTTATACCAGTTCCTAGAAAAGTTTAATATTTTAGTCGATGAACAGATGGGTTTTAGGAAAAACAAAAATATTAATAAAGCAATTTATAACTTTCTTGAAAAAGTGACCAGAAGTGTTGATAAGGGGCTACCAGTTTGTGCATTATACATGGATTTAACCAAAGCGTTCGACTATGTGGACCATAAAATACTAAAAAACAAGCTTTATGCGTATGGCATACGTGGCAGCGCCTTAGATCTAATTATGTCATATTTAAGTAATAGGAAACAAGCCACGTTAGTAACGAAATTCTGCTCTATAAAAAAGCAAGAAATTGACCATGCTTCAGACTACGTAGAAGTGATATATGGCGTGCCACAGGGCAGTGTCCTCGGGCCCCTATTGTTCTTAATTTACATTAATGATTTGCCGAAAACTGTGGACTTTCCGATGATTCTTTTTGCAGATGATAGTACAGCCATATTTTGTAACAAAGATTATGCTTCATTGGAAAATGACATTAACACCACATTGGTTCGCATTGTCGATTGGTTAAAGACAAACAATCTTCTAATTAATTTACAGAAAACTAATTTAATGATGTTCAGAAACAGGACTAAACCACCCACAGACTTAAACATACATTATGATGGTACAAAAATTAATGAAGTTGATGTAACAAAATTCTTAGGTTTGAATGTGGATTGTAATTTAAATTGGAAATCACATGTAGAATCTGTTTGCTTAAAATTGAATAGATATTCCTATATGTTATACATGCTCACAAAAATTGTAAATATATCCACGGTAATGACAGCCTACCATGCATATGTGGTATCCACGCTGAGATATGGTTTAATTTTCTGGGGGAACTCGACAGAGTGGGAGTCTGTTTTTAAAGCCCAAAAAAAATGCATACGTTCCATTTGTAGACTTAAGAACACAGATAGCTGTGAACCATATTTTAGAAAACTTAGGATTCTAACTTTACCTAGTCTCTTCATTTATGAGATATCAGTCTTTGTCAAAAGTAATATGCATATGTATGAAAAATTCCGAAGTTGTAGATATAAAAATAAAATTCAGATTGCACCATGCAGAACTTATTTAATGGGCTCCAGTGTTTATTGTATGACATCCAAGATTTTTAATAAATTGCCATGTTGTATTACAGATATTGACAACTTGCACATATTTAAGCGGAAGCTAAAGGAATTTCTAACTGATAAGGCATATTACAGTGTGAAGGAGTATTTAAACGGGAATCCTTATGGCAGATAATATTTATGATAATATTGATGACATACGTACTCTGCTCTCAATTATTATTTAGGTATATAGGACTTTTATTTATTTTATCGACATTAATTTCATTATCTACTCTGACATTTATTAAATTTTGACTATTGGATACTCCTTGACATTAAAAATTAAATGGTTTAATGATTTTGTAATATTTACTGTTATTTGGCTTGATATTAAATATTTATTTTATTTTGATACTAGGTTGTAATTTATGTGTAAGATTTTGCATGCCCTTATGACGGCAGAGCATAGAGAACATAAAAATAAAACTTGTATAACATCTTTACCCCTACCTATATTGGCAAATAAATAAATTTGATTTGATTTGAAATATTTATTTATTCCGTTTGTAGTATTTGTTGTTTTAGCGGCAACAGAAATACATGATCTGTGAAAAAATCAACTGTCTAGCTATCATGGTTCATGAGATACAGCCTGGTGAAAGACAAACAGACAGATAGACAGTCAGATAGACAGACATTCAGATAGATGGACAGTGCAGTCTTAGGTAATAGGGTCCCAATTTTAGCCTTTGGGTACGGAACTCTAAAAACAAGTACAGTCAGAGTACAAGCAAGTAGCTACAGTTTGAACTAAAAAGTTTCAAAATAACGTTTATTTTCTCTATTAGCATAATTTATATCTTGTAAAGTAGTCTTGTTAAAGTAAATACTTCAACAAGACTATAAGTTCCTTTGGGACCTCAAAGAAAATTGTTATTTCTCATTTCAGCGGCTTAATTTAGCAAAACTTCATGTCAAGGATTTTGATTTAAGATCTACTTACTTCCAGACTTGTGAAGGACGAAATAAATATCTAAAAATTACTTGAGGGGAAACTATTAAACAAGTTTACACAAAGGACGCATTTCGATGTAGAAAAATTATGAATTAATACTAGTTTCGCCCGCACTATTGTCGACAATTATCGCACAGAAACGTACTTCCAGAGTTTAAAAAAAATGTGTACAGTCCATCTAGGAATGGTCTACCCATGCGCAAAATTTTATCGCATCCAGACTTCCACATGAAATCTATACTGATATTATAAAGAGGTAAAGTTTGTGAGGTTGTAGGGTGTAATCTCTGGATCTTCTGAACCGATTTTTTAAATTTTTTGACCAGTAGAAAAGCTACATTATTCCTGAGTGTTTGTTTAATCCCGAAAACGGGTCGGGAGCGAAGCCGCGGGGAATAGCAATAAAAATAATAAAGTGGTAATTTATGGTGTACAATAAAGATATGCTTTATTTAATTTTTGCTTAATAAATTAATAATAAATAACGGCTAGTATAAATTATAATATTATTCGTTATAGGATTCACTTATGGCTGTGAAGGTAAGATAGGCAGTCGCTTCATATTAAATAATAGTACTAAGCAGCACAAGCTAGACTGAAAGCTTACCCCGACATATTTGGGAAAAGTAGAAGCAGAGTGACATCATCCATTTCTTCTTCTTTTCGTATGAGGATGTGGCCACCTCTGGTGTCTGTGTTAATAAGCCGGTGTGGTTCCCAGAGAAGGCTTCTGGGAACCCCATAGGCCTCTGACTTGGCTATTTCAAACTTACATAAACTATATAAGTCCAGGTTTCCTCACGATGTTATCCTTCACCGATGCCTGTCACGTCCAAGATAAACTTATAAAGTACATATTATGAATATGAAAAATTCACATTGGTACTTGCCCGGATTTGAAGTAATGACCTCAGGCACGAGAGGCGAGGTCTCAGCCACTGGGCCACCACGATACACATTATACTTATTTTGGCTTAGTAACATGTTGACCGGTTTTATTTAACTTGCCCTGTTTTTTTTAATGTATTTATAAAACTTTATGCAACATACAGGTACATAGGCGGAAATTGTATTGTAACACATTTTGTGTACAAAAAAAAAACTATAAAACAGATCATCACTGTATTTAAAGAAAAAAATAGTTTAGAACCGAGTCGCCTTTTACTTGCAAGTTGCTGCTAACATCCTCTATAGCCGTGGAACAGAACCGAACGCGATCCATGTACTTTTAGTAAATAGTCCTTATAGTCTGTCGAAAAACGCTAGTTACATCGGCACAGTTTCTTTGTATGGGATGAGGCATCTGTATGCTAGAATTATAATATCTGTGTCTATGTTAACGAGGATCACACGCCAGTCAATCTATTTGACACTTGACTTCCTTCAAGGAAAGTTACAGGCTCCACACCCCGATCAAAGTTCCTAAACTTAATACCCGTAGGACGAAACTTTAAAATACCTCAAAGATATTCGAGCCTTAACAGAAACAAAGGCATTGACGTGCCGAAATACTGTTGAGAACTTCGTTACGAAGTTATTTAGCAGTTACATAGAACAAGATTCAGAAATGAGGACATTCGCAGAATTATAACTGGCATAGTCTGAGGAGTTGGCAAACTTAACCATTAAGACCCAGTACTTATTTGTTATATAAGTTGAAGTCATCATCATCATCATATCAGCCGAAAGACATCCACTGCTGTAAGAAGGCCTCCCCCAGGCGTCGCACATTGACCGGTCCCGTGCGCCCCGCATCCAGCAGATCCTCGCAACCTTCACCAGGTCATCGTCCACCTGGTGGGAGGTCTTCCAACGCAACGTCTTCCTGTTTGCGGTCGCCACTCCGGAACTTTTCTGTCCTATCGGCCATTCGTTCTGCGAGCAATGTGACCTGCCTATTGTCACTTAAGTTTGGCAATTTTTTTGGGCAATGTCGGTAACCCTGGTTCTCTTGCGGATCTCTACATTTCTGATTTGATCACGCAAGGACACTTTGAGCATAGCCCTCTCCGTTGCCAGCAATTCGTAACGCAGTAGCCGAAAATGTGCGTGCGGTAGCGAAACTGTAGGCATTTACAATAAGTTCAGCTCAGGAGTTTCAGTTCTACACATTATTTATTCTTTGGCCATTCCTATGAAGTTCGTAAGGCAGGGTCAAGAAGCTCAGGCCCGTACGTGATTTTTGTACGAAACAATGTTTTTGAAAAACTTATAAGAGTTTTAGTTGTTGTGTTAATTTTGTTGCCTGTTAGTGAACTGTTCTTTTCTAGAATATTGAAGAGATTTATGTATATCTACATAATACTACTTCACAGCTAAGTATGTTTATTATATATTTTGCCCGTCCGTCACAGTTCAACTTTCCGGTTGATGTTGGTTTACAAAACTAATACAAGGGTTTTTTATCGGTTACATTTCGGGGAGTGTGCGATGGAACTGCACAATTTGATTACGCCTAGCTTTTTCCATCATCGGACTACAAGACATCCTACCCATACGCACAAAGCGTTTTGCTAATACTTTCATTGTGCGCACAGCTAAGGAGTGGAATTCCCTTACGGAGTCTTTGTTCCCTGATAGCTACAAACTTGGGGTCTTTAAGTCAAGAGTAAATAGGTTATTTCTAAGTAAGCATGCCGCACCGTAGACCACATCATCGCTTAATAACAGGGAAGTTAGTGGTCAAACCCATAAATAAAAAAATATATTTTATATTTTCAGAATTATTTTTAATTCCTAGTTTAGTTGTCCATAAGTTGTCCCTGACATGCATTTGATTAAAATTTAGCTGAGAATCAGCTTACAACGGCACTGAACGAAGCAGCGAGAAATCTATTAAGGATTCCACGCGATGTATTTAAATAATCTTACTGAAGTGTAAGTAAACCTTTTGTGTTGCAAAATAAAATTATATAATGTATCGCTATCTTAAACAGTGCATGCAGCGCCATGTCTTGGTGTAATTTAAGCCAAACCCAAGATAACAAAGCTAAAAGGATAAAATTAACTATTTAGTTTAATAAGAATATTTTTTTATTACATCAAAAGGTTTTGTCTTATTTATGGATAAAAACGAAGAAATGAGATGTTTTTCTTTCAGTAAATGCAGAAAAGAAAACTAATTAACTGTTCTATCTAAGATAACTCAACTAACGACATTCCTCCGAGAAATATGGCTTACAGACTGACTGTAACTCAAACAAATGAAAAATGTGTTAAAGAAAATAAAATTGAATTAAATAGTGGGTGCTTACTTATCTAAAACAAGTAAATAAATGAATAAAAAATGAGATAAAATACATTGCCAGAAATGTCTGCCGTATGTCCGGTACTTTCATTGTATATGAACGTTAGTAATAATGTTACCTATGTATTTTGGTGAATGTAGCTGTTTATACGGAACCCTCTGTGCGCGAGTCAGACGCACACTTGGCCAGTTTTTATCTTATTAGACTGGAAAAACTTAACCTAAATTACATTTTATGCACAGCTTATTATCAAAGCATTCGAGCATCTACTCTACATGCTTTGAATCCTGCAAAAGTACTGTAGCAAATAGAGGAGCCTAAGAGATTACAGCCACCTGCTTGTATACTAAATATCCTCATGCAAGCGGCATGCGAAGCGTTATTACAGCATTGCAATATTCCCTCGGAACTGTACAATAATGTAGAACGGAAGCCTATGCTACTAGACTGAGCTCTTACCTCTATGCCTACTCATAAATGTAGGTTATGCAAGAAAATGTCATAAAGGAATCAAAGGGATCGAAGCGTGTCTGCTACTAGATGAATTATGTAGTTTAAAAAGCATGAAATAAAAACGGTTCGGAGCTTTTTAATTTTTTGTTACTGTACTCGTTTATAGTTCTATAGCATAGTATAATCAGCCTTTTTATGTTCTCGCTGCTGGACACGGGCATCTTTTCTATGAGAGGGAGTGTGCCATAAATGGCCACGCAGGGCCAGTACGGATTGGTTGATATCACATGTCTTCGATTTTTTTGTTCTAGAACATTTCTTTATAATATTTACCATTAGTGTTTTGACAGGAGTGGTGATGAAATAAATTAGGTACACGAAATAATTTGCCTGCCTGGGTTCGAACCTACGACCGACGACTCGTAAGTCGAGACCATAACCACTGAATAGATTACTGATTAGTTTTAATCTAAGGCAAAGTTATAGAAAAACTTATATCTAATTATGAAGGTAGGTGCAACTTCATTAAATTTCAAAGAATTTATATGGCACACATTACTTCGTACTTTGGTTTTAAATACATGATAAAACATCCCTTCTTTTATCTTGTTCCTTCAGAATTCCTGATAAAGGATCTCCTTGGTCACATTGTTCTGAAACATTTTCTGTACAAATTGTCACAACACCATTCTGAAACACAAAAAATAATATAATACACTGAATGTGAGTAAGTAACAAATTGTCTTTGATTCATCAATATCAATACAAACCCCGAAAGTAAAATCAATGGAATCGACATCAAAGAGAAAAAAACTGATTCAGAATCAGTAAGATGCTACAAACCGTGTTTTATTCATAACCAGCGCACCCAGAAGGTCGTGGTTTGCCCTTTTACGGATTACATTACCATAAATCCGTTCTTAACCGTTACCTATAAATAATACATACTGACACACAAAATGTGGTTTAGGTTGTCATAGTCATACAAAAGATATTCCTGAAATATTGTGGCGGGAAAAAAAAACCATTTGCATAATCTTACAATACAATAAGTGAATGTGTAAATCAATTTAGTGAGATAGAGATAATTTTGTACTACAGGTTAATCTGAATCTACCGATAGAATTAAGCAGCATCACTGTTTTGGATTGAATAGAAAATATGTATCTGGTTAAATTAAGCCACTTTAGTTGGAAAATCATCGGCTTTTTCTATAATGGTTTCTAGTGCTGTAGCGATGGTATGGTATCTGATTTCTATTAAAAGAAAAGTCAGGTACTCTTGAAAGCTATACACACACACATTGCTACTTCGCTAAGATTGAAGCTAATTGTCACACAGATAATTATACAGTTCTCGTCGTTTTAAGATTTCGAAGTCACAAATACAATTATCATACAGTTCTTGTTGTTTTATGGCGTCCTAGGGACAATTAGGTGATTACAAATTAATGGTCCTGTCTATACCTTAACCTATCATCTATAATCAACTATTTTTGTTGTCGTTGTATTTAGTATTGTTTATAAATTATAAACAATACCCACATTGTTTATAGTTTTTTTGTAAATATCGTTGTATTGTAATTTGTACCTATGTATAAAAGTCTGAAATAAACGTTTATTTTAATTTTATTTTATAAAAACCTCGACCTTTTTTAACGATTGTGATGTGTGAAAAAAACATTTTGTTTTCTACAGAGAATTTAAATAAAGAATCTGCTGAACGGTTGCTAAACGGCCCAGAGATTTTTATAAATAAACGCCAATATTTCCAACCTGCAATAAAATACTGTCTGTATTGATAGATTAAAAAACTTTCTTAGAAATTGCAAATAAAGTCAAGCACAATGGAATTTTACTATACATCCCTTAATATTCCTTAATGAAAATTACAGGATTAATCCCAAAAATTATGGACTGCAAACTCCTAAGTCGTCGTTATCTCTGTCCTACTTAAAAGGACAATTGATTAATGAAAATTTATTATTGTTTTGTGAAGAATTAATTAACGCGAAGAGCTCCAGGGTCGTGCCTAAACGTTATTTTAAGTTGTGAACTTGTGACAGTTTTCTAAGTTTGGGTTGCGAAGAAGTTGTTTCATGTCACAGAGTAAGAAAAATTACGAAGCCGTTAGTGACTAAAGATCTCAAAGACTCTCTTTTTTTGTATATTGTCTTGCGCTTGACCACTATTTCACTAGTTGGTAAGTGATGATGTGGTCGAAGGTTTAGCACTCTTGACTTAAAGACCCTGAGATTATAGCTATCGGGAAACACAGATTCAGAAAGGAAATCTACTCCTTAGCTGTACGCATAATGAAAGTATTTCCAAAACGTTTAGCGCGTATGGGTGGGATGTCCACCGTGTACCGATGGCGCATCGCCGTACGTCTTGTAGTGCGATGATGAAACGGGTTTAATTCTTTTAGCGATGGCGATTTGGCGATGCAAAATGTAAGGGATTGATCACGTGTTATTACGATAGTGCTTGGCATTTTGACGTTTTGCTATATTAGAGGTAACATACTAAAGCTTTTTGAGTCATATCTTCAGCACAGGAAGCAAATTACAGAAGTCAGTAGGGTAAACATAACTACTCAGCGTGAAGAGTCTCATCGGTCGCAAGAGCGTGAATTCATGTATGGTGTCCCTCAGGGCAGTGTTTTGGGACCTCCCCTGTTTATAATATATATAAATCACTTGCCTTAATCCACAGTGCAGCCGATGAGCTTCTTTGCCGATGATAGTGTAGTGACAATTGAGTGTAAAAATAGAGAGACATATAAATGCGACATTAATAATTCACTGACTGCAATAATAGAATACCTAAATAATAATAACTTAAAAATAAATTTGACTAAGACTAAAATTATGCACTTAAGTCAACGCTCCTTGACATTTTTAAATAATGTTGACATACATTACAATAATAATAACATTGACGAAGTTGATAAAATAAAATTTTTAGGACTAAATATTGACAAAAAATTAAATTGGAAGGCACACGTCGAGACTGTCTGTAAAAAAAATGGTAGCTCAGCGTATGCTCTGTACACACTTGCTGCAGTAATTGGGGTTGATGCTTTGCTCACCGTATACTACGGGCTCGTGGAATCTATATTAAGATACGGCATCATTTTATGGGGGAACTCGACTGACAGGTGCATTCGGTCGATGTTCAAACTTGAAACCATTGAGAGCTGCAAGACTTATTTTAAAAAAATTCAAAATTTTGACATTATCTTGCCTTTATATTTCAGAAAATGCCATCTTCTTGAGAGCTAATCCGCATTTATTTTCTCGCATGGCAGATCAATTTCCTAGAAACAGACGTGACAATACTCAAATTTGTCAACATCCCCCTTCCCTCGGACCGCGCCAGTGAATAGACGTGCGCACTGCTCTCTGTCTAAAATATTGCAAAAATAATAAACAAAAATACAATATTAACTCGCCGAAGTACCAGGATTTCAGATACCGGTGCAAGTGTTATCGCCGTGTGTGAGAGGGATAGAAGGAAGGTGACAAACATAATTGTGACTGTAACTATTATCTTTTGCAAATACACCGGTCGGCAGCTCATTGTTTGTCGTCCAGTTTATCAAGACCCTCATTAACATTTAAACCCACACTGAACGGAGCTCATACTGCTGGTGAGTTTGTTTGACTACGCAAACTGTGGACTTACATAACCAATCTTTGAAATGTCAACACCGAGTACTCCACTGCCTAACAAAGTCCAATCGGAAAATGATATTTCCAAACTTGATCCGGAAAATCCTTTGAATTACGTTGGCAGAAGACAAAAAAGGCCACGAAGCGAAAACGCAGAATCATCAATCGAGTCTACCATCAAGGATGAACTAATGGGCATGCTCACCAACTGGAAAAAAGATCTCGATATTATCCTAAATAAATTGTGCTTGGACATGGCGGAACTTAAACAACAGAACGTCAAGATTCAGTCTACTAATGAAGAGATGGATAAATCTATGAAATTTATGTCTAGCAAATATGAAGAAATGAAAGAAAAGATTCTCGGCATGGAACAAGAACGAAAAGAAAACCGGATCTACATAACAACTTTGGAAAATAAAATTGATGATCTACAAAAAAGGCTTAAGTTCACAGTCATCGAGTTCCGTAACTTACCGGCTCAGATTGAGCAGGAGACACAACAAGATCTGTGTAGACTCGTTAAAAAAACTTGTAATGCATTTGAAACTCATATTGAACCTGCAGACATAAAAGACATTTATAGAATCGCAAGCAAAACAGGTGGATCCACAGTTATAACGGAGTTTACTTCAGTGCTGACTAAAAACAAGATCTTGAACAATGTGAAGTTGTATAATAGAAACCATGTGGACAATAAGCTCTCCACGTCTACTATTGGTTTAACGGGACCTTCTATACCTATCTATATAACTGAGAGCCTAACAAACAAGGACCGAAAACTGTTTGCCATGGCCCGTGACTCAGCCAAGAACCTGAAGTTTAAATATTGCTGGGCTAATAGAGGCCGAATTTACATGCGTAAAGATGATGGAGGTAAGCGCGTGGAGATTAGAAATGAGGCGGACTTATTGGCTCTCAATAAAATATGACTAAATACTATTTCACTACTGTACTTCCCCAATTTTAATTTTGTAAACTGTGTCATAAATGCACGCTTAGCTGAGTGTGTCTCATGCTTTATCTTATCCGTACAATTATTTATTTTTTTAAGCTTACCCTCAGAAGATTATAATATCTCATGTAAACACACGTACACCCTCCATATTCAATTCCTTACCACAATACATTTTGCATTACACTATCAGATATTATTAAAATCAAACTTTACTTACAACTACACAAACTACATTACATTACCGTTGATAGCGTACTATAAAAATTACATTGAATTAGCCCGTATATTATTACCAAATATGTATACTATTATTAAGTATTTTGTTAAAATATTAACTGTGGAAATGTTTTTTCGGGTGTGGCTCAGGTCACTCCCGCCTTATAACCATGGTTTATGCCCCGAGAAATATAACATATATAATTCGCAGCCATAAATGATTTCCTTACTGACTTGGATGGCATCTCCTTCTGTGACGCGCAAACCTGTGACCCTGACGCCTGCACCACTTTATTACCCGTACCAAACACTAACCTTACCGTGTTACTACAAAACATTCGCAGTATTAATGCCAATTTCTCTGGGTTTTTAACTTTACTGGAACGAATTAACATACCTAGTGATGTAATGATATTATCCGAATGCTGGCTTTCGTGTAATCCCATCATTCCCACTATTGATGGCTACAACTCTTATAAAACTTTAAATAATTACAACCAAAATGATGGTGTGGTCGTATATGCTAAAACGAGTTTATCTAATATAAAAGTTAGAGAGCCAGTTATTTCTGAAGCTAATTGTCTAATTATTACAATAGGTACCTACGTAGCAATTGTTGCTATTTACAGACCATATGCCTTTTCTGATCCTTCAATATTTATAGAGTCGCTGGACAGTATCCTTAACGAACTCAAATCCTACAGGAACATTGTCCTCATGGGTGACATTAATATAGATATTGCTCACGGCTGTCAATCTAAACATTCTTTAGACTATCTGGATCTTCTAGCACACCACGGACTCTTCACGGGTCATACATACCCCACCCATGGCTCCACTTGCCTGGATCACGCTAACCTGAAAACTTCAGTTCCGTCAAAAATTCTCATATTAGAGTCCACCATCACCGATCACTATGCAGTTATGCTCGCCCTCTGTAAGAGGAAAACTGACAAAAAGAAACAGCTTTCTTTTGTCAAGGTCAATGAGGATGAGCTTGCAAGTAATATGGAGAACATAAATTTTGAGCTTGTATACACCGCTACGGATCCTAACTTGGCGACTAAATACTTAATCGAACCAATTATTTCTGCACTAGCTAAAAATACCTCAACAATAACTCTGTCTCGCCGACGCAGACCTATCAAACCCTGGATAACTCCAGGTCTGTTAAAGTGTATGCGTCATAGAGACAACTTATATAGAAAACTTAAGATCAACCCCACAGATGAAATTCTCAATGTCTCCTATAGAAGGTACCGGAACTATTGTACTAACCTGTTGCGAAAAGCAAAAACAGATTTTGAAAAATTACAATTTAAAAAAGCTGGTAGGAACTCAAAACAAGTATGGAACGTTATCCAGAATGTCACAAACTTAACTAGGTCTCAGTCGTCCGCATACGAACTTCTAGACTCCTCCAGTGATAAGCAATCTTCCTTAAATGAGGTTAATTCGTACTTCGTGAAAGTGGGCAGTGATTTGGCTGAAAAAATTATCAAGAGCCCTCGACCCCCTTCTCCTTCGTCAAGCTCCTGCTCTCAATCAAAATCCTTTGTGCTATTAAATACCGATGAGTCAGAGGTGGAACATCTTATAACTTCTCTCAAAAACGGATCAGCGGTTGGTTGGGACGGCATTACTTCTGAATTTCTTAAAAGGCACAAACAAGTTATTGTCCCTCCCCTCACATATATCTGTAACTTAGCTCTAAACACAGGTATCTTCCCTGACCTTTTCAAAAAGGCACTACTGCATCCGATTTTTAAGTCTGGCGATCGAGGCCGTGTCGAGGACTACCGGCCTATCTCTGTTCTACCCGCGTTGTCCAAGATACTTGAGAAAATTATTAACTCTAGGCTTGTTACTTATCTGGAGACGCACAGCTTGCTATCACCTAATCAATTTGGCTTTAGAAAAAATTTGTCAACAGATGATGCTGTACATAAACTAACTGATCTAGTAGTCAAAAAACTTGATAAAAAGCAAAAGTGCGTTGCGCTGTTTCTAGACCTCGCAAAAGCCTTCGACACGGTTTCCATTTCCATGCTCATTCATAAGCTCGAGTCTCTGGGAGTAAGAGGGGTGCAGCTGTCCCTATTTCAGAGTTATTTAACAAAAAGAACCCAAAGTGTCAAAATTGGGTCTTATACTAGCTCTGATTTACCAATAGATCACGGAGTGCCTCAAGGGAGTATCCTAGGGCCTACCTTATTTCTGGTCTTCATAAATGACCTCTGCAACCTCACTCTCCAAGGCGGTAACATATTTTCATATGCTGACGATACAGCACTAATTTTTTCATCCAACTCCTGGCCGGATACCTATCGCCTTGCTCAGGTTGGGTTTGATACAGTTAGAGAATGGCTAAATAACAATTTACTTACCTTAAATACAACTAAAACTAAACTTATGAAATTTTCTATTCGAAATCCATCGAATTCTTTAGACCCCTCTATGAAGATATCGGCGAAACCTTTATATCTTACTAATGACTGTGATAATGTGTCAGGTGCTATTGTGCTTGAACATGTCACATCAGTTAAATACCTAGGGATACTGATAGACAGTAACCTAACATTTAAAGAACATATTGAACAGTTATCAAAGAGGGTGAGAAAGCTCATCTACATTTTTAAACAATTGCGTCACTCAGCTGACGCAGATGTCATGAAAATGGTGTATCTAGCATTGTGCCAGTCCATCTTGAGTTACTGCTCAATCACGTGGGGTGGTGCAGCCAAATCCAACCTGATAAAGGTTGAGCGTGCGCAGAGGGCGGTGCTTAAGGTGTGCTGTTTTAAGCCCCGTCTCTTTCCTACAAAACAATTATACGAGTACTGTCAAGTTCCCACTGTGAGGCAACTATTTATTCTTGTTACTGCAGTGAAACAACATTCTCTAACACCCTTCGACCCGGATTCCACTACTCGTAACCGTCTTGTAGCGACATCTACCGCAATAAAAACATCCTTTAGCCGCAGATTCTTTGTCTTCCTTGGGCCATACTTATATAACAAACTCCATAAACAGTTATCCATACACAACTTAAATCGTCGTTTATACAAAACTACGCTACATAATTGGCTTCTTTCACAATCCTACTCAGAAACAGAAGGCCTCTTGGAGGTCCTCCAGTAATCTCTCCTTTCTTTTGAATGATTAAATCGTTAATATAGAAATTTAACGCTTTGTAATTGCCCACACTAGCACAGTCACCCACATACACCCCACACACACCACACACACACCCCCCAACAGCACACATACACACTCCCCACACACACGCACTCATGCACAGGTACTTCTGATTTTCCTAATTTATGTTTTTAAATATTGTAACCTTAGCTTACTCACCAACCGTTTTCTAATCTCTAATGTAATTATATATGTATACTCGTCTATGCTACTTTTAACTGCAATTGTAATTGTTTATAAAAACCGATTTGAGGTGGAGGCCTGGTGACCTGTAACACAGGTTTTATTTACCTACCACAGGCACCAGCGATCCACAACCAAATTTGTAAATTACAATTTAAAAAAATATTTTTTGGTTTTTGTACTTGGTTTGTGGTGAGAAATAAACGATTTTATTATTATTATTATTATTATTATTATCAGCACAAAACGGCACTTATGCGTAAATTTACAAGCAGTTGAATGATCTAGCATTCAAAAAAAAGTTGAAGATTTCTTAGCAGATAAGGCGTATTATAATATAAATGAGTTTTTAAATGCAAAATTTAATATTTTTTTGTACAAATTAATGTTTTATATTTTTGACATTTGCAGTTATGTTAAGACCAAAATTGTACCAACATCATCATCATCATATCAGCCGAAAGACGTCCACTGCTGGACATAGGCCTCCCCCAAGCGTCGCCACTTTGACCGGTCCCGTGCGTCTCGCAACCAACGTATCCCTGCAACCTTCACCAGGTCGTCGGTCCACCTGGTGGGAGGCCTTCCAACGCAAAGTCTTCCGGTTCGCGGTCACCACTCCAGAACCTTTCTGCCCCATCGGCCATCCGTTCTGCGAGCAATGTGCCCTGCCCACTGCCACTTAAGTTTGGAAATTCTCCGGGCTATGTCGGTAACCCTGGTTCTCTTGCGGATCTCTACATTTCTGATTCGATCACGTAAGGAAACTCCGAGCATAGCCCTCTCCATTGCCCTTTGGGTGACTGTAAGCTTTCTGATGAGGCCCATTGTAAGCGACCACGTCTCAGAGCCATAAGTCATCACTGGCAACACACACTGGTCATAGACTTTCGTCTTGAGACACTGTGGTAAGTTAGACGAGAAGATACCGCGCATTTTCCCGAACGCTGCCCAGCCGAGTCGGATTCGACGGTTGACCTCTTTCTCGAAGTTGGCCCTACCCAACTGGATCGTTTGTCCCAGGTAGACATAGTCGCCCACAACTTCGAGTGTATAGTCTCCGACCTTAATAGGAGTGGGTGTAACATGGGCATTCATCATCACTTTGGTTTTGTCCATGTTCATCCTAAGACCCATTCTTTCGGAAGCTCTACTGAGGTCATCGAGCATTATATTGAGGTCCTCCATGGTCTCAGCCATAACCACTATATCGTCGGCAAACCGAAGGTGAGTGATGTACTCGCCATTGACGTTGATGCCTAGCCCTCTCCAGTCCAGAACCTTGAAGACGTCCTCCAGTGCAGCGGTGAACAGCTTCGGAGATATGACGTCTCCCTGTCTCACACCTCGCTGCAAATGTACGGGTTCCGAGGTCTGATCCTGAAGTCGAACTGACATGGTGGCGTTTTTGTATAAACACTTCAACACCTCAATGTACCGGTAGTCAATTTGGCACCGTTGGAGAGACTGCAGTACAGCCCAAGTCTCGATCGAATCGAAGGCTTTCTCGTAGTCCACAAACGCTAAACAGAGAGGCAGGTTGTACTCTTCGGTTTTCTGTATAACCTGCCGCAGCGTATGTATGTGGTCTACGGTGCTGAAGCCTTTACGGAATCCGGCTTGTTCGGGAGGCTGAGAATCGTCAAACCTGCGCGCGAAACGATTCGTGATGACTCTTGAAAACAGCTTGTAGACATGGCTAAGAAGTGAGATGGGCCTATAGTTCTTCAGTAAGGCATTGTAACACTTCTTGAAGAAGAGTACCACCACACCCCTGCACCATGCCTGTGGTGTCCTCCCCTCGAGTATGACGGAATCAAACAGCTTCTGAAGGGCCTTAAGGACCGGTTTCCCACCCGCCTTCAGGAGTTCGGCCGTGATTCCGTCATCACCCGGCGCCTTGTTGTTCTTAAGCTGTTTCAGAGCCATCCTAATCTCATACAGGCTGACGTCCGGAATGTCTTCGGTATAGTGTCGGGTCAATCTAGCTCTAGGGTCACTGGCTAGATTTGCGACAGGTTTACTGGTTGACGTGTACAACTGCCCATAGAATCTCTCGATTTCTCTCAGAAGCTTCGGTTTGGCGGATACGATCCTGCCATCATCGGTCTTCAGTTTCGTGAGCTGGCTCTGCCCAATAGACAGATCTCTTGCAAAGACCTTGGAGCCCTTATTCCGCTCAATCGCGTCTTTAATACTTTCGGTATTAAAGCGGCGGAGATCGCTTTTCAAGGACTTTGAGATCCGTCTATTTAGCTACCGGTATTTCAACGCATCGTCTGAAGACTGCAGAATCATATCACGCCTCTCCTTCATGAGCTTGAGAGTAGGACCAGAGAGCTTTCTGTTCTAATCTGTACGGCGGGTCTTGAAAAACTTAGACCCGACCGTATGGACAGCTTCCACGAACCCATCGCTGTATTCGTCCACGGAGCTCCCTAGGCACTCGAAACGATTCTGGAGTTCGAGTTGAAAGGTTTTGGACCTGGATTTGTGCTGGGCGGAGCGTGGACTTCATCAGTCGAGACCTTTCAAGCTTGGCATTAATGTTCAATGTGCCTCTTACCAAGCGGTGATCGCTCCCGGTTTTCACCGAGTTGATCACAGAGACATCATGGCCAGTAGATGACCCCGGTGGTTCCGACGTCCAACTCCAAATTGCCCCACTTGCAGCTCATCCTCGTCTCGTTTGCCCAGTTTCGCGTTGAAGTCCCCCATGACAACGGTGAAGTAAGTTTTAGAACCATGCATGGCTCTAGAGATATCCTCATACATGGTCTCTACCTTGTCGTCGGGGTGTGCTGAGGTCGGGGCGTAGACCTGTATGACCTTCAGCGAATATCTTGCGGATATTCTAAGTATAAGGTACGCCACCCTGGTCGACACACTCTCGATCTTCACCACGTTGTTCACAAGGGACTTGTGGACGATAAAGCCGACACCACCCTGGGACTGCCGGTCACCCTCTCGGAAATAGAGCAGGTTACCGGATTTGAGGATTATCGAGTCCTCCCCCTCTCTTCGGACTTCAGATAACCCTATAATGCTCCATCGTAACCTGCTCAATTCTTCCTCGAGTTCGGCTATCTTCTCGTAAACTGATTTGATTTGATTTGATAATAATTTAATGCTGGGCTTGTAAATTTTAATCTGGTATGTTATTTTTTTATGTTGACATTTTTACAGTTTTATTCTGACATTCTAGAACGATAATTTTTAATTGCATTTTTATAATTATTTTTTAAAATTTGGCTCATACATTGAGCAACTTGAATATTTTATTATATATGATTTAATTTAATATTTTGACATTTTTAATATTTCTATTTTGACATTCTAGAATGTTAATTTTAACATTTAACTGACATTTTAAAATGATTTGAGTATATGACATGATATTTTAGATTTATTATTTTGATTTACATTTTATTATTTTGATTTGTATTGATTTCTATTATTAATATTTGCATGCCATTATCTATGGCAAACATGACGCGCTGTATTTAAAAAAAAAATAACATGCCTTACATATTGTCAATTATTTGTTGGGTGTACTGTACTCATGTTTGAGCAAATAAATGATTACTAACTACTTACTTACTTGCCTACTGCTATGGCCAAGCTTTCGTTGATGTTCACTTGCCTAGAGCTTCAGTACTAATATTATACGTGACTAATGCAATTGCTATTACAGCAAGTTTCAACTGTCATAATAATTATGCTTTAGTAAATAAATCCTCTAACGAGGTCCTAGAATGGTCTCCCCTAGATCGAAGCAAACTATGCACGCTGTTGACTGTCATCGGGAAAAATCGTATGCTAGATAAGAAAAATGCCAAGTAGTGTGGTCAAGGGCTAAGTAAACATCGTCAAAAAAAATACAAAAACAAATGTTGATATGTATGAAAATATCAGTAGTGACTGCGCAAACAACCTTTCCAACAGCCGTATTTTACTCTACGGTCACATGCCTAACCAAACGGGCGGCACTCACTGATATTATGAGTGAGCAATTTCTATAGTAAGGTACCTAAAAGGTTGACAAAATACCTATAGTAACTTAATTTACACATTCGCGCTGTTTGTCGCTAAGGAGTTCGGTTGTATGTTCCATATCTTAAAAACTACTGAACCGATATTGACGAAATTTACATTGTTCCCTAAGTTGAGAGATCCTTAATCCAATAAATTAAGAATTATCAGATTCCAATAAGTAGTTTCGGAGAAATGCGAAGAGAAACATACATACATACAAACACAAACTTATGAAATTTGGCACATATGTTAAGAAGCCCATATAGAGTAACATATGTAAATTTTGTGAAATTCGAACTATATTGCATACATACCTGTCGAATTAATTACCTCCTTCTTTTATGAAGTCGGTAAACAAAACATAACATCAGTGAGTGACGCCGTTTACTTAGACATGTGACCGTAGATTTAAATAGTAAAGATAAGGTTGTTCGAAAGATTGATATACCACATTAGTATCAAACCTAATGAGCCATTAGGTTTGATACATATTCATTTTTACCCACAGGCCTCCCAACCTCGAGCGAAAGCAGGTGTAAAGGATGGATGACACACCAGCCCGCGGCCGAGGGTACGAGGCAGCTATGTGAAGCAGCGGTTTATACGAAACGATAACCACCCGCGAATATTAGCTATGTCAAAGATAATATAATACTACAGTACAGATACCCAATCCCATACAAAGAAATGTCACCTCCTTAAGTCGGGATATTGGTCGGGCTATTTTTTCTTTCTCCATATTTTTAGCAGGCGGCAGCACCAGTGACTCTTTAATAGCCCGAGACTGTGGTTTTCTAACGCCATCTAGTAGTTTGCCTAGATACTAAATCATATGTTAATTTGAGCGAGGAATCGTATCATGTAGGTACTCAGAGACGTTATTTGCCAGTTGTCTTGTCCTTGAACGCTTACTTCGTATTCGTAATAATAACATTAGGTATGTTCGGTTTGGGACAGACTCCGCTCAGACCGCGGTACCTTCATAAATCTAAGTGGTCGCATTGTGTAGCGAATCTCACAATATTCACGAATATTCCAAATCAATCAAAACTATAGAATTCGTTGTAGAATTAAATGTAGGTAGTTAGCTTGCTTCCGCGGCAACGGAATGACACGAAGTAGGTACCTACTTCATGTCATTTTATTATTCACTATAAGGGTTATCCTTTTTTACCCGGCTGCAAGGTAAGGGTTATGTTTTTCGCGCGTATCTTGTATGTAAGTATGTGTGTAATATTCTTTATTACCTCGTATCTTTCAAACCACTTGACGGATTTTTATAATTAAGACATCGTTAGATAGGTCTTGGCCACCCAAATATTCTTAGATAAGTGACATTAAAAAAAAATGGCGGATTTTGGGCTCCATATTGTACAGGTTGCAATTTTTTATCTTCGTAACCCGTCGAGTGGGGTATTAAAATGAAGGGCTTTTAGTGGTGATTACAAAAATACATACCACGTATATGTTTAAAACAATTTATATTAAAAAAATACTTAAATGTTGTAAATAAAAAAAACTAATTTAAAAATCAAAAAGGAAACGAACTAAAAAACTGTAAACAAGTAAAAATCGTGCTGTGCCGTCGGAGGATCAGGCAGTTCGCGACTAGTTATTTTCTTGTTTACAGCTTTTTAGTTCGCTTTTTAAGCAGTTGGGTGTTTGATCTTTAACCGACTTCCCAAAAAGGAGGAGGTTCTATGTTCGACTTCAAGTTTTTTTTTTTTTTTTATGTTCACCTATTACTCCGTCAATTGTGGACCGATTTTGAAAATTCTTTTTTTGTTTGAAAAAGTATGTTCCGAAATTGGTCCGATTTTAATTTGGTGAAGATCTGATGAAGAACTTCGGATATATACAACAGAACTCTTCAATAAATAACGGCATATCTCTCGGGATCACTGCAATCGCATTTCTGTTTATTGTTTATACTATTTCATAACATAACATCACGCCAGTACGCTCTTAAGGGGTACGCAGATCTCTCATTTCACCGGATATGTTCAAGTTTCATGAAATCTATTTTGGCGTTAAAGTTACCTTACTAACTTGCCTATTAGGTACGTACAACTAAAAAGAGAAAAAAAGAAAAAAAAATACCTACTTCCAAATACTAAACTACAAAGTGAAAATTAACTTAGTTTTTTGACGTCGGTGTCCATAACGCAAAAAAATGGTACCTACGAAAGACACCGACTTCCCGAGAGACAACCGAGTTTGGTATTTTTTTGCAAAAAGTTTTTTTTGAAAGGTTGCTTTTAGCTGTCGCTTTTATACAGTTTGCGTTTCATGGAAGTTTCAAATTGTCTTTACTTAACTAAACCTGAAACATATTTACTTATAAAGGCTTGCTAACATTTATTAAATAGCTTTTTTATTTTAGGTTGGTACTTAGATATATAAAGAACAAGATGTTTTTACAAAAATGATTACTTTTAATACTCACCCCCGCTGTCACATGAAATTGCTAGCGCGTAGTGGCTCACGAAATGTTTCGAGCCGTTATTAAGTTTGAATCAAACTGTACCTACTATGCGATGCGTAAACTCGGACGGCAAGCGGCATACGCGTCGCGTTATCTCATATTTTAGTACCCGTGCGATTTGAGTAGGCCCTAGCGCGATACGAGTCCTGTTCCAGCGAGGTATCTAGTTAATTCGACGTGTAAACAAGCTTCACAAAAAAGTGATTTTAAATAATAGACCAAAACTTTAATATATTATAATATCTTTTAAATTACGCCGATGGATATATAGTTTAGGACAAATTGTGAAACACGCCATCTATTGCAACGAATTCAAAACAAAACGAAAAGTCGATAGCTACTTTCAACTTATTTAACATACAAAGTCTTCACTTATCTTTTTTGTTCAAAAAACCTGATTAATGAGTGTAAATGGATAAATTAACATTGAAGAAGCAAGTTTTGATTTTTACTAAACTTATTTTAGCCTGAATCTGCTGTTAAACATTTTTAATTGGTTGTTACTTTCACATTTGTTACCTATGCTGCCATCTATGATCTTTTTTAATACTAATTATAATTTGTATGAGTTGATACCCCATGGCTATGTATAAACTCTTTTATAATGTATGCAACTTATACGCACCCATACATGCACATAAGAAAACCGGGCACTATCAACTGAGAATATAATTCATTTTGAAAACATTCGACACGTACCACTGAGAGATTCTTTATTAAAATGAGAATGATTTAAAGTAGTACTATTGTCTTAGCAGATGTAAAGATGCCTATCGAATTATTTAAATTGATTATACTGTAACTTGCTGTTGATTAGTTTTATCTTAGAAAAATCTAAATAAATTTTTTTTATTTCACATAGGCCTATATGGGCACTTATAAAACGTCGAAAAAAGATGCACGGTTCGGGTTGGTCGTCGGCAAGAAACTCCATGGTTACTCTTTTAAAAATGGTTTGGTTTTACAATATTTCCATGTTACAGCATAAGTACTTAGATATAGGGGGACAACGTGGGCCCGACAATAAATCGTAAAAAACTAAAAACAAAAGATTATATAATATATAAATAAGTTAACAGATGTTATCTAGCATCTAGAAGGCCTACAATGTTCACACATTCACAAAACAATCGGTAAAAGAATCAATATAAAGGTAAAAAAAAATATAACAAGACTACATTTAACATGTGGCACAAATGTTGTTATCAGTGCTGTAACTATTCTTAGCAAAGGGCTATAAAGATGATTGGGAAACATTGTAAAAAGACTAATTAAAAGAAGATAAACAAAAAAGAAGAGAAAAATGAGATTGAGAATAGTTAGAGACATCCACATATTTGTGCCGTTTATGAGTTACCAGGGAAGCCGCATGCGCAGAAGGAACCAAAGCCAAAATTTTATCTTCAACGTAGTCCTTGATTTTTTAATATGCTTTTATAATAAGGACACGTTTGATGTGATTTTTGAATTTTCCATCGGTCATTTCTATACCTGACTTTGGCAACTTGTTATAAAAGCGTATACTGTTTATAAGAAAATACTTGCTAGTTTTAGTTAATCTGAATTTGGGTATTACAATTTCATGCTTACTGCGTGTATTTAAATTATGGAAGTCGCTTCTTGTTTTGAAAACTAGCCCTCGATTTTTGCGGACATACAAAATACATTCCAAAATATAAAGTGAAGGTGGAGTCAGTATATCGATCTCTTTAAATTTATCACTGAGGGACTCGCGAGGACCCATTTTATAGATCGCGCGGGTTGCCCTCTTTTGTAAGATGAAAATTGAGTCAACATCTGCTGCTGATCGCCACAGCAGAATGCCATAAGACATAATACTGTGGAAATAAGCATAGTATGGCTGTAGCTGTGGCTAGATCGGTTAACTGCCTTATTTTCCTTACTGCATACCTAGAAGCAAACGATATCCTTAGTGATCGCCAATACGGCTTCCGCCGAAATCGGTCTACTGGGGATCTTCTAGCGTATGCCATTCACATCTGGAGTGAGGCCATCGAGAGGCACGAGGAAGCGCTTGCCGTCTCCCTAGATATCTCGAAGGCTTTTGATAGGGTCTGGCACGAAAGCCTTATTGCTAAGCTTCCTTCATTCGGTTTGCCCGGTGGTCTGTGTGATTGGATTGCAGACTTCCTGAGAGATCGGTCCATTCGAGTGGTTATCGATGGCTGCTCGTCGGGCTACTTGGATATTAATGCCGGGGTCCCTCAAGGGTCGGTACTCTCGGCAACTTTATTCTTGCTGCACATTAACGATATGCTAAAACCTTTGGGTATGCAGACGACAGCACCGTTACTGAGAGATACTTGTCCAACGCTCGTGCTACCGGGCCTCAGATCCAGTCTCTCCGGGAAGCCATGGTGGAGCGCTTAAACCTGTCCTTGCAGGCAGTCTCCGAATGGGGCGATGCCAATCTGGTCAGGTTTAATGCTGCTAAAACCCAGGCGTGTCTTTTTTCCGCAAAAAAAGAGTCAATTTCACCCGGCTCCAACTTTCCGAGATGTGACCGTGCCAATAGCTGACCATCTTGAGCTTCTTGGCGTTACGTTGACATCGACTCTCAATTTTGGGCCATACATTGAGGCAAAGGCTCAGCTGGCTGCCAAAAAGCTGGGGATCCTTTCAAAGGTGAGAAGGTATTTCACGCCAGAACAGCTGCTCAGCTTGTATCAAGCGCAAGTTCGATCATGCATGGAGTACTGTTCTCATCTCTGGACGGATCTGCCAAATACCAGCTTGATGCACTGGAGTCGATCGAAAAGCGGGCCAAGAGGCTCATCAGCGATGAGGCACTGGTTAAGTCAAAGCTCCAGAGCCATGAACATCGTCACCGAGTTGCCAGCTTGTCGGTTTTTTATCGGTTACATTTCGGGGAGTGTGCGATGGAATTGCATGATTTCATTCCACCCAGCCCGTTCCATCATCGGACTACCAGACGTACGGCGATGCGTCATCGATATATGGTGGACATCCCACCCATACGCACTAAACGTTTTGGGAATACTTTTATTATGCGTACAGCTAAGGAGTGGAATTCCCTGCTGGAGTCTGTGTTTCCCGATAGCTACAATCTAGGGGTCTTTAAGTCAAGAGTGAATAGGTTACTTCTAGGCAAGCGTGCTCCACCATCGACCATATCATCGCTTACTATCAGGTGAAATAGTGGTCAAGCGCGAGCCTATATTAGATTAAAAAAAAAAAAAAAACTGCATATGCAGCTGAACTTAAACTACCCGAAAGATTTCTAATGTGCGCGCCCCACTGCATTTTTGTGTCAATAGTAATACCTAAGAATACAGTTTCCATTATAACTTCATGATTTTTGCCATCAAGATTTAAGTTTAGGTCACGTTGTATAGATAAAGGTACCATTTGTGGTATAAGACATTTTGTTTTTTTTGCATTCAGTAAAATATTGTTAGCTTAGACATGTGACCGTAGAATTAAATAGTAAAGATAAGGTTGTTCGAAAGATTGATATACCACATTAGTATCAAACCTAATGAGCCAATCATTATAATGAACAAACTCCTATGCAAAATGTTCGTAGAAAGCTGCAAAGACCCCTTCGTCCTTATAACAATTATATTCAAAAGAATATTATTAATAATTAACTTTCACTCGCGGTTTTGCTTCCGTGTCCATGCATAGAATAAAAAACTACTACTTTAGTGTTATTTTCTACCAGTAAAAGAGCTTATTTTTATTGATAAACTCGCGTTTGACCACAACCTCCTCAAACCTGATAAGCGATGAAATAGTCGGCGGTGATGCACGCTTGCCTAGAAGTAATCTATTCACTCTTGACTTAAAATCCCCCAGGTTGTAGCAATCAAGAAACATAGACTTCGGCAGGGCATTTTAATCCTTAGCTGTGCGCACAATGAAAGGCATATTTGAATAGAAAAATAATATAAACGAACAAACAAACAAAACAATATATTATTAGTATAGACTAGCTGTGCCCGCGGCTTCGCTCCCGTCACCGAATGGCATCCCTACTTTTATTCATAGCCTACCTACCTTCCTACCAATTTTACATATCTTTCTGCCTGGCCTACCTACCTACAATTTTTTTCTAGGGTCATTCTGTCGCGGAGAATCTTAACACCACCATTCAGAAAATAACTTCAATTGCACAACGCCATCTATTAAATATGGAGTGCAACTGTCAGAGTATCTGAATTGCGTGTTTTGTGATAATTATACTTCTTGAACACTTTAAATTCATCTAACTAGAGATTAAAAAATATTTAACAGATAATATAATTTATAGAACGTCTAGAAATTTCTTGTGACAAAGTCATATTGACTGAAGGATTATTTTGTCAAAGGCAAGGAATGTACTTACAACATTTTCGGAGAAATATAGAATTCTGGTAGTAACAAAGTTTTGATAATCATTATAGTAATATTTGAAGACGTATAGATACTCCCTTTGAGGATACAGAAAGGTAATTTTAAAGTATTCGTACCACAAAGGAGACAAAAGACTTTCTGAGAAAGGACACAAGTAAATTATAGGAAAAGGTGTAATGACTCGAAATGATTACACTTTATAACCGACTTCAAAAATGATGTTATCAATTCAAGTGTATTTTTATATTTTTTTATTTGTGTTACCTCAGCACTGTTTACTAGGTGAACCGATTTTGATGATTCTTTTTTTTTTTGAAAGCTGGTGCTTGTCATTGGGCCCATTTTCATCAATCGTTATTGAGTTAATCAATTCTAGGATCACTTTGGGCCTCTTGGTCCATTATTTACCACAAGTGTACCAAATGTTTTTTATAAAAAATACAAACGGCTTCCAAATAAAAACACCACAAAGTGAAAAATAACTTCAAATTCGGAAGAAGGTTGAATTATTTTGTAAATAAAAAATCTTATGCCGTGCTACCTGCCGCACGCGGCTCCGCACGTGTTGAATTAGTACTTCATCTAATGCAAAACTAATAATGAATAATGCTTTTCATGTGGTCCCATTTTCATCAATTGTTATTGTTTTAATCTATTCTGGGATCACTTTGGGCCACTTGGTCCATTATGTACCACAAGTGTACCAAAATCTTTTTATAAAAAATACAAACGGCTTCCAAATAAAAACACCACAAAGTGAAAAATAACTTCAATTTCGGAAGAAGGTTGAATTATGTTGTAAAAAAAAAACTTATGCCGTGCTACCTGCCGCACGCGGCTCCGCGCGTTTTGAATTACTTCATCTAATGCAATATTATTATTAGTTATTTGTCATATTTTGTCGCCTTAAAGGCTGAGCGGATTTGGATGAAACTCGGCATAAGGGCTAAAACCTGGATTGGGACATAAGATTGTTTTGTATTTCCGACTTTCTGGCGGGTGAAGCAGCTGGCAGAAGTTAGTGTGCACCTAAGCTGCCAGACAATGAGACACAATAGAAAATGTATTTTTTGTCAGTCACCTGGCAGTTAAATAAAAGTTTATATATGATTAGTTAAGTTATTTTTGTATATTTTAAGTTTCCTTATTCTTTCTACACACTGTGTATTCGTTTATCGTCCAAATTTCCTGTCGCAGGTCTGCTTGAAGAAATTTCTAATGAAATAAGCAGTACCATTGTGCTCTTCAATCTGTATTATTTCTTTTCTCTATAAAGTGTTTTTGTGTGTACATCATTAATAATAATTAAAGTGTTAAACATACATAAAGGTGAACTTTAATATGTATCAGAATTTGTTTTAACAATAATAAATATGTTATGGTTTAATTCCATAGCCTATTTCACAGCAACCGTGGGTTTTGCCGGGCTGTGGCTCTTAGTACCTATAACTTTCTACCAGCGAGAACTGTACTTCAAAGAAAGCCAAGATACAAACATAAAAAACGAATATTGTTAGCTTAAAGAAAAGTTAAACAAACCTCGTATACAATTGCTTGCGAAAAGAAAATATTATTACACAGTTAATAAATGAGTGTTTGCTAATAACACTTCATGTGTACAATATTTTCGGACCAAATAAAGTAAATCATTGTACCTTATTACTTGGAATCAGAAAAAATTGGAAAGCTGGGCACATGTTCAAATATTTCACTTCAAGTTACCCTGAAGCCTTTGATTTTGCAAATACAATTTATATTGATGATCGAGGTTTCTGGTTCGATTCTAGGAAGTTAGGTACCTGTTATAAAATTGGGAAAATGGTTTTATTGGGTTTGTTACAAATACACAAGAAAATATTGAATAAAGCTAATGTAATTATTATTTTTTGGGTTATTCTGGGGATAATTCTTTTAGACTTTTGTACTTGGAAATCCTTAGTAATATTATTTATGCCACGCAACTCTGTCTGTCTCTTTGTTTGTTATTTTTTCGAGTAATTCTTATGGTCCTCGGCTGTCCTAGGACTTCGCGGATAAATTCGAAAGAGACTTACCGCGGCCCTGACACAAGCAAATGAAGGACACGGGTGGGTTTTAGTCAGTAAAAGTCTGACACGTTCTCCCGCTTCATCCAGAGTGGGAGAAGTCACTTGATGATACAGCATTCCAAATAAAAAGGGAAAACAGGCTGCCCTAGGACCTGGAAAAGCACATTAGATATATTTTATCACCATACCACGCAGGTAAAGCCAGGGGCAAAAGCTACTTGAGCATAATTTTATTTAAGAAATTATTTGCTTTAATCAAACCCAAAAGACACACCTAAGCAAACTTAACATATTCTGAAGATTATCAGAATTGAAAAGGTCATTCACACCAAAAAGTAATTAATCTTAATCCAAAGTTTGGGGAACGTTTACAAGCTAAGTTTCTGAGTTAAATACTTACAGCTCGTGAAATTAAGATCATTTGAAATATTACGCTTTTGTATTGTAAGGTAGAATAAAAAAGTATAATAGATCTTTTCTATTTCTCTGTTTCAGGCTCCATTTATTATAAACCAGCTTTGTATCGATGCGTTTTGGAATAGACTGACTTTTTAATGTAGACCGTGAACCAGAAAATCTAACTGCGATCCCTGCGAGGTGGCTAGTAATATAATTATGATGGATCCAAATGAGCTAAGTAAGACCGAGCTTAGCATACTTACTTAGTCCTCTAATTGAACACAATTTTTGTGAGATGGTGCGGGCGATGCCACATGTCTTCGAATTTAGGTTCTTCCTCGTTATTACAATGTTTACTTGGGCGTTTTGAGAGAAATGGTTGAGACAGACTGAGCTCAGTAGAATGCAACTTGACGGGTCTAAAAATTAGCAGTCATTCGGTAGCCCCCGTTTTAAACCCCCGACGGAAAAAGAGGGGTGTTATAAGTTTGACGTGTGTTGCTGTGTATCTGTGTGTCTGTCTGTGGCATCATAGCTCCTAAGAGTCTTTGGTCAGCTGGACCCGCTCAATACTGGATGAACCGATTTTGATAAAGTTTTTTTTTAGAAAGGTAATTTTGTCGAAAGTGTTCTTAGCTATGTTTGAATAAAATCGGTTTAGCCGTTCAAAAGTTATGGGCGTTTTACCGTTTTAATCGGGGTGTTTTTGCAAGATATCGAGTCATAATTGCGTGTTCAATAGATTGCCGATCGAAGCGTATCTACTATGTACTAGATAAATTATGTAGTATGAAATAAAAAAGTGTGAGGGCATTTTAAATTTTGAAATTTTACTTGTTCTAAAAATGAATCAAACTACAAATTATAGTCTTCCATGTTTCTCTATTTGCCGCCTGCTCTGTGGTCATTACAGCCCCATTACAGCCGTCCTTCAGGCAGATATTCATCGTTTCTGTGGTGGTACTACTCAAATTTGGTGTTTTATTTTTAATCTTCCTTTTATTTCTAACCCAATGTAAGTACATACTTACTAATATTAAGTTAAAGGATTCATTTTAAACAAAATCTAAAAATCTGTATGTCGTTTTTGTGGTAAATAAACACTTTTTCTTTCTTTCTGTATTCCATTCCTTCTACAACAATAAACGCCATAAAATGTGTATTTCTGTAGTGATTGGGACAATCCCACCGCACTATTCCCAAACCACTGCAACTCTGGAAAGCCAGAATCAACAGTGGCGACCACCAGAAAAGCGCCGAGGCAATGAAGCTCGACGAAGTCCCGGAGAATGAATTTAACTGTCTTGGATCCCGCAACGAAATTAATCAGAAAAGAAAATGGAGGAGTAAGAAAAATACAAATTTCCACTTCCCTCCATATCAAGCAGGAGACAGAACAAACAAGACCAATAGGCACAAAGGGTCGTTTACAACTGGGATAAGCCCAGTTGCCTAGCACCACGGATAAAAATTAGCATTAATATTAATGGGTCCTAACATTGTGAGCTGTTATATTTGATTCCAATAATAGGTATGGCAAAAGCGCTTGAACGCACGGCAATTTGTTCTAGTTTCCACAAGGTCCGTATAGTAAACAGCTCCTGATACAGCCTGTACGTTATTCAACATAGTATTGCGTTCATTCTGCCAAAGAATACACTCCCATAAGATATGATGTGCAGATTGAACATATTCACAGTCTGATGTAGAACACTGACATAATGGCGAGGCAACAAGCTTGAAGGAAAATAATTTACTTTTAAAGTTACCATGCCCTGTGAGAAATTGGGCAACACAGTGATCCACCTCCAGCCACGTCCTGGCCAGCCGCACGCGAACGGATGGAAAGAATCTTTTTCTAAGAAATTCTGTAGTGATTGTAAAAATAACATTTGACTGCAAAGTTACACTACAGAACATTTGACTGAAGAAGTTTGTGAATAAACCAGTACACAATAATAAACCCAACAATAAATTAATAATTTATATCAATCACAATAATTTCAAATAATGAATAGCATTTACGGCTATAATATGCTTTTGTGGTATTACTCGTATGCAACTTCGAACATTTAGAGTGTAAGGCTGAGTGTTTAGTACAGCGGAGCGAGTCAGGAAAGATGAACGAGGAATCAGTTCAGAACAAAAAACAAAAAATCAAGATGGACTGACAGTTCACTAAAGCTCACTCCACCTAAATTTTCACAAATATTATGTTTACAGAATAGGCCGGCTGACTGGAGTGAAATCTGCCCAAAGACGCGATGCTAGAGCGACAAGGCGTTCGAAGTCGATATAGCGAGTGGAATTTGTTGACAACGAAGATAGAATATAAAAATCGGCCAAGTGAGTGTCGTACTTCGTACATTTAGGGTTCCGTACCAAACCGCAAAATTAAGTTGGTTTTAGTAGGAAATATGAGGAAACTTCAAAGAAAAAATCTGATTTATCTATATATTTTAGGCAGTTAAAAAAATCTTCGGGACAAAATTTTGTAAAAAGAAGCTGACTTTGGTGGCTACTCATTCCTTTATTTACCAATAATTCAAAAAAATTATTACAGTATTTATCTAATCAACGAACTCTAAATAATGATACCCCACTCGATGGATGGAAGGATGACATTTATTTTAGTTGTTTTTTTGTTAATTTGTATGGCTTTGGGTCAACAAGACGCTTAATACTGTGAAAATTTTCAGACTGTAGCTCCAATCGTTTGGCTGTAAAACCTGTGTGGTAGACGACGGACAGACGGATAGACAGATGGACACGTGAGTATCAGCTTATAATGTCCAACATGTATCGTATTGACTGTAGCGTTTGCGGGTTAATTATCTAATAGAGAGATAAATAATACGCAGCATTATCTACATAAAATGTAATATAAGGGTCGCAGGTACAAAAAGCCGTTTCTTATAAATATTCTCTTTGCCAAATGGAGGTAGGCGCCAAGTACTATCCTGACCTGGCAGCAGAAGCGGTCACGATGACGTGCGTGGAAGGCCGAGGACCAGGCGCCAGCAAGAGGACGTCCCGCAGAGTTGACGATGATCGTAGGTTGTCGGCAGGTTCTTCCGATGAAGGTCCCAGGTGGTTTTTCCGGAATTTTCCAATCGTCGTATAAGTTACTTTGTCTCCCGGCTTATCCTTGTCTGATTGTGACCGCAACAGTGTAAGCGTCGGAAAGAGGTTGTACCACGGCGCTTACGGCAAATGTCTGCTTGTCACAATCAGAATCGGAAGTTTTTTAATTTAAATTTGTAACGGTAAAAACATATAAACCAGGTAAGCGCTAAAGAAATAACAAAATAATAAGTACCTTACTAAAACACCAACAGAAATTATAGAAAGGGTGATGAGATTTTGTCATGTAATGGCCGTAACCAGCATGATTAAGCAAAAAGTAATTGTCAAAACTTACCCAATACGGGGTTAACACTCAAGCTAGTTTTATTTTTAATAGAGGACGCCTCGCGGTTTCACACGCGTAGTTCCCGTTCCCGTGGGAATACAGGGATAAAAAGTAGCCTATGTCACCCGAGGATAGAGTAGCTTCCCAACAGTGAAAGAATTTTTGAAATCGGTTCAGTAGTTTTGGAGCCTATTCGGTACAAACAAACAATCAAACAAAAAAATCTTTCCTCTTTATAATATTGCAGGTATGGTATAGATGAACACTAAACTAATTTTATAAATTACACGTAAAATTACACGCTAAGTATGCAGGAAAGATACTATGGAGCTAGTGTACGTGTAATCAGCTGAGATGTCCGATCGTCAATGCCCGTCCGGTGCGTTGATAAAAGCCCGAGTGGTGTTGGATCTTAATAATTCTTTTTTTTTATATATGTGTGACTACTGCCACACGGAAAGTTATCGAGTTGAAACGTAGTGCAATGACTAGTCGATTTTTCAATATCTTACGTTAATAATAATTATATATAGTTCTATATTGGGTTTAATTTATCTTATTAATATTATCGCCTACAATGTGTTCGATAACTGTTTGTTACTTATTTTAAATTATTAGGTTGTAAGAATCTTGTTATTATTTTTGTTGATCTGTGCGTGTTTTTACCGCAGTTTGCTATGGTGATTTAGTTAGGAACGTTGACTGTTACTATTCAACGACATGCACTACCAAAATGTCGTATGATCAATCCCAAACATATTGGATTGTTACCTGACTGCAAAGAAGGGGTTACCATAAATCGTTAACCACTACGAAGTACATTATCCTGTTTAATTAGATCAAGTAATTCATCATCATCATTTCAGCCGACAGCCGTCCACTGCTGAACAAAGGCCTCCCCAAATGTCGCCAAAACGACGGGTCCTGTGCGTCTGGCATCCAGCGGATTCTCGCTGCCTAAACCAAGTCGTCAGTCATTCTAGATATAGGCCTTCCAGCGCTGCGTCTTCCTGTACACGGTCACCATTCCAGAACATGTCGGCCCTTTTGAACATCCGTTCTATGAACAATATGCAATACCCCTGACCAACTAATTAAAATTTTACTATAATCATTATAATTCGTAACATAAAACTGACTTGCCTGTAATTTTAGATAGTAATTGAAAATCATTTATTTCAGATAACTTAATCCATACAGTTCGGTTTAATAAAAAATAAAAATACAATAACATTAAATACAAAAAAACAAATTGAAATTACCCGCTTAATAAAAGATCTCCATAGCGGAGAAGATATCATATCAGCTACAATCTTCAGAATTCCGTTGCAGCTGCCACGCATTCTGCAGATCAGGGTTACACTTTTCATGCGGATGACGGCATGAAAGCCATCAGTGCGATACAGCGCAAACATCCCCGATGCACTATAGAAGCGAGGCAGCCCCAAAATCATCCTGAAGATGTTGTTATAATGGACGCGCAAGACATCCAGCGATCTTTTGGTTTGACTGACCCACAAATTGCCCATATAAAAGCCCGACAATACGCCGAATACTGTGTTATTTATACTTGTAGACCGATAGCGCTAGGCTATTTTGATGTCATAAGTTTAAAAAATTCTAAAGTTGCTTATTTCTTGCCTGTGGATACAGTCGTACCTATGAAGGTTATTATTGCGTTTTGTGTCAGATCTGATACTTGCATTTTCAGTAATTCGCTGATTTGTGGTTAATAATTTTTATTCAAATCAAAACGGGCAAAAAATATTTAAAGTTTAAAATATTTATGGTATTATATCTAGGATAGTTTGCGGAGTGTGCAAACCCAATTTGTGTCATAATCGTCCAATGCAAACTGACATAGGGTCAATATGTAAAATATAGTGCAAAAAAAATATTACAGTTTATGAAATAACTATTTCCTTTATCAGATCACTTACATATGCCTATTAAATAAATTTGTGCCAAATTAGGGCACGCAATTTTAAGATTTTAATTATTTTGTTTTTCTAAGCTACAAACGCTTCAAAAAAATATTACAATCATTAGAGTTTACTTATTTAATATCATAAATGCATGAAAAATCGACATTGTAAATTTGTGTCATTTTCATTCACGGCAAGTATTAAAATGAATAAAACACAAAAACAATGGTTGCGGTCGAAGCGGGCGGACGCGGCGGCGGCAAACGCACGCAAACTCGTTCGTTCGGTACAATTTCTTTTTAGATGCGAAGCGTTCATAAATAAATAACATACCTATCATATTGAGTATTGATTGACTATTATCTTCGCTACGTAATGAACAAATGTGTAACCCATAGAGATAAAAATAATGAAGTGCTAATTTTGTACACAGCGCGTCTGCAATCTCATTACCTACGAATGTCAATGGTCAATGCTTAGAAGACGGTCAATGTGGTCAATATTATTTTAGATTGACGCTTCGATTCGCTTCGAATTTAAACCTGAAAGCGGTAGGTTGGTAGGTATGCCGACACCTACCTACCTACCGCTATTTCATTATACTGCATCTCGATATCCCGCGCCCCGCTTCGGTTAGGTAGTGTACTAGGTACCGCCCTTTTTGCGTCGACCATAGCCAAATGACTTGTTTGATTTTTTGCCGTCTTTTTTTAATTACAAAAACAAGGGGCTGACAGGTACTAGAGAAACAGTCACCCGATGCTGCGATAATATTGGTTGATGAGTATGTCGGCGTTAATTTAGCGGGCGAGCCCTGCAAGCTAAAATAGTCCTTACGGTGATCAGATATAGATTTGGCCGATTGTACCTACAGTCAGTAAGACAAATAATACACGAAGTAAAATAATACTAGATATTTTTGTTGTGTGGTGATAGTGATTATTGGTGTAGTTTTATTTCAGCACGGTCCTTAAAACAGTCTGCTTTTCCGTCATTCCTTACAATGCTTGATTCTATGAACTTTAACAATCCCCTTTCACAAAGGACAATCACTGTATGTAACGTCCAGTATCCACATATCAACACCCAATTTGAATAACATTATAACTTTAGTTACACATTGGTACAACTTTATGTCATATGAAATCAGCAAGGACAGACCTTTATTTCTGCCTCTTAACCGTATTTAAGAGGCAGAAATAAAGCATAAGAAAATGTGAAATTTAATCATTTTATTTGATTTGTAAAATGGAATAATTTTATTGTAATTAAAAATGAACAATGTTTCTACTGAAGTATACTTGTCGATCAAGTTCCAATACCTACACAAAAGTTTTGGTAACAAGGGTTTCTTTGTTTTAAAGTTATTTAAATTGACATACAATGTAATACATTTTAAATTTTGCTCTATTTATATTTTACTATATTGTAATTTAATTTGAGAGCAATGGTGGCCCAGTGGTAACGGCCGCGACTTACAAGTTGTAGGTCGTGGGTTCGAGCCAAAGCAGGCGCTTTACTTTGTGTAAATTATTTCATCACCACTGCTCTCATAACGGTGAAGGAAAACATCGTGAGGAAACCGGCATGTCCTAGAACCAAAAATTCGAAGACATGTGACATCCACCAACCCGCACTGGGCCCGCGTGGTGGATTACGGCCCATCCCCTCTCACAGAGAGGAGGCCTGTGTCCCAGCAGTGGGAACATTAATAGGCTGATGATGATGATGATATTGTAATTTTAAGTTACAATGCTTTTCTTCTTAAATCTAAACAGTTACCTAATTTAAATGTTATCATTGTAAAGAAAGATGCAGTGTTGACATCGAGAATAGGTTTTTAGTACATCAATTGAATATAGTAGTATCAGCATAAATGGTCTTGGAGAAAAACTAAGAGTAGGAATAAAAAATAAACATTTTTTTAGACTCATTCAATATTACAGATATGTGGGTAAGAAGAATAATACAAAAAAATGTGTAGAAGTAATTGCAAACGATAGGCGTCGTAAGCATTAGGATAGGACAGGATAGATGGACCCCCTTTCCTGAACTTAAACTCCCATTTGGTCTATTGTGCGTTTAGGCCCCCTCTCTGTAAGAGGTAATGGGCCGAAATCCACCACGTGGGACCAATGTGGTTTGATGGATGTTACTCGTACATGTCTTAGATTTGCATTGCAATGCAATGCATTTTTACTTCAGTGTTTTGAGAACAATAGTGATGAAATAATTTACACAAATTAAAGCACTTGCCTGGGTTTGAATCCACGACCATACTTGTAAATTGTGTCCGTTACCACTGGGCCATCACTGCTCTAGGATCTACTATCCACTGCGTGGTATGCTTTGCAATAGGGGGAATGCATTTCATTTGTATTTGATAGGCTTGCGCTAGACTACTTCTTCACCAGATGGTAAGCGACGTCGTGGTCGACGATTAAACACGCTTGCCTAAAAGTTACCTATTCACTCTTGACTTAAACACTCATAAGTTGTAGCTATCGAGCAACACAAACTCCGGCAGGGAATGCCACTCTTTAGCTGTACGTACAATCTACGTATTCCCAAAATGTTTAGTGTGTATGGGTGGGATGTCCACCATGTACCAATGGCACATCGCCGTACGTCTTATAGTCCGATTATGGAATGGGCTAGGTGGAATCAGATCGTACATTTCCATCGCACACTTCCCGAAATTTAACCGATTAAAACCGACAAGCTCGCAACTCGGCGACGTTGTTTAAGGCTCTGGAGCTACGATTCGACCAGTGTCTCATTGCCGATCTGCTTGGTCCGTTTTTTGATCAACTTAAGTGCATGAAGCTGGTTTTTGGCGGATCCGGCCCAGAAATGATAACAGTACTCCATACATCATCTAACTAGCGCTTGACGAGCTTGACACAACTTGAGCAATTGTTCTGGCGTGTAGAACCGTCTCACTTTTGTGGGGATCCCCAATTTTATGGCAGCCAGTTGAACCTTTGCCTCAATGTATGGATCAAAATTGAGGATGGTGTTAAAAGTAACGCCAAGAAGCACAAGATGGTCCATTATCGGCACGTTTACACCTCGGAAGGAAAGAGCCGAGTAGAATTGGCGCATTTTAACAGAGAAAAACACGCCTGAGTTTTAGCAGCAAAGAACCAGACCAAATTGGCATCGCCCCATTTGGAGACTGGCTTCAAGGATAAGCTCAAACGCTCCACCACAGCCTCACAAAGGACAAGGATGGAACAGTACCTCTCAGCAACAGTGCTGTCGTCTGCATAGCCAAGTTTCAAGCACTTTACTTACTTTACCAACCCTTGAGGGACCCCGGTATAAATATCCAATTGGTAAGACGAGAACCCATCGATAACGACTGGAATGGACCGATCCCACAAGAAATCTGCAATCCAATCACACATACCATCACCAGGCAGACCGAATGAAGGAAGCTTACTAATAAGGCTTCCGTGCCAGACCCTATAGAAACCATTCGAGTTATCGAGGAGATGGCAAGCACCTCCCCGCGCCTCTCGATGGCCTTACTGCAGATGTGAACGGCATAAGCTAGAAACCCTGTAGAACCGTATTGGCAATCACTTCAGGATGTCATTAGCTTCTAGGTATACCAGGAGCTTAATATTAAGCACACGAAGAGATGGGTATATAATTGGCAGGGTCAGCTCAACTTTCCTTCTTGGACACGGGCTGTACGTTAGCTTACTTCCAAGCACAGTTTCACACGAAAGGCAAAATAGACGTGTCAAAATCGGAGACAGTTCGGGCGCACAAGTTTTAAGGACAAGTGTAAGTATCCCGTCCCATCCCGTCGGGATCACTAGCTTTGTTCAAGTCGAGGTTGATACGAACATCCTTTTGATGGATGTGAATGTCCGACATATATGTCTCACATCCACCAGGAGAAAGAATACATCCGCGCATCACCAGAATGCTGACGCGAAGATTATGCAAAAAGAGGCAAAAAAGTTTGCCTTCTCCTTAACGAAGCGGGCCAGCGATCTGTCGGGTTTCAGCAGTGGTGGTAGTGAGGGATGGCAGAAGTTCGACTGAACCGACTTACCCAGGGACCAAAACGCTTTACTATCTTCTGGGTAAGAAGCAAGTTATGTCCCTATTCGGCCAATGTGGTCGAACCGAGCCCTTTGCAACACCTTCTTGCAGGACTTGGCAGCACTGTTGAAGGCCTTTTTTCTGACATACGTCACTCGCATTCCCAAGGTGAAGTTATCGACACAGAGTATCGTCCTGGATCTATTGTCAGCAGAAGGTCCAAGCAATTGGCCGTGTGCGAATCAACATCCCCCGTTGCTGTTGCCTCCCGAACCAGCTGGCGGATTACCGCTAACGAAAGCTCATGCATTTCCCATCCAGCATGATTACTGCACTGGTATGGGAAGAACCACGTTACTGCTGATGGTGAGCATTAAAGTCCCCCTGGATCATTAATTGGGTGGAAGGGTACCACTACTGTGTCGCATCAGCCGCTTAACTGAGGTAATCTGTGAGCCTGCTTGTCTCCTGATCGCCGCTGTGCGAACGGTAGACACGGGCATAGATAATTTTATCCAGACCTGTGTCCACCAGAGCCCAAAGCGTTGTGAATATTAATTGAATTATAATAATTATTAAAAAACGAGTTTATTAGCTCTTCCATAGTACTTTACATGTCTTTTTATCTAAATCTAACATTGACACACATTGTAATTGTTGCTTACAATAATATTTAACAAAGTTTTTTTTGTCGGTATAATTCGTAATCGTACAATAATATTCACAGAAAAAATCTTTCAAATGTTTTCAAGACTCTATTGTAACCGTAGTTACAATGTTTTTCATATTAAAAATGCTAAATATCTGTAAATTGTAAAATTGCGAAAATCATACTTGCAGTGGTTTTATCAAAACTGAAAGAGCAATTAAAATTAGTAACATGAAACCTAAAATAAAGCAAATAAATTTTACAAAAAAAGAAAATAGCTGTGTTGAAAACTATGCAATGTTGAGTTACTATGTTATTCGTATTGGGTGTCGACATAACACATTTATTAAATTCAATCTCCATTTTAGTCTTTCACAGCTTCATACATAACTAACGTTTAAGGCCCACTTGCGCAAAAAACTTAACTCAGTTGCTAAGACTAGGTTAAATTGACAGTTTGTTATACAATATTGTCAATATTGTATAACAAATATTTTTCGTGCAATGGGCCTTAATCAATCAAATACATCATAAATAACGCACGCACTTTTTTGTTGCAACTTGCAGAGACCGAATGTAAACAAATAAACGCGCCGCGCGTATGGCTGGCACCCGCGCCGCTTGTGCCTGCGCTTATCCCCGCGCTCGCCCTTCGTGCGAAGAAGTCTAGATATTTTTTTTAGAATAATACGATTTCGTGGATAAAAACGACACAAATTATGAATAGTGTTTTGTCACACCATAATAATGAAAAACACATAAACTCTAATAACTTGTATTTTCTTTTGTGGATTTTACAGGGTGTTGTAGTAAAAAAATAAAATATCTTTAAAAGTCGTGGATGAATTTGACACAAAATATTTTCAACAACAGATATCAGTACTCTAAAACGCGTAATACCTATTTAACCTACTTTAATATTCTTTTAGAGCTAGTTGGCTACGTGTTAGGTACTGGTTAAGTATTAGGATTCCCGTGGACAGAGATGACACAAAATGCCTATGTACATCAGTTACTACTTCGTTATTATCATGAAAGTAAAATTTTCATCTCTAATTTTCTTTTCGTCCGATACTGGTCGAAAAGACAAACAGCTAAATTTCTACCTATGCAAATACCTAGGATGACACAAACTAAGGTATTAGGTTGGGCAAATGGTCCGGCAACTATATGCGAAAAACAAACAACTTTAATATTTTTGAAACCTCAAAACCTAGCGCTATCGGTCTATTGTTCTGAGCAGCGGGAGAATCTGCGAGCCAGCATGTTACCATTTTATATTTCTATAATATTACCCCTGATCGCTAAAGCTCTGCGCTCCCTCTCAATATCCAGATCATCTTCAAGACCTTCGGTGTCCAGAATTAATTATTACAAAACCCGTTTCGAATTACTATTTTAGTTCTAAGGATTTAATTTGTGTTTGTAGTAATTGCAATTTTAGATCGGTATTTTGTTTCTCAACGAAGAGTTTAGGTAGGTAAGGTTTATTAGTGTTGTAATAATTTTGTTTGTTTATTAATTAACCTTTGAATATTGATTTTAGAGTTGGTATTTCAATTAATGACCTGGATTAAATTTTCTGAATTATTCTAGATTTGTTATAGGTAATCTGTTGTCGCATTGTTAACTTAGGTACTCTCACTAATTACGTTAAAATCCTTTAAAAAAAAATTAACTACGCCTGTATAGGAAGAGGCACTGCTATAGTACTCGTGTATTTTGCCAGTTATGTTTCTATGTAACAGGCGGCGAGTCTTTTGAGATCAATACGGCACAAATCGGGATTACGAGTTGCTACTAAAATGTTATTGGTACTGCCTGACCCGGTAATCAAATCACAAGCTCAGAAGTAGCGCTTGAGATCATTAAATCAATGCATGGTAAATTTATTTCACCAAAAGCATGTCTTACAATCATTCACAGTAGTTAAACATTATAAATAACCTATAAGCAACACGTAATTTTTTAGATACTCTGACTCATATATTAGGTGTTCCTGTGACTTAGTAATGAGGCAGTCTTTACTGAAACAAACATATGATTTAGACTACGGTTGAAGTACCATCAAACGTATCCTTATTAAAAAAGAATATTATAAAATCAAGGACTACGTTGAAGATAAAAACATTTGGCCTTAGCTCCTTCTGCGCATGCAGCTTCCCTGGTAACTTGTAAACGGCACAAATATGTGGATGTCTCTAACTATTCTCAATCTCATTTTTTTTTCCTTCTTTTAATTAGACTTTTTACAATGGTTTTCAAACATCTTTATAGCCCTTTGCTAAGAATAGTTACAGCACTGGTAACAAAATTTGTGCCACATGTTAAATTTAGTCTTGTTATACTTATTTTTATTTACCTTTGTATAGATTATTTCACCGATTGTTTTGTAAATGTGTGAACATTGTAGGCCTTCTAGATGCTAGTTAATTTGTTAACTTTTTTATAAAATATATAATCTTTTTATTTTATTTTTTTAGTTTCTTACGACTTATTGTCATAAGTCGGGCCTACGTTGTCCCCCCATGTCTAAGTACTAATGCTGTAACATGGAAATATTGTAAAACCAAACCATTTTTAAAAGAGTAACCATGGAGTTTCTTGCCGGTTCTTCTCCATAGGAAACGACCAACCCGAACCGTACACCTTTTGTCGACGTTTTATAAGTGCCCATGTAAAATAAAAAAAAATGATTCTGATTTTTGTATCTACGTTACGTACAGAAACCTTCATTTCAAAACAAGGATGCTATGATAGCAAGAATTGAATGCTGCAGGAAGTCAGTATAAAGACATTCTGCATCAGCTTGCTGTGCACACATGTTATTGAAAATTCACTGTATGTTATTTTGACGAGCTTGTTGTAGTCATCTCAATAAGTTTCCATTATTTTAATAGTTTGTGTGTACTTGTTCCTGCTGGATTATCCCTAGATTGTAAGCTACATAGTTGACTGGAAAGATATGTTCTTTGCCCAGCGGTCCCGTCAGTTGAACAGCATAGGCTAAATATAAAAAGTCTAGAGTGACCAGTGGCTAAGCAAAGGTCTCGCCTATATCTTGTCAGACACATTTCTTGCGCCACCTGCAACCAGCCTTATTGTTGTGCATCCACGCAGTTTTTCGAGCCAGCATCGGCGACACTGCACTGTCCATCCTCTTGTACCTATCGTGAGGAGAGTTTTCCAAAGTATAGCAAAATTGCTATTAAAAATATTGTAGGAATGGGACCTACTGCGAACGCGGGACGAAGTGCGAGTAGGACGAAATGCGCACAACCCATTGTTGCATGTTTGCACAGTGTAAATATATGTTACATATTGTAACGTTACGTTTAGCATAGACAGCTAAATGTAAGCCACGTTAATAAAAATAAAGGTAATTATAAACTAAAATTAAGAAAAAGGATAATAAAAAAAAACTATGGCCTGGCTTCACACGTCGTTGGTTGCTTGCGGTCGACCGGTACTCTTCTTTGGTCGAGGTAGGCAGGTGGTGAACAGGTACCTCGGCGGACAAGCAGACACACAGGTTGGTATGCAGTAGTAAGCATACGGTAGTCAGGCAATCGGGCAGGTAGGCAGTAATAGTACATTTATGAGACCAAATGCGATTTATTTATAGTTTTTAGAGAATAATATCACTCTTTCACAAGCTGAATATTACAGTTTAGAGAGATTTCCAGAAGTTTTCAGATAAAATTACATTCAACGTAAGTTACTGGCTGACACTATCCTGGAGCGATTCTCTAGCCTTGAGAATGTATTGTTTACGGATGAGGCCCATTTTCACATCAATGGGCACGTGAATAAGCACAATTGTTGATATTGGAGCAGAGAAAACCCTCACCTTAAACACCAAAAGCCACTTCATTCACCTAAAACGACAGTATGGGCTGCCAAATCAGCAAAGGGCATAAATGGTCAGTATTTCTTTGAAAATAATCAAGGAAATTATGTAACTGTGAATTCAGCGGAATACTTCAAGATGTTGCAAGAATTTTTGACGCCGCAGTTGCATGAATTTCAAGGGTCCAACAGCGGGACTTGGATGCAACAAAATGGAGCAACATGCCATACGTCAAATGTGAGTTTACCGGTAGTCAAAGAAATGTTTCCGAACAAATTGATTTCTCGCTGAGGTGATATCCCATGACCTCCGAGAAGCCCGGACCTTACACCATGCGATTTTTTGTGGGGATACCTGAAAAATCGAGCGTACCTTAATAAACCGACGACAATATCCCAATTTAAACAAATCATCCACGAGGAGATAGCTGCGGTACCCCGCAGCATGTGTCAGCGAGTTTTTCAAAGTTTGCGTAGTCGATTGCAGGACTAGCCAACAACAAAACATATGGACGCTGGCACATTTGGACCATGTCAATTTTTAAAAATAAATTACATTAAATGATTATAACGTTAAATAAATTATCAACAAAATAAAATTTGTAGTTTTATTTCTATTCATGTCTCAAAAGTGCAAAAATTTTTGGCCCACCCTGTAGTACTCAGTAGTCAAACGACTTTCGGTGTTCACCGCCCGAATCCAAACTAAAAAGCTGACGCCTGTTTTTCCTCGTACAATCATTCCTTCTAAATTTTGAATTCAAATCTCAATTAAGAAATAAGTTCAGAACGAATAAAAAACGGTTTTACAGAGAGGTGCAGTCTGCCACTTCCCATAAAATTATGTATAACTAGCTTAAGGAAGGCTTAGAGTCCATGGTAAGAAAATAAAACAGACAGACGTCATATCAGATGAAAATTTTACAGTACAAAATATTCCAAGATTTCACAAATTAGCAATATAATTTAAGTTGTTGATATTAGAACAATCAGAGATAACTAAAAATATGCTTTTATGATGTTAAACATTATAAAAGAAATACATAAAAGTGAGTCATATGAGTTGATACAATTTCAAAAGATAAAATGGTATAGTTTGTATAGTGTTATAAAATGTAAATAGACTTAAAACTGTGAATTTGTAAATCAGAGTACCACAATATTTAATTTGCTCGGAGAGCTAAAATAATATATAAACTTTTATGGAACGGTTCTTTATTTTTATTTATTTTTTACGATATGGGCGTTAATTTATTCCAGTTAATTTATTTCAAACTATGCAATCATTTTTTTACTCAACCATAAATATTTCAAATCAAATAAAAAACTGGTATAAAAAATAACTGGTATTTCAGTCACAGGAACTACAATTTGACTTTACGAGTATTTCACCAAGAAAACCTTGATAACCTTTAATAAAAAGTTCGACACCATATCTTCCTGTATACTCCTGTCAATATGCGGAACACCTTTCATAAAAGCTTGACACAACCTTACGGCGTCTCCTGAACTTTGAATACGGCAGAAGTCCCTTGGGTCTCGTGAAATTTGTATACTCGATGATCCATCACTTTTAGTTCAGAAATATTGATAAATAGTTTTAGAAAAACGGATTGTACTTTTGGGGAACGGTTTCGTCATTACGGTATAGTTTTCAAACGTATGTTGCTTACAAATATCTTAGTTTCTAATGTTAGAACTTTTTGTTTGGTGGTCGAAACTGCTGTAACTCTGGTCCAAGTTATTCATTATGATTCGTGAGTTTGATTTCTGAGATTATAATAAGAAAATAATTTGTTGCTTGATATTTTAAATGGCTAATATTATTGGTGGATGACACTTACCTTCTATCCTTCTGCCAATATCCTTATTTCACTATTTTTCATCTCGCTGACAAAATTTTAAATGTAACGTTTATAAAATAAATAGTATTAAAAGCTACTTGCAATCCGTCTATTTCGCTTAGCTGCTCATGGCACAATGGTTAACACCAAATTATTATACATATATTATAGTTTATTAAATATTACACTTACATATATCTAATAACCTGTACATGGACACCGTAAAAACTGATTCACATTATAACGCAAGGTTCAGTTAAAAACCAGTTTCAGGCAACTCCTAGTTGTCTGGCATTTTGCTGAACTTATCCTTTCTGACGCAGCCGCGGGGCACACTATGTATGTAATTGTTTTAAAATTAAGTTCCCTTTTATTTGTACCTACATTGTGTGTATCTATCTGTGTGTGCCAAATAAACAAGTTTTTAAACGACTTCAAAAAAGGAGGAGGTTTTCTTTTTTCTTTCTAATATTTAATGTGGGCATCGCAGGCCGGATGGGGTTGGCACAAAAGCAACGGGATCAGCACAAGAAGAGAGAGCCCTCTGCCCACCAGTAGGTAAAGTCGAGCTGTGAACGATGTTGATGAGGTATTACTGAAAGTCACTCAATATAAAATTAATTTAAGAATCAGTTTATTATGTAACAAAAGTAAAACACAAATAATTACTTACAATGACTTGTTATAGATTCAGCGATGGTTCGACACGATTCGATGTCTATCACATTGTTAAATGCGATTTTACAAGCGAAATTACAAGTATCTTTACAGGGACACCATACCATGCAATTTGACCGATTTACACGATGAAAATTTCATAGAAAATACGTTCGCAATATTGCACGACGTAATTTAAATTATGTTGCGCTATCAGCAAGGTCCCTTACCCTATAAACTAGCTTCTAGACACAATACTTACACAACACAGCCATACAAACAAAGCCGAGCACACACTACATACCCCATCTTAAGTCAACCAATCAAAGGTTGCCATAGCTTATTAATCCTTTGTCATCCGTCCGAGTAGAATCGTGAACTATGAACGTTGTTCTACTGTGCGGGCAGCTAAATAATTTAGGCTGTGACTTCAAAGTTTGACAGCTGTGTTAGAGTTATTTATAGGGTAGGCTTTGAGTTTCTGGTGGTTAGAATGGTTGAATATTTAAGATAAGGAAGGCTGGATGGTTGAATAATTGTATAAGATGTTAATAGACTGTGATCTCTGGGATTGTTGTGATGTTACATCTCTAAACAGTCAGATTCAAAGAATACGTTGAAAAACATTTTAGTTAAAAGTTACCAAAATTTTGGTTGCTGGTTCGGATATTATTTGATCTTTTTCGTAAGATCACGGCGGTGAAACCCCGGGGAAGTAAAAACCCATCACAAATAAGTTAATTTGCGATATTTTCTTACTATAAATTATAAATGCGAGGGTTTGGATGGATGGATGAACGGATCCGGATGTAGGTTGGCACAGAAATAGATGAATGTCAGGAATAACACATAGGTTACAATTAATTTATCCCCTTAAAGTTTAATTCTAGTTATTCCCAAATTATTATAAATAATGTAAGGTAGGTTCGTCCCCTATCACATAGAAAGAAAAGAAAGAAACAGTGTATAATTGTCACAAAACGACTTACAATATAATTAAATGCTAATGCTAAAGCTTACATGGTACTTAAACATAACTTGTACTTTGTGTACTACTCGGTCCGAATATCACCGAAATCTCAAACGAACCACTCCCGCATACCCGCGCGGTGTCTCGCGTTCGCCTCATGAGCCAAAAGCGATTGTCAAACGTCAGAGTGACATTGACCTTTCGGGTGCTCAGTTATGTTGACCGGGCTGTACTATTGGTGCACGTCTGCCTGACCTTTCGGTGAACACAGGCATGATGTTATGAAATTTAATTATTAGTATGTTAAAATTCAATGGGTGGATGAACGGACTCCTTAGCATTGGACTCGAACTGTGTCCCAGCTGCTCCACATCGGAACCGAACGATTTACCTCCCGGAGCGCTGCATATCCTCTCATCATAAGGCTTGAGCATTCTCCCGGCACCCGGCAGCAACGTTTCTTTTCTGTCATCTTTTTTAATGTTTTCACCTCCTCAAACTAATTCTTGGATTCAGTTTCTTCTATATATATATAAATTCAATCGCCTTTGCTTTGTTTTTGCAAATTTGTTCGTCTTCACAAACATCTATCAGTAAAAATCTTCAAGATTTCTTCAACTTCTCGTACAGACGTCTTCGCTTTTCACGTAAGTAGCAAAATTTTTATTGCTGGCTAAGGGTCGCCATGTATTAGCGTGATGTAATCGAAATAAATGAGAAGTGTTCGATTCAACGATTCGTGTAATAATGCCCATAATTGGTGTATGCAGTTACAAATATAAGGTAGGGCGAGCTGCACACTACAGCAAAATAAAGTAGCTATTATATTATTCCTATTCTTTTTCTGTCCATGCTGTAAGATTGTAGAACTCACTTCCGTCTAGTGAAATATCACAGATTTAAATACTGTCTCACTTTTCAAAAAACTTTTAAAAGAGCATTTTCTCTCCTCTCAAGTCTGATCTTTATAAACGTAAGGTGCCTATGATTTTATATCTTAGTTCACTTTTCTTCTCTTTCTGATGTCACAATTGTCTACTTTTCCTTTTTAACCGACTTCCCAAAAAGGAGGAGGTTCAATTCGGATGTTTATACTTTTTTTATGTTTGTTCGGCCATAACTCCGTCATATATAAACGGATTTGCAAAATTCTTTTTTGTTTGAAAGAAATTTATTCCAAAATCGTCCTATTTCAATTTGGTAAAGATCTGATATAGAACTTCGGAGATATACAACAGAACTCTTCAATTAATGACGGCAAATCTCTCGGGATTGCTGCAGTCGTATGTCTGTTTATTGTTTACACCATTTCATAACATACTATCACGCCAGTATGCTCTAAAAGGGTACGCAGATGTGTAAAGTTCACCCTGGTACACTCTCATTCCACCGGTTATGTTCAAGTTACATATTATTTGGTTTTCGATTTGTAGTGTTTTGCTTTAGAAATCGTTATTTACGTGTGGCCGCCTCAAACCCCACAGGCCTCTGACTTGACTATTTCAGACTTACATTAACTATATAAGTCCAGGTTTAAGTAGATGTATATCGTATCAGTACCTACACGTAGATTTTTCACCAGTTATTTTTAAATGCCATCTAATACGGGGGTGAGCCGTTTGCCATGGACCAGGCAGGCATGCTGAGTTGCTGTTGAAAAACGGAAAGATCCAATAACAATTTGCTTAGCAGGTGCAGTTTGGGACAAAATATGAGAAGAAGAAGAAACAGTAGCAGTGATCCGATGTTGTAGGTAGTGTAAACCCGCGGAGGCGACCTTGACTGCATAGCTCATGCGCAAGGAGTGCCCTGCGTGGGCTTCTGATCGGCAACACCTGGTCGCTAGGATCGGGTGAGACCTGTCTTTGCCAGCAGTTGTTAACCCATGCTGGCAGAGACAAAAAACTGGAGGGGAAATGGCCTCCTTCTGTGAGACCGTGATAATACAGAAGGAGGCTGCCGAGCGGGATCGTGAGAGAGCCGATCCCACTCGGAGAAGAAGGCATCGTTGAGGCAACCGCCTCGAGGTCTGAAACGTTGAAACCCTGACTGCATTATAGGCAGGCGGGACGCCAGGGTCATGGGCGGTCAAATTGGGGACCCGGTCCGCCTCGCAAATCACTCCAGGAAAGACGGTGGCACTGTGATTACCTCTCATTGCACAGCGAGGCTCAGGGGTAGGCGATTTTATATTCTCCCCAGGGATGTGCCCTAACAGGCGTGCACAGAAGGGGTTTCAGATTGGTCTTTTGAGAGGTCATGGGGCTCCTTTTACATGCTGATGGTGATCACTGGGGTAGTTTGAGTGAGGTAAAATTCCCACACACCTTGGTCTTTTCCCATCTTTTTTAAATTAAGTGAGTGAACTCAAGTCTCTGATGTTAAAAAGGATAAATTCACAAACTCGATATCACAACTACTCAGAACTTTTATAGAAACGTGTTACTATTAATACAGCATAATTAATAAGCCTCCCTTATTTAGGGATAAAGGGAATTCCGCTTAGTTACCAGATTCCTGGTTCTAAGTTCTAATTAAGTACAATTGCATCATGAACATCCCACCTCATAACCCTGAAGGGACAAAGAGAGATGAAAGTATTGGAAAACACCAACAGATTGTTAATAATGGTATATCTGAAATTAATACAAATATTTGACTACAACCACGTCTAGGATAAAATCAATACACATGATCTGGAAAGCCTGTCCGCTGAATCCGCTAGTTGCGAGATGCACCAGACAGATCGATGTGGTGACGCTTACGGAAGGTCTATTTCCATTAGTGGACATCCTTTAGCTGATATTATGACGATGAGAAAGTGTGACAACGTTATAGAGAACGCAATATTCTATCCGCAATGGCCTTTAAGTTAAGAGTGAATAGGTTTCTTTTAGGCAATCGTGCTTCACCGTTGACCTCATCATCGCTTATCATCAAGTGAGATTGTGGACAAGCGCGAGCCTAAAGACAAAAAAAAATGTCAACGTCATTATGTAAAGGTTGGCAAAATCAAACCAACAGGGTGAGAAAGCCCACTTCCCTAGTGTTTTCGCTTGGAAGAATTGGCTCAACAAAATCTGCAGCAACATAATATGTATTTTTGTTGTTTGGTGGCCCAATGGCTAAGACCTCGCCTCTCGTATTTGAGGTCGTGTGTTCGAATCCGGACAAGTACCAATGTGACGTTTCAATTCAAATTGGACATCGCTAATAACGGTGGAAGAAAAACATCGTGAGGAAACCTGGACTTATAGTGAGTTTATAATAAGATTGTGCTCCATTGCTGTTATTGCTGCAAAGTGTTCCAGTGTGAGTATAATCTAATAAATCAATATATAAATCAATCTCTATATGGGACCCGATACCTACACTCCATAACAACGAGAAAGCTTTACAAGAGGTACTTTCCACATGAAACTACCTACATTTCTCTCGCTAAACCATCTCGAAAACGTCACGTCTCCGTCACATATCTAAACTTCAACTATATCCGTAAGCTTATCTTGTACTACCCTCCTTGTAAAAATTCCGACGTTTGAGAATATTCTTCTGTAAAATCGAACATTAATAAAGCTGAGACCGTTATTAGAGCTGGAATAATTTTGCATATATTTTTTTGTGGATCAGTGGGTGAGTTGTGAATTGTTGATTAATACCGTTTTGATTTTTGTTGAGCTTTGTTAACGTTTATTTCTTTATTTGTTAACTTGGAATCGATTTGAACAAGGAGAAAATTTTGATTTATAAGTTTTGTTAGGAAAGACTGTAGCTAACGCTAAAAATTCGTTTTGATTATCATATTTTAAAGAATCACTTCGTGATGAAGCGATTCTTTAAAATATAATAATCCATTCATAAGCCGAAAGACGTCCACTGCTGGACAAAGGCCTCCCCCAGGCGTCGCCACATTGACCGATCCCGTTCGTCTCGCAACCAGCGCCTTTCAGTGGGAGGCATTCCAACGAACCGTCTTCCGGCTCGCGGTCGCCATTCCAGAAATTTTTGGCCCCATCGGCCATCTGTTCTGCGAGCAATGTGCCCTGCCCACTGCCACTTAAGTTGGGCAATCCTTCGGGCTATGTCGGTAACTTTGGTTTTCCTGCGGATATCATCATTTCTGACCTGATCACGCAAGGAAATTCCGAGCCTCTTCATTGCCCTTTGGGTGACTTTGAGCTTTCTGATAAGGCCCATTGTGAGCAACCACGTCTCGGTCCCATAGGTGATCACTGGCAACACACACTGATCATAGACTTTTGTCTTGAGACACTGCGGTAAATTAGACGACAAGATACCATGTAACTTCCCGAACGCCAACCAGCCGAGTCGGATTCGACGGTTGACCTCTTTCTCGAAATTGCACCCACCCAAGTGGACCGTTTGTCCCAGGTAGACATAATTGTCTACAATTTAGAATGTAGAATCACCGACCTTGATAGGAGTGGCTGTTACATGGGCATTCACCATGACCTTGGTTTTGTCCATGTTCATTTATTTAGACACACTCTTTCGGAAGCTCTACTGAGGTCATCGAGCATTTTACTGAGGCTCTCCATGGTCTCAGCCATGACCACTATGTCGTCGGCAAACCGAAGGTGAGTGATGTACTCGCAATTAACGTTGATGCGTAGCCCCCTCCGGTCCAGAACCTTGAAGACATCCTTCAGCGCAGCAGTGAACAGTTTCGGAGAAATGACGTCTCCCTGTCTCACGCCGCGCTGGAGAAGGATTGGTTTCGAGGTCTGATCCTGAAGACGGACTGACATGGTGGCGTTTTTGTACAAACACTGCAACACCTCAATGTACCAGTATTCGATCTGGCACCGTTGGAGAGACTGCAGTACAGCCCAAGTCTCGATCGAATCGAAGGCTTTCTCGTAGTCTCCAAACGATAAACATAGAGGCAGGTTATACTCTTCGGTCTTCTGTATAACCTGCCGCAGCGTATGTATGTGGTCTACGGTGCTAAAGCCTTTTCGGAATCCGGCTTATTCGGGGAGCTGGAAATCGTCAAACCTGCGTGCGAGATGATTCGTGAAGACTCTGGAAAATAACTTGTAGACTTGGCTAAGAAGTGAGATGGGCCTATAGTTCTTCAGCCGGGCATTGTCACCCTTCTTGAAGAAGAGTACCACCACACCCCCGCACCATGCCTGTGGCGTTTTGCCCTCGAGTATGACGGAATCAAACAGCTTCTGAAGTGCCTTAAGGACCGGTTTTCCACTCGCCTTCAGGAGTTCGGCCGTAATTCCGTCATCACCCGGCGCCTTGTTGTTTTTGAGCTGTTTCAGAGCCATCCCAATCTCGTACAGGCTAACGTCCGGGATATCTTCGGTATGGTGTCGGGTCAATCTAGCTCTTGGGTCGTTTGCTTAACTCGCAACGGGCTTGCTGATTGATGTGTGCAACTGCCCATAGAATGTCTCGATCTCCCTCAGAAGCTCCGGTTTGGCTCTGGGGCCAAACGTGGCTCCGGGGCTCCGGTTTTGCGTTGAAGTCCCCCATGACAACGGTGAAGTGAGTTTTGAAACCATGCATGGCTCTGGAGATATCCTCATACATGGTCTCTTCCTCACCGTCGGGTTGTGCCGAGGTTGGGGCGTAGACCTGTATATTCTGAGTATAAGGTACGCCACCCTGGTCGACACACACTCGATCTTCACCACGTTGTTCACAAGAGACTTCTGGACGATAAACCCGACATCACCCTAGGACTGCCGGTCACCCTCTCGGAAATAGAGCAGATTACCGGATTTGAGGATTATCGAGTCCTCCCCCTCTATTCGGACTTCAGATAACCCTATAATACTCCATCGCAACCTGCTCAATTCCTCTTCGAGTTCGGTGACCTTCTATTCGGTCCGAAGTGTGTGTGTGTTGTACGTTGCCAGGTCCGTGATTGTTGGGGTAGCCGGATCTCGTCCGGAGATTCTTAGCACCCTTTGCCATGCCGTAGCCTCGACCGCTACTGTAGTCGAGGGTAGGCAAGCTGCCGGGTACTAGGGGCCATTTTTTATTTGTGCTATTAATTGGGGGGGTTTTGCCATAATCGCCACGCTTGGCAGGCAGGTAGGCGATCGCAGTTTGTTGGTAAAGTACACAGAGAACGCTGCTGCCCAGTATCTGGTTTGTCACTTAGTCGCCTCTTACGACACCCACGGGAAGACATTTGATGGTTAAAATTAATTACGTCCGGTACCATACGGAACAAGAATCGCTTAGTCAACCATATTTGGTGGTAGTTTTTGTACCCATTGTACTATCTTGTACTACCCCTACCTATTTTTTCGTTTTTGACACCGACTTCCAAAAATAAAGTTTTTAATCGCTATTTAGTATTTGTTTTGGAAGTTACACCGACTTCCAAAACTTACTTACTTACTTAAAGTATTTTGGTTAAAAGAAGATTAAGTTTTTTTAGTTTTCGTATCTTATAATACCATGATATTACCATTTATAGCCTGAGGGCTTCTCATAACAATTCCAACAAGCCTAAACACGACTGCCATACATTGTTTTATTACGAAGTTCCGGCCGGTGCATACCTTTCGGCTGCATCACTAGGTCAGTTTGATGGTACCATTTTCATTAGAACCATTTATTTAAATTTGCTTCATCACAGTCATTTAAATATTCGGGATATCTTATACCCAAACAGATCTAACATTGAGAGTTCCAGTGGCCATCTGTGGTCTTCTTCATCAGTTCCACTTCGCCGAATGATACTTTCTGAATGCAAATGCTTACCATGTTGATGAACATACCAAAATCACTCTATGTACGCCTATAAACGTTGACGAGTTCCCTCGATTCAATGGGACTTAGTGACAATGGGACCACCTCATAAGTCGCATATATCAAAAAGTCGAACATAGAACCTCCTCCTTTTTGGAAAGTCGGTTAAAAACTGAATTATTATTGCTCTGTTTTTCTTTGATGCCCCGAAAAATGTAATGGACTGCGTGTAACACTGATTGAATGGTAACTGGCCATAACTTAACTTTCAGACTTTTGATTACAGTTTTTACAAAACATTACGCACACATGTTGATGTATTGCTACATTTATTTTGTATTTCTTTTCACTAGGACTTAATACACATATCTACAAGTTTTTAGATAATGATTACAATTTCATGGTGATCCTATGTATGATCTATATGATCTGAGGATATATGAGAGTGTGATACCCCCCTTAGTCATTTAGCACGAGAGAAACAAAACAACATCTACCAGCTACTTCTACATTTTCACTCCTCAAATTAAAATCAAAGACACATTACTGACAAGGATTGGTCTAATCTTTTAGTCCAGAAACGTCAACTCCAAAGCAGCAATAACTCCTATTTAACACTACCGATGAAAGCGAATTCACTTTAATACATCCTCCTGTAATGTTCCATATATCACTGCACGATATATTTCACTTGCACGTCGAGTGGTCGACATAACCGGACGTAGCCCGGTAACGGCTTGCCCACACTATGGTTTCATTAGGAGATTTTCCTAGATTTGTGCTGGAATTAGGAGCTACTCTGGAAGCGTTTTGGTCGCCAAGTGAAATTCATCCGCTAAAGGGATGAAATAGGGGATAAAAGTTTGTATGGTCACCTGGAGCTGCAATCCTGAATCATCTCAAACTACCTGGAGAACAGAAACTAAAAAATAAGTATAATATACTTTTATAATATACCACACATGATTCCGTCCCCAGATATAATGTGGGGATAGAATCATGTGTGGTAAAGACTCGAACTACCAAGAAATCAGAATCATGAATAAGTAGATAGAAAATCACAAAATCGATATTAACTCGTGCGAAGCCAGTGCGGGTAACTAATACATAATATAATAAAATAATAACATTATAAAGAGGACTGATTTGATTGTTTGTTTGTAATGGATAAACTCAAAACTCTACTTAACTGATTTAAAAAATCTTTTCTTATGGAAATCTACATTATTCCTTACTGACACTATTATCCTGAAAAAATGAACAGTTTCTGTGAGGGGAGGGGGGGGTTCGAAGCCACTGGTAAAGATCTAGTTAACTATAAGTCTCACGTTTTCAGACTAAGTCAGAATTTTCGTAGAGTAGGATCAATATCAGAATGGAACTGAAAAATAACAAAACATTTTGGTGGAGGTGCCATACTACAGGTATGTGCCCGACCCAGTTCTCGAGACTGGCAATATCACATTGTACTGGGATCGGTCCATCATCCCTGACAGGACTGTTATCGTGTGGTGGGTCGAATCGAGAGGTGTGCAATGATTGTTAACTGCCGATGGCTTAATAAGCCGCCTAACGAGAGCTTCATATGGATGATGAATAATCAAGCCAGCCTCCTAACGAGAGCTTCATATGGATGAAGCTCTCGTTAGGAGGCTGGCTTGATTCAGAAAGCAGTACTTTTGGGCATGGCTCGTATTGTTCGGAGGTTCCTCTCTTTGGAGCCCTGACCGCCTGGTGGGTCTCTACTTTTATATTTTTGAACGTATTTTATTTATTTAGTTTATAAATGTAGATAATAAGAAAGATAATGAATAAAGGAGTGAAATAACATAGGTATACTTTTATTCTTTTCTAACCCATATATATTTATATCTTTTTTTTTTATTTCAAGTAAATATGTAAATAGCAAGAAAGACGATGAATAAAAGAGTGTACTAACATAGGTTTAAGCTTTCTTCTTTTCTTGTTTGCTTGTCCGAAATAAAGATTATTTTATTTATTATTTATTTAAAACTAGTGTCAGAGTATCTGGCTTCTAATTACGCGTAGCAACTGCCAAAGTTCTACATAAGACAGCCGAGACCAACGGATCATGATACCGAATACCATTAGCAAATAAGCCTTCAGGGAATTCAGGCATAAAGCCACTGCTTACATTTACAACAGGCTGTAAAAGCGACGACATGCTCCAATGTCGCGATGATACTAATACCGTGTGAACTGAGCTTAACAAAGTGTAGCGGTGGCATTTACCAAGAAAATTGTATCATTACTGTAACACAACACCCAGAGTGGTTTACAGTTCCCCTGGTATTGCCTCTATATATCAACTGGATGTGTTCAAGAGATATCACTTAATAACTCCGAGTTACAGGTGGAAGCGATAGCTTTAAAATAAATAAATTTCAATTCTCCTACTAGGTGGACCGATGACTAGTCGTAGGGAACAGCCGATGTGTTGACGTTTGGGGAGCCTTATTTCCAGCTGTGGACATCTTTCAGCAATAATAATGATGATGAGTTGCAATTTCACAAGTACGCGTTGTCCGTTGTGTATATAGTCTGTTACGAGTATATCTCTGACAGCAGTCTGCACAAATTAGGTATTTCACACATTATAAACGCACGTGTTAAAGCTGGCCAGTGATGATGATGGGATTTTTAGCTTTCACCAAGATAAAGCGCATCAAAGTTCGGGATTGAAGGCTTGTGACGTAACTTCTATGTAAAAAGTATACCAAGGCATGACGTCATGCGATATTTTAATGCGACGATACAATTATCGTCATCATTTTTAACCACCGACTTCCCAAAAAGGAGGAGGTTCTATGTTCGACTTCAAGTTTGTTTTTTTTTTTTTTTTTTTTTTTTTTTTTTGTATGTTCACCGATTACTCCGTCAATTGTGGACCGATTTTGAAAATTCTTTTTTTGTTTGAAAAAGTATGTTCCGAAATTGGTCCCATTTTAATTTGGTGAAGATCTGATGAAGAACTTCGGAGATATACAACAGAACTCTTAAATAAATAACGGCAAATCTCTCGGGATTGCTGCAATCGCATTTCTGTTTATTGTTTATACCATTTCATAACATAACATCACGCCAGTACGCTCTTAAGGGGTACGCAGATCTCTCATTTCACCGGATATGTTCAAGTTTCATGAAATCTATTTTGGCGTTAAAGTTACCTTACTAACTTGCCTATTAGGTACGTACAACTAAAAAGTGAAAAATAAAAAAACTTTTTGCAAAAAAATACTACCGACTTCCAAATACTAAACTACAAAGTGAAAAATAACTTAATTTGTTGAAGTCGGTGTCCATAACGCAAAAAAATGGTACCTACGAAAGACACCGACTTCAAAAAATTAAGTTATTTTTCACTTTGTAGTTTAGTATTTGGAAGTCGGTAGTATTTTTTTGCAAAAAGTTTTTTTATTTGTTAACGTGACAAAAGAAAAAGTTAGTAGTAGTTAGATTTCTTAAATATTGGACAAGTGTCCAATATTTAAGAAATCTAACTACTACTAACTTTTTCTAACTGACGGACTATATATTTTTTTTAATTTAACTTAGCTATGACACACGCTGCCAAACTTTTTGATGACAATTCAGCGCTAGTATATAATAGTAGTCTATGATTCAGCGAATTTCGTTTAAGGATGACTAACAGCTAACATTATAATTATGTTCGTTTAAAAAATATGGCAGAACTACTAACTCATAAATTATCAAAAATACTGTATTTAAAATACTTTAAACTTTAACGGAAACAAGACCTAGTACGAACTCCTTTGTTTAAAGAGTTTTCGCTATTGGCAATGACTGTTCTGGCTATTCTTGTGCCTTGTACCAAACCCCTCGGATCCTTGAAACTATTCAACTATTCCTACTGTCAGACGGCGGTCTTTCGCAGACGATATATTTGCAAAATATCCGCTTCAATCTCCAACAGCATTTGTGATGTCATAATATATAATCGTCATTCGTTGGTATGCTTCGTAAACAGACGACTAGACAAGCGTTGAACGTACTAACACACAACTGGGACTGGATAGTTACGAAGTTTTTTTTTTTGTAGTTATTTAATGAACTACAAGGGATTTTTGTTCATGAAATGACGAAATGACGATGACTATCCCAGCGTAACTTATCCTAATTATAAAATACCCTTAAATTTAATTTAATTTAAATGAGTATAGCATTTTAGCGGCATCCGAATTTTTTTGATCTAGAATGAAAGGCTCCAACATTTTTAAAATTCAGGCTAAATTGCCTAAGTGCATTCGTAAGCAAATAAAAGTGACCAATTGTCATTTTTATTTGCTTTACGGATACACTCCATGAACAGATGTTGCACGTTGTCAATTTTTCCCACAAATCTCACAATTCGGTGGGTTGAAACAATAATTGTTTATTTTGTAATTTTGTATCTTTCATCATCATCATCATTTCAGCCGAAATACTTCCACTGCTGAACATAGGCCTCCCCCAAGCGCTGCCACATTGATCAGTCAATCAGCGGATCCCCGCAACCTTCACCAGGTCATCGGTCCACCAAGTGGGAGGCCTTCCAACGTAACGTATTTTGGTTCGCGGTCACCACTCTACAACTTTTCGGCACATGCGGTCATCCAATCTGCGAGCAATGTGCCTTGCCCACTGCTACTTAAGTTTGGTAATTCTTTGAGCATATGGCGGTAACATTGGTTCTTTTGGTGCTCTTTTTGTATCTCTAAATAAAGAAAATGCTTGCTTTCTCAAATATTTGCGGGTGACTCGCTTTATTTCTTTTAATAGATTGAGTTTTGAGTTTTCATTCCAGCTTATTCCCACGCGTTTTTCAGCACGGGGTCGCCATTCCAGCGTCAATCTGGCGACACTTGGAGGAGGCTTGTGTTCAACAGTGGAGGTATTTCGGCTAAAATGATTATGATGATCTGAAGAATGGTTGCACATAAAGTGGACCCGAAGACCTGGTGAGGGCTGTGGGAGGCCTCTGGGTGCGGGCAGCACAGGATCGATCGTGTGGCACTGAAATGATAATTATGAATTTTTGATTGACTCCTATAAATTAATTACTATTGCAATAACAATAATAAACAAAATAATATACACTACAATTTTAATGAGAGAGCAATAATTGGAACATTATGTGGAGCAGTGGAGTGGAGTGTGAAACTTGGGACTAGAGATGCCGATGCATTCCACCAGCTTTTACGACAAATCTTTTACGGTTGAAGCGATGCGATTGTGGAATGCTTTGCCCGTGTCAATAAGGCGTGCTCAATCTCTGCCCATTTTTAAAACTATGGTAAAGAATGACCTCTCTCTTTAGTAGTTGTTTTCTTGATTTCTATGTTTTTGTTCCATACTTATAACTGTATATATTTGTATATATAGTATATTTATATATATGTATTTATTTTATATATAAATAGTACACCAATAGACTACCTACAGTACTTTATTTCCTTTCTTTTTAAAATCCATCCAAAGGTTGTCTTGAAAAGATCGCTTTTAGCGATAAGGCCGCCCATTGTGTCACCCAGTGTAATTTTTTCTTCATCTATACTTACTACTAATTTTTTCTTCATCTATACTTACTACTAATTTTTTCTTCATCTATCCTACTTACTCTAACTTATATGGTGTACATTATAAAGAGTATTCTATTCTATTAATATTTTAGCAACACGGACATCGGTTTATGCTGTTATATTAAAAAGTTATTGATGTTTATTTGGAAATATTATTCGATTGGTAACTTGATAGGACTCGTTGTAAGAGTTTAAATGAAAGCCGGGCTTTTGCCGTGGCACGGTGGACAGTTCTCAGTAGTATTAGATGTTCACCTATCTACGAATCTACCTTGGCAAGCCATGAAAATGCGTGCGCCTCGATTAAGGGCCTTCCACCGCTAAATATGAAACATGGTTTTGTCGTGTAACTAATATTTTTTCGCTACTTTTATATAACAATAGTTAAGTATCCAAAAGTAGCGAAAAAATATACTTGAATATTCAAAAATATTTTTACCCAAAATAATTGATGGCTAGAATTGCTTCATAACTGAAATAGCATATGTAAATCAAAGAAAGGAGGTTCAATATAGATATTCTGGCTCCAAGCGGGTGCACGACTAGTACTGCGTTTACATTGGGGAATATATACGCCTTAAACAGTGAGCTCCTTAAAAAACTTGCTTGGTAAATCGTACAATGAAGTTAAAAAGATTTACATTTTATTTTTCATTTCTCTGTTAATAATAAAAAGACCTTTGTCCCACAAACAAAAAGATATTACTGGATATAATCTGTCTAAGCTTATGCCTTTATTTGACCCAGACTTTAGTCCATCATAAACATAAAATCTAGACATAAGTTACTTCGTTAATATCTGAACAAGGACCTAATTTATGCCGACATCGAGCCTTGAAAGCTCAATTATGTTATTTTATTAATACTGCTATTTATTATGGTTTATTATTTAGGTACGTGTTACTGAATTCAATTATAAATAAATACGATTTGTTGATATCTTAAAGTCACCAAGTGGGCAAAGGAGAGGGCTATGCTCGGCGTTTCCTTGCGTGATCTAATCAGAAATGTAGAGATCCGCAAGATAATCAGGGTTACCAACATTGCCCGATGAATTGCCAAACTTAAGTGGCGTTGGGCAGGGCACATTGCTCACAGAATGGATGGCCGATGGAGCATAAAAGTTCTGGATTGGCTACCGTGAACCGGAAGATGTTGAGTTGGAAGGCCTCCCACTAGATGGACCGATGACCTGTTGAAGGTTGCGGGTATCCGCTGGATACGAGACGGACGGGACCAGTCCATGTGGCCTATGCCCAGCAGTAGACGTCTTTAGACTGATATGATGATGATGATTGATATCGGCTGATGGTGATTGATATCGGCTGATGGTGATTGCGGCGCACGGTTGGCGTAGTGGTTGAGCGATTGACTGCTGCGCTGCGTGTCGCGGGTTCGATTCCCGCACGGGACAAATATTTGTATGACCTACAGATAGTTGTTCCGGCTCTGGGTGTTTGTGTATGTGAGTTTATATGTTTGTAAACGCACCCACGATACAGGAGAAATTCCTAGTGAGGGGCAACGTTTTTTTTAAAAAAAAAAACGAGTTTTCCCACCATTAATATAAGTATCGTTTTTCTTAAAGTGCATTCCATAAATCGATCGTATAAGAAATCTAAAGATCTTTGGCTAGCATGTAAAATAAACAGACAGGCATGTTTTGCTTATTTAGCAGATTAGTGATTCAATTAAAGAGAATGTGAATATATGTAATATGAATGTGTTAAAGAGCTCAGACATTTTTTTAAATAATACTAGTTTTCATCGTTAAAATCCTTTCTATAGAAGTTTTGAAAATCAAGGCATTGGTAAAATCTACTTTTGCAACTCACCATCAATCATTCACACGAAATCTCATATAAGATATTAATTTCAACTTGATACCTCCAGGCATTTCAGAGAAAAAGGTGACACACGGACACACAGACAGACGGATAGACAGATGTACAGACGGACGGACAACGAAGTGATCTTATAAGGGTTCCTTATTTTCTTTTTGAGGAACGGAACCCTAAAAACCACAACAATAACCCTGACAAATTCCCCCGATAACAAAAACAGAATGTTCCAGAAATATGACACGATATAATAAACACATTGTACTCTACACTCTTTTCTTATGTACAGCAAAATGTACGTAAAATTACATGAGATACTCTGATTTAAAAAAAATATTTACAAAAATGTCTCCCCTATGCCGTATATTTCCCGACAGCCAACATCCTCCGTCTGTGGTATTCAAATATTTACGTTAGACTTGAAGTTAAAGGGATATACAGGTGGGAAGGATTATGTACAGAATTTCGATTTATTTCTGGGACTTTAATATTTGCTCATAGTTACTGTCAGCATTATTAGTGGGCAAAAGCATCTCCCCGTGACTAACAGCTCTAAAAAACGACAAGTAGACGACCAGTGACTTTACCCCTGGCTAATATGATATACGAGTACATATGATGTTACTTAACCAATAAAAACACTACAAAGTAAAATATAACTTCAATTTCGGAAGTTGGTGTTCCTGTTTTCTTTACTTCCGTTTTTTGACACCGACTTCCGAAATTGAAGTTATTTTTCACTTTTTAGTGTTTTTATTGGTTAAGTAACATCATATGTACTCGTATATCATATTAGCCAGGGGTAAAGTCACTGGTCGTCTACTTGTCGTTTTATTGTTATTGTACTTATTGTTTTTTATTTTCACTTTTAAGTTTTTGTACATAATGGATCAGTTCTATAAGCTAGGTACCTATAATGCCTAAAGAGAGGGTAGACGACGACGATCGCGCGCGCATCGCTCTGTGTAAAATATATAAAAAAAAAATACTAGTTGTCTGCAAAAGTAAATAAAATTAAGTCAAACGATAGAACAGTGAGTAATGAAGTAGTGACAGTGTTATCTACAAGTTTCATACACAAACTGTGAAGATAATAACAAAATAACTAAAACCATAACAACATGAAAAATACAAACAAAAACAATAAATAGAAATCAAGTGAAGTGACACCTAAAACAGTGACATTTAATAAAAAGCAGTTTCCAAAACACAAACAAACAAAAAAGTGTATAAATAGTGTAAAACCTTTAACTTACAAAACAAAAACAAAGTGACCAAAGTGTTTGACAGTGAAAAAATTCCACTTCCAGTTGCATGAGTCATATCAACCGTTTTTGCACCGTTCAAATATTGGAACTCAATGCTATGCTTAATTTCAACTTGTCAACTTAAGTTCATTTGGTTCGGCGGTAATGAATGCGACACTTCTCCACTGAGTGATCGGTCGCCGGTTCGAACCTCAGCCCAGATTCCAACTCTTTTTGTGAATTCTAAACTATCATTCGGATTCTATCAGTACTTCATACACAACCATGACCGAAATCAATAACGTCTGTGGTGTTCACTAGTAACACTAATTAGGGTTTGGGTTTTATAATAAAACAATCAGGTTTATCAGTAAGTGGACAGCACTCAATGTCAGCGTCCGTGCACTGCTGGTGCAGATCTAATAATGAATAGATGTAAACATTGAAAGTGCTGCCACATTTATTTACATTAATTTTAGTGTATGCCACATCTCTTCCTTTTTATAATATTAATTAGTTTTCAAGTGCAATTACATTATTTTGCATGTAGACAATAATTAAGTCTTAAAATACAATTTACAATATTTAGCATTTATAAATTAATTGCGTTTTAGGCACAAATTGCTATGTTTGTAATGTATTAAAACATTCGGTTAGTTTAAAGTAGTTATAACAACCTTATTTTGATTATAGACATATTTAGCTATCTAGTATTTGCTTTAATTTTTAATTCACACTAATCTTACAGATATAATATGGTTTTAGCAATACAGTGTTTTATTTAAAGTCTTACGAAGCATCGCTTCGTGATCGATAATCCTACAGGCTTTGCATTAATTTTAATTCACACTAATCTTACAGATATAATATGGTTTTAGCAATACAGTGTTTTATTTAAAGTCTTACGAAGCATCGCTTCGTGATCGATAATCCTACAGGCTTTGCATTAATTTTAATTCACACTAATCTTACAGATATAATATGGTTTTAGCAATACAGTGTTTTATTTAAAGTCTTACGAAGCATCGCTTCTTGATCGATAATCCTACGGCCTAGGGCCTACAGGTTATTATTTTTTTTTCTTTATATATGATACTTATTTTAGTAAATTGGTTAAAAATAACACAAATAGTGATCGAAGCTTTTAGATGACCATTTTTTTAAAATTTAAACTAGATGAGGCCGGTATTTCCTAGAAGACTACTCTGAGAAGAAACACCGAAACAAACTCAGAGGTCACAGTCACTTTTAAAATCCTTAAATATTAATAAAATGGTCAAATCATATGAGAATTGAGAACCATGTAGGTTTATGTCTGATGATCAAATCATATAGATTTTTTGAGAACCACGTTGGGTCGTAGATTAATATCTGAGGTGGTCTTCATTCACTAGTTATCATTCCAGTCTGCTTTTCGTATTGACTGATGACTGACTCGTGCAAAATGCCTGTTTTATTTTTCTTTTTTACTACAGCCATTAATGAAAAATTAATAATCCTCGTTTGATACAGCATGTATTGAATAACAAATAACAGATATATCAGCCGTTCTTAGATGTTATTTTAATAACTAATAACATAATTATGTGCCGTTGTTAGGTGTTTTACTTTTACGATTTACGGCTTTTGAAATATATTTCAGTACACTATTGTGTATTATTGTGTTTTGTCTAGAAATTACACAATTTCGATATATAAAATATTTAGAGTTTACATTAGTAGTCCTTATGACTACAAAACATATTTCATATATAAACAATCTGGACTCCTTATTGAACTAGGTCTTTGTTCATACGAGTATGACCTAAGGAATCAGTTTCAAAATTCTTTTTTCTTTTTTTTTTTAAACTTATCGTCTCGTTTTTAATCTGACAGTACACTGTCAAACTTTAGTTTCTAAAGGAATGAAACGAACTGTTTCTGTTTGTCGAACTGAATTATTAGTCACTAAAGTAACAGTATTGGTGTCAGCAACTACTTGGGTGCAATATAACTTTTGAGTCATGTCATTATAGAGACACAATATTTAAGTTTCAAAACTATAGATTGATTTTATAGTTGTGATATTAAGGATCCACTTTCAAACAAAATTGATCCGGAAAACTCGATTACTTTAATAGTTTCCAATTACTTAAGCGTTTGTGTGTAACCACAGATCATAGAAACAAAAGATAGACTATGATCTGTGTGTGTAACCGTCGATTTCACCAACTGGTTAAATTATTATCAATACATCACAATTAAACGCCAGTCAAGTGATGCATAACTTGGATTCGATCAATCGCAGTAGCTGACGCGCGCGTTTGACAATAATTCCAAATCTCTTTCATCATATTTATTACATTTTTTGAAGACAACTATGTTTTTTATAAAGTTTTACAACTCTTGCGTCAACCAATAATGGTTTTTGTGTCGGTAAAGCACAGAGTGCCAATTGATTTCTTAACTGTTTTTGATATAAACGTGATGAAAAGCGTTTTTGATAATTACTTTATAGAAACATATTGCTTTACCAAATTTAGGAGTTAGGAGTTTCTTAGCAACACTACCTTAGTATTATAATTTATCTAAGGCTGTGTTTGTCCAAATTACAAAAATATAATCATCAGGCTCTAAGACAAGCATCTTTGGAGAACCCCTATCTTATAGTTTTATTTACAGGTTCCATGATGAATGTCTGTAGCTCGTCTTTTGTTTTTACCTTTCATTCCAGGAAGTGGGACTCAACTATGAGGTTGAAACTTTTTTTTTTTTTGAATAGATCTCTTGATTGAAATATGTGAAATTGGAAATTTGTTTAATATCTATGGAATTCAGGCCACAATCTTGTTTTAGTACATTAACGGAAATTGCAGCTTTATTCCTTGAACCAAACTGATGGAACTGTTTTGAAAATAGAGATCTCTAGATAAACCTTTTTGAATTTGGAAATTTGTTTATTTTCAGTGAAATTCAGACCAAAACCTTTTCTAGTAAATTAAGGGAAATGGCACTTTTTACTCAAAATATATATATATATTTTTTTTTGCTACTAATCATTCAGAGCCAGTTTTATCGTCTTATCATGCAGACAATAAGCCTTGCACATACAAGTTTGTAATCAATTGCATAGTCCTTGACTTGAAAATATATTCTAGAAAAGTGGACTTTATTAGCTTCTTATTTAAGCTTTCATTATCTTGTCATTTGACAAGAGGTTGGACTTTTTTCTTTTACTGGACCTTGTTTTGTAGTGTTTCTTGGAATAACATTAGAAAACACCTTTTATTCTGTTTGCATTCGTTGTACTAGGCATAGGTAACTCAGCATAATCTTTGCGCTCAGGCGCATTAATTTTTAAGCACTAAGTTTTAAGTCTACTGCACTAAGTTTTAAGTGCCAAAGTATCTTTACGTTGAACAGCAGAAACCGTTAGGTATTACGTTTGTGATTTTATTGCCACATCAACAAGAGAGGTTATACTTCTTGTTCATTTATCAATTTTATTATGGCAAGCACTTGTTGTATTTTGGCTCTGACTACGTTTTTCTGACTCTTAATGTTTGCTTTTGCTGTAATGTAATCAAATTATAAGTAGGTTCGCATATTTGTACTTTGAGCGCGTCCTACAATAGAGAATGTGTCAATCATACAGCAGAGATTAGACGTAGCATTTTGTACATAATAACAACTCATTTGTTCAATTAGAAGTGTATTGAGTAGGACAACTTGCATTTTTATTTAGATTCAGGCTAGCTGACATACTGATATATTATGTCATTTCTACTTACATTGAGATTGACAAAACTTAATGTTCTACTGCATGCATTAGCTCCATTCGAATAAACTTCTAGCATTATTGATTTCATTTTATATAATCAAAATGCTAATTATAAAATTAACAAACGAATATATTTTTACTTTGAACTGATTGTGTTCTACTCATAACAAGAGCTCAGTGTGGCTTTGTTTACATAGGAATGTTTAAATAAACAAACTCTACCTAGCAAGCCGCACAAAAAGTCCCTTAAGTACCTTTTAAGTGCCAGACTGCCAGTTAACTCGAGTCCCAATATGTCATCTCAGGAAACGGTTACTTTTTGTTGATTTTATTTTTTGTTTGATGGGGATAGCCAGTACACAATGCATTCGATTATGTTATTATTTAGCCGTAACAAAATTCATGACACTTATTTAGTATAACAATAAAGTAATACCTAAGTGTCACCTAACTTCGAAGTTATCGAAGTGGAACTCATCCTTTTTTATGTTTGTTAATGATATCTTTTGATAAAATTAACATGTATTAATGATCAACGTCATTTTATTTTAGATCCAATAATATCTTTTGATATGATTGACATCATTTATTTCGACCACGGTTAAATAATTGGCACTTTTATTTTAGATCCAATAATGTCTTTCGACATAATTGCAATCATTTTTTTTTTTTTTTTGACCTCTATTTAACCACTGGAACTTTTGATATGATTGACATCATATTTCGACCACAGGTTAATCATTGGGACTTTTATTTTAGATCCAATAGTGTCTTTCGACAGAATTGACATCATTTCTTTTCGACAATGATTAAACTTTGGAACTTTTATATAGATTGTTTTAGATCCAATAATGTCTTCCGACAGAATTGACATCATTTCTTTTTCGACCATGATTGGAAGTTTTAATATTGGTCCAATAATATCTTTCGATAAAATTGGCAATTGATGTGTCGTCATCATTTATTTTCTACCACGATGACTCGTGGCACTTTTATTTTAGATCCAATAATTCGTTTTGATAGAATTGGCAATTGATTTGTCGTTATCGTTTTTTCAAATAACGTAACGAAACTGTTGATCGTTGATCAACCTTTGACAAAACTATCTATTTTGGCAACTATCTTTTTCTAAAAGTTTAATGTGTTACCCTACGGATTTCCAAACACGTTTACCAAACGATAATATAGTATACGATGAACTTCACTTCGTACTAGTATACGACGAACTTCCCTTCGAACTTTACCAGGCTTAGGGCTGGCTAGATTCCACGTCATGCTATTAATATTGCATTTCTGTGATTGCTAGTACAAATCAAGATAGTAAATCGAAATTCGTAATAAATTTGTCGCAGGTTACACTCGCAAAGTATACGACAAAGTCAAAGTTCAAAACGAAATTTTACATAATATAAAATCGTCCTAAGTTACTTAGGAATAAGCTTTATTTTTGCATTGTGCAATTCAACTAAACATCCAGCCCGAAGAGTATAGCTCTCCTACTCGCACGCATCAAAACGCTTTGTCTGGCATAATCACTTCAGCCATCTACGTTGACAACTTCAAGTATGTTATAGTTTGTGGGGATTTATAGCGTTGTGACAACAGCTTTGGTTTCGTTTCGTAAGAAACAAATAATGGTTGAAAAATATATCGTTTAGAAAAATAGACAGTTTTGAAAATAGATAGTTTTGCTTTGTTTATTGGTGATTATTGTTGGGTGCAATGGATCGTTTTATAACTACATAAGTACGTTGGCAAAGTTCCATTGCTATATTTGCAACCGGATTTGGTCAACCGGATTGAACCGGTTTTGAGTTTGCCTTGCTATCGAAATGTAGAATTTATTTTAATTTCATTACCACATTTCGGAACACGGTTTTGTTTATTTAAATGAGTGAAGTAATGATTTCATCGATCTAAGCAGCACATCCCTCAGCTTATCGCCGACGCAGATCGCTCATAGATAGGCAGATAATTATAAAAATAAACATTCTATTAATTTCTATTAAATTTCACATATATTACTATTACTACAAATCACCCTTACTCATTTTATCTTTTTTTTTTCAAAACTCATTCAATAAAATAATATTTTTATTGCTGACCAAATTTTTGTAAGTGGGACACTATTTGATTTAATCACTTTACTTACTGCGCTTACACTCGTCGCCAATGTGGTGTTCACTAGTAACACTAATTAGGGTTTGGGTTTTATAATAAAACAATCAGGTTTATCAGTAAGTGGACAGCACTCAATGTCAGCGTCCGTGCACTGCTGGTGCAGATCTAATAATGAATAGATGTAAACATTGAAAGTGCTGCCACATTTATTTACATTAATTTTAGTGTATGCCACAACGTCACCGTCAGACGAGCACGAGCTCACTCAAACTCAGACTTCAACTTGGATGAAAGCTTCAACAATCACACACTAGATGGCACTGTATGTAGTATGCCAGACATGTCAGGTGATGATGACATTGATTTAATTACTCAATTAAATAAAAATATCGATGATCTCACCATTAAACTCGGTAGTGCAAATGGAGAAATTGACTCACTAAGCCTTGAAATTGAAAGGCTTAAAAAGGAGAATGAGAATCTGGTAAGAAAAAACTCACTCTACAAACAAATAGTGAATAGTCCAATACAATCTCCTACCACCACGCCAAAGAAAAGGGGGCTTAAATATTCAAAACAAGCAGGATGTATAAATAAACAAACCCAGACTGATTCTGATATAGTAGCCAAAGAAAAAGTAACCAAAAGCTATGATGAACAAAAACCCATCAATACACATTCCAGTCCACAGATGGCGCCACAACCTTCGAATGAGCAGGTCGCAATGAAAAATAAACTAGTAAACAAAAATAAATTGAAAAATAACCTATGTATATTAAGTACTAACAAAACTAACAATAATGTATTAACTTTGGCAGAAAAGTACTTTCAATACAACTATCAAATATGTCACTACCTAACACCAAATGTTGGTATTGTGCACCTTCTTCGAGATATACAGACAAAACTCAGAAATTACACAATGAATGATTTCTGTGTAATAATGATCGGCGAGGAAGATTTTAAAACTACAAAATGTTACTTTGATATAATTACATATATGAGAAACGCATACCAGGACATAAAGAACACAAATATAATTATTGCTTTGCCAACATACAAATGTAGTGATAACTATAATATTTTATATAACTCAAGACTGGAAATGTTCAACAACATGCTATATATGGACATTATTACCCATCAATACTCATATATTCTGGATTCTAATTTGAACTTAAGCTATCACCATTCTACGTACACAAAGTCGGGCGCCTTAAAAGACTACACCATGGGAATTATTTTTGAGGACCTATTCAACCTTCAATTGGAAGTCTTAGAAGAAAATGCGCTCAACGCAAAAAATGAACCACAAGAACAGTTTTTTCTCCAATAAATATATTAACATTTTACACCAAAATATTGCAGGTTTATTAAATAAATCAAATGCTCTTACCGTATGTTTAAATGAACTATCTGATATAAATATAAATGTGGATATTATATGTATTACCGAACATTTTATCATGAAAGGTAACGAAAAACAACTATGCATACCAAATTACAGTTTGGCTGCATGTTATAGTAGACAGGAAAAGAAGAGAGGAGGAGCATGTATTATTGTTAATAATTGTCACCAATGGAAGGAAATACCTCAAATATCATAATTGTCATTGCCAGGGGTTTTCGAGTGTTGTGCTGTTGAGCTTATAAATTATAAATTAATGGTTGTATGTATCTATAGAATACCAAGTGCTAAGAATTTGAGTGATTGTTTTGATAGACTTGAGAAATTGCTTAAAGAAATGTCCAACAAACGTCCCAAGAATGTTGTGATTGCAGGTGATTTTAATATAGATATTTTAAAGCGGAATAATAATTCGGTTACACTGGAGTATCTGCTACTAGGTTTCAACTTGAAACTTGCTCTTAAACAGCCAACTCGAATGGCTAGTCAGACGTGCATAGATAATTTTGCGCATAATTTTAAAAAGACTTGTAAAGCGGGTGTATTAGAGTTTGCGTTATCAGACCATACAGCACAGCTTCTTCAATGCCCAATTCCCAATGTGTGCAGTATAAAATCCTGGTATATAACTAGAAGAGATTACAATAACGAAAATATAGTCAAATTTAAAAATAGTATAAACAGTCTCAAATTTTCGGAAATCTATCTTACTGATGATCCCAACATAGCTTACAATGAATTTGTCAACACATTTAAATTATTTTACGACTTGTGCTTTCCATATAAAGAATTAAAAATCAACGTAATAAAAAAACCAAAATGGCTATCAAATGGCGTTAAATTATGCAGTAGAAAAAAGAGGCAACTTTTGTGGGAATCCAGGTTGAAGCCTAGCCACGAAAACAAAAAGAAATTCACTTCTTATTCTCGACTATATAATAGAATTATTAATTTAACACAAAAGGCTCAAAATAACTACAAAATACAGCAAGCCAAAAATAAATCGAAGACTACGTGGCAAGTAATTAATCAGACAAAGTACAATATCCCTAAACAACGAATTGAGAAACTTAAAGTTGGTAATCAAATGATATACGAACCTGCGGATATCGCTGGTGCTTTCAATGACTTTTTCGTTGACAAAATACATCCAAAAATAGACGCTGAATATAAGCCGAAGGCATGCATGTCATCCACGAAACTGAATTCAATGTTTATGGCTCCTAGCACACCACACGATTTATATAAAATAATTATGTCCCTAAAAAACACTAGCAGTGTAGGTTTTGATGGAATTGCCACAAAAGTGCTGAAGTCAGTGTCAGCCGAGATAAGCGGTCATCTAAGTCACATACTTAACCTCATTATTTGTGCGGGTATATATCCAGATGCTTTAAAAACATCTATAATTAAACCTTTATTTAAGAAAGAAGATAAGGAGTTGATGGAATATTATAGACCAATTTCACTCATACCGGTTATTTCAAAAATATTTGAGAAATACATCTACAGAGAATTTTATAATTACGTGGAGAAAAATAATATACTTTGTGAAGAACAAAAAGGATTCAGACAGCACAGAACCATTAATATGGCAATTTATGACTTTTTGTATACTATTATTAGAAACATGGATAAACGATCCCCCATTATGTGCTATATTTTGCGATATGACTCAGGCTTTCGATTATGTCCATTATAATACCTTACTAAATAAATTAGAAAACTTTGGCATTAGGGGTAACGTGCTCGAACTTATAAAATCGTATTTAGAAAATAGAACACAAATAACCGAAGTTAGCCGCATTAATGTAGTTAATAAACATGAAGGGATAACAAGATCACGAGAACGTAAAATCTCATACGGTGTACCACAAGGAACCGTTATGGGCCCGTTTTTGTTTATATTATATGCCAATGACATGCCCATGTCCCTTGAACAACCTATAACAATGTTTGCAGACGATAGCACAGTAACGATCCCTTGTAAAAACGTAATTACGTATGAAAATGACATTAATAATTCTCTTGACTCACTGATTAAATGGCTAGACAAGAATAATTTAATTATAAATTTAAATAAGACAAAGATAATGCACTTTAGACAGCGTACTCCCGGCTTAACTAATCTTCATATACACTACAAAAATAACAATATTGAGGAAGCAGGAGATACGAAATTTTTAGGACTACAAATAGATTACAGCTTAAATTGGCAAGCACATATCGATATTTTGTGTAAAAAACTGAGTTCATCTGCATATGTTTTATATAGATTATCCTCCTTAGTAGATAGCAAAACATTTCTCACGGCTTACTACGGCATAGTTGAATCTCACTTACGCTACGGCATCATTTTCTGGGGGAACTCAACTGATAGAGACACGGCATTTAAGGCCCAAAAACGATGTCTCCGGTCAATGTTTAAACTTAAAACTACAGACAGTTGCAAGCCCTATTTTAAGCAATACAAAATCTTGACACTTCCTTGTATTTATATTTTCGAGGTGGCTGTGTTTGTAAAGCAAAATCCAAGTCGTTTTGAACGCCTAGCTGATGTATTCCCAAGGAATAGGCGTGACAATAGCAAAATATGTCAAGTATCATGTCAAACTGCTTTGATGCGCAACAGCGTTTATTGCATTGCCCCAGTTATTTACAATAGATTACCAAGTGGTTGGAAAGATTTAAATACAGTGCTGTTTAAGAGTAGACTACGTAATTATTTAATAAATAAAAAGTACTACAGTGTGGCTGAATTTTTGACAGAGAAAAATGTATTTGTTGATTAATTGATGTATTGAATGATAATTTATTGATAATTATTAACTGATCTAATGTACGATAATTGTAATGATAATAATAATTTAATTGTGATCTATTGAGTGACTATTGTGATGATAATGATTATTTATTAATTGATATATTGAATTGTAATTGTGATGATAATAATAATTTATTAATTGATCTACTGAATGATAATTGTAATTGTATTTTATTAATTGATCTACTGAATGATAATTGTAATAATAATATATTAATTGATCCATTTAATGATAATTGTAATATTAATTTATCTGGTTTTAAAAAGTAAGTACATGTTGCATTAATAATGTAAATGTTTGCATGCCGAATGGTAAAATATGGCTGAGCCTTGATATTATAACAACTATTGTATGTTACCCATATTTGCAAAATAAAATTCTATTCTATTCTATTCTAAAGTGATGCCAGAATAAATTAACCTTATTGGGTTAATTGGGTTTTCACATGAAACATAAACAAAACCGGTGGAATGAGAGTATACTAGGGTGAACTGTTCACATCTGCGTACCCCTTTAGAGCATATCAGGTGTAATGTTATGTTATGAAATGGTGTAAACAATAAACAGACATGTGATTGCAGCTATCCCGAGTGATCTGCTTTCTTTTTACCCGACTGCCGAAGGAGGGTAATGTGTTTATCAGTCTATGTATGTATGTTTGTTCCTATGTGGCGTTCTAGAGACCAAACACGTTGGCCGATTGTGATGATTCTTACGTCAATCGATTCGTCTTAACACTGCGAGTGTCACAGGCTACATTAAAATTGGAAAAGAAAAAATGGCGGTTTAGGGCGCCATTTTGTGGGGGAAATTTTTTTTTCCTTCCAAACCCAACATGTGTCTGTGGGTTATCAAAATAAAGGTGATTTGGTGGTGGTTTCAAAAATATATAACATTTATATGTTTAAATAGACCTTATCCTAAAAAAAAAAAATACTAAAAAGTAGTAAATAAAAAAAGTTAATTGAAAAAAAACAAAAAAGTGGACTGCTTAAAAAGCGAATTAAAAAGACGGAAACAAGAAGAAATCCATGCTGTGCAGTCGGAGGATACATGTGGTTTTGGTCAGCCAGCTCTCGAACATGTATCCTACGAATGCACAGCATGAATTTCTTCTTGTTTACGTCTTTTTAGTTTGCTTTTTAAGCAATCGGATTTTTTGTTTTTTTTTAATTAACTTTTTTTATTTCGAAGAGTTCTTATGCATATCACCGAAGTTCTTCGTTCGTTTGAAATTTTAATGGGACCAAATGACAAGCACCAGCTATGAAATAATAAAATCATATTTGGTGCTTTGAAAGAATCATCCAAATCGGTTCACCTAGTAAAAAGTTCTGAGGTAACAAACATTTAAATAAAACTGTCGAGTTGATGACGTCCTACTTTTTGGGAAGCGGTTAAAAATATAACCTACTGCCGATGTGGCGACGCTTGTTAGAGCCGTATGTAGCCGTATGAGTCTATTTTCAGCTGAAATTACGATGATGATGATTACTTACTGATAAGTCTCTCAAATAGTGTTCATTGGCATATTAGAATATTTTTAAATCATTTGGCGTCGATGCAGAATACATTGCTTTCGTAAAACTCATCAAGGCTAACTATATACGTGTACTAAGCAATACCTAAAAGGGGGTTATTGTTTCAAAGTTTTTCGTTTATTCTGTGACACTAAAAAATCTCTTAAAATTTACATATGGGTTTATAGAATTTTTTGAGAGGACGAAGAAAATGCTTAAAATTTTACAAAGATCTTATTAAAATCTTTTGATACATCGCGACACTCAAATAAAATTTTAAAACGTCTGCCAATTCTTAGTCTTAAAAGGAAATATCTAAAATAGTACCAAGTTTCCATGGCACAATCTTAATGGGCAGATGAGTTATGGCACTAGGAAATAGGTCTTGAGTCGGTTCTCGGAATGAACGCAGAAATGGAGTGTCAGTTATAAATGTTGCAAAACTGGAGCTGTTTGATGTGATGTATAGTCACAGTTTTAGTTTTTTCGTAAGTGGAGGTCAACTGAAGACATAAATCTTGCTCTAGACAATGACTAAGTTGATTTTTTATATTTTACTATCCGGTAACTTATTAAAAACTAACTTTTTGGCGCCGTTGCTTCCATACCCACAGGAGCTATAAAAAGTAATTTATTGTCACTCAGTGATATCCTCTTTCGGTGAAATGATTTTGTTGTGATCAGATTAGTACTTTCAGAGATTACCTTATAAACATATCAACAAACAATTTTGATTTTATAATACACTTTTATTTGCTAAGTTTACTCTAACTTTGAAGCGATTCGGGTTGAATGCATTCGGAAACACAGACGCAGGTAGTGAGTTTTATTCATTCGCTGTGCGCATTATGAAGGATGTTTGGAAGCGCTTGGTGCGAATTGGTGGAATGGCAACAAGGTAAGGATGGTAACTTGCAGTGCGTCTAGATGTCCGATGGTAGAAGAGGGCTGGTGGGATGAGGTCGTGGAGTTCTTGAGCACACTCACCGAAATACAGTCTGTAGAAGACCGACAAGCAGGCAACCTTGCGGCGATGAGCCAAGCTGTGAAGCTTGGTATCCACCAGTTCAATGTCGCCGATGAGCCTCTTAGCTCTGTGTTCCACCGAGTCAAGCGCGGCAAGCTGATACTTTGCTTAGCCATCCCAAAGGTGGCTGCAATACTCCATGAAAGATCGGACTTGCGCTTTGTACAGGGTTAAAAGTTATCCAGGCGTAAAGTATTCACCTTATTTAGGATGCCCAGTTTTTTGGCCGCAATTTGGGCTTTAATCTTTGAATCTATGTAACGGAATCTTTGAACATGATTTTCACCTCCTTCAAAACGTCGGATTAGTTTGAAACTTTGCACACTTATCAAGGACCGATGACAATGCAATAATTGAAATAGTTTGTCCCATTATTCTTAACAGGATCTTCGAAATTAGCGATTGAACTAAAATGTAAAAATAAACAATAGTTTAAAAAACTAAAAAACATCCTATAATAGAATACCAAACTAAAAAGTAGAAAATAAATAAATATCGTTTTAGTCCATCCAAAGGTTGTCTGTAAGAGATTGCCCTGTGCGATAAGACCGCCCATTGTACACTTTGTTTTTAAAAATGATTGTTCTGTATGTTTGTATTTTTGTGGTGTACAATAAAGTATATAATAATAATAATAATAAAGCTGAGCGACCTGAACAAATTGTGACTGACGTGTGCCGCCCGGATGATGTCGCCACGAGTACATTCTGGCGAAGCATATGGTCGGTACCCGTCTGTCACACTGAGGGTGGCTGGATGCGTGATGTCGAGCGCGTGTGTGAAGCTATACCAGAAATGGAAAAAGTCGTCATTAGTCCATCGGATGTAGCCAAAGCAGTTCGTCCGCTACCGAACTGGAAGTCTCCGGGACCGGACGGACTGCATAACTTCTGGCTAAAATGGTATAGCAGCTCACACGCGTTTCTGGCATCTCAATTTCAGTCATGTTTAGAGTCTGGGTCGCTTCCGCAGTTTTTAACTACAGGCGTTACCCACCTGCTCCATAAGACAGGTAGTCCCGCGGAACCCATGAATTATAGACCAATTACTTGCTTATCAACGGTTTATAAACTTCTTACATCCATCCTGAGAGTAAAAATTGATAAACACATTGAAGGTAACTCAATAATGTCTACCTCTCAGAATGGATGTAGGAATGGGTCCCGCGGCACTAAGGAGCTACTCCTCATTGACATGGCCATAAGCCAGCAGGTTCGACGTTCCCGCAAGGATCTGTCGACATGCTGGATAGACTACAAGAAGGCCTACGACTCTGTGCCACATACATGGCTCATGAGGGTGCTGGAGTTGTACAAAATAGATGCAACTCTATGCACCTTCCTTGAGTCATGTATGGGGCAATGGAAGACAGTCCTTCGATATCCAGGATGTCGACCGATTCGGGGGGATGATGAGCCTGTATGGATTAAGCGGGGGATTTTTCAGGGCGACAGTTTGAGTCCACTTTGGTTCTGCTTGGCCCTGAATCCTCTAAGTACACTTTTGGAGGATTCAGGACTAGGCTATCGGTTAAGAAGAGGTGGTCAGGTCATATCTCACCTCCTTTACATGGATGATCTGAAACTCTTTACCCCCAATAAATTCCAACTGACGGAGCTACTGAAGGTAACTGAAACCTTCAGTAACTCCATCAGGATGGAATTTGGTGTGGACAAATGTGCAGTCATCCATGTAAAGCAAGGGGAGATTATGGAATCCGAGGGAATTCAACTCTCTGATTCCATACACCTTAGACACCTCTCCTCGACCGAAACATACAAGTATTTGGGTATGTCGGAAGCGTTGGGCATCAACAGTACTGACATGAAGCAACTGCTGAAGGAGCGTTTCTTTGGCCGCCTGAAAAAGGTATTAAATAGCCTTTTGTCGGGCGGAAATAAGGTGCGCGCCTTCAACAGTTGGGTCATGCCGGTTTTGATGTACTCTTTCGGCATACTCAAATGGACTCAGACCGAGCTCGACGCCCTCGATAGGAGGGTCCGGACACTGCTGACCGCAAACCGGATGCATCACCCACGATCATCGGTGATGAGACTGTACATCCCGCGGAAGTGTGGGGGTCGCGGCTATTTAAACGCCAAGACTCTTCACGGCCGCGAGGTGTGCAGCCTCAGAGAATACTTTTTAAAAGCTGAAGTGGGTATGCACCGGGATGTGGTCGCAGTGGACAAGGGCCTCACCCCGTTGTCCATGGCTAAAGAGAACTGGCGCAAGCCTGTAATACTATCGACCGATCAACGCAAAGAGGTATGGCAAGGCAAGGAGCTACACGGGCGCTTCTATCGGGCTCTCCATGGGCCCGATGTAGATTTCCCAGCGTCCGTATCCTGGCTACGTTTCGGCGACCTTTTCGGGGAAACTGAGGGCTTTGTCTGTGCAATTATGGACGAAGTTATCCTGACGAATAACTACCGGAGACATATAATGAAGGACGGGACGGTTGACATATGTCGGGCATGCCACCGTCCGGGTGAATCCATCAGACATATTATCTCTGGTTGTTCTCGTTTGGCTAACGGCGAGTACTTGCACAGGCATAACCAAGTGGCCAGGATTATTCACCAGCAACTTGCATTGAAGTACAATCTAGTGGAATCGGAGGTACCGTATTACAAGTATGTGCCCGACCCAGTTCTCGAAAATGACCATGTCACGTTGTACTGGGATCGGTCTATCATCACTGATAGGACTATTGTTGCCAATAAGCCGGATATAGTGGTGATAGACCGATTAGCGCGCCGCACAATGATAATCGATGTCACCATCCCTCATGACGAGAACCTCGTGAAAGCTGAGAAAGAGAAACAAATCAAGTATCTCGACTTAGCACACGAGGTTGTCGACATGTGGAATGTGGACTCGGCGATCATTGTGCCGATTGTCGTTACGGCCAACGGCCTGATGGCCAAGAGCCTCGACGACCATCTGTCGAGGCTGTCATTGGGCGGTTGGATCAAGGGTCTGATACAGAAGGCAGTACTCCTCGATACGGCTCGCATTGTGAGGAGGTTCCTGTCTCTGGAGCCCTAACCACCGGTAGCTTGGACCCTGTTCCCGATACCGGTTGGCCTCTATTTTTTATATTTTTAAATGTTTTTAAGTTTTCTTTTTTTAAATATTTAAAAATGTATTAAATAAGAATATAAATCAATAAACGAAATAATAATAAAATAATTTTCAAATTTTATTCAGAAGAGATAATAATTTTATTGTAAAAAAGTGTGGAGTGCTTTTAAGATATTTTAACACGATTCGACTTTTACCAATATCTGTCAATAAAATATTATAACAATTGACATCAAGCACCCCATGCATTTTTACAATAAACCTTTTTTTTGTTAATCTTACTATTCTTAATTTAAATTTGAAAATTATATTCTACTTTTTAGTTTGGTTTTCTATTAATGCGTGTTTTTAAGTTATTAAACTACTATTTATTGTTGTATTAGTTTATAAATTGAATTATAATTTAGATAAATAAAAAATAAGGCCTTAATTTTTAATTTCAAAAAGTAAAAAGTTTTAATTTCATTTCCACCAACAGAGTAAGTACACAAGTTAGGTATGGGATCATCAATTGAATTGTGATGATACTATCAGAAAGGTATTTGAATGTTTGACATTTTTGATTCCAGAAGAAGGGCTCTTCATAATGAGTTCTTAAACGATCTCATTCAGCGCCTTTTCAAAGGCAAAGTAACCAACTAAACTCCCCATTTAAAATAACCGTATGTCACTAAAAACCAAGAGCACAGATACACACATTAGGTTGGAGCCCGCAATCTGCTGTCGGCATCGGGAATCTGTTAAGGATACGATCACTCGATACGATGGCGTTTAGAAGACGCCCCTTTCTGATACTTCGCGAAACGGAACGTGTCGTAAATCGAATCCGAATTGGAATCGAGATTACGGCGGGTGGGACTCGAATTTTTGTGAATCCATTTAAATTTCGAAGTGATTTTCGACTAGATTTGTATTTACTGGTTTTTACGAGCAATTCTGGGGTAATGATCTATTGCTTTCCTGAGGCTGCTGATGACGTAGCATGTAATTTTGTTGACACACTCGTTCTTAAGTAGGTGCTTAGGCTTACCTACATTATAGACCTACATGTATGTTTATACCTTCGTCAGTTCAAATATTTTTATTAATCAAGTCAAGACACTTTTTGCACAAGACGTTTTGATGCCAAGAAAACTCATTAAATCATAATTTCAGAAAACGTAAAAACAGCACAACAGCAGCAGCAGTATTTTGTTTCATTTTTTATTCTCGGTGTATAGCTTTGAAATAACTGAGTGTCATTCTGTGATATTGACATACAGACAATCCTTTTCAATACTATTATGTCGAATGTTGATACTGAAACGCGTATATGTGCTATATATACAGATATGTCGAAAGCGTTTGATTATGTCAACCATAACATACTACAAGCGATATTAAATGAGGACCCCATTGTAACCTTGAGTCTAGCGTGATCCCCAGGAAAACCGTTTTATCGACGAATTCTAGCTTCTCCTTGTTTAATATAATGTCAAAATCAGTACTTTTGACATTCGGCAAGGAAAATTTAACGCACTTGGTTTTTTACCATTTAAAACTAAATTATTGGCAGTGAACCAATCCTGAACCTGCCGTAGCGCGTTATTTACGTCGTCAACTTGACAAGTACGTCTATTTATTTCAAAAATTAAAGACGTTTCATCAGCAAATAACACCATGTTTAGTTTGTTTTCCAATAAAGGGGGTAAATCGTTTATGTATATTAAAAATAAGAAAGGACCTAAAATTGAGTCCTGGGGTACCCCCATTTTCACATTTAACCCCGACGAATTCACACAGTTTATTTGAACTAATTGCTGTCTATCATTCAAATAAGATTTAACCAAACTTAACGCTGATTGACCTAGCCCGTAATGCTCAAGTTTCAGAAGTAATGTTTCATGATTAACGCAATCAAACGCCTTCGACAGGTCACAGAATATACCTATGGCATCCTGCGACTCTTCCCACGCATTAAAAATGTGTTTTAATAGGGTGACACCAGCGTCAGTTGTACAACGTCCTTTGGTGAAACCATACTGTTTATCATGCAAGATGTTATTCGTATTAAAATGAATGAGCATTTGACTAAGCATTATCTTCTCAAATACTTTGCTGAAAACCGGCAAGACGGATACAGGTCTATAATTATTTGTGTCTTTACTGTCCCTGGATTTAAAAAGTGGTATAACCTTACTATATTTCATTAGATCCGGAAAGACTCCTTGATCCACACACAAATTGAAAATTAAAGCTAAAGTACGGCGCTATAGTCTGAATAATGGAGGTACAAGCTTTGATGGACATTCCCCACAGATCTTCAGTCGGTTTGATCTTGATTTGCTTAAAAGCTTTTATTACTGTTATGGGGTTTATATGTGAAAAGTTAATACATTCGGGCAGGCTGAAACGTTCGCGTTTAATATTCCAAAAGCAAGCGAGGGCGAAGAATTTAAGGTTTCAGTAGTTTTAATTGGGATGCTGGTAAAGAAATTTACAAATTATTGCGCAACTTTTTTGTTATCTCTAATAAGTCCGTGTGTGGTCTCGAGGGTGTAATCAGTATTATTTCTTTTATTCCTGTTCGTTTCAATATTTGTAATTTTCCAAACCGTCTTGATTTTATTTTCTGCTAATTTAACCTTATTTCTAATGTACCCTTAGCTGCCTTACATGTATTTTTAAAAATTCTTGAGTAAGTAGCAACATACTTATTAAACGTTTCAGTGTTAATACAAGGCTTAAGACCATATAGCTCGTAAAGTCTTTCCCTACTTTTTCTAAGTCCTGTATTCGCCCAGTCACTGAATAAAAACTTAGGGCATATAGTTTTAGTTATCTTTTTAAAAGTGTTATTGAACTCTTTTTGAACTACTGAAAAAACTTCATCATACAAAATATTACCTTCATTCACTGTGAGGTCCTGATTGCTTAACTTACCGATTAAAGTACTGTTAAATTTATTTAATTTACCGGATGTAATTGGTCTGGATTGAATATGCACTTGTTTTATTAGCATAATGGACTCAAATGTCACCAGTACCCCACTATGATCCGAAGGCAGATAATTTATAATGGCCTTGTCCAAGTAGTTGCAGCAACAAAAAACATTATCAATACATGTAGCAGAAGTCAGTGTAGTTCGGGTTGGTTCCGTAAACACATGTGACAAATTAAATGATTTAAAGAGATTTAATAACCTACTGCTATCTGAATTATCTTCTAGAATATTAATATTAAAGTCACCTCAGACAATTACTAGTTTATTACCTATTGCAAGTTTTGCCAAAACATCTTCCATTACTGACTCGAATATAGAGTAGTTCTTATAATTAGGGGGTCTGTAGACGCACACTATGACATGCTTATCCAGCTCAACACAGGACAGTTCAACACTATGCTCAACTGAGAGGTCTACTATATCTTTACGAGGTTTTGATTTAATACCATTTTTAATTAATATAAGTGAACCCCCACGCAACATAATATTTCTGTTAAAACAACTGCCCACAGTATAATTTTCATAATTGATTAGCATTTCATAATCTTTCAGCCAATGCTCAGTGAAACAAACAATTTCAAACATTGTTTTTTCTAAAAACAGTTCGATTTCCAATTGCTTTGAAGAAAAACCCTGAATGTTCTGGTGGAATAATTTCAGAGAATTCTGCTCAGAACTTTTTTTGAAATTATTTTTTTGCGAGCAAAAAGGTACCTTTTTGATGGTGAATATACTCTTAACTATTCCGTTATTGGTACCCTCCCTTGTCCTATTAACTAGTTTAAAGAACAAATATTAATAGCATTTTTGCTAACGTTATGCAAGGTATTGACCACCTTTAAATTAGTACTATTACTAATATCAATAATAACTGGATACTTCGACATACTACTAATAGCCGAGCTATTTGATGTCTTACCCTAAGAGGCAGATACAAATTATCGCCTGTCGACTTTAATTTACAAACAAAAATGTTGATGTCAGAAAAAACAAGTTTGTCACTATAGTGACTCACAAGAAAGTGCAGATGCTTATTAAGCATGTGAATGTGTTTTTTTTTGACAATTTATCCAAGTAAGGGAAGGCACACAAAATAATTTTACTGCAATTTAACTTTAACATCTCTTTTACACACTCAGTGCTGTCATCTTTTTTTACTTTTATACTATTACCTACAAATACAGTTAAATTGGTATCTGGTTTATATATATTCTTTGTCACAGATTCCATTATTTGCTTGTAAGATGACCCGGGCATGCAATAATTAAAAGTGGAATGACTCTGATTGTCATTTATTAATTTTCCTAAACCTATTCCAATACCGTCTGAAAACATAACCGAATGCAAACCTTCCTTACGAAGACTAGATTAAAATTGGAAAATAGATAAATGGCGGATTTTGGGCGCCATATTGTGGGGAACCAATTTTTTTTTCTTCCAATCCCTTCTAGTGGGGCATCAAAATAAAGGATTTTAAAAGGTGATTTCAAAAATACGCAACACTTATATGTTTAAATGTATACCTAATTCGAAAATAATTGTTAACTACAATGTTATAAATAAAAATCGAAAAATCAAAAATCCCGACTGCTTAAGAAGCGAGCTACAAAGACGTGAACTAGAAGAAAATCATGCTGTGCAGTCGGAGGATACATCTGGTTTTGGTCAGCCAGCTCGCGAATATGTATACTCCGACTACACAGCATGATTTTCTTCTTGTATAATGATAATTTTTATCCGTGGTACTAGGCAACTGAACTTATCCTAGTTATAAACGACCCTTTGTGCTTATTGGCCTTGTTTTCTGTCTCCTGTTTGATATGGAGGGACGTGGAAATTTGTAATTATTCCTATCCCTCCGTTATTCTTTTCTGATTTGTTACTTTGCGGGATCTAAGACAGTTAAATTCATTCTCCGGGACTTCGTCGAACTTCATGGCCTCGGCGCTTTTCTGGTGGTCGCCACTGTTGATTCTGGCTTTCAGGAGTTGTAATGATTTGGTAATAATGCGGTAGGATTGTCCCAAAAAATAAGTAAAGGCAAAGCGCAGGATAAATGATTAAATTACGTATGTCCTAATTATACTGTAATGTTTAAAAGATCCACATAAAATATGTCGGTGGTCCGTGTCCGGACCACGGTCCGCCATTTGATGACCCCTGCACTAGATCAAGGAGGCAGTTCTGTAGCAACACCTACATCATCATCATCATTTCAGCCGAAAGACTTCCACTACTGGGCATAGGCCTCCCCCAAGCGTCGCCACACTGATCGGTCCTTTGCGTTTCGCATCCACCGGATTCCCGCAACCTTTACCAGGTCGTTGCTCCACGTAGAGGAAGGCCTTCCAACGCTGCGTCTTCCGATACGTGGTCGCCACTCTAGAACTTTTCAGCCCCAACGGCGATCCGTTCTGCGAGCAATGTGCCATGCCCATTGCCTTTTAAGTTTGGCAATTGTTCGGGCTATGTCGGTAATCTTGTTTCTCTTGTGGATGTCTTCATTTCTGATTCGATCACGCAAGGAATCGTTGAGCATAGACCTACACCTACATACTAGTTACAAATAACATCAAATTGTATTAGGTACAAATAACATAGGTATTGGTATTTTGTTATTATATTCCCCAGTAAGAATCAATTACATTGACATTCGATATGGAATCCCAATATAGCTTATTGCCTTTTAAATATAGGCACATATTATATAAGTTCGAATTTATTGCAAATATTCTTGTTATTTTCAAATAAAGTGAACGAGAACACATATATTACATTCTGATAATATTCCTATGTCTACGTAAGTTTCAAACACATTTAAATCTTTTTATAACCTGAGCGTCTAGACTAGACATAATGACACTCTACAAGCGATAACGATTATTGATAAATTAAAAATATGTACTTACCGTCACGTGGTCAAAACTCGCATTACAAGAATCGCTGTCTGGTGCCTAAGGCCCGTATTCCTGGTGCTCATATTCGACTCAAACTCAAAATTGCCACACCTACCAATCAACTGCCAGCCAATCACAACTCTCGAGTGTAGCATATGATTCTACAGCTTATGTATTTTCAATAGAGCAAAAACCCAGATGCCCAAGACGTTATCCAACTCTTTTAACACAAAATGTGTGGAAGATATTGAATGAAAATGAAAATCAGAGTTAGCAAGTACGAGTACATGCTAACACTACTCAATTCCACTGATTTTGTGTGAAAATAGTTCGGTAACGTTTGTGGCGTCTAGGATCTGGGACTTGAGCACGTTAGTGTAAAAAAAATAAGCCAACTAATCACAACTTGTCATTGCCCGTTTGAACTGAGTTAGGCATTAGCATGAGCATCTGGAATACAGGCCTTAGATAATAAAAATAGATTTATGTTTCAAATTCGGGTGCTAGACTTCTATGATACACGTATGTCTATGCTTAGTCGGCTGAATTGTGCGTGAATCACGACGTAGACTTAATTAATATATCTTTGTTTATACATTTTTAACCGACTTCCCAAAAAGGAGGAGGTTCTATGTTCGACATTATGTTTGTATTTTTTTTTTTTTTTGTGTATATTTACCGATATCTCCGTCAATTGTGAACCGATTTTGAAAATTCTTTTTTTGTTTGAAAAAGTATGTTCCGAAATTGGTCCCATTTTAATTTGGTGTAGATCTGATGAAGAACTTCGGAGATATACAACAGAACTCTTCAATAAATAACGGCAAACCTCTCGGGATTGCTGCAATCGCATGTATGTTTATTGTTTACACCATTTCATAACATAACATCACGCCAGTACGCTCATAAGAGGTACGCAGATCTCTCATTTCACCGGTTATGTTCAAGTTTCATGAAATCTATTCAGGCGTTATAGTTACCTTACTGACTTGCCTATTAGATAGGTACAACTAAAAAGAGAAAAATAAAAAAACTTTTTGCAAAAAAATACTACCGATTTCCAAATACAAAACTACAAAGTGAAAAATAACATTATTTTTTGAAGTCGGTGTCCATAACGCAAAAAAATGGTACCTTCGAAAGACACCGACTTCAAAAAATAAAGTTATTTTTCACTTTGTAGTTTTGTATTTGGAAGTCGGTAGTATTTTTTTGCAAAAAGTTTTTTTATTATTTTTATGTTTTTTTTCTGTTACAACGCACCTATCTATATTCTATGTTATGGGGTTTGGTTTCCGCACTTAGTCCTTCAAGTGGACCATTGTGCGTGGGCCATGGCGGCCGTTGGGTGGATTATTCCAACCAGCCCACTTCCCTCCAGAAGCTAATTAAGGCTCCTTGTTTACTTAGAACGTCTGTGTATGATCTGGGCGACCCGAGGGTTTGTGTTCTTATCTGGGTGACCTCTGTGCATTCAAAGAGAACGTGCACAACGGTTTCCTCAGTATCTATGCATGCCCTGCATAGAGGACTATCCGTTATGCCTATGGTGTGGAAGTGTTTGTTAAGTGAGCAGTGTCCCGTGATGGTCCCCGTCATCAGGTGCAGGCCATTTCTGTCCAGGCGTAGCAAACGTCTGGTAAGCCTACTGTCCAAAGATGGCAAAGCCTCTTTGGACTGCCTACAGCCTGGTGCCGAGGTCCACCAGGTTTCCGCTTGTGCCTGGGTGAATTCCTGTAGCCACCTGCGTATTTGGTTGAAGTGGATGGGTACAACAGGTTCGGGTACATGGACCGTCGTGCTGGATCCGCGTCTCGCAAGCTCGTCAGCCGCGTCGTTACCCAACGATCCGCTGTGTCCCTTTATCCATTGCAGTGTCACCGTGTTACGACTAGATACGGTTATTTGTTTATTTGTTGTGGCATTCTAGTATTAATTTTGATGTGATATATTTTTTCCGTAAGGATTCCAATCCTTCGGACTGAGGCGCTGTCGGAGAGTATACGTATGTGGGTGTCCGTAACCCTCCTGGCTTCTAGGGCGTGGACCGCCAGTATGATGCCCACACACTTCGCCTGATAGACGGTGTTGAACTCTCCTAGCGGTCTGGATATATTTATATTTAGGTCGTGTGAGAAGACCCCGACTCCTTCTTCTGTAAGTATTATGTTGTAGTGTCTATGAAAGTGGTGTGTTTTTGGGGCTTTGTCGCATGGTGACGCTAACATGGATTTTTGCTTTATCGCGTCCTCCTTTATGCGTGTGTGCTTAACTCTGGAGTCTTTATTTAGGGTACCTGATAGATGGAGTCTAAAAGCGGCCAGGGCGGCCTCCTCCCGCACGATAAGATGCAGAGGTGGCAGTCCCAACATTGCCTGTAGGGCGGCCGTGGGTGTAGTTCTCATACTGCTAGTTATTGCAATGCAAGCAAACCGCTGCAGTTTTTCGAGATCTCTTTGGGCTGTGCTGAGGTCTGTCCTGGGCCACCAGACCAACGAGCCGTATGTAATGATTGGTCGGATGACTGTAGTGTATAGCCAGTGGGTGACCATGGGGCTGATTCCCCAATTCCTGCCCAGCAGTTTCTTGCACTGCCACAGGGATATACTGGCTTTTGTCGTGATATAGTTCATGTGTTTCGCCCAATTCAATTGTTTGTCCAAGTAAATACCCAGGTACTTGGTTTCAGTTGAAAGGCTTAGGGTTGTTCCAAAGGATCTTGGTAATTGCATTATCATTGGTTTCCTCTTTTTCGTGAAGAGAATTAGTTCCGTTTTTGTGGGGTTCACGGAGAGTTGGTGCTCGCTGCACCATTCCTCTACTAGTTTTAGGGCTTGACGCATGAGATTGCATAGAGTATTTTCGTGGGTCCCGTTTATTATTATTGTTATATCATCTGCGTATCCAACAGTGAAATAACCTTTGTCGTTGAGTGTTTTAATGAGGCTGTCTGCAACTAGGTTCCACAGGAGTGGCGAAAGGACGCCTCCCTGTGGACAGCCCTTCGCGACGACGGCTCTTGTGGTGTTGTTAACCGTGACTTGAACCGCTCGCAGTTTGAGCATGTTGGTGATCCAGCCTCCTAGGGTCGGGTCTATGCTATGTCTGTCGAGGGCCGTGTTTATGCTGTTGAACGTGGTCTTATCGAAAGCGCCCTCGATATCAATGAAGGCAGCCAGTGCTGAGCATTTATGGTCCACTGCGCATTCAATTTTAGAAACCACGTTGTGCAACGCGGATTCTGTTGATTTGCCTGTGGAGTACGCATGCTGTTGTTTGTGAAGTGGTTTTACCCGGAGAGGCCCATCACAGAATTGCCTATCGCAGAGTCTTTCGAGGGTTTTCAGTAAGAAGGATGTGAGGCTTATGGGTCTATAGGCCTTGGGTTGTGTGTAATCGGTTTTTCCAGGTTTGGGTATGAAGATGACTTTCACCTCTCGCCATGCTAGAGGTATGTATCTAAGTGCTATGCTGGCTCGATAGATCTCCAGCAGCCATGGTGTTAGATAATCTACCCCCCACTGCAGCAGGGCTGGGAAGATACCATCCAGCCCCGCCGACTTGAAAGGTTGAAAAGTGTTGATAGCCCATTTTATCTGGTCTACTGTTACTATATTGTGGGCTCTTGACCAGTCTTGTTCCGTTGGATTCCATTCGATATCAGTTTCCCACGTCTTGTCCTCCAGGATTTGACAGTCCGGAAAGTGAGTTTCGAGGAGGACCTTGCTGGTCTCGTGATCAGTTTGTGTGTATGAGTTGTCGGGTTTTTTCAGCGTGCCGAGGGTTCGGTCCTGATCGGTTGATAGTATCTTCCGTACCCTGGCGGCTTCATTATTTGTCTCAATGGATTCACAGAATTTCTGCCATGCCGATCTCCTGGCGGTTCTTATCTGTTTTTTGTATACATATTGGGTTTCTTTGTATAACTCCCAGTCTTCCGGGAGTCTTGTGTTTTTTGCTCTGTTAAATTGCTGACGCAGCGCTTCTCTGAGTTTACCAAGTTCAGCGTTCCACCAGGGGTTCCTCTCGTTCCTGCTTTATGGTGCTCTTGATTTGCAGCATGCGTGGTAAGCTTCGGTTAGATATTCGGCTAATTTTGTTAAGGTGTATTCTAATTGTGCTTGGTCCCTTATGGTTACCTGTGCTAGATGCCCAGCTAAGAGCGAGGCCAGAAGGTTTTTATACCCGGGCACATTGGTACGCCTTGGGTTTCGCCTCGGTGCGGGTTTTTTAGTGTTTGTAGTTAGTGTAAAGCGGATTCTTCTGTGGTCTGAGCAAGAAGGCTCGTCCGATACGTGCCAGTTTGTGATAAGGTTTGTCGCGTTTTCTGTAGCGAGTGTTAGGTCTATAATCGTCTGTCCACGGACCGTGACCCAAGTGGGTTCTGAGCCGCGATTAACGATGTTAAGATTAGTGGAGAATAAAAAGGTGAATAGTACCTGTCCTCTGGAGTTCGGTGTGTCGCTGCCCCAGAGCGGGTGGTGGGCGTTTGAGTCCGTACAGATGATCAGGTCCAAACTGGCGCGCTCACAGTGCTGCACCAGGTCGGCCAACTCCTTTGGCGGGCAGTCTGTGTCCTCGCCTGGCATGTATGCCGAGGCCAGTACAACATCCGGAACGCTACCTTCGGTTTGGAGCCTGACAGCTGTCAGGTCTCTGGAACAGAATTGGGTCAGTGGCGTAAAGGGAATTTCTTTGGGTATGTAAATGCAGGTTCTTGGCTTATCAGAGCCATGTGTATCGAGAATTATCTTACCTCCGATGTTACCGAGGCCACATATTCTGTTGTTCCTGATCCACGGCTCTTGGATCAGTGCGATGGTTCGGTGTTTTACCTCCAGTGCCCTCCGTAAGCTAGCCGTGGCAGTCTGGCTATGCTGAAGGTTTGTTTGGATGACGTTGAGGGGTGTTGGTGGAGGTGGAGTGGATTTAGTCGGAGACGGATCCATCAGATAATCTCTCCGTTTCCACCTCCCGGTAAAGTTCGTCGTCGTGCGTATCCCCCGGCGACGAGGCAAGAAGTTGCACATTCCAGCCGGGTGATGCGGGCATTGTGGGTTCGGCGTCATCGGCCATTGCTGCTCGGGCCATCTCCTCCTCGAGTTGGACAATGTCCGTGTCGCTCGTCTGTGTCATCGTCAGTTCTGTCTGTTTTGTGTCAGTGCTGACGGTCTGGGTGTCGGAGGGGCGGGTCGTGGGCCAGAAGCGCACGTATATCGACCCTAGCAGGTACGATATCCTTCGCTCCCGCCCCAGGACCCTTTCGGCTTCCTCCGGTGGCAGCCCCAGGGTCAGGTATGTCCCGTAGCGGTCACCACCGATGGTAGTCGCCCTGTATAGTAACCACCTGGCGATGTTGTACCAGGTATTCTGACGGATCAGAATACCGTGGAGCTTGCCCACATCACCTCTGTAGCGAGGGACGAAGAGCGAGGCTCGGACACGGGTGGGCACGTCGGTCTGTCTCAGTACCGTCAGCGTCTGGTCATTATCGGGGAGTTTTATGAGTGCCACGTTTTGGGTCAGCCAGGTAAGGGCGTTCTCGTCTTCACACCATACCTGCACCGTGCCATCCGCTACCCGTGGGTATCCGCGGAAGGCCGGGAGTGGTGTCGACGGGTCCGCGTCCATAAGTCTGTCTTCTAGGGCGGTCTTTATGTATTCGGCCTCCACCCTGCTTAGGTCTCTACTGGGGTGGGGAAGGCAGATTGCTACCGCCAGCCGCGCAGGGATGTCCTTTGTGGCCCGCGCGTAGGTTCTCTGCCCCCCCCCTGTGCGGAGTGAGTTCTCACGCGCTTGGCGTCCCCCTGAAGCGTACTGGGTGAGGCTGTGTCGTCGGGGCGCGTCCTCTTCTCCGACCCCTTACCAGTTGGTACAGGCTTCGGAATTGAGGTGCCTGGCAGGGCGTTAGATGTCAGCAACGCCCGGCGTGAGGCATGAGAGCGCTTACCCCTCTTGTGTCTAGGTCGTGTCAGATTTTGTGTTTGTGGCTCTTCGCACTGGGTTGCCCCTTCGCGTACCTGCCCCCGCTCGCTTTGGTCCGCGTCCGGCCGCTTTTCGCGCTGGGTTTCCCCCGCACGTATTTGCGGTCGGTCGTGTGGCCTCGCGTCCGGCCGCTCGTCGCGCTGGGTTTCCCCTTCACGTGCAATCGACCGATCGCGTGCTCCCGCGTCCGGCCCTTTTCCACGCTGGGTTGCCCCTGCGCGTACTTGCGGCTGGTCGCGTACCCTCCTTTCAGCGTCCGATCGCGCTCCGCGCTGGCTGTCGCCTTCGCGCGCACTGCGTTTTCGGTCGCCTACTTCCTTCCCCCGGGCTGGGATTTTTCCGCACTTTGCCAGGCGTACTTCATCGGCTACAGCCGGGAGAGTGTTAGAGCTGCCAGGTCTGTCATCCTTCCCCGTGTCAGTCTTAATGTGTTGGTCTGGGTCACTTTCTACATGGGTGTGGCTGCCCCGCATGTTCTGTTGCCAGAGGTTTGCGGGGGGCATGCCCAGTGTAGTGGGTATTGCCGCGTAGGTCGCAGGCGGAGTCGAGTGTAAGGGCGCGTTAATCGCAGCCTGTGAATTAGGCGCTTGGTCAGCTGCCGGCCGCGCAGAAAAGCGCGGCATCAGTTGATCGACGTTGCAGTTAGGTGCTCCCCCCATAATACGCTGGGAGCTAACCGCCGAAGCGGTGTGGGACCCAGCTGGGTAGTGCGTTTGTCTTCCTGCATTGTTTTTCATGTTGTCGGGGGGTGGGCTTTTTTGGAACCGAGGTTACCCTTCCTCTGGGAGCGACGGGACTGAGGGATAGGGGGGAAGGAATTTTATGGATGTGGGTGTGGGTTCCTTGGGGGGTCACCCTAGGCCTGGGCGTTGACCTAGGGATTTGGGGATCGACGGGATCTGTGTGGATAGGGAGAGATGGCTTTGTTAGGTGATGGGCACATAGGACGATGGTATACGGGTTACCCTAAGCCTGGGATTTTGGCTTTCGGGAACTTCTCTTGTCCGGGATCTCTTTAGGAGATGCCCCGACCGCGGGATCACCCACTGGCAGTGATGCAGCCGCCAGCGGTCGGTCCCGCAGCCGGAGTTGGGCTATCCGCAACCTGCCCACCCGCTCGGTTGCATGAGAAGAAGTGCCTGGCAGTCCAAATCACTCCACCACGGATGTACGTATACACGCGTTGGCTTAATCCAGCCTCCCCCGAGTAACCGCACCTATATGCACTATGTCTTCGTTGACATTGCCTGCCTTAGCCGAAATTCGATCAGAAGGTCTGTTATCAATAAGAAAAAAAGACTAATAAAAGCCACACACTGAAACACAATAACCACAAAGCCCGCGTGACATTAAACTTCAATAGAGCTTTTCGTTACAATAAACCACCAAAAAAAATACGGATTTCTAAAGCACTAAAAAGAGAAATATTGCGTTTTTTGACACTGACTTCGGCAGACAAAGCTATTTTTAAGGAATTTTGCAAATCCGTCTGTATACGACGGAGTTATGCCCAAATACACACACAAAAAATGTTTACGTTTTGGGAAATCGGTTAAAATAAACAGTCACAATCTAACGCAATATTCTCCAAAATCTAACACATTATTCCCCAAAACTAAATTCCATGTAACATCATAAGGTTCTTAAATCTGACATCACTTAAGATATAAGTCGAGTAACGAGCAAGAATATTTTAGCCTAGCCTCCCACTTCTGATTTATGCCCAAAATATTCTCGGACGTAATATTGAAAGGAAAACCTCGTTTACAAGGCAATTTTCTTTATGTCCCAAAACGTCTCGAAAGCACTTTTTAAAGAGATAGCACATTTAGATAAAAGGCTAATTTATTCATTGGCGGGAAAGAAAGGAATAAGCGTGCTTACCTACTTGCCTCCCAATTGAATCTTGAGTCGGTCATTTATGTCTGATGTTAAATTAAAAATGTGTTTACTGGGTGAAATAATTTTGGTGAGCGGATTAGGTAATTTGAGTTGAAATGCTTATAATATTTTTCGGTTGTATTTGTATTAAGTAAAATGGCTGCTTGGAAATTTTTGAGTAAGTTCAATTATAAATTAAAATTATGAATATTTAGGATGAGGTTGGATCATCATCATCACCATTTCCACACCGATCGATGTGGCAACACTTGGGGTAGGCCATGTCCAGAAAATGTCCACTGCTGGACATAATTATCATTTAGTGGATTTTGTTACATAGTTTCTGAATATTGGCTATATTTATGACCAAATAAGGTTTTTTATGACAAATGTCGCCCATATCAGAAATATCAAAACATTAAGAACTGCAGAGGTAAAAAGTTTGTTAGCAGTTGGTTTTGCTCTGAACTTCTGAACAATTTGAAAACTTTCTTCTGAGCAAACTTCTAAGACAAAGCGGATCCGAAATGAATACGGATAGCATTGCAAACTAAATTGAAGAGATTCTATAAGTTATTTACTTAGCAAATCTTAACAAAGAAGAATTTCAGAAAGGTGCTTTTAATTGTTAACTTAGATGGAAGTGATAAAAAAGAAAGAATGAAAACAAAACCTAACACAGCGTAAACAGAAAAATTAAACGACAACGTAAAAGCCTTGAACGAATTTGAACCATCTTGCAACTTTTAACATGCAATTTAAAATTCATAAAGATTGGTAGCAGAAAATAATTGCATAAGAGAAAAATAGATTACACGCCTCTCGGGAGTCATCCAATATGCATAATAATGGTAATGGATTCAGATACCCAAGATGGAGCCACCGTAGTCAGTGGTCCCTTCGAGAGATGAGCGGAAAACATCGTAGCAATCATTTTGCATGGGACTCTCAGGAACCGATTTTTTTACTGGTATGGGACGTCGTAAATTTGGAAATCCAATCGAATTTGAACACTTTGAACAAGGGTGTGAATCGTAGTAATTTTGGCAAAAATCCTGAGCATTTTAGGTATGGACATGGATGAGATTTTTATTTCAGTAAATCTTCAGCGATTGTTTTTTATCTTGGTGAAGGATTGATTCCAAGAATAAAGTACAGAAATATTTTTGTACCCAATGATAGATAAATATACAAAATATATCATGGTTACTTATTGAAGTTTTGAATTAAAAATAAATATGTGGGACCGTATGAAGGTGTCAACCGTGTACTATATGGCCAAAATAACTGCGCAACTCGCTGGAATGAGATCCTTCTCCCGCGTACCCGCGCGGCGCCCCGTGCACCATTAGAGAGGGTCGAACGTCATTGTCAAATGACAGCGCCAGGCGCATAGGTATTTTCACCACATGGTCAAATTACATGTGCGCAATCAAATATAATATACGTAGCACAAAATTATTACTATGTAGAAATACTATGTACTAATTTTGTGCTACGAATATGATATTCTTTATCCCAGTAATTTTCTTTAATCGCAACAGTTGTCATCCCAACTATAAAACCTTTCTACTCTCCTCCGGAAACATTTATGCTTCAAATCCCCTCTTTCGTTTTGACTAGACAAGGACAAATGATGACGTCACTTCTAAAATATTCAATAACGTATTCCAAGTTTTGGACAATATTGAACTCAAACGCGAAAGCTGGTAACTGTAGAAATTAATCAAAGAAGGCAGAAGCATTTTGTCTTCCATGTTTCTTTAAAAGTTAATAAATGACCTTGCTTTAGGAGGTATACTTACTTAGCTGTAAGTAGCTACCGATTTTATATGTAGTAAGAATCATAATATAAATTATCTTTATATTATTATTATTACCTGACACTAAAAACTAAAGTTACAACAGTATTTTATAAAAACTTTCATTTGTAGATTACTTGCTTAAGCTAGTTTTTAGAGCTTTTCCTGCGAACACCATAACAATAAATCCTTTTTCGGAAGTCTGTACAAGTTTCTGATTTTCATCGGATATTATTGGATATACTATTATATACGACGACGCGACGCGCCCTGCTTTTGACCACTTTGAAAGCAATGGATGAGGTCAGCAGTGGAGCACAAAATATGCGCGTTCTGTCTGGATGTAACACATTACACATATATTCTAAGACATTGATAATTAAGGTTCCATAGTACTCGCTCATTTATAGCTCAGTTTTCCACTATAAATGACCTAGTCTCACCTGAAATTGGACTGCGGATTGAATGCCAGTATAAATTTGAATTTAGAAATTCAGTGATTATTATCCATTGAAATAAGTGAAAAAACACTTTTCAGTGGAATCTTGGACAGCTTTTAAAAGTGGTTTTCTGGGTAGACTTTGTGAGAGTCCTTTATGTGAAATGGAATTTAAAATTCTAGTGACTAAAATGTCGCTTTATTTGGTAAGCGAGCATTTGAAAATGTTTGCTTTTCTTCTTTTTCATTTGCAAGTAGAAATATGGTATTGGAAAACTATTACTTAGTTTTTAGGCGATTCGCACACTGTTCAGCATTACGCAGAGCGCGTGTCCTTACAATGCTTGAAAATATCTCTCTTTGCATTGAAGGCACGCGTAGTGCAACACACTCCGCAGCGTATAGCGGGGCAGTGTGTGAATCGCCTTAGGGTTCCTGGACGATTCTGTGACGGAGGGAGAGGTGGTGGCCGCCGTCGCCAGGACTGGAGGGTGCACTCCCGAGCAAGTAAGGGCAGGGATCATACGGCCTGACGCCACGGGGATGCAAGCCGTTACTGTGAGCTGCCCTGTCTCGGCAGCCCAAAAAATAGCCGGGGAAGGCCGAAGGCTCTTGGTGGGCTGGGTTTCTGCGCAGGTAAAATTGCTGGAACCCAGACCTCTGAGGTGCTTCCGCTGCCATGTAGGAAACCACGTGGGAGCTCAATGCACCTCGGAGGTGGACCGCAGCGATCATTGCTTCCGCTGTGGTCAGCCTGGTCACAAGGCGTGTAATGCCACGCCGCACTGTGTCGTATGTGCGGCAGCAGGCAAGCCGGCTGATCACCGGGCTGGGAGCAAGAACTGCGCTCCACCCGCCAAGGACAGGCGCAGGGACAAGCACTCCACCACCGCCGTCACCGTCGCAGCCGCTGCTTCTGCCGCCGCCGCTGCCGCCTCCACAGCCGTCGTCGCCGCTGAAACCACCGCGGCAGGACCCTCACTGGGGGTTTTGGAGGGAGCTGAAATGGAGTGCCAATTATGGCCCCATTACGCTTCCTCCAGGTGAACATCAACCACTGCGCCGCTGCTCAGGATCTATTGCTCCAGAGCATGGCGCAGTGGTCGATTAACATCGCCGTGGTCGCTGAGCCGTACTTTGTCCCGCCCAGGGACGACTGGGTGGAGGACCTCAGCGGCTCAGTGACCCAAATTTCGTTGGCCGCCGCTGGCACCCCGTCCCTCGAGGGTGTCAAGAGGGGACAGGGTTGCGTGGCAGCACGGTTCGGGGAGATTGTTGTTGTGGGTGTATACTTCTCCCCGAACCGAACACTCGCTGAATTCCACAACTCCCTTACGGAGTTGAAAATCGTCGTCGTCGGGTACTGCTCCATCCCTGTGATCGTCCTCGGGGATTTCAATGCCAAGAATGTGGCTTGGGGTTCCCGGTATACAGACACACGGGGCAGGATGGTTGAGGACTGGGCTCTGGAGACAGGCTTGGTCATCCTCAACCGGGGTTCTGTCTCCACGTGTGTGCGGATGCAGGGCGAATCGGTGGTGGATATTTCGTTCGCCAGCCCCGCTCTGTCACCACTTGTCGTCAACTGGCGCGTCATGGAGGAGGTGGAGACCTATTCCGACCACCGGTATATCCGGTTCGACGTCTCCACCCAGATCTCGAGCGCGTCGGTCCGACAGACCCCGAGTGGTCCGCGGTGGGCGCTGAAACAGCTGGACCGGGAGCTCCTCCTGGAAGCCTCGATCGTGCAGGCCTGGGTGTCATCACCGGATAGGCCTGCTGACATCAACGACGAGGCGGAGTGGTTCCGGGAGGCCATGTCCGAGATATGTGACGTGGCAATGCCCCGGGTCCAGCCAGGTCGCGCTCTGCGCCAGGCACCGCAGGCTCCGTAACCGTCCTCCGGATACGGAAGCCATTGAGGTGGAGCTGTACGAGAGGTACAGAGCGGCGAGGATTGCCCTCCGAGCGGAGATCAAGCGGGCCAAGGGCTTGGCTCGCGAGGAGTCGCTGCGGATTCTGAACAGGGATCCGTGGGGGCGCCCCTATAAAATGGTGCGGGATAAACTCCGCCCATGGGCGCCCCCGCTGACACAGAGTCTCCGGCCGCAGCTCGTGGAGGGCGTGGTGAGCACTCTGTTCCCTTCGCAAGTGGAACATACTCCCCCGCCCATGGCTCCACCTCTTGCGGTGCCCGAAGCGGACCACACCACCGACGACGACGATGCTCCGGAGGTGACCGAGGTAGAACTGAGAGTGGCGGTACGTAGGCTGAATGCCAAAAATACCGCCCCAGGACCCGACGGTTTACCTGGAAAAGCCTGGGTTCTGGCCTTGGAGGCTCTCGGGCCTCGACTAAGGGGGCTCCTTAACGCATGCTTGGAGAGGGGCCAGTTCCCGCTTCGCTGGAAGACGGGGAAACTGGTCCTCATTAAGAAGCCGGGGCGCCCAGCGGTCTCTCCGTCCGCTTACCGGCCCATTGTGCTGCTCGATGAGGTGGGCAAGCTCTTTGAAAGAGTTATTGCAGACCGCCTCGTTGGGCAGCTGGTGCGGGTGGGGCCGGATTTGGCGGAGAGCCAGTTTGGCTTCCGCAGGGGGCGCTCTACGGTGGACGCCATCATGCGCGTACGAGCCCTCACGACGGGGGATGCAGTAGCCCGGGGTGGGGTCGTCTTGGCGGTGTCTCTAGACATCGCCAACGCCTTTAACACCCTGCCCTGGAGTTGCATCAGGGAAGCACTCCGGTATCACCGGATGCCGCCCTACCTCTGTCGCGTGGTCGAGGCATATTTGACGGACAGGGCCGTCATCTACCCCGGTCACCAGGGAGAGTGGAATCGGCGAGAGATGTCGTGCGGTGTTCCACAGGGATCGGTCTTGGGGCCGCATCTGTGGGACATCGGGTACGACTGGGTGCTGCGCGCCGACCTCCCTAACGGCGTCAGCGTAATTTGCTACGCTGACGACACGCTAGTCCTGGCGCAGGGGAGGTCGCACCAGGCGGCGGCAAATTTAGCGACACGCGGGGTTGCGACAGTCGTTGAGAGGATCCGGCAATTGGGACTCGAGGTGGCCCTGCACAAGTCTGAGGCCATGTGTTTTCATGGTCCTCGGAACGCGCCACCGCCGGGTTCCCAAATAACGGTAGGAGGGGTTCACATCGGCGTCGGGTCGACGATGAAATACCTGGGACTCGTCCTCGACAGCCGGTGAAATTTCGTGGAGCATTTCCGACGTTTGGCTCCCAGACTGGAGCGGGCCGGGGCTGCCCTCAAGCGACTCCTGCCCAATCTAGGGGGTCCAAACGCCTCCTGCCGGAGGCTCTACGCGGGGGTCGTGCGGTCTATGGCTCTTTACGGCGCACCGGTGTGGGCGCGTTCCCTTATGCGGCGACCAGCCCGCTCGTTGAACGCGTCCCAAAGGGTCATGGCCATCCGGCTGGTCCGGGGATACCGCACGGTCTCCGGTGAGGCGGCGAGCCTCCTTGCCGGATTGCCGCCATGGGATCTGGAGGCAAAAGTACTCGCGCACATTTGGGAGTGGCGTGAGGAGGCGAAACGCCGGGGTGAAACTCCGCTGCCACGACAAATCGCGGCTCGGCGGACAGAGCTCCGGCAGGATCTCACGGCGACATGGAGAGAGCGACTGTCGCAACCCAGTGCTGGGCACGCCACAATTGCGGCGATAAGGCCCCTCTTTGAGGAGTGGCTTGAGAGGCGCCACGGCGTCCTCACCTTCCGCCTGACGCAGGTCCTTACCGGACATGGCTGTTTCGGGAGGTTCCTGTTCAGGATAAGGCGGGAGGAAACGCCCGGGTGTCACCATTGTATGGATCGCCCGGAGGACACGGTGGAGCATACGGTGGAGGTCTGCCCCGCTTGGGCGGAGCACCGCCGTGTCCTCGTGGACGTGATCAGCGGTGGCGACCTCTCGCGTCCGGCCCTGCTTCAGGCCATGGTACGGAGCGAGAGGGCATGGGAAGCTGTCACCTCCTTCGCGAAGCAGTAATGCTCGCAAAGGAGGAGGCGGAACGCGTGAGGGAGACGCATCGGAGAGGCCCTCACGCCCCTAGCCACCGCAGAAGACGCCCTGGGCGTCGGGAGTCGCAAGCCGATTCCCGGCCACCGTAGGCGCGGGCTTGCTGACGGTGAGTAATGGGTAGCTCGCCGTCTGATAAGGACCAGGCCCGAGTCGACGGCGCGTTGTGTTCCACGCGCGCCTCAAAGAGATGTCAGCAAAAACTGACGGGGCCCGCTAGGGCCGATGCCTGTCTGGGTCGCGGATAAATTTGAAATAGAGTTACCGCGGCCCTGGCACAAGCAACTGAAGGAACACGGGTGGGTTTTAGTCAGTTAAAGTCTGACACGCCCTTCCGCTTCACCCAGAGCGGGAGAAGTCATTTGATGATTACCCACCCAAAAAAAAAAAAAAGGGTTCCCTTCCTCAAAAGAAAAAAATTTAATCCTTATACTTCGTTGTCTGTCTGTCAGTGTGCCAAGACCTTTTCTTCTGGAACACTAAGAACTATTAAGTTGAAATTACTCGTAATATCATATTATTATACTCAGGTTTTCAATCTCTTGGCGCAGCGAAAAAATCTAACTTTAAGTCAACGCAATCAACAGACACGGCCGGTTTTATCGCATATTTGACGAATAGCAAGGTAATCAAAACCTACACGTAAATCTACTTCCCGTTGACCTAGAATCACAAAATTTGGGAAGAAGCAATAAATAAAGTTAAGAAAACCGTAAATTTGTAGCTACATAAAAACAGAAGGATTACTAACTTATTTACAGTTGGTAAACTAACTGCTACCTATGTCTTTGTATGGGGACAACAAATTTGCAACGGCATAGTTAATTTGTCGCTCAATCCAGTTTATCCTTTCGTCAGAGCAATGTTCGGAGCTTTCATTGTATAAGAACTTCAGTAATATTATCATATTATTTTGTTGAATGTGCTGTGTGTACGGAAGCCTTAGTGAGCGAGTCCGACTCGCATTTGGACGGTTTTTCCTGGATAAGTTCTAGTAATATTACTTTTAAACAAGAAACAACTGTTTTTGTGTTTCAAAATGTTTTTATCAATCGGGTGTATTTGACTCACAGACTCGGACTGTTTTATTAAGTTAGTTGATTGGTTTTGTTTCTTTCTATCATTCATTTAAAATTAAATCATTCATTATTTCGTTGTTAAATGCCCGTGGTATATTGTTTTTCAATTATGAAACGCGAAAGTTTTAAAGTTAATCATTGAATTGTAATGTCTAATAGTTGTAATACGTTTTCAGTAATGTATGAAAAATGCTCAAAAACCAAATCCATAAAAGATACGGAGAAACTGTACAACTTTTTACTTTAATAAATCCCATAGCTCATGTACCTTTGTTCTAAATAAAACTCTATTTCGTTTCATTAAAACATTCCCAGAACGAAATATTCAGTTCAGAATTCATATGTCTCGAACCAAATACTTTCGTAAGCTTTTTTACTTTTGTTTCATTGATATTCTCTTTGATAGCTTTGACGCATCAAAATTTAATTATTATATCCCAGTACAAGGAAAACATGTATCCTTTGGGAGTTTATTTGTGCCGTTCGTTCGAATTATGAACAACATGTATGATTATTTGTTATAATATTTATTTATTGCATAGAACACAGAATTGGTTTATTTGGTCTCTTCAAATCATTTAATTTGTCACATGTGTTTGATGAACCAACCCGAATAATTGTGACTACTACTACATGTATTGATAATGTTTTTTGTTATTGCGACTACTTAAACAAAGCCATTATGAATTGTCTGCCTTCAGATCATAGTGGGCTACTGGTAACATTTGAGTCTAACGTACTAATACAACAAGTGCAGATTCAATCAAGACCAATAACATCAGGTAATTTAAATAAATTTAACAGCACTTTAATTGATAAGTTAAGTTATCAGGACCTCACAGTGAACGATCGTAATATTTTATACAAAAAGTTTTCTCAGTTGTTCAAACAGAATTCAATAATACTTTTAAGAAGAAAACTAAAACTATATGCCCTAAGTTTTTATTCAGTGACTGGGCGACTAAAGGAATCAGGAAAAGTAGGGAAAGACTTTACGAGCTGTATGACCTTAAGCCTTATATTAACACTGAGACTTTTAATTAGTATGTTGCTACTTACTCAAGAATTTTTTTAAATACGTGTGAACTAGCTAAGGCTTTATACATTAGCAATAAGGTTAAATTCACAGAAAATAAAATTAAGACGGTTTGGAAAATTACGAACAATGAAACAAACAGGAACAAAAGAAATAATACTGATTACACGCTTGAGACTACACATGGACTTATTAGAGATAACAAAGAAGTTGCTCAAGAATTTGTAAATTTCTTTACCCGCATCCCAGTTAAAACTACTGAACACTTAAATTCTTCGCCATCGCTCGCTTATGGTTTATTACACGCTAACGTTTCAGACTGCCCGACAGAATTTAACTTTTCACATATCAACCCAATAACAGTAATAAAAGCTTTTACGCAAATAAAGATAAAACTGACCGAAGATTTATGGGTAATTGTAGTGGTGGTGGTAATGGGTAGATCTATGGTCCATCAAAGTTTGTACCTCCATTATTTAAACTATAGCGCCGTACTTAGCTTTAATTTGTCTGTAGATCAAGGAGTCTTTCCGGATCTAATTAAACATAGTAAGGTTATACTACTTTTTAAATCCAGGGACAGTAAAGACACAAACAATTATAGACCAGTATCCGTGTTGCCGATTTTCAGCAAGGTATTTGAGAAGATAATGCTAAATCAAATGCTCATTTATTTTAATACGAATAACATCCTACACGAGAAACAGTATGGTTTCACCAAAGGACGTTGTACAACCGACGCTGGTGTCACCTTAGTAAAACACATCTTTGATGCGTGGGAGGAGGGACAAGATGCCATAGGTATCTTCTGCGACCTGTCGAAGGCGTTTGATTGCGTTGATCATGAAACATTGCTTTTGAAACTTGAGCATTACGGGCTAGGCCAATAAGCATTAAATTTAGTAAAATCCTATTTGAATGATAGACAGCAATTAGTTCAAATAAACGGTGTCAATTCGTTGGGGTTGAACGTGAAAATGAGGGTACCCCAGGGCTCAATTTCAGGTCTTTTCTTATTTTTAGTATACATTAACGATTTACCCCATCTATTGAAAAACAAACTAAACATGGTGTTATTTGCTGATGACACTTCTTTGATTTTAAAGATAAATAGAGGTACAAGTAACGTTTCTGACGTAAATAATACATTGCAGCAAGTTTGAAATTGGTTCACTGCTAATACTTTAGTTTTAAGTGCTCAAAAACTAAGTGTGTAAAATTTGCCTTGCCGAATGTCAAAAGTTATGATTGTGAAATTATATTATCCATCGAGAAGCTAGAATTCCTCGACAAAACGGTTTTCCTGGGGATCACGCTAGACTCAAGGTTACAATGGGGTCCTCATTTAATATCACTTGCGGGGCGGTTAAGTTTGGCAGCTTATGCTGTAAGAAAAATTCTTCAATTTACTGAATGAGAAGAAATTCAAAACTTGTATAAAACGCATACTATGCAGATAGGGATATTATAGGTTGGGGGATTACATCGCTGGTAAAAATGCTTCGCCCAACGCTAGTCCAGCTCTACAGCCACTAGGGCACAAAAACAAGTGATAAGCAGAAAAGTTCTGAAGTATTGTTGAACCTGCTGAAGACTGTATGAATATATTTGTGTTGTATACACTCAATTTATTTTTGTATTATATAACTGCACAGCACATATGTGAGTACTATGTACCAACTGTAAATCTGCCATGTACCTATGTGTCGTTCGTTGACTTCAGTGTGCCCTGGCAGTTGAGTGTTTCATGCTCTCTCTAATGTCTTTCTGGTGGTGGCACATTTGTTGGATCATTCGGTTCCCTATATAATGGTTGAGCTGAGTGGTGCCGATCCATGGGTCATTTTCGTGATCGGGCGCCATCAGTTGGGATTGTTCATAACTTAGCTGCCGCCGCCTGTTTTTAATTACCTATTTATTGTATTTTTAATTGTTTGTTTTACTCTAGACGCTTTTAAGTGAGTTTTTTTTACATCGTTCTCACATATATGTATTTTTCCAACAAGATTATTGTAAACACCTACATTTTTTTTAAAAGAGTAGTGTGGAGTTTGTTCTCCATAACAAGCCATTCCATGTCCATTTCCAAATGGACGGTAGGATCAATTATTATAACATTTAATTATTTTTCTGACGTTCGAAAGTGTTGCTGAATGGCCTAATTGAATAAAGAAATTTTGGTTTTGATTTTGGTTGGGACTAGAAGTGCCGATTACTTATTATATTTGTGGACATGCAATGTGGGTTAAACACAAGTTTTGACGACATAGAGAAAGTCAAAATTGTCACGGGCATTCAATTAGTATGAGTAAACTGAGACACTAGATATCTTTATACCCTTATTCATAAAACTGAATAGTCTATTTTCAAATCTATAGAAAATATAAATAAAAAACTGCTAATCAGCTGCTAAACAGTGTCGTTTTTTTATAATGAACGATGATTGTTGAATCCTTTTTTTTGCGTGTAGGCTGCTTTTTCAGCTCATGCATACTGCACTACCACGGGTAAATCGCGCAGTTATGTGGGTCTCCAACCCACTAAAACTCCACTGTGTCTTCCTGTGCTGCTTATGGCAGGAACACGGGAACGCGGTAGCACAAGCCGCCGTGAACCCGTTACATCAGTCACTCACACTTACTGACATGGCAGGCTTGTCTAGAAAGTTTTGACAATGTCGTGTCTAGCAGTGGCCACCTAAGCTTCTCAATGTTCTGTGGATATCGGTAGATCGTCTTTTGTTTTTAAAACATTTGTGTTTTTTACGCCCTTGATTGTACACCGTGTTTTCAATTCTTTATTTGAAATTATTTTTAATTTGTTTGTGATGTAGCATTTTTCTTTGAATTTTTGATTTGTAAGATATATTATACTGGATTATTGTTGGCATATCACATATTAGCGAGTTCGAAGAATTGAGCCTTATATTTTTGAAAGATAAGGCTCAATTCTTTGTATTTCCTCGTTTGAGCTTTTTTTAACAACTACAAAGTTCGTGTTATTGTATTAGAATCTTTCTTGGTGATTAATCCGATCAGACGGACGGATTGTGATGGTGTAATTTGAAATATTGTAAATGGTTGTTTATAAATCCAATAAATAGTTTAAAAATAGTATATACATAGATACGGTGAAGCACTATTGCCTCCTATAAAAAGTAACTAGCTTCTGCCAGCGGCTTCACCCTCGTGAAATTCTAAAATTATACCGAGGGGAAATTAATCCCGGGATAAAAAGTATCCTATGCGCTATTAAATAGAATCTATAATAGCTCGTGCTAAATTTCATCCAGACCTATCCAGCCGTTTGAGCGTGAAGAAGTGACAAACATACAAACACACACACACATTCACAAACTTTCGCCTTCATAATATTAGTGTGATATTACTGTGACTGCAAAAAAAAATGTAGCGTATACGTGCCACAGATAGCTGTATGACATATTCCAAAAAGCTTAAGATCTAAGCTTAAGATTTGCCCTTTACATCTATGAGGTTGCTACATTCGTAAACAACAATGGGGAAAAGTTTGCTAACCTTCATTCCCGTCGACATGCCGACGAAATAGCCCTACATTCTACAAGTTTCTTTGGAATGTCTTCACGAATTTATAATAGACTTCCTAAGCAAATTAAAGTAATTGAAAATATTAAACATTTTAAGAAAATTTAAATGACTTCTTGGTAAATAGAATATAGTACATGAATTTTTGTCCGACAGATTCGTGATGAGTTAGTGTCAAACTGTTTTTTATGTTTTGATGCAAAACATATATCTATTTCAATTGAAATTTCTATTTAAATTAACATATTTCACATAAACATAGGTCTAAGATAACATTTTATTCAAACTATTGTATGCCTAACATGGTGGAGCAGTGCAAACGCACACCAAAATAATTCAATAGCAACCCTGTAACCACTGTCTTACAATAAAGATAGAGACTTGGAATTTAAATTTGACATTTATGACGACACATCTGAACTAAAAATCACAAATTTAAACATATATAACAGTCCGACAATAACCCTACGACCCTAGGACGTTACACCCTATCCCGCATATCATTATCATTATTTCCGCAATACCCACGCAGATCGAAATTAAACATTAAGCCAAAATCTACATTCGAGGAACTACTAATACTAGTATGTACTATTTGTAATCTTCAATTCGCTTCTAATCCTTACACAGATCTTAACACAACACCATATCCACTTAGTGCCGCACAAAACAACATTATACATTAACGCAAATACAACTTGTATACAACGTATACTAATGCAAGTTGTATACAACGTACTCTAAGACAAGCTGTAAGATTTATCGCATAACATCGCCCCACTAATGGCGGTGCAATGTCTAATTATCACTCAAGTATAATATTAATCATTTAATCTGTACTACTAACTTGTTGAAGACTAGGGTAGTAATTTATTACAGAAAATACAAGCTAAGCTGATTTGCTGTTGAGTTAAAGAGATTTCGTGAATAGTATACATTTGTGATTTTATAAATCATTAGCTTCTGCCAGCGGCTTCACCCGCGTTAATAATGTTTTATCATCTGAAGGAAACATTAGCCAGAGATAAAAATTAGCATAAATGTGCTATTCCAGACTATAATCTATCTGTGGACCAAGTTTTTTCAGCTAGTTTAAGTCTGTGTAACTAGGTGAATATATAAATGTAATAGAAACTATATGTCTGTTGTTAAATACAGGTCTTCTGGTCCCAAGCCAGGAGCTAACACTGGGGCCCAACATTTACAATGAGCGAAAGACATCTCGATTCGATATGTTTCGACAAGGACCGCTGAAGTCCAGCTCGCTCACGTTTCCAATTTTCTCTTTCGACTATGTAGTCTCAGCTGTCAAAATCGTTGACAGCCCACCGATACGGTGTTGCAAGTAAATACCACAATTCGGTACGAAACATCTGTTCAGTTTCATCAAAATCCGTTTAGTAGTTTTTAACAAATATCCATTTATCCATCCATCCTCAGAAACTGTAACGTTTATAATAGTTGTAAGATAGTAAAAGTAAGCCCCCCCCCCCTCCCTACCCTCCGGTGGGTGTTACCGCGATGTCGTATGGGAGGCATCATGGCTGAGGGTTGGAAGCCGTGGCGGGAGAGAAGTGCCGATTTTGCGGTGCACCGCTCCCCCTACCTTCCGCGGCCTGAACGGGGTCGCCACCGTCTGGTGGCGGATATGTTGAAGCCTCAGGGGAGGGAGAGTGTCGGTATAGCATTGGCCGCTCTCGTAAAAGTGGTAGGCGGCGGGGCCACTTACCTGAACCGTCACAGGGGAGGACCAAGGGTGTCATACATGGGGTTATCTGGCGCCCCTGTGCTGGTTTGGTCCTTGGGGTGATCACGGCAATGTGTTCTGGTTCGCTGGTGATGGCGGGTACTCCCCAGAGGGCGATCCTGTGACGGACAACCGCGGTGGGTTCGCGGATGAGTAAGCACGCCGCGTGCTCGTGTTCCCGCCAAAAGTAGCACAGGAGGACACAGTGGAGTTTTAGTGACTTGGAGTCCCACATAACTGCACTATCCCCCCGTGGTGACGCAGTATGCATGAGCATTTCTCCACGAAAAAGTGTTAGTGGGTTGGAGTCCCACATAATTGCACTATCCCTTCGTGGTAGCGCAGTATGCATGAGCATTTCTCCAAGAAAAAGTGTTGGAGTCCCTTGAATGCCACCATCAGGTGAAATAGTGGTCGTGCGCGAGCCTATCAATGAAAAAAAAACTATTTATGTTAGGTAAAGGTACTATTCATTTCTTTTGAAATTTATTCCAGCAGCCCTGCTATAGGAGAAATGAAAAGAAATGTTGATAGTAGTGTGTGAGATGGAGAAAATAGTATTATAGATACCGATAGATAATGGATATCAAAACAAACATCACTACATACATTCGAGTGGATATCCAGTTTTGTATCAAATCAAATGGAAAACCCATTCGAATGTAAAGCGAAGTGAACAGTTTTGCACCGTTGCTCATGAAAAACCTTGCGATGTGCAGTTTTTTTATGTGTTTCGTATATTTTGATACTGTGTCAGAATATTGGGCGTAGTAATAAACGAATAATTAATTAATGAGAAAAAGTTTGTAGAAAACATGTGTCACTTTCAGAATGGAGGAATAGCAAAGAAGGGTTGCATGGACTTTGTGAAAGATGATAATGTCTAGGTAGAGGTAAGGTGACTACCTCTGAAACCGTCGCGGTCCGTAAGATTTAAAGCCGCTTCTTACCCCCTCCCACCCCCTTCCCCGCAACCTTTAAATCGTCACGTGTATTTACTATTAAACGCAAATATGTAAATAAAGATATAATATAAATGAAGATTTTGATGATGATTCGTCCATTGTCGAATCGACAGTAGTAAAGACAAAGCGCTACAATCGGAAATAGCGCGGGATAAATTTTTACATAAGTTAATTATATTTTACTGTTTACATAAGGTCACACAAGATAGGTTGGCGGTCCGGATCCAGACCGTGGTCCGCCATTTGGTGACCCCTGGTCCGGACAGTGATCATAAGTACGATTACTAGTAGCCCGGAGTCTACATTTGGATTCCGCGAATAGCAGTAGCCTGATATACCTAGTTTCTTCCAATCTATGTTTACACCGGTTTCCAGTTAACGGATGCCATTGGATAGCAATATTATCTACAATGGTCTTAAAAATTAGATACTGGAAAAAACAAGGGCACACAATGCACCTCTACCCAATCAGGAAAAGCAGATACGGTGTCTTATAGTTCTAATTCAAGCAAAAAAAAAAAATTCAAAACTCCCGACATATTTTTATTTAATACTACATAATTTATTGGTTCGATTGGCATTCTATTGATAACGTAATTATGACACGATATCTTGTGGGGGCAGCCCGATTCAAACAGTAAAACAGCAATACCTTTTTAACGGCTGAACCAATGTTCATCTAACATAGCTAAGAACACTCTCGATTAAGTCACCTTTTAAACAAAAAAAAAAAAACAATCAAAATCGGTTCCTCCATTTTGAAGCTATGATGCTACAGATAGATACACAAACCCACAGGTACACACATAAAACTTATTACACCCCACTTTTTCCGTCCGGGATTAAAAACAGCTTGAAAAGGTTCAACCTGAAAATAAGTCACAAGAACAAATCGGATTCTTCAAACTGTGTTCGTTTTAGGGATTCGTTTTCAGTATTTCTAGATAGCAGACAGGGTGCAGAGTTGAAATTTTGCACAGGGGCCAATTTAGTGCAGTGACTAACAAGGCATTTGGAAAAGGACGGCGCTTCGCTTGGCTAAATCTGGATTTTGAGACAGGGGTAATATCTGGTAGTGCAGTGGTGGCCCAGTAGTTACGTTAACTCGTAAGTCAGGGCGACTTACGAGTTGCAGATAGTGGGTTTGAACCCGAGCGGATGATTGACTTTGTGTAATTTATTTCATGACCACTGCTCTCAAAACGGTGAAGGAAAACATCGTGAGGAAACCTGCATAAGCTAGAAACAAAAATTCAAAGACATGTGGCATCTACAATGTCTAGCTCGCACTGGGTCCGCGTGGTGGATTATAGCCCACTCCCTCTATGAGCGGAGGTCTGTGTCCCAGCAATGGGAACATTAAAAGGCTGATGATGAAATATCTGGCAGAGTTTATTTTGAGTAGGCAGAAACTACAGAACATCTAGATTTTCTTATTGTACGATTTTTTGAAAACCGTTTTTGAGGTTGCCCTCTTAATCCCAAGGGTAACTGTTAAAGAATGCCTTGTGTCATTGAATCCTGCTATGTGCTATTCTAGATTTGATGATAAATTAAAACTGAAACGATAAAAAACAAGGGATTTCCCATATTTTTTTATTTTTGTTTTATATTGGTACAATCTTTACGCACTTTTATACATTTCATAATCAAAAACCCGGTCAAGTGCGAGTCAGACTTGCGCACGACGGGTTTCGTACCATTATCGCATAAAACGGCTAAAATACACCTTTGTTGTATGGGAGCCCCACTTAAATTTTTATTTTATTCCGTTTGTAGTATTTGTTGTTTAAGCGGCATCAGAAATATCTATCTAGCTATCACGGTTCATGAGATACAGCCTGGTGAAAGACAAACAGACAGATAGACAGACAGACAGTCAGACAGTCAGACAGTCAGACAGTCAGACAGTCAGACAGTCAGACAGTCAGACAGTCAGACAGTCAGACAGTCAGACAGTCAGACAGTCAGACAGTCAGACAGTCAGACAGTCAGACAGTCAGACAGTCAGACAGTCAGACAGTCAGACAGTCAGACTGTCAGACAATCAGACAGTCAGACTGTCAGACAATCAGACAGTCAGATAGACAGACATTCAGATAGATGGACAGTGCAGTCTTAGGTAATAGTGTCCCAATTTTAGCCTTTGGGTACGGAACTCTAAAAACAAGTACAGTCAGATTACAAGCAAGTAGCTACAGTTTGAACTAAAAAGTTTCAAAATAACGTTTATTTTCTCTATTAGCATAATTTATATCTTGTAAAGTAGTCTTGTTAAAGTAAATACTTCATGAAGACTAAACGTTCCTTTGGGACCTCAAAGAAATTTTTTCTTTCTCATTCCAGCGGTTTAATTTAGCAAAACTTCTTGTCAAGGATTTTGATTTAAGACCTACTTACTTCCAGACTTGTAAAGGACGAAATAAATATCTAAAAATTACTTGAGGGGAAGCTATTAAAAATATTTACACAAAGGACGCATTTCGATATAGAAAATTTACATATAAGTACTAGTTTCGCCCGCATTAATGTCGACAATTATCTCACAGAAACGTAATTCCAGAGTTTAAAAAAAATGTGTACAGTCCATCTAGATGGGTAGTCTATCTAATAATGGTCTAGCCGTGTTCCAATTTTTATCCAAAACAGTTTAGCCGTTGAGGAACGACTGATTAACAAACATCCAGACTTTCGCATGAAATCTATACTGATATTATAAAGAGGTAAAGTTTGTGAGGTTGTAGGATGTAATCTCTGGATCTACTGAACCGTTTTTCTAAATTCTTTGACCAGTAAAAAAGCTACATTACTCCTGAGTGACATGGACTATTTTTATAATTCCAAAAACGGGTCAGTAGCGAAGCCGCGGAGAACAGCTAGTATAATATAATATTATTAGTTATAGGACTTATAGGATTCACTTATGGCTGTGGAGGTAAGATAGGCATTCGCTTCATATTAAATACTAGTACTAAGCAGAGTCAGCTAGACTGAAAGCTTACCCCGACATATTTGGGAAAAAGACAAAGCAGAGTGATAGGACCCACTTCTTCTTTTCGTATGAGGATGTTGCCACATCTGGCGACAGAGTTAATAAAGCCGTCTCTGGGAACCCCACAGGCCTCTGACTTGGCTATTTCAAACTTACATTTATATAAGTCCAGGTTGATTCAAGATGTTATCCTTCACCGTTGCCTGTGATGTCCAAGATACACTTAGAAAGTACATATGAATTTGAAAAAGTCATATTGGTACTTGCCCGGATTTGAACTCATGACCTCAGGCACGAGAGGCGAGGTCTCAACCACTGGGCCACCACGACACACATTGCACTTATTTTGTCTTAGTAAGGTGTTGGCCTGTTTTATTTAAATTGCCCTGTTTTTTTTAATTTATTTTTTAAAACTTCATGTTACATACAGGTACATAGGCGGAATTTGTATTCTAACACATTGTGTGTTACAATACAAATTCCAACAATGAAACTAAAACGTGCAAAAAATACTATAAAACAGATCGTCACCGTATTTAAAGAAAAAAATTGTCAACAACCGAGTAAACGCTTTCACTTGCAAGTCACTGCTAACATCATCTATAGCCGTGGATGAGGCATCTGTATGCTAGTATTATATTATTTGTGCCAATTTTAACGAAGATCACACGCCAGTCAATCCATATGACACTTGACTTCCTTCAAGGGAAGCGACAGGCCCCACACCCCGATCAAAGTTCCTAAACTTAATACCCGTAGGACGAAACTTTAAAATACCTCAAAGATATTCGAGCCTTAACAGAAACAAAGGCATTAACGTGCCGAAATACTGTTGAGAACTTCGTTACGAAGTTATTTAGCAGTTACATAGATCAAGATTCAGAAATGAGGAGATTCGCAGAATTATTACTGGCATAGCCTGAGGAATTAGCAAACTTAACCATTAAGTACTGGGTATTTTGTAATATAAGTAGAAGTCATTATCATAATCATCATCATATCAGCGGATAGGCCTCCCCCAGGTGTCGCCACATTGATTGGTCCCTTGCGTCCCGCATCCAGCAGATCCCCGCAACATTCACCAGGTCATCGTCCGCCTGGTGGGAGGTCTTCCAACGCAACGTCTTCGGGTTTGCGGTCGCCACTCCGGAACTTTTCTGTCCCATCGGCCATCCGTTCTGCGAGCAATGTGCCCTGCCCATTGCCATTTAAGTTTGGCAATTCTTCGGGCAATGTCGGTTACCCTGGTTCTCTTGCGGATCTCTACATTTCTGATTCGTTCACGCAAGGAAACTCAGAGCATAGCCGTTTGAGCTCTCCATTGCCGTTTGAGTGACTGTAAGCTTTCTGATGAGGCCCATTGTTAGCGACCATGTCTCAGAACAACATATACTAGCCATAGACTTACGTCTTAAGACACTGTGGTAAGTTGGACGAGAAGATACTGCGCAATTGCCCGAAATCTGCTAGCAGAGTCGGATTCGATGGTTGATCTCTATCTCGAAGTTGGCCCTACCCAACTGGATCGTTTGTCCAAGGTAGACATAGTCGTCCACAACTTTGAGTGTCAAGTTTCAGACCTTGATAGCAGTGGGTGTAACATGGGCATTCAACATCACGTTGAGGCATAATCATCTCTTAGCTTTTTGCCGTTGGGCAAAAAAGATTTCGTAGAGGAACCACTGGAAGTCCAGAACCATAACCAGTATAGCCTGAAGTAGCAGTAAGCTGAACACATTACACAATGTGTTGCTGTAAAATAACAAATAAGGGAACCACTGGAAGGTGCAGCGTAACTAGGCCTCTCAAGGTGATACCCAGGACTTGGTCAAGATCGGAGGAATCTTCTAGAGAACAGCGATGAACCGGTCGTTACGGCAATTTTTTGGCTTCCAAAATATTATCATGTACCAGGTTTGCTTTAGGCGGAGAGCTATGTCCATCTCAGGACGTTTGTAAGAGTTTGTTACCAACTGAAATTATAATAAAAGTTTTTCCCCACACTAGGCATTTCTCATGTTTTCATTTGTACTGATTGCGTTATCAGCTCCCTAGAATAAATAATATTCTGTAATAAATAGTAGTAATAATAGTCAGACATTTAACCTCACATAAAAAAACAGCCAGACCCAGACCAACTACTCGAACTTGAAGGCCATTTAAATATTTGTTCCCTGCAGGATTCGACCAGCAACACGTAACGCAGCAACCGAAAATGTGCGTGCGGTAGCAAAACTGTAGGCATTTACAATAAGTTCAGCTCAGAAGTTTCAGTTCTACACATTATTTATTCTTTGGCCATTCTATCCTATGAAGTTCGTAAGGCAGGGTCAAGAAGCTCAGGCCCGTACGTGATTTTTGTACGAAACAATGTTTTTGAAAAACTTATAAGAGTTTTAGTTGTTGTGTTAATTTTGTTACCTGTAAGTGAACTGTTTTTTTCTAGAATGTTGAAAAGATTTATGGATATCTACATAATACTACATCAAAGCTAAGTATGTTTATTTTATATTTTGCCCGACGGTCACAGTTCAACTTTCCGGTTGATGTTGGTTTACAAAACTAACACAATGGTTTTTATCGGTTACATTTCGGGGAGTATGCGATGGAACTGCACAATTTGATCACATCATCGGACTACAAGACATCCCACCCATACGCACAAAGCGGTATTTAAGTCAAGAGTGAATAGGTTATTTCTAGGTAAGCATGCCACACCGTAGACCACATCATCGCTTAACAGCAGGGAAGATAGTGGTCAAACGCGAGCCCATAAATAAAAAATGATTTTATATTTTTAGAATTATTTATTAAATTCCTAGTTTAGTTGTCCCTAACATGCATTTGATAAATTTTTAGCTAAGAGTCAGCTTACAACGGCCTGAACGACGCAGCGAGAACTCGATTAAGGAGTCCACGCGATGTATTTAAATAATCTTACTGAAGTGTAAGTAAACCTTTTGTGTTGCAAAATAAAATTCTATAATGTATCGCTATCTTAAACAGTGCATGCAGCGCCATGTCTTGGTGTAATTTAATCCAAACCCAAGATAACAAAGCTAAAAGGATAAAGTTAACTATTTAGTTTAGTAAGAATATTTTTTTATTACATCAAAAGATTTTAAAGATAAAAACGAAGAAATGAGATGTTATTCTTTCAGTAAATGCAGAAAAGAAAACTAATTAACTGTTCTATCTAAGATAACTCAACTAATGACATTCCTCCGAGAAATATGGCTTACAGACTGACTGTAACTCAAACAAATGAAAAATGTGTTAAAGAAAACAAAATTGAATTAAATTGTGAGTGCTTACTTATCTAAAAGAAGTAAATAAAAGAATAAAAAATGAGATGAAATACATTGCCAGACATGGCTGCCGTATGTCCGGTGCTTTCATTGTATATGAACGTTAGTAATAATGTTACCTATGTATTTTGGTGAATGTAGCTGTTTATACGGAACCCTCTGTGCGCGAGTCAGACGCACACTTGGCCGGTTTTTATCTTATTAGACTGGTAAAACTTAACCTAAATTACATTTTATGCACAGCTTATTATCAAAGCATTCGAGCATCTACTCTACATGCTTTGAATCCTTCAAAAGTACTGTAGCGAATAGAGGAGCCTAAGAGATTACAGCCACCTGCTTGTATACTAAATATCCTCATGCAAGCGGCATGCGAAGCGTTATTACAGCATTGCAATATTCCCTCGGAACTGTACAATAATGTAGAACGGAAGCCTATGCTACTAGAATGAGCTCTTACCTCTATGCCTACTCATAAATGTAGGTTATGCAAGAAAATGTCATTAGGGAATCAAAGGGATCGAAGCGTGTCTGCTACTAGATGAATTATGTAGTTTAAAAAGCATGAAATAATAAAAACGGGTCGGAGCTTTTTAATTTTTTGTTACTGTACTCGTTTATAATTCTATAGCATAGTATAATCAGCCTTTTTATGTTCTCGCTGCTGGACACGGGCATCTTTTCTATGAGAAGGAGTATGCCATAAATGGCCACGCATGGCCAGTACGGATTGGTTGATATCACATGTCTTCGATTTTTTTGTTATAGAACATTTCTTTATAATATTTACCATTAGTGTTTTGACAGGAGTGGTGATGAAATAAATTAGGTACACGAAATAATTTGCCTGCCTGGGTTCGAACCCACGACCGACGACTCGTAAGTCGAGACCGTAACCACTGAATAGATTACTGATTAGTTTTAATCCAAGGCAAAGTTATAGAAAAACTTATATCTAATTATGAAGGTAGGTGCAACTTCATTAAATTTCAAAGAATTTATATGGCACACATTACTTCGTACTTTGGTTTTAAATACATGATAAAACATCCCTTCTTTTATCTTGTTCCTTCAGAATTCCTGATAAAGGATCTCCTTGGTCACATTGTTCTGAAACATTTTCAGTACAAATTGTCACAACACCATTCTGAAATACAAAGAATAATATAATACACTGAATGTGAGTAAGTAACAAATTGTCTTTGATTCATCAATATCAATACAAACCCCGAAAGTAAAATCAATGGAATCGACATCAAAGAGAAAAAAACTGATTCAGAATCAGTAAGATAGAATAGAATAGAATAGAATACTCTTTATTATGTACACCAAATAAGTTACAGAAAGTATAGATAAAGAAAAAAAAAAAAAATACACTGGGTGACACAATGGGCGGCCTTATCGCTAAAAGCGATCTAAGATGCTACAAACCGTGTTTTATTCATAACCAGCGCACCCCTGAAGGTCGTGGTTTGCCCTTTTACGGATTACATTACCATAAATCCGTTCTTAGCCGTTACCTATAAATAATACATACTGACACACAAAATGTGGTTTAGGTTGTCATAGTCATACAAAAGATATTCCTGAAATATTGTGGCGGGAGAAAATATTCCATTTGCATAATCTTACAATACAATAAGTGAATGTGTAAATCAATTTACTGAGATAGATCATTTTTTACTACAGTTCAATCTGAATCTACCGATAGAATTAAGCAGCATCACTGTTTTGGATTGAATAGAAAATATGTATCTGGTTAAATTAAGCGACTTCAGTTGGAAAATCATCGGCTTTTTCTATAATGGTTTCTAGTACTGTAGCGGTGGTATGGTATCTGATTTCTATTAAAAGAAAAGTCAGGTACTCTTGACAGCTATACACACACACATTGCTACTTCGCTAAGATTGAAGCTAATTGTCACACAGATAATTATACAGTTCTTGTCGTTTTAAGAGTTCGAAGTCACAAATACAATTATCATACAGTTCTTGTTGTTTTATGGCGTCCTAGGGACAATTAGGTGATTACAAATTAATGGTCCTGTCTATACCTTTACCTACCATCTATAATCAACTATTTTTGTTGTCGTTGTATTTTGTATTGTTTATTGTGTGTATTGTTTATAGTTTTTTTGTAAATATCGTTGTATTGTAATTTGTACCTATCTATAAAAGTCTGAAATAAACGTTTATTTTAATTTTATTTTATAAAAACCTCGACCTTTTTTAACGATTGCGATGTGTGAAAAAACATTTTGTTTTCTACAGAGAATTTAAATAAAGAATCTGCTGAACGGTTGCTAAACAGCCCAGAGATTTTTATTAATAAACGCCAATATTTCCAACCTGCAATAAAATACTGTCTGTATTGATAGATTAAAAAACTTTCAAAGAAATTGCAAATAAACTCAAGCACAATGGAATTTTACTATACATCCCTTAATATTCCTTAATGAAAATTACAGGATTAATCCCAAGAATTATGGACTGCAAACTCCTAAGTCGTCGTTATCTCTGTCCTACTTAAAAGGACGATTGATTAATGAAAATTTATTATTGTTTTGTGAAGAGTTAATTAACGCGAAGAGTTCCAGGGTTGTGCCTAAACGTTATTTTAAGTTGTGAACTTGTGACAGTTTTCTAAGTTTGGGTTGCGAAAAAGTTGTTTCATGTCACAGAGTAAGAAAAATTTACTAGAGATCTCAAAGACTCTCTTTTTTTTGGATATTGTCTTGCGCTTGACCACTATTTCACTAGTTGGTAAGTGATGATGTGGTCGCAGGTTTAGCACTCTTGACTTAAAGACCCTGAGATTGTAGCTATCGGGAAATACAGATTCAGAAAGGAAATCTACTCCTTAGCTGTACTCATAATGAAAGTATTTCCAAAACGTTTAGCGCGTATGGGTGGGATGTCCACCGTGTACCGATGGCGCATCGCCGTACGTCTTGTAATCCGATGATGAAACGGGTTTAATTATTTTAGCGATGGCGATTTGGCGATGCAAAATGTAAGGGATTGATCACGTGTTATTTCGTTAGTGCTTGGCATTTTGACGTTTTGCTATATTAGAGGTAACATACTAAAGCTTTTTGAGTCATATCTTCAGCACAGGAAGCAAATTACAGAAGTCAGTAGGGTAAACATAACTACTCAGCGTGAAGAGTCTCATCGGATGCAATAGCGTGATTTCATGTATGGTGTCCCTCAGGGCAGTGTTTTGGGACCTCCTCTGTTTATAATATATATAAATGAATTGCCTAAATCCACAGTGCAGCCGATGAGCCTCTTTGCCGATGATAGTGTAGTGACAATTGAGTATAAAAATAGAGAGACATATAAATGCGACATTAATAATTCACTGACAGCAATAATAGAATACCTAAATAATAATAACGTAAAAATAAATTTGACTAAGACTAAAATTATGCACTTAAGTCAACGCTTCTTGACGTTTTTAAATAATCTTGACATACATTACAATAATAATAACATTGACGAAGTTGATACAATTAAAATTTTAGGACTAATTATTGACAAAAAGTTAAATTGGAAGGCACACGTCGAGACTGCCTGTAAAAAAATTAGTAGCTCAGCGTATGCTCTGTACACACTTGCTCCAGTAATTGGGGTTGATGCTTTGCTCACCGTATACTACGGGCTCGTGGAATCTATATTAAGATACGGCATATTTTTTTAGGGGAACTCGACTGACAGGTAACCAGTCTTCAAAACCCAAAAGAGGTGCATTCGGTTGATGTTCAAACTTGAAACCATTGAGCGCTGCAAGCCTTATTTTAAAAACTCTTGCCTTTATATTTCAGAAAATGCCATGTTCTTGAGAGCTAATCCGCATTTATTTTCTCGCATGGCAGATCAATTTCCTAGAAACAGACGTGACAATACTCAAATTTGTCAACATCAGCACAAAACGGCACTTATGCGTAGAAGTGTCTTTTGCATGGCTCCAGAAATTTACAATAAATTTCCTAAAAGCTGAAAGCAGTTGAATGATCTGGCATTCAAAAAAAAAGTTAAAGATTTCTTAGCAGATAAGGCGTATTATAATATAAATGAGTTTATAAATGCAATTTTTTTTTTTTTCGTACTAATTAATGTTTTATATTTTCGACATTTTCAATAATTTAATGCTGGATTGTAAATTTTAATTTGGTATGTTATTTTTTTTATGTTGACATTTTTACAGTTTTATTCTGACATTTTAGAACGATAAATTTTAATTGCATTTTTATTATTATTTTTAAAAATTTGGTTCAATGTATGACAAACTTGAATATATAAAATATTATTTAATTTAATATTTTGACATTTTTAATATTTCTATTTTGAGATTCTAGAATGTTAATTTTAACATTTACATGACATTTTAAAATAATTTGAGTATATGACATGATATTTTAGATTTATTATTTTGATTTACATTTAATTATTTTGATTTGTATTGATTTCTATTATTAATATTTGCATGCCATTATCTATGGCAAACATGACGCGCTGTATTTTAATTTTTTTTAACATGCCTTACATATTGACAATTATTTGTTGTGTGTACTGTACTCATGTTTGTACAAATAAATGATTACTTACTACTTACTTACTTGCCTACTGCTATGGCCAAGCTTTCGTTGATGTTCACTTGCCTACAGCTTCAGTACTAATATTATACGTGACTACGGCAATTGCTATTACAGCAAGTTTCAACTGTCATAATATGCTTTAGTAAATGAATCCTCTAACGAGGTCCTAGAATGGTCTCCCCTAGATCGAAGCAAACTAGTCACGCTGAAAAATCGTATGCTAGATAAGAAAAATGCCAAGTAGTGTGGTCAAGGGCTATGTAAACATCGTCAAACAATTACTAAAACAAATGTTGATATGTATGAAAATATCAGTAGTGACTGCGCAAGCAACCTTTCCAACAAGCGTATTACCTTTCCAACAGCCGTTTTATAATCTACGGTCACATGTCTAACCAAACGGCGTCACTCACTGATATTATGAGTGAGCAATTTCTATAGTAAGGTACCTAAAAGGTTGACAAAATACCCATAGTAACTTAATTTACACATTCGCGCTGTTTGTCGCTAAGTAGTTCGGTTGTATGTTCCATATCTTAAAAACTGCTGAACCGATTTTGATGAAATTTACATTGTTCCCTAAGAATTATCAGATTCCAAGTAGTAGTTTCGGAGAAATGCGTGGAGAAACATACATACATACAAACATAAACTTATGAAATTTGGCATATATGTTAAGAAGCCCATATAGAGTAACCTATGTAAATATTGTGATATTCAAACAACATTGCATACATACCTGTCGAATTGATTACCTCCTTCTTTTATGAAGTCGGTAAAAAAAACATAACATCAGTGAGTGACGCCGTTTACTTAGACATGTGACCGTAGATTTAAATAGTAAAGATACGGTTGTTCGAAAGATTGATATACCACATTAGTATCAAACCTTATGAACCAATCATTATAATGAACAAACTCCTATGCAAAATATTCGTAGAAAGCCGCAAAGACCCCTTCGTCCTTATAACAATTATATTCAAAAGAATATTATTAATAATTAACTTTCACTCGCGGCTTTGCTTCCGTGTCCATGCAAAGAATAAAAAACTACTACCTTAATGATAGTGTTATTTTCTACCAGTAAAAGAGCTTATTTTTATTGATAGACTTGCGTTTGACCACAATCTCACCTGATGATAGGCGATGAAATAGTCGGCGGTGATGCACGCTTGCCTAGAAGTAATGTATTCACTCTTGACTTAAAATCCCCCAGGTTGTAGCAATCAATAAACACAGACTTCGGCAGGGCATTTCTATCCTTAGCTGTGCGCACAATGAAAGGCATATTTGAATAGAAAAATAATATAAACGAACAAACAAACAAAACAAAATATTATTAGTATAGACTAGCTGTGCCCGCGGCTTCGCTCCCGTCACCGAATGGCATCCCTACTTTTATTCCTAGCCTACCTACCTTCCTACCAATTCTACATACCTTTCTGCCTAGCCTACCTACCTACAATTTTGCGGTGAATCTTAACACCACCGTTCAGAAAATAACTTCAATTGCACAACGCCATCTATTAAATATGGAGTGCAACTGTCAGAGTATCTGAATTGCGTGTTTTGTGATAATTATACTTCTTGAACACTTTAAATTCATCTAACTAGAGACTAAAGAATATTTAACAGATAATATATAATCCGTCTAGAAATTTCTTGTGACAAAGTCATATTGACTGAAGGATTATTTTGTCAAAGGCAAGGTATGTACTTACAATATTTTCGGAGAAATATAGAATTCTGGTAGTAACAAAGTTTTGATAATCATTATAGTAATATTTGAAGACGTATAGATACTCCCTTTGAGGATACAGAAAGGTAATTTTAAAGTATTCGTACCACAAAGGAGACAAAAGACTTTCTGAGAAAGGACACAAGTAAATTATAGGAAAAGGTGCAATGACTCGAAATGATTACACTTTATAACCGACTTCAAAAAGGATGCTATCAATTCAACTGTATTTTATATTTTTTTATTTGTGTTACCTCAGCACTGTTTACTAGGTGAACCGATTTTGATGATTCTTTTTTTATTTGAAAGCTGGTGCTTGTCATTGGGCCCATTTTCATCAATCGTTATTGGGTTAATCAATTCTAGGATTACTTTGGGCCTCTTGGTCCATTATTTACCACAAGTGTACCAAATGCTTTTTATAAAAAAATACAAACGGCTTCCAAATAAAAACACCACAAAGTGAAAAATAACTTCAATTTCGGAAGAAGGTTGAATTATTTAAAAAAAAAAAATCTTATGCCGTGCTACTCGTACCTGCCGCACGCGGCTCCGCACGTGTTGGATTAGTACTTCATCTAATGCAAAACTAATAATGAATAATGCTTTTCATGTGATCCCATTTTCATCAATTGTTATTGTTTTAATCTATTCTGGGATCACTTTGGGCCACTTGGTCCATTATGTACCACAAGTGTACCAAATCTTTTTATAAAAATACAAACGGCTTCCAAATAAAAACACCACAAAGTGAAAAATAACTTCAATTTCGGAAGAAGGTTGAATTATTTTGTAAAAAAAAAAACTTATGCCGTGCTACCTGCCGCACGCGGCTCCGCACGTGTTGAATTACTTCATCTAATGCAATGTTATTATTAGTTATTTGTCATCTTTTGTCGCCTTAAAGGCTGAGCGGATTTGGATGAATCTTGGCATAAGGGCTAAAACCTGAATTGGGACATAAGATTGTTTTGTATTTCCCACTCTCTGGCGGGTGAAGCAGCTGGCAGAAGTTAGTGTGACACCTAAGCTGCCAGACAATGAGACACAATAGAAAATGTAGTTTTTGTCAGTCACCTGGCAGTTAAATAAAAGTTTATATAATTATGATTAGTTAAGTTATTTTTGTATATTTTAAGTTTCCTTATTCTTTCTACACACTGTGTATTCTTTATCATCCAAGTTTCCTGTCGCAGGTCTGCTTGCAGAAATTTCTAATGAAATAAGCAGTACCATTGTGCTCTTCAATCTGTATTATTTCTTTTCTCTATAAAGTGTTTTTGTGTGTACATAAATAATAATAAATAAAGTGTTAAACATACATAAAGGTGAACTTTAATATGTATCAGAATTTTATATTAACATTATAAGCGGGATATTTACCATGTTTACTGTTGTGTGTACCGTTTTGTCTCCTCATAAACACCCACCCGCAATTACTTCAGTTTATCCGTGATCATGGTGCTTGCAACAGCACCGAAATATAGGAAACTCGCTACAAACAGTAAACATGGTAAATATCCCGCTTTTAATGTTAATATTAGTGTTAGTGAGCATGACAGTTTAAAAACTTGTATCAGAATTTGTTTTAACAATAATAAATATGTTATGGTTTAATTCCATAGCCTATTTCACAGCAACCGTGGGTTTTGCCGGACTGTGGCTCTTAGTACCTATAACTTTCTACCAGCGAGAACTGTACTTCAAAGAAAGCCAAGATACAAACATAAAAAACGAATATTGTTAGCTTAAAGAAAAGTTAAACAAACCTCGTATACAAATGCTTGCGAAAAGAAAAAAATATTACACAGTTAATAAATGAGTGTTTGCTAATAACACTTCATGTGTACAATATTTTCAGACCAAATAAAGTTAATCATTGTACCTTATTACTTGGAATCAGAAAAAATTGGAAAGCTGGGCACATGTTCAAATATTTCACTTCACGTTACCCTGAAGCCTTTGATTTTCCTAATACAATTTATATTGATGATCGAGGTTTCTGGTTCGATTTTAGGAAGTTAGGTACCTGTTATAAAATTGGGAAAATGGTTTTATTGGGTTTGTTACAAATACACAAGAAAATATTGAATAAAGCTAATGTAATTATTATTTTTTGGGTTTTTCTGGGGATAATTCTTTTAGACTTTTATACTTGGAAATCCATAGTAATATTATTTATGCCACGCAACTCTGTCTGTCTCTTTGTTTGTTATTTTTTCGAGTAATTCTTATGGTCCTCGGCTGTCCTAGGATTTCGCGGATAAATTCGAAAGAGACTTACCGCGGCCCTGACACAAGCAAATGAAGGACACGGGTGGGTTTTAGTCAGTAAAAGTCTGACACGCTCTCCCGCTTCATCCAGAGTGGGAGAAGTCACTGGATGATACAGCATCCCAAAAAATAAGGGAAAATAGGCTGCCCTAGGTCCTGGAAAAGCACATTAGATATATTTTGTCACCATACCACGCAGGTAAAGCCAGGGGCAAAAGCTACTTGAGCATAATTTTATTTAAGAAATTATTTGCTTTAATCAAACCCAAAAGACACACCTAAGCAAACTTTACATATTCTGAAGATTATCAGAATTGAAAAGGTCATTCACACCAAAAAGTAATTAATCTTAATCCAAAGTTTGGGGAACGTTTACAAGCTAAGTTTCTGAGTTAAATACTTACAGCTCGTGAAATTAAGATCATTTGAAATATTACGCTTTTGTATTGTAAGGTAGAATAAAAAAGTATAATAGATCTTTTCTATTTCTCTGTTTCAGGCTCCATTTATTATAAACTAGCTTTGAATCGATGCGTTTTGGATGAGACTGACTTTTTAATGGAGACCTTGAACCAGAAAATCTAACTGCGATCTCTGCGAGGTGGCTAGTAATATAATTATGATGGATCCAAATGAGCTAAGTAAGACCGAGCTTAGCATACTTACTTAGTCCTCTAATTGAACACAATTTTTGTGAGATGGTGCGGACGATGCCACATGTCTTTGAATTTAGGTTCTTCCTCGTTATTACAATGTTTACTTGGGCGTTTTGAGAGAAATGGTTGAGACAGACTGAGCTCAGTAGAATGCAACTTAACGGGTCTAAAAATTAGCAGTCATTCGGTAGCCCCCGTTTTTAACCCCCGACGGAAAAAGAGGGGTGTTATAAGTTTGACGTGTGTTGCTGTGTATCTGTCTGTGGCATCATAGCTCCTAAAAGTATTTGGTCAGCTGGACTAACTCACTACTGGATGAACCGATTTTGATAAAGTTTTATTTTTAAAAAGATAATTTTGTCGAAAGTGTTCTTAGCTATGTTTGAATAAAATCGGTTTAGCCGTTCAAAAGTTATGGGCGTTTTACCGTTTTAATCGGGGTGTTTTTGCAAGATATCGTGTCATAATTGCGTGTTCAATAGATTGCCGATCGAAGCGTATCTACTATGTACTAGATAAATTATGTAGTATGAAATAAAAAAGTGTGAGGGCATTTTAAATTTTGAAATTTTACTTGTTCTAAAAATGAGGCAAACTACAAATTATAGTCTTCCATGTTTCTCTATTTGCCGACTGCTCTGTGGTCATTACAGCCCCATTACAGCCGTCCTTCAGGCAGATATTCATCGTTTCTGTGGTGGTCGTTTCTCAAATTTGGTGTTTTATTTTTAATCTTCCTTTTATTACTAACCCAATTTAAGTACATACTTACTAATATTAAGTTAAAGGATTCATTTTAAGCAAAATCAAAAAATCTGTATGTCGTTTTTGTGGTAAATAAACACTTTTTCTTTCTTTCTGTATTCCATTCCTTCTACAACAATAAACGCCATAAAATGTGTATTTCTGTAGTGATTGGGACAATCCCACCGCACTATTCCCAAACCACTGCAACTCTTGAAAGCCAGAATCAACAGTGGCGACCACCAGAAAAGCGCCGAGGCAATGAAGCTCGACGAAGTCCCGGAGAATGAATTTAACTGTCTTGGATCCCGCAACGAAATTAATCAGAAAAGAAAATGGAGGAGTAAGAAAAATACAAATTTCCACTTCCCTCCATATCAAGCAGGAGACAGAACAAACAAGACCAATAGGCACAAAGGGTCGTTTACAACTTGGATAAGCCCAGTTGCCTAGCACCACGGATAAAAATTAGCATTAATATTAATGGGTCCTAACATTGTGAGCTGTTATATTTGATTCCAATAATAGGTATGGCAAAAGCGCTTGAACGCGCGGCAATTTGTTCTAGTTTCCACAAGGTCCGTATAGTAAACAGCTCCTGATACAGCCTGTACGTTATTCAACATAGTATTGCGTTCATTCTGCCAACGAATACACTCCCATAAGATATGATGTGCAGATTGAACATATTCACAGTCTGATGTAGAACACTGACAAAATGGCGAGGCAACAAGCTTGAAGGAAAATAATTTACTTTTAAAGTTACCATGCCCTGTGAGAAATTGGGCAACATAGTGATCCACCTCCAGCCACGTCCTGGCCAGCCGCACGCGAACGGATGGAAAGAATCTTTTTCTAAGAAATTCTGTAGTGATTGTAAAAATAACATTTGACTGCAAAGTTACACTACAGAACATTTGACTGAAGAAGTTTGTGAATAAACCAGTACACAATAATAAACCCAATAATAAATTAATAATTAATATCAATCACAATAATTTCAAATAATGAATAGCATTTACGGCTATAATATGCTTTTGTGGTATTACTCGTATGCAACTTCGAACATTTAGAGTGTAAGGCTGAGTGTTTAGTAGAGCGGAGCGAGTCAGGAAAGATGAACGAGGAATCAGTTCAGAACAAAAAACAAAAAATCAAGATGGACTGACAGTTCACTAAAGCTCACTCCACCTAAATTTTCACGATGATATTATGTTTACAGAATAGACCGGCTGACTGGAGTGAAATCTGCCCAAAGACGCGATGCTAGAGCGTGAAGGCGTTCGAAGTCGATATAGCGAGTGGAATATGTTAACAACGAAGATAGAATATAAAAATCGGCCAAGTGAGTGTCGTACTTCGCACATTTAGGGTTCCGTACCAAACCGCAAAATTAAGTTGGTTTTAATAGGAAATACGAGGGAACTTCAAAGAAAAAATCTGATTTGTCTATATATTTTAGGCAGTTAAAGAACTCTTCGGTACAAAATTTTGTAAAAAGAAGCTGACTTTGGTGGCTACTCATTCCTTTAGTTACCAATAATTCAAAAAAATAATTACATTATTTATCTAATCAACGAACTCTAAATAATGATACCCCACTCGATGGATGGAAGGATGACATTTATTTTGGTTGCTTTTTTTTGTTAATTTGTATGGCTTTGGGTCAACAAGATGCTTAATACTGTGAAAATTTTCAGACTGTAGCTCCAATCGTTTGGCTGTAAAACCTGTGTGGTAGACGACGGACAGACGGATAGACAGATGGACACGTGAGTATCAGCTTATAAAGTCCAACATGTATCGTATTGACTGTAGCGTTTGCGGGTTAATTATCTAATAGAGAGATAAATAATACGCAGCATTATCTACATAAAATTTAATATAAGGGTCGCAGGTACAAAAAGCCGTTTCTTATAAATATTCTCTTTGCCAAATGGAGGTAGGCGCCAAGTACTATCCTGGCCTGGCAGCAGAAGCGGTCACGATGACGTGCGTGGAAGGCCGAGGACCAGGCGCCAGCAAGAGGACGTCCCGCAGAGTTGACGATGATCGTAGGTTGTCGGCAGGTTCTTCCGATGAAAGTCCCAGATGGTTTTTCTGGAATTTTCCAATCGTCTTATAAGTTACTTTGTCCCCCGGCTTATCCTTGTCTAATTGTGACCACAACAGTGTAAGCGTAGGAAAGAGGTTGTACCACGGCGCTTAAGGCAAATGTGTGCTTGTCACAATCAGAACCGGAAGTTTTTTAATTTAAAAAAGGTAAAAACATTTAAAGCAGGTAAGCGCTAAAGAAATAACAAAATAATAAGTACCTTACTAAAACACCAACAGAAAGTATAGAAAGGGTGATGAGATTTTGTCATGTAATGGCCGTAACCAGCATGATTAAGCAAAAAGTAATTGTCAACACTTACCCAATACGGGGTTAACACTCAAGCTAGTTTTATTTTTAATAGAGAACGCCTCGCGGTTTCACCCGCGTAGTTCCCGTTCCCGTGGGAATACAGGGATAAAAAGTAGCCTATGTCACCCGGGGATAGAGTAGCTTCCCAACAGTGAAAGAATTTTTGAAATCGGTTCAGTAGTTTTGGAGCCTATTCGGTACAAACAAACAATCAAACAAAAAAATCTTTCCTCTTTATAATATTGCAGGTATGGTATAGATGAACACTAAACTAATTTTATAAATTACACGTAAAATTACACGCTAAGTATGCAGGAAAGATACTATGGAGCTAGTGTACGTGTAATCAGCTGAGATGTCAGATCGTCAATGCCCGTCCGGTGCGTTGATAAAAGCCCGAGTGGTGTTGGATCTTAATAATTCTTTTTTTTTATATATGTGTGACTACCGCCACACGGAAAGTTATCGAGTTGAAACGTAGTGCAATGACTAGTCGATTTTTCAATATCTTACGTTAATAATAATTATATATAGTTCTATATTGGGTTTAATTTATCTTATTAATATTATCGCCTACAATGTGTTCGATAACTGTTTGTTACTTATTTTAAATTATTAGGTTGTAAGAATCTTGTTATTATTTTTGTTGATCTGTGCGTGTTTTTACCGCAGTTTGCTATGGTGATTTAGTTAGGAACGTTGACTGTTATTATTCAACGTTACATGACATGCACTACCAAAATGTCGTATGATCAATCCCAAACATATTGGATTGTTACCTGACTGCAAAGAAGGGGTTACCATAAATCGTTAACCACTACGAAGTACATTATCCTGTTTAATTAGATCAAGTAATTCATCATCATCATTTCAGCCGACAGCCGTCCACTGCTGAACAAAGGCCTCCCCAAATGTCGCCAAAACGACGGGTCCTGTGCGTCTGGCATCCAGCGGATTCTCGCTGCCTTAACCAAGTCGTCAGTCATTCTAGAGATAGGCCTTCCAGCGCTGCGTCTTCCTGTACACGGTCACCATTCCAGAACATGTCGGCCCTTTTGAACATCCGTTCTATGAACAATATGCAATACCCCTGACCAACTAATTAAAATATTACTATAATCATTATAATTCGTAACATAAAACTGACTTGCCTGTAATTTTATATAGTAATTGAAATTCATTTATTTCAGATAACTTAATCCATACAGTTCGGTTTAATAAAAAATAAAAATACAATAACATTAAATACAAAAAAACAAATTGAAATTACCCGCTTAATAAAAAATCTCCATAGCAGAGAAGATATCATATCAGCTACAATCTTCAGAATTCCGTTGCAGCTGCCACGCATTCTGCAGATCAGGGTTACACTTTTCATGCGGATGACGGCATGAAAGCCATCAGTGCGATACAGCGCAAACATCCCCGATGCACTACAGAAGCGAGGCAGCCCCAAAATCATCCTGAAGATGTTGTTATAATGGACGCGCAAGGCATCCAGCGATCTTTTGGTTTGACTGACCCACAAATTGCCCATATAAAAGCCCGACAATACGCCGAATACTGTGTTATTTATACTTGTTCAGAGCAGCGGGTGAATCTGCGAGCCAGCATGTTACCATTTTATATTTCTATAATATTACCCCTGATCGCTAAAGCTCTGCGCTCCCTCTCAATATCCAGATCATCTTCAAGACCTTTGGTGTCCAGAATTAATTATTACAAAACCCGTTTCGAATTACTATTTTAGTTATAAGGATTTAATTTGTGTTTGTAGTAATTACAATTTTAGATCGGTATTTTGTTTCTCAACGAAGAGTTTAGGTACCTAAGGTTTATTAGTGTTGTAATAATTTTGTTTGTTTATTAATTAACCTTTGAATATTGATTTTAGAGTTGGTATTTCAATTAATGACCTGGATTAAATTTTCTGAATTATTCTAGATTTGTTATAGGTAATCTTATGTCGCATTGTTAACTTAGGTACTCTCACTAATTACGTTAAAATCCTTTAAAAAAAAATTAACTACGCCTGTATAGGAAGAGGCACTGCTATAGTACTCGTGTATTTTGCCAGTTATGTTTCTATGTAACAGGCGGCGAGTCTTTTGAGATCAATAGGGCACAAATCGGGATTACGAGTTGCTACTAAAATGTTATTGGTACTGCCTGACCCGGTAATCAAATCACAAGCTCAGAAGTAGCGCTTGAGATCATTAAATCAATGCATGGTAAATTTATTTCACCAAAAGCATGTCTTACAATCATTCACAGTAGTTAAACATTATAAATAACCTTTAAGCAACACGTAATTTTTTAGATACTCTGACTCATAAATTAGGTGTTCCTGTGACTTAGTAATGAGGCAGTCTTTACTGAAACAAACATATGATTTAGACTACGGTTGAAGTATCTACGTTACGTACAGAAACCTTCGTTTCAAAACAAGGATGCTATGATAGCAAGAATTGAATGCTGCAGGAAGTCAGTATAAAGACATTCTGCATCAGCTTGCTATGCACACACGTTATTGAAAATTCACTGTATGTTATTTTGACGAGCTTGTTGTAGTCATCTCAATAAGTTTCCATTATTTTAATAGTTTGTGTGTACTTGTTCCTGCTGGATTAACCCTAGATTGTAGGCTACAAAGTTGACTGGAAAGATATGTTCTTTGCCCAGCGGTCCCGTCAGTGGAACAGCATAGGCTAAATATAAAAAGTCTAGAGTGACCAGTGGCTAAGCAAAGGTCTCGCCTATATCTTGTTAGACACATTTCTTGCGCCACCTGCAACCAGCCTTATTGGTGTGCATCCACGTAGTTTTCCGAGCCAGCATCGGCGACACTGTCCATCCTCTTGCACCTATCGTGTGGAGAGTTTTCCAAAGTATAGCAAAATTGCTATTAAAAATATTGTAGGAATGGGACCTACTGCGAACGCGGGCCAAAGTGCGAATGGGACGAAATGCGCACAACCCATTGTTGCATGTTTGCACAGTGTAAATAAATGTTACATATTGTAATATTACGTTTAGCATAGACAGCTAAATGTAAGCCACGTTAATAAAAATAAAGGTAATTATAAACTAAAATTAAGAAAAAGGATAATAAAAAAAACTATGGCCTGGCTTCACACGTCGTTGGTTGCTTGCGGTCGACAGCTAAGAAGGCAGCAGGACGGACCGGTACTCTTCTTTGGTCGAGGTAGGCAGGTGGTGAACAGGTACCTCGACGGACAAGCAGACACACAGGTTGGTATGCAGTAGTAAGCATACGGTAGTCAGGCAATCGGGCAGGTAGGCAGTAATAGTATATTTATGAGACCAAATGCGATTTATTTATAGTTTTTAGAGAATAATATCACTCTTTCACAAGCTGAATATTACAGTTTAAAGAGATTTCCAGGAGTTTTCAGATAAAATGATACACTTCGTATTATAGTACTCAGTAGTCAAACGACTTTCGGTGTTCACCGCCCGAATCCAAACTAAAAAGCTGACGCCTGATTTTCCTCGTACAATCATTCCTTCTAAATTTTGAATTCAAATCTCAATTAAGAAATAAGTTCAGACCAAAAAAAAACGGTTTTACAGAGAGCAGCAGTCTGCCACTTCCCATAAAATTATGTATAACTAGCTTAAGGAAGGCCTAGAGTCCATGGTAAGAAAATAAAACAGACAGACGTCATATCAGATGAAAATTTTACAGTATAAAATATTCCAAGATTTCACAAATTAGCAATATAATTTAAGTTGTTGATATTAGAACAATCAGAGATAACTAAAAATATGCTTTTATGATGTTAAACAGTATAAAAGAAATACATAAAAGTGAGTCATATGAGTTGATACAATATCAAAAGATAAAATGGTATAGTTTGTATAGTGTTATAAAATGTAAATAGACTTAAAACTGTGAATTTGTAAATCAGAGTACCACAATATTTAATTTGCTCGGAGTGCTAAAATAATATATAAACTTTTATTTTGGGCGTTAATTTATTCCAGTTAATTTATTTCAAACTATGCAATCATTTTTTTACTCAACCATAAATATTTCAAATCAAATAAAAAACTGGTATAAAAATAACTGGTATTTCAGTCACAGGAACTACAATTTGACTTTACGAGTATTTCACCAAGAAATCCTTGATAACCTTTAATAAAAAGTTCGACACCATATCTTCCTGTATACTCCTGTCAATATGCGGAACACCTTTCATAAAAGCTTGACACAACCTTACGGCGTCACCTGAACTTTGAATACGGCAGAAGTCCCTTGGGTCTCGTGAAATTTGTATACTCGATGATCCATCACTTTTAGTTCAGAAATATTGATAAATAGTTTTAGAAAAACGGATTGTACTTTTGGGGAACGGTTTCGTCATTACGGTATAGTTTTCAAACGTATGTTGCTTACAAGTATCTTAGTTTCTAATGTTAGAACTTTTTGTTTGGTGGTCGAAACTGCTGTAACTCTGGTCCAAGTTATTCATTATGATTCGTGAGTTTGATTTCTGAGATTATAATAAGAAAATAATTTGTTGCTTGATATTTTAAATGGCTAATATTATTGGTGGATGACACGTACCTTCTATCGTTCTGCCAATATCCTTATTTCACTATTTTTCATCTCGCTGACAAAATTTTAAATGTAACGTTTATAAAATAAATAGTATTAAAAGCTACTTGCAATCCGTCTATTTCGCTTAGCTGCTCATGGCACAATGGTTACACCGTAAAAACTGATTCACATTACAACGCAAGGTTCAGTTAAAAACCAGTTTCAGGCAACTCCTAGTTGTCTGGCATTCTGCTGAACTTATCCTTTCTGACGCAGCCGCGGGGCACACTATGTATGTAATTGTTTTAAAATTAAGTTCCCTTTTATTTGTACCTACATTGTGTGTATATATCTGTGTGTGCCAAATAAACTAGTTTTTAAACGACTTCAAAAAAGGAGGAGGTTTTCTTTCTTCTTTCTAATATTTAAGGTGGGCATCGCAGGCCGGATGGGGTTGGCACAAAAGCAACGGGATCAGCACAAGAAGAGAGAGCCCTCTGCACACCAATAGGTAAAGTCGAGCTGTGAACGATGTTGATGAGGTATTACTGAAAGTCACTCAATATAAAATTAATTTAAGAATCAGTTTATTATGTAACAAAAGTAAAACACAAATAATTACTTACAATGACTTGTTATAGATTCAGCGATGGTTCGACACGATTCGATGTCTATCACATTGTTAAATGCGATTTTACAAGCGAAATTACAAGTATCTTTACAAGGACACCATACCATGCAATTTGACCGATTTACACGATGAAAATTTCATAGAAAATACGTTCGCAATATTGCACGACGTAATTTAAGTTATGTTGCGCTATCAGCAAGGTCCCTTACCCTATAAACTAGCTTCTAGACACAATGCTTACACAACACAGCTATACAAACAAAGCCGAGCACACACTACGTACCCCATCTTAAGTCAACCAATCAAAGGTTGCCATAGCTTATTAATCCTTTGTCATCCGTCCGAGTAGAATCGTGAACTATGAACGTTGTTCTACTGTGCGGGCAGCTAAATAATTTAGGCTGTGACTTCAAAGTTTGACAGCTGTGTTAGAGTTATTTATAGGGTAGGCTTTGAGTTTCTGGTGGTTAGAATGGTTGAATATTTAAGATAAGGAAGGCTGGATGGTTGAATAATTGTATAAGATGTTAATAGACTGTGATCTCTGGGATTGTTGTGATGTTACATCTCTAAACAGTCAGATTCAAAGGATACGTTGAAAAACATTTTAGTTAACAGTTGGTTACCAAAATTTTGGTTGCTGGTTAGGATATTATTTGATCTTTTTCGTAAGACCACGGAGGTGAAACCCCGGGGAAGAAAAAACCCATCACAAATAAGTTAATTTGCGATATTTTCTTACTATAAATTATAAATGCGAGTGTTTGGATGGATGTTTACCGAGGGTAGTGGTAAATAAAATAGCGTTAGTATTTCTTCACACAATGATTTATTACTAAAATGTCTTAGCCTATATATACATTTTGGGTACTGGAGGTAATATCGCTCAACCAATTACGAGCAAGCTCACTTGCCTGCTGATCCCTAGAACCTTGGTAGCGCGACACGTAAATACCGCGCGAGTGGCGCGGGCGCCACAGTGTCCGATGCGTGAGCTTCGCGTGCGGTGGTGTCGACGATGCTTGTAGGTTAGCTGGTACAGTGCTCCCCCCCAGCGAAGCGTACTGGAGGATTTGAGACTCTTCCTGATCTCGTGATGTGGGGTGCACCACGAATGACGTCGGCGGCAGGCTCGGAGTCCAACAGGAATGCAGGTTTCAGTCGGTCCACGGAGATATTCTTTAGTTTCGCATTTACGAGTATTGTGTATGCCTTCTCGTTGCTTTCGATAACTCGATGCGGGCCGTTGTATGTGGGTGTGAGCGGCTTGCGTACTGCGTCATCACGCACAAACACATGGGTGCACGTTCACAGATGTCGAGGGACGTATGTTGTCCGACGGTCTGTGTTGATGTGTGCGGCGTGTAGTTTTTGCATTGCGTTTGCTATGATGTCTTCATAATGCGACTTTGTTTCGTCCGTTATCTTCACGCCTATCATCTCACCGGGTAGTCGCAGTGTTTGGTCATACAATGCTTCTGCTGCAGAGACATTTGTGTCGTTTTTTATTGTTGCACGTAAACCCAGTATGACGGTAGGTAGCTCGTATGTCCAGTTTGAATTTTGTAAACGAGCCCTTAGTGCAGTTTTCATTGAGCGATGCCAACGTTCTATCATGCCGTTTGCTTATTGTGGATGGTAGGCAGTGGTACGTGTGCGCTCGATGCCTAATCGCTTCATGAGACTTTTGAATAACTCAGATTCGGAATGACGTCCTTGGTCGCTGGTCAATTTTTCTGGGCATCCGAATCGAGCTATCCAACCCTCGTACACAGCACGGGCGACTGTTTCGGCGGTGATGTCAGCCACTGGGTATGCTTCGGGCCATCTGGTTGGTCTGTCGATGACTGTTACACAAATACACAGTATCGTTTCCCATCTGATATTGGTAGTGGTCCAACGATGTCAATGTGGATGTGAGACAGACGGTCGGTGCGTGGAAAAGTTTCGAGTGGCGACACAGTATGGCGCTGTGTCTTACTTTGTTTACATGCGATGCAACTTCGTGTCCAATTGCTGACGTCGGTATTCATGCTCGGCCAAAAGAATCGTTTTGTTATCAGGTGGCGGGTGGCGCGTATGACTCATCGCATGGATTGTTGTGAACACGGTTCGTCGCAGCTGTGGCGGTATGTAGGGTCGGTTGCTGCCTGTTGACGTTTCGCACAGTATCTTGTTTTTTGAGTTGCTTGGTTTGATGCGGTGAAATTGTAAGTTGTTGTTTCGCAAGACATTTTCAATTTCATTGTAATCTTGTTGTTGACGCGCTAACTCGTCGTAGTCGATCGGTGACGGTGTGGTTATTGTTTCGATTCTAGATAGGGCGTCAGCAACGACATTTTCTTTGCCTTCTATATTTAGTATCTTCGTCGTAAATTGGCTAATGTAGTGAAGATATCTTGTCCGCAGCTGTGTTTCCGTCTTGCTGTTATCTCTCATGAGTGCAAACGTCAGAGGTTTGTGGTCGGTATATACAGTTATTTCTTTATCCTCGAACATTTTTCAGAAATGACGAATCGCTAGGTAGATGGCTAATAATTCCCGATCGAAGGTACTGTATTTTCTTTGAGCATCGGTTAGTTTTTTTGAATAAAAACCGAGAGGCTGCCATCTTCCGTGAATGTACTGCTGTAGGGCTGTGCCGACGCATGTTTTGGATGCATCGCATATGAGTGAGATGGATGCATGTGAAGACGGATGTGTAAGCATAACAGCGTTTCGTATACTGGCTTTGCTTGCTTCGAAGGCTTCTTTTTCATCGGGCGTTAGCTGGATTGGTGTCTTGTCGTTTTTTTTCGAAGTGCGTAGGTACTTGAATATTTTTTCTTGTGTGTGCGCTGCGCGTGGAATACTTTCTTTGTAGAAATTAATGATGCCTAGGAAGCGCCGAAGTTCTTGTACTGTTGTCGGCTCTGGAAATGTTGTTATAATTTTGACACGTTCCTCAATTGGTTTTATTCCGGCCGCTGATACGTCGTAGCCTAGGAACTCGAGCGTTCCTTTTCCAAAAACTTACTTAGACACGTTTATTCGCATTCCATGCATATGTAGCCTTTTGAAAACTTCTAAGTGTAGTCGGTGTTGAGTTGGATCGGCGGACGCCAGAAGAATATCGTCGACGAACGGGAACACGAAGTCTAGGTCACCCAGTATATTATTCATGTGTCGTTGAAATGTTTGACCTGCGTTACGTAATCCAAAGCACATTCGTGGGAATTCGAACAGCCCGAATGGAGTAATTACTGCAGTCTTCTCAATATCTTCTTGTCGAATAAGCAGTTGGTTATAAGCTTTGCGTAGATCTATTTTTGTGAATACCGTCATTCCTTGTAATCTGTATGTGAAGTCACGCAGGCGAGGTATCGGGTAGCGGTCGGGCTTCGTCACGGCGTTTAGTTTTCTATAATCACCGCATGGTCTGAGTTCACCATTCTTCTTCTGGACTAGGTGTAGAGGACTAGCCCATGGTGATTTGCTGGGTCGGCATATACCTTGCTCAAGCATTAACTGGAACGTGTCTTTTGCGGCTTGATACTTATGTGGCGGTAACGGGCGAGCTCTGCAGTACACGGGTGGTCCACGTGTCACGATGTAATGCTCCACGTCGATAGCCTCTGTGTTACTGAAGTTGGCGGATGTGATGTCGTTATATTTCTTTAGCAGGTCGTAGTACGGATCATTCACGTTGAGTGTGAGTACCGTTGGGGTTGATGTGCTGCTTGACAGACAACCGTTGATTGATAAGCCTGTCTTCTTGTCAATAAGTTTCTGGGCTTGTAGGTCAACCAAAAGGTTGTGGTATTGCAGGAAGTCGGCACCGATGATTGGCCTCTTCACGTCAGCAACGGTGAATTTCCATTTGAATGGTCGACGTAAACCAAGGTTGAGGTCCAGTTTGCGTTCGCCGTATGTACGTATGGATGTGCCGTTCGCTGCGTACAGTAGTATATCACATGACGGCGTAGCGGTTTTGCAGGGTGGTACAACCGACACGTTTGCTCCCGTGTCGATCAGGAAGCGCAGCTTATTAGCGGAGTCGTAGATGTATAGACGGTATGTGGTTATGCTGTCGATCTCGGCTCCCGTCGTTGCCAAGACCTCCGTTAGTTTTCCTGCTGCTTGCCATAATTACACGGTGATCTGCAGTTGCGTGCGCGCTCGCCGAATCGCTTATGAAAATAACAAGCGCTGTCCTTTTTTTTTTTTTTTAATTCGTGGCGTCTCGCAGTTCGACCAAAGTAGCCGTCTACTGCTTAACCGGACTAAGCTGTGGAGACTAAGCTATGTAGCCTCCGGCCAGGCTTTAAATTTCTAAACCTAAAGCGACAGCACTAAGGGCTACCCCAGTTGGGGTCGGACCTCGGCTCAGGGCGTCGCTTGGGGGATGGCAAAGGCCGGATCTGATAAAGTGATTCTACCATCCGTTCGGAAAAGCCTACGTGGAGAAGAACGGACAAGAAACTCCAATAATATCTGACTGGTATTTAACTATGGCTCAGCACGCGGGCTAGCTTATAGAATCGAAAAGGATTACGCGACGAGCCTCAGCGGTGAGGACGGAACGAATATGTACATTAATCTTGTATGAACGGCGGGTTCGTACTATTTACGAACCCACTGACCGTCCTTGTAGACAAGGCTATCGAGCTCCTTAGTGATGGACTCATACCTCGAAAAGAGGTTGGCGCATTCAGCGGGAAGGAGAGAGCCCGCATTCCGAATTTCAGTATCCAGAGCACGGGCTTGAGGGGTCATGAAAATGGAGTACGCGCTAATTATATTTTTAGCGACGCATACATATGGCTTTTGCCCGGAGGGGGCGACAGGGAGCTGGCACTTAGCAGCAGGGGTGGTGGAAGCCACCTTCTGGCTTTGTGCGGTCATAGGGGCGGCCATAGGGGCGGCGGGGGGCATTGAGTCGGGGATAATAATTGGCGCTGCGATGGGAGTAGCCATCAGCGCTGGAATCGGCTGGGAGCAAGACTGAGGAGCCACACTTTGGTGGTTCAGCTTACCCCAGGGTGAAGGCCTCTGAGGGGCTAGTCTGGGGGGGGGGGTTGAGAGGTAGGGGCTACGCGCGCTTGGCGCGCGTCATTACGCTTGGCCATTTTAGGCGCAAGTTTAGGGGCTTTTGGGCAACCACGGTAATTAGCCGGGTGCCCGACTTGACCACAAAGCACGCAGCTGGGTGGCTCCGTGCATTGTGATCGGTCTTTTGGACGGGAACAGTCCTTGGTACCGTGCTCTCCCACGCACTTAACGCACCTGGGAGGAGCGAAGCAATTGGTCTGAGAGTGACCGTAGAGTTGGCAGTTGTGACACTGACCAACGAGATGGGGACGGTATGGCTTTTCATTGGAAATGCGTGACAAGTTGCATACGGTCCTGACATTAAAAATGGGATTGTGACCCTGGAAGGGGAAACACACGACAAGGACCATGTCGTAGAGATCTCCGCCTCTTGCTTTATGCAATCGGTGGACCTCTGACACAGGGACTTTTTGCGCTAATAAATCCTCTCGGATTTCTTCCGTCGGGATTTCCTTCGGAACGCGCTTAATGACTACTCTAGTATACTTTTCCTCCGGAAGGGAGTAAGTATGGAAAGATACATTCCTGTCTTTTAGAAAACGAGTTAAACCTCGATAATCATTGGGAGTGGGGACTTGAATTCTGATGCCTTGTTGGCATGCAGTGGCCTTGGTGAAATTAATTTTACGCGCCACACAGGCGCTTGAGATGTCACTCCATTTCCCTTTATCTTGAAGATAAATGGGTGGAGGAGGAGGGGGTTCCTAGTGGTAGTATTTACTACTACCATAGGGCTGGGCGAACGGTTTAACCGCTGAGAAGGACTAGCGGGGGCGGGGGACAAGCGCTGTCCGTTGTGCGGTCGTATATATGCCCGCCGCGGCTGTTAGAACGAGTGCGTGAGTGCGATCGTGAGCGAATGAAACGACGGGAACGATGAGATGCGTGCGCCGCCGTCTTCGACTGTTGAATTTTTATCTCGGCGATCTCCCTTGTTAGCTGCATTACGACGTCTCGCAGATCTTGTTGTCCGTGCGTTGACCGTTCTCGAACATGTGCCGCCGATTTTGATGCCTTGGAATGATCTTGACAGGTGCAGGAACATACAGAGCGTGACTCGGTTATTTGGTCGTGCATTTTGTCGGCCATTGCAGCAAGAACGTCGAGGGACGTTTGTTCACTAACCGCCAAGACTGCACGCGTAGATGCGGGTAGGTGACGCATCCACAACCCCTGGAGCGTTTTGTCAGGCATTTTTTCACGTGCAGGTTCTCTCATGCGCCTGAGGAGCTGTGATGGCTTTTGATCACCAAGTTCCATTTCGTTGAGGAGCTTCTGCAGCTGCTGGGTTTCCGATTCTTCGTACACGGAAAGTAACCTTTTCTTGGCTTCCTCGTACCTGCCTGTGCGAGTCTTGGACATGACAATAATTTGTTCGACATCCGTTTTTTCGAGGTGTGCCACCAACAAGCTGAATTTCGACTCATCGCTGGGCTTCTGTGGGTTGACGACCGTTTCAAATTGATCAAACCATAATGTTGGTTTGTCACGCCAAAACGTAGGGATACGGGCTTTGACGGAGATGGTCTCGATCTCTTCGGAATCCATGATAATGGCTGGAGAACGTTGGTCGGAATCACTTCGGGGTCACCAATTTACCGAGGGTAGTGGTAAATAAAATAGCGTTAGTATTTCTTCACACAATGATTTATCACTAAAATGTCTTAGCCTATATATACATTTTGGGTACTGGAGGTAATATCGCTCAACTAATTACGAGCAAGCTCACTTGCCTGCTGATCCCTAGAACCTCGGTAGCGCGACACGTAAATACCGCGCGAGTGGCGCGGGGCCGCGGGCGCCTCAGTCATTCCGCCCCCGGCCGCCGTCGCGAACGCACGCTTGTCTGCGCTCCCCCCGCCGCCCGCACCCCGCTCTCCGTAGACGTCGAGTTCTATGCTCCGTATCCGCGGTTGCGATCCCGCACCGCTATCAGAGGCGCCTTTGGGTACCTCGCAGTCCGGACCGGTCCTTTTAAGGATAGGGAACGACATTCTATTTCTTTAAACAGATTTTGTCACGGTTATTGACCCCGTCTAGGTAAAAACCACGACTTAGTGGTCCTCTGGTGGAAACCTAACGGTGATAACAGAAATCAGAGGGGGTGCAGCCCCATCACACCCGCCACGCTTCTTCAGAGCACGGCAGTTAGCTGGAGTCGGGAGCAAGGGATCTGGCCTTGGTGTCTAGCCTAGTCAACCCTTGACACTGTTTTCAGCAATCACCTGGCACGGCTGGGTGTTTCTACCCCTACGTGTCAGACAAAGGTACACATCCGACGGGTACCCACCTTCTGTGGGTTACCCAGTACCTCAGGGCCCCTATCACCCAATAAGATTGGTGATAGGTACAACTAGCTTAGGGTTCACCTAGGTACTCAGGGTAGGGCCACACATCCCCGGGCGTACCTACCCGGGGACTATCACTATCCGTCCCCAAAGATAATATAACTTCTTTATATTATCTTTGTTTTTCTAATGCTTATTATGTAACTGCACAGTACCTGTGTGAGTACTTTTAATACTTTGTACCTGTACGTAGTATAGTATGTAGTGATTCTGGGTGCATTGTCCTCACACATATAAATTTATTAATGTATGTACTTATGTACCTAAATATTGTAAAAAAAAAAATATTTTTTTTAAAGAATATGTATGGAGTTTCTTGTGCGTTCTTCTCCATAACAAGCTACTTTCTGAATGTACGGTAGAATCAATTTTTATTCCTTGTAAATTTTAATGTATCTAACGTTCAAAAGTGCCGCTTTGTGGCCTAGTTGAAATAAAATACCTTTGTCTTTGTCTTGTCTTTGTTATTGTTTTCTTTTTTATCACCGAGATCATTTGTTATCAACAACTATGCATCCTGTAGAGTTGTTGATACATTTAGTCGAGGACTTGATGTCGGATGATCCCAGTCCGCTCAAGGAAAACCGGAGGAGGTTTAAAATAATACTCGCCTCCCTGGCTCAATGGTAACCTTACGGTACCCCCCGCCCCCGCCCGCAACGGACGATAGTCCTGCATCTCCCCCACCTGCTAGCCCCGCCTCACCCCCGCACGATTCAGATGAAAGTCCGCTCGTAATCGACGAGTCTGTAATGGACTTGGACGAATACGAGACCTCCGACGACCTCTCCTCTTCCTCTGACAGCTTTCAGGTTGTCAATGTTGGTAAGAGGAAGAGGAAGAAGGGTAAGTCCCAATTAAAGGCCAACAAGGTCAAGAAGGTTACAGCGTCTCCCTCAAAATCCCCAGCTCAGCCGTCCATCTCCTCCGACGTGCAGCACGCATCCACGCTCTAGCCGCTCTAATAGTCCTATGACGGTCGCCGACGCCTCTCAAGGGTCGAGCCGCGCCACCAGCCCCGCTAAAGTCCTCAAAGTCTCCAAGCCCCCGCCAGTATTTCTCCACGATAAAAATAAGTGGACAGATGTATCCAAATCTTGCCTAGAACGCAACATTAATTACACTAATGCCGTCGCCTGTCAGATGGGCATTAAAATCCAAGTTCCGACTTCAAATGATTTCAGAAATCTTACTCGATTTCTAAGGGAAAGGAACGTAGCGTTCCAAACCTATTCGTTACCCGAAGAGGCGCCCATTCGTGTAGTTATCCGACGTATCCCTAAAGAGATACCTGTCGAAGACATTCGTGTCGACCTCATCGCACAGAAAGTCCCCGTTCTCGCTGTACACCGCATGCATAAAGCACGCGGAGGTAAACAGTACGATATGGTAGTGGTTGAGTGCAGCCCTACCGAATTTCATTACCCGATTTTCAGAGTTACCTCTGTTTGTTCTCTGTCGGGTATCTCAATTGAGAAACCGTACCGTCCCTTCGTAGTTGGACAGTGCCACCGCTGTCAACTTTATGGACATAGCCAGAAAAACTGTTATGCCACCCCCAGGTGCGTAAAGTGCCGAGGGGATCATGGTACGCAGGATTGCCCCCGCCCGAAGAACCCCGCCGAGTGCACAGAGCCCCCAAGCTGTGTGCTATGTGACCAAGTCACACGGCCAACTACAAGGGGTGCCCCCGAGCCCCCAAGCTGGCGCCTAAAATGGCCAAGCGTTCAGGGGACCGCGAAGCACGCGCAGCTCCCCCCCCCCAAGACCCCTCACCGTCTAGCCCCTCAGAGGCAGTCTCCATGGGGCAAACTAAACCACCAAAAAGAGGCCCCCCAGACCAACCAGCAGACTATCCCAGGTCTAATGGATCACCCCATCCCACCACCAACCCTTAGCCCGGCCCCTCAGGCCCCAGCTCAGATGGCCTCAGGTGGCCTCCACCACTGCCGCAGCCGCGAGCCCGTCCCCAATCACACCCAATACCGGACGCAGCGTCGCCGATTATCATCGGTGCGTATGCGTTCTGGAAGACAGAGGAGTCCCGATCGCTGGCCGCTGAGATCACTAAGATCGAAGCTACAGGTATTAGACCTAACCCAGCCGAGTCCCAAGCCCTATTCAGTAGGTATCCGTCTGTTACTAGGGAGCTAGACAACCTAGTATTCAGAAACGGCCAATGGGTACGCAAATAGGAGTGCGACCCTTGCCCTTTCAATTGTAAGTTACGCAATTAGGGCGTAATCTTCAAAATTAAGGGTAGCCCTTAGTGCAATCGCTGTAGGTTTAGAAAACTTGTTTGTGCCTTGGCTGGAGGCTATAATATAGCTAGTCTCCACAGGCTAGCCCGGTTAAGCAGTAGCCAATCACTTAGATTGAATCTGCGAGAAGCCACATAGAAAAAAAAAAAAAAAAAAAAAAGCGGGCGCCTCAGTGTCCGATGCGTGAGCTTCTCGTGCGGTGGTGTCGACGATGCTTGTAGGTTAGCTGGTACAGATGGATGAACAGCTGAACGGATCCGGATGTAGGTTGGCACAGAAATAGATGAATGTCAGGAATAACACATAGGTTACAATTAATTTATCCCCTTAAAGTTTAATTCTAGTTATTCCCAAATTGTTATAAATAATGTAAGGTAAGTTCGTCCCCTATCACATAGAAAGAAAAGAAAGAAATAGTGTATAATTGTCACAAAACGACTTACAATATAATTATATGCTCATGCTAAAGCTTACATGGTACTTAAACATAACTTGTACTTTGTGTACTACTCGGTCCGAATATCACCGAAATCTCAAACGAACCACTCCCGCATACCCGCGCGGTGTCTCGCGTTCACCTCATGAGCCAAAAGCGATTGTCAAACGTCAGAGTGACATTGACCTTTCGGGTGCTCAGTTATGTTGACCGGGCTGTACTATTGGTGCACGTCTGCCTGACCTTTCGGTGAACACAGGCGTGATGTTATGAAATTTAATTATCAGTATGTTAAAATTCAATGGGTGGATGAACGGACTCCTTAGCATTGGACTCGAACTGTCTCCCAGCTGCTCCACATCGGAACCGAACGATTTACCTCCCGGAGCCCTGCATATCCTCTCATCATAAGGCTTCAGCATTCTCCCGGCACCCGGCAGCAACGTTTCTTTTCTGTCATCTTTTTTAATGTTTTCACCTCCTCAAACTAATTCTTGGATTCAGTTTCTTCTATATATATATAAATTTAATCGCCTTTGCTTTGTTTTTGCAAATTTGTTCGTCTTCACAAACATCTATCAGTAAAAATCTTCAAGATTTCTTCAACTTCTCGTACAGACGTCTTCGCTTTTCACGTAAGTAGCAAAATTTTTATTGCTGGCTAAGGGTCACCATGTATTAGCGTGATGTAATCGAAATAAATGAGAAGTGTTCGATTCAACGATTCGTGTAATAATGCCCATAATTGGTGTATGCAGTTACAAATATAAGGTAGGGCGAGCTGCACACTACAGCAAAATAAAGTAGCTATTATATTACTCCTATTCGTTTTCTGTCCATGCTGTAAGATTGTAGAACTCACTTCCGTCTAGTGAAATATCTCAGATTTAAATACTGTCTCACTTTTCAAAAAACTTTTAAAAGAGCATTTTCTCTCCTCTCAAGTCTGATCTTTATAAACGTATGGTGCCTATGTTTTTATATCTTGGTTCACTTTTCTTCTCTTTCTGATGTCACAATTGTCTACTATTCCTTTTTAACCGACTTCCCAAAAAGGAGGAGGTTCAATTCGGATGTTTATACTTTTTTTATATGTTTGTTCCGGCATAACTCCGTCATATATAAACGGATTTGCAAAATTCTTTTTTGTTTGAAAGAAATTTATTCCAAAATCGTCCTATTTCAATTTGGTAAAGATCTGATATAGAACTTCGGAGATATACAACAGAACTCTTCAATTAATGACGGCAAATCTCTCGGGATTGCTGCAGTCGTATGTCTATTTATTGTTTACACCATTTCATAACATACTATCACGCCAGTATGCTCTAAAAGGGAATGAGAGTGTACCAGGGTTCACCCTGGTACACTCTCATTCCACCGGTTATGTTCAAGTTACGTGTTATTTGGTTTTCGATGTGTAGTGTTTTGCTTTAGAAATCGTTATTTTTTTGTTAAAAATATTTTTGTATTATATTGTGTGTATAGTTCTCGCCAAACTTCTTGGCCGCCCTGAAGTTGGCTACAATGGCTGCGCAGTAGTAAATCTCATACAAAAACAGCACCGTTTCGTGCGACGCGCATCCGGTAAACCAACTTCAGGGCGGCCAAGAAGTTTGGCGAGGGCTATACATTAATTATAAAATAAATGAATAAATTACTCTGAAATTCAAACTGACTCCTTCCACTAGTAACCTCCAGAGTTCTTTCTACTCCAACTAACGTTATAGAGACCATCGGTCAGACAAGTTTTTAGGAAGACTTTTAGATATTATCTTCCCTTTTTCTTATCTAAGTAATCGTTTTAGTCTAGTAGTAGCTTAGTGCTAGATTTAAGTGCCTTAGCTGGAGCTAGAGTTAGTAAAACATATTTCAAGTGAGCTGAGAATAAAGTCTTATTTTTGATAAGGTTTTATAAATTGCAGCATTTTATATAGGGGTTGAATTCTTTTTCTTGCGTTTCCTATTTTATGTTCATTTGGTGTATTATGTTGAATTTGATCTGTTATGCCAGACATAAATAGTTTTACGATAAATAGTTTAGTTTATTGATGTCCGATTTTATTACTTTTTCCTTTTCATCTTTTGATTATGCCAAATTATTTAATGCTGTACTTTTGCCGCTTATATGGGTAATAATATAATTTAAAAAATTTCTGCCTTCCAGGGAAAAATTTCGAAACACCACGCCTGTATTTCTTAAAGGGTTAAGCAGAGGTCTTCTTCTTTTCGTGTGGCCGCCTCAAAGCCCACAGGCCTCTGACTTGGCTATTTCAGACTTACATTAACTATATAAGTCCAGGTTTAAGTAGATGTATATCATATCAGTACCTACACGTAGATTTTTCACCAGTTATGTTTAAATGCCATCTAATACGGGGGTGAGCTGTTTGCCATGGACCAGGCAGGCATGCTGAGCTGCTATTGAGAAATTTCAGACGGAAAGATCCAGTAACACTTTGCTTAGCAGTTGCAGTTTGGGACAAAAACTGAGAAGAAGAAGAAACAGTAGCAGTGATCCGATGTTGTAGGTAGTGTAAACCCGCGGAGGCGACCTTGACTGCATAGCTCATGCGCAAGGAGTGCCCTGCGTGGGCTTCTGATCGGCAACACCTGGTCGCCAGGATCGGGCGAGACCTGTCTTTGCCAGCAGTTGTGAACCCATGCTGGCAGAGACAAAAAAACTGGAGGGGAAATGGCCTCCTTCTGTGAAACCGTGATAATACAGAAGGAGGCTGCCGAGCGGGATCTTGAGAGGGCCGATCCCACTCGGAGAAGAAGGCATCGTTGAGGCAACCGCCTCGAGGTCTTAAACGATGAAACCCTGACTGCATTATGGGCAGGCGGGACGCCAGGGTCATGGGCGGTCAAATTGGGGAACCGGTCCGCCCCCCACATTACTCCAGGAAAGACGGTGGCACTGTGATCACCTCACATTGCACAGCGAGGCTCAGGGGTAGGCGGTTTTATATTCTCCCCAGGGATGTGCCCTAACAGGCGTGCACAGAAGGGGTTTCGGATTGGTCTTTTGAGAGGTCATGGGCTCCTTTTACATGCTGATGGTGATCACTGGGGTAGTTTGAGTGAGGTAAAATTCCCACACACCTTGGTCTTTTCCCATTTTTTTTTAATTAAGTGAGCGAACTCAAGTCTCTGATGTTAAAAAAGATAAATTCACAGACTCGATATCACAAGTACTCAGAACATTTATAGAAACGCCTTTCTATTAATACACCATAATTAATAAGCCTCCCTTATTTAGGGATAGAGGGAATTCCGCTTAGTTACCAGATTCTTGGTTCTAAGTTCTAATTAAGTACAATTGCATCATGAACATCCCACCTCATAACCCTGAAGGGACAAAGAGAGATGAAAGTATTGGAAAACACCAACAGATTGTTAATAATGGTATATCTGAAATTAATACAAATATTTGACTACAACCACGTCTAGGATAAAATCAATACACATGATCTGGAAAGCCTGTCCGCTGAATCCGCTAGTTGCGAGATGCACCAGACAGATCGATGTGGTGACTCTTACGGAAGGTCTATTTCCAGTAGTGGACATCTTTCAGCTGATATTATGACGATGAGAAAGTGTGACGACGTTATAGAGAACGCAATATTCTATCCGCAATGGCCTTTAAGTTAAGAGTGAATAGGTTTCTTTTAGGCAATCGTGCTTCACCGTTGACCTCATCATCGCTTACCATCAAGTGAGATTGTGGACAAGCGCGAGCCTAAAGACAAAAAAAAAATGTCAACGTCATTATGTAAAGGTTGGCAAAATCAAACCAACAGGGTGAAAACACCACTTTTTGAACGTATAAAAGTACAAAAGACAGTGCCTACTTCCCTAGTGCATTCGCTTGGAAGAATTGGCTCAACAAAATCCGCAGCAACATAATATGTATTTTTGTTGTTTGGTGGCCCAATGGCTAAGTCCTCGCCTCTCGTATTTGAGGTCGTGTGTTCGAATCCGGATAAGTACCAATGTGACGTTTCAATTCAAATTGGACATCGCTGATAACGGTGGAAGAAAAACATCGTGAGGAAACCTGGACTTATAGTGAGTTTATAATAAGATTGTGCTCCATTGGTGTTATTGCTGCAAAGTGTTCCAGTGTGAGTATAATCTAATAAATCAATATATAAATCAATCTCTATATGGGACCCGAAACCTACACTCCATAACAACGAGAAAGCTTTACAAGAGGTACTTTCCACATGAAACTACCTACATTTCTCTCGTTAAACCATCTCGAAAACGTCACGTCTCCGTCACATATTTAAACTTCAACTATATCCGTCAGCTTATCTTGTACTACCCTCCTTGTAAAAATTCCGACGTTCGAGAATATTCTTCTGTAAAATCGAACATTAATAAAGCTGAGACCGTTATTAGAGCTGGAATAATTTTGCATATATTTTTTTGTGGATCAGTGGGTGAGTTGTGAATTGTTGATTAATATCGTTTTGATTTTTATTGAGCTTTTTTAACGTTTATTTCTTTATTTGTTAACTTGGAATCGATTTGAACAAGGAGAAAATTTTGATTTATAATTGAAATAATGGTTGATTAATAATTTTTAATTTGTTTTGTTAGGAAAGACTGTAGCTAACGCAAAAAATTCGTTATAATTATCATATTTTAAAGAATCGCTTCGTGATGAAGCGATTCTTTAAAATATAATAATCCATTCATAATTTCAGCCGAAAGACGTCCACTGCTGGACAAAGGCCTCCCCCAGGCGTCGCCACATTGACCGATCCCATTAGTCTCGCAACCAGCGCCTTTCCGCAACCTTAACCAGGTCATCAGTCCACCTAGTGGGAGGCATTCCAACGAACCGTCTTCCGGCTCGCGGTCGCCATTCCAGAAATTTTCGGCCCCATCGGCCATCCGTTCTGCGAGCAATGTGCCCTGCCCACTGCCACATAAGTTTGGCAATCCTTCGGGCTATGTCGGTAACTTTGGTTCTCCTGCGGATATCATCATTTCTGACCTGATCACGCAAGGAAATTCCGAGCCTCTTCATTGCCCTTTGGCTGACTTTGAGCTTACTGATAAGGCCCATTGTGAGCGACCACGTCTCGGTTCCATAGGTGATCACTGGCAAAACACACTGATCATAGAATTTTGTCTTGAGACACTGCGGTAAATTGGGCGACAAGATACCATGCAACTTCCCGAACGCCAACCAGCCGAGTCGGATTCGTCGGTTGACCTCTTTCTCAAAATTGGACCCACCCAAGTGGACCGTTTGTCCCAGGTAGACATAATTGTCTACAATTTAGAATGTAGAATCTCCGACCTTGGTGGGAGTGGCTGTTACATGGGCATTGACCATGACCTTGATTTTGTCCATGTTCATTTTAAGACTCACTCTTTCGGAAGCTCTACTGAGTTCATCGAGCATTTTACTGAGGCTCTCCACGGTCTCAGCCATGACCACTATGTCGTCGGCAAACCGAAGGTGAGTGATGTACTCGCCATTAACGTTGATGCATAGCCCCCTCCGGTCCAGAACCTTGAAGACATCCTCCAGCGCAGCAGTGAACAGTTTCGGAGAAATGACGTCTCTCTGTTTCACGCCGCGCTGGAGAAGGATTGGTTTCGAGGTCTGATCCTGAAGACGGACTAGCATGGTGGCGTTTTTGTACAAACACTTCAACACCTCAATGTACCAGTATTCGATCTGGCACCGTTGGAGAGACTGCAGTACAGCCCAAGTCTTGATCGAATCGAAGGCTTTCTCGTAGTCCACAAACGATAAACGTAGAGGCAGGTTATACTCTTCGATCTTCTGTATAACCTGCCGCAGCGTATGTATGTGGTCTACGGTGCTAAAGCGGTATCTTCGGTATAGTGTCGGGTCAATCTAGCTCTTGGGTCGTTTGCTAGACTCGCAACGGGCTTGCTGATTGATGTGTACAACTACCCATAGAATGTCTCGATCTCCCTCAGAAGCTCCGGTTTGGCTCTGGGGCCAAAGGCGGCTCCGGGGCTCCGGTTTCGCGTTGAAGTCCCCCATGACAACGGTGAAGTGAGTTTTGAAACCATGCATGGCTCTGGAGATATCCTCATACGCTATGTGCCGAGGTTGGGGCGTAGACCTGTATATTCTGAGTATATGGTACGCCACCCTGGTCGACACACACTCAATCTTCACCACGTTGTTCACAAGAGACTTCTGGACGATAAACCCGACATCACCCTGGGACTGCCGGTCACCCTCTCGGAAATAGAGCAGGTTACCGGATTTGAGGATTATCGAGTCCTCCCCCTCTATTCGGACTTCAGATAACCCTATAATACTCCATCGCAACCTGCTCAATTCCTCTTCGAGTTCGTTGACCTTCTATTCGGTCCGAAGTGTGTGTGTGTGTGTCAGGTCCGTGATTGTTGGGGTAGCCGGATCTCGTCCGGAGATTCTTAGCACCCTTTGCCATGCCGTAGCCTCGACCGCTACTGTAGTCGAGAGTAGGCAAGCTGCCGGGTACTAGGTACTAGGCGCCATTTTTTATTTGTGCTATTCATTGGGGGGGTTTTGCCATAATCGCCACGCTTGGCGGGCGGGTAGGCGATCGCAGTTTGTTGGTAAAGTACACAGAGAACGCTGCTGCCCAGTCTCTGGTTTGTCACTCAGTCGCCTCTTACGACACCCACGGGAAGACATTTGATGGTTAAAATTAATTACGTCCGGTACCATACGGAACAAGAATCGCTTAGTCAACCATATTTGGTGGTAGTTTTTGTACCCATTGTACTATCTTGTACTACCCCTACCTATTTTTTTCGTTTTTGACACCGACTTCCAAAAATAAAGTTATTATTTTGTTTTGGAAGTCGGTTTAGTATTTTGGTTAAAAGAAGATTTATTTTTTTAGTTTTCGTATCTTATTACCATGATATTACCATTTATAGCCTGAGGGCTTCTCATAACAATTCCAACAAGCCTAAACATGACTGCCATACATCGTTTTATTACGAAGTTCCGGTGCATACCTTTCGGCTGCATCACTAGGTCAGTTTGATGGTACCATTTTCATTAGAACCATTTATTTAAATTTGCTTCATCACAGTCATTTAAATATTCGGGCTATCTTATAGCCAAACAGACCTAACATTGAGAGTTCCAGTGGCCAACTGTGGTCTTCTTCATCAGTTCCACTTCGCCGAATGATACTTTCTGAATGCAAAAGCTTACCATGTTGATGAACATACCAAAATCACTCTATGTACGCCTATAAACGTTGACGAGTTCCCACGATTCAATGGGACTTAGTGACAATGGTACCACCTCATAAGTCGCACATATCAAAAAGTCGAACATAGAACCTCCTCCTTTTTGGAAAGTCGGTTAAAAACTGAATTATTATTGCTCTGTTTTTCTTTGATGCCCCGAAAAATTTAATGGACTGCGTGTAACACTGATTGAATGGTAACTGGCCATAACTTAACTTTCAGACTTTCGATAACAGTTTTTACAAAACATTACGTACACATGTTGATGTATTGCTACATTTATTTTGTATTTCTTTTCACTAGGACTGAATAAACATATCTACAAGTTTTATGATAATGATTACAATTTCATGGTGATCCTATGTATGATCTATATGATCTGAGGATATATGAGAGTGTGATACCCCCCTTAGTCATTTAGCACGAGAGAAACAAAACAACATCTACCAGCTACTTCTACATTTTCACTCCTCAAATTAAAATCAAAGACACATTACTGACAAGGATTGGTCTAATCTTTTAGTCCAGAAACGTCAACTCCAAAGCAGCAATAACTCCTATTTAACACTACCGACGAAAGCGTATTCACTTTAATACATCCTCCTGTAATGTACCATATATCACTGCACGATATATTTCACTTGCACGTCGAGTGGTCGACATAACCGGACGTAGCCCGGTAACGGCTTGCCCACACTATGGTTTCATTAGGAGATTTTCCTAGATTTGTGCTGGAATTTAGGAGCTACTCTGGAAGCGTTTTGGTCGCCAAGTGAAATTCATCCGCTAAAGGGATGAAATAGGGGATAAAAGTTTGTATGGTCACCTGGAGCTGGAATCCTGAATCATTTCAAACTAACAGGAGAACAGAAACTAAAATATAAGTATAGTATACTTTTATATTATATCACACATGATGCCATCCCCAGATATTATATGGGGATAGAATCATGTGTGGTAAAGACTCGAACTACCAAGAAATAAGAATCATGAAGAAGTAGATAGAAAATCACAAAATCGATATTAACCCGTGCGAAGCCAGTGCGGGTAATTAATACATAATATAATAAAATAATAACATTATAAAGAGGAATGATTTGATTGTTTGTTTATAATGGATAAACTCAAAACTCTACTTAACTGATTTAAAAAATCTTTCACTTATGGAAATCTACATTATTCCTTACTGACACTATTATCCTCAATAAATGAACAGTTTCTGTGAGGGGTGGGGGGGGGGCAAGCCACTGGTAAAGATCTAGTTAACTATAAGTCTCACGTTTTTAGATTAAGTCAGAATTTTCGTAGAGGAGGATCAATATCAGAATGATATCAGAGATGCCATACTACAGGTATGTGCCCGACCCAGTTCTCGAGACTGGCAATATCACATTGTACTGGGATCGGTCCATCATCACTGACAGGACTATTATCGTGTGGTGGGTCGAATCGAGAGGTGTGCAATGATTGTTGACTGCGGCTTAATAAGCCGCCTAACGAGAGCTTCATATGGATGAAGCTCTCGTTAGAAGGCTGGCTTGATTCAGAAAGCAGTACTTTTGGGCACGGCTCGTATTGTTCGGAGGTTCCTCTCTTTGGAGCCCTGACCGCCTGGTGGGTCTCTATTTTTATATTTTTGAACGTATTTTATTTATTTAGTTTATAAATGTGGATAATAAGAAAGATAATGAATAAAGGAGTGAAATAACATAGGTATAACTTTTATTCTTTTCTAACCCATATATATCTGTATCTTTTTATTTTTTTTATTTCAAGTAAATATGTAAATAGCAAGAAAGACGATGAATAAAAGAGTGTACTAACATAGGTTTAAGCTTTCTTCTTTTCTTGTTTGCTTGTCCGAAATAAAGATTATTTTATTTATTATTTATTTAAAACTAGTGTCAGAGTATCTGGCTTCTAATTACGCGTAGCAACTGCCAAAGTTCTACATAAGACAGCCGAGACCAACGGATCATGATACCGAATAGCATTAGCAAATAAGCCTTCAGGGAATTCAGGCATAAAGCCACTGCTTACATTTACAACAGGCTGTAAAAGCGACGACATGCTCCAATGTCGCGATGATACTAATACCGTGTGAACTGAGCTTAACAATGTGTAGCGGTGGCATTTACCAAGAAAATTGTATCATTACTGTAACACAACACCCAGAGTGGTTTACAGTTCCCCTGGTATTGCCTCTATATATCAACTGGATGTGTTCAAGAGATAACACTTAATAACTCCGAATTACAGGTGGAAGCGATAGCTTTAAAATAAATAAATTACAATTCTCCTACTAGGTGGACCGATGACTAATCGTAGGGAACAGCCGATGTGTTGACGTTTGGGGAGCCTTATTTCCAGCTGTGGACATCTTTCAGCAATAATAATGATGATGAGTTGCAATTTCACAAGTACGCGTTGTCCGTTGTGTATATAGTCTGTTACGAGTATATCTCTGACAGTAGTATGCACAAATTAGGTATTTCACACATTATAAACGCACGTGTTAAAGCTGGCCAGTGATGATGATGGGATTTTTAGCTTTCACCAAGATAAAGCGCATCAAAGTTCGGGATTGAAGGCTTGTGACGTAACTTCTATGTAAAAAGTATACCAAGGCATGACGTCATGCGATATTTTAATGCGACGATACAATTATCGTCATCATTTTTTGTTAACGTGACAAAAGAAAAAGTTAGTAGTAGTTAGATTTCTTAAATATTGGACAAGTGTCCAATATTTAAGAAATCGAACTACTACTAACTTTTTCTAACTGACGGACTATATTTTTTTTTTAAAAACTTTTTGATGACAATTCAGCGCTAGTATATAATAGTAGTCTATGATTCAGCGAATTCCGTTTAAGGATGACTAACAGCTAACATTATAATTATGTTGTTTAAAATACTTTAAACTTTAACGGAAACAAGACCTAGTACGAACTCCTTTGTTTAAAGAGTTTTCGCTATTGGCAATGACTGTTCTGGCTATTCTTGTGCCTTGTACCAAACCCCTCGGATCCTTGAAACTATTCAACTATTCCTACTGTCAGACGGCGGTCTTTCGCAGACGATATATTTGCAAAATATCCGCTTCAATCTCCAACAGCATTTGTGATGTCTTAATATATAATCGTCATTCGTTGGTATGCTTCGTAAACAGACGTCTAGACAAGCGTTGAACGTACTAACACACAACTGGGACTGGATAGTTACGAAGTTTTTTTTTTTGTAGTTATTTAATGAACTACAAGGGATTTTTGTTCATGAAATGACGATGACTATCCCATCGTAACTTATCCTAATTATAAAATACCCTTAAATTTAATTTAATTTAAATGAGTAAAGCATTTTAGCGGCATCCGAATTTATTTCATCTAGAATGAAAACATTTTTAAAATTCAGGCTAAATTGCCTAAGTGCATTCGTAAGCAAATAAAAGTGACCAATTGTCATTTTTATTTGCTTTACGGATACACTCCATGAACAGATGTTGCACGTTGTCATTTTTTCCCACAAATCTCACAATTCGGTGGGTTGAAACAATAATTGTTTATTTTGTAATTTTGTATCTTTCATCATCATCATCATTTCAGCCGAAATACTTCCACTGCTGAACATAGGCCTCCCCCAAGCGCTGCCACATTGATCAGTCATTCAGCGGATCCCCGCAACCTTCACCAGGTCATCGGTCCACCAACTGGGAGGCCTTCCAACGTAACGTATTTTGGTTCGCGGTCACCACTCTACAACTTTTCGGCACATGCGGACATCCAATCTGCGAGCAATGTGCCTTGCCCACTGCTACTTAAGTTTGGTAATTCTTTGAGCATATGGCGGTAACATTGGTTCTTTTGGTGCTCTTTTTGTATCTCTAAATAAAGAAAATGCTTGCTTTCTCAAATATTTGCGGGTGACTCGCTTTATTACTTTTGATAAATTGAGTTTTGAGTTTTCATTCCAGCTTATTCCCACGCGTTTTTCAGCACGGGGTCGCCATTCCAGCGTCAATCTGGCGACACTTGGAGGAGGCTTGTGTTCAGCAGTGGAGGTATTTCGGCTAAAATGATTATGATGATCTGAAGAATAGTTGCACATAAAGTGGACCCGAAGACCTGGTGAGGGCTGTGGGAGGCCTCTGGGTGCGGGCAGCACAGGATCGATCGTGTGGCACTGAAATGATAATTATGAATTTTTGATTGACTCCTATAAATTAATTACTATTGCAATAGCAATAGTAAACAAAATAATATACACTACAATTTTAATGAGAGAGCAATAATTGGAACATTATGTGGAGCAGTGGAGTGGAGTGTGAAACTTGGGACTAGAGATGCCGATGCATTCCACCAGCTTTTACGACAAATCTTTTACGGTTCAAGCGATGCGATTGTGGAATGCTTTGCCCGTGTCAATAAGGCGTGCTCAATCTCTGCCCATTTTTAAAACTATGGTAAAGAATGACCTCTCTCTTTAGTAGTTGTTTTCTTGATTTCTATGTTTTTGTTCCATACTTATAACTGTATATATTTGTATATATAGTATATTTATATATATATGTATTTATTTTATATATAAATAGTACACCAATAGACTACCTACAGTACTTTCTTTCCTTTCTTTTTAAAATCCATCCAAAGGTTGTCTTGAAAAGATCGCTTTTAGCGATAAGGCCGCCCATTGTGTCACCCAGTGTAATTTTTTCTTCATCTATACTTACTCTAACTTATATGGTGTACATTATAAAGAGTATTCTATTCTATTAATATTTTAGCTACACGGACTTCGGTTTATGCTGTTATATTAAAAAGTTATTGATGTTTATTTGGAAATATTATTCGATTGGTAACTTGATAGGACTCGTTGTAAGAGTTTAAATGAAAGCCGGACTTTTGCCGTGGCACAGTGGACAGTTCTCAGTAGTATTAGATGTTCACCTATCTACGAATCTACCTTGGCAAGCCATGAAAATGCGTGCACCTCGATTAAGGGCCTTCCACCGCTAAATATGAAACATGGTTTTGTCGTGTAACTAATATTTTTTCGCTACTTTTATATAACAATAGTTTAGTATCCAAAAGTAGCGAAAAAATATACTTGAATATTCAAAAATATTTTTACCCAAAATAATTGATGGCTAGAATTGCTTCATAACTGAAATAGCATATGTAAATCAAAGAAAGGAGGTTCAATATAGATATTCTGGCTCCAAGCGGGCGCACGACTAGTACTGCGTTTACATTGGGGAATATATACGCCTTAAACAGTGAGCTCCTTAAAAAACTTGCTTGGTAAATCGTACAATGAAGTTAAAAAGATTTACATTTTATTTTTCATTTCTCTGTTAATAATAAAAAGACCTTTGTCCCACAAACAAAAAGATATTACTGGAGATAATCTGTCTAAGCTTATGCCTTTATTTGACCCAGACTTTAGTCCATCATAAACATAAAATCTATAAGTTATTTCGTTAATATCTGAACAAGGACCTAATTTATGCCGACATCGAGCCTTGAAAGCTCAATTATGTTATTTTATTAAAACTGCTATTTATTATGGTTTATTATTTAGGTACGTGTTACTGAATTCAATTATATATAACTACGATTTATTGATATCTTAAAGTCACCAAGTGGGCAATGGAGAGGGCTATGCTCGGCGTTTCCTTGCGTGATCTAATCAGAAATGTAGAGATTCGCAAGAGAATTAGGGTTACTGACATTGCACGATGAATTGCCAAACTTAAGTGGCGGTGCGCAGGGCACATTGCTCACAGAATGAGTGGCGACCGCGAAACGGAAGACGTTGAGTTGGAAGCCCTCCACTAGGTGGACCGATGACCTGGTGAAGGTTGCGGGCATCCGCTGGATACGAGACGGACGGGACCAGTCCAGGTGGCCTGTGCCCAGCAGTAGACGTCTTTAGACTGATGTGATGATGATGATTGATATCGAGTTTTACCACCATTAATATTAGTATCTTTTTTCTTAAAATGCATTCCATAAATCGGTCGTATAAGAAATCTAAAGATCTTTGGCTAGCATGTAACATAAACAGACAGGCATGTTTTGCATGTTAAGCAGATTAGTGATTTAATTAAAGAGAATGTGCTTAATATTATGTGTTAAAAAGCTCAGTTTTTTATTTAAATAATCCTCGTTATCATCGTAAAAAGATGCTGTCAATTGAATCTGAATCTTCATGAAAATCAAGGCATTGGTAAAATCTACTTTTGCAACCCACCATCAATCATTCACACGAAATCTCATATAAGATATTAATTTCAACTTGATACCTCCAGGCATTTCAGAAAAAAAGGTGACACACGGACATACAGACAGACGGATAGACAGACAGACAACGAAGTGATCCTATAAAGGTTCCTTATTTTCTTTTTGAGGAACGGAACCCTAAAAACCACAACAATAACCCTGACAAATTCCCCGATAACAAAAAAAGACTGTACCAGAAATATGACACGATATAATAGACACATTGTACACTCTTTTCTTATGTACAGCAAAATTACATGAGTTACTCTGATTTTAAAAATTCCTTACAAAAATGACTCCCCTATGCCGTATATTTCCCGACAGCCAACATCCTCCGTCTGTGGTATTCAAATATTTACGTTAGACGTGAAGATAAAGGGATATACTGGTGGGAAGGATGATGTACAGAATTTCGATTTATTTCTGGGACTTTAATATTTTCTCTAACTCCGTGACTAACAGCTCTAAAAAAATAAAAAATAGACGACCAGTGACATCACCCATGGCTAATATGATGATAGATACATATGATGTTACTTAACCAATAAAAACACTACAAAGTGAAAAATAACTTCATTTTCGGAAGTTGGTGTTCCTGTTTTCGTTTCTTCGTTTTTTCACACCGACATCCGAAATTGAACTAATTTTTCACTTTGTAGTGTTTTTATTTGGAAGTCGGTTGTACTTTTTTGGTTTTTTTTTCACTTTTTAGTTGTACATAATGGATCAGTTCTATAAGCTAGGTACCTATAATCCCTAAAGTGATGTCAGAATAAATTAACCCTATAGGTTTAATTGGATTTTCACATGAAACTTAAACAAAACCGGTGGAATGAGAGTATACTAGGGTGAATTGTTCACACCTGCGTACCCCTTTAGAGCATATCAGGTATGATGTTATGTTATGAAATGGTGTAAACAATAAACAAACATGTGATTGCAGCTACCCCGAGTGATCTGCTTTATTTTTACCCGACTGCCGAAGGAGGGTAATTTTGATGATTCTTACGTCAATCGATTCGTCTTAAGAGTGTCACTGGCTACATTAAAATTGGAAAAGAAAAAAATGGCGGTTTTTGGGCGCCATTTTGTGGGCGAAATTTTTTTTTCTTCCAAACCCATCGTGTGTGGTATCAAAATAAAGGGTTTTTAGAGGTGATTTCAAAAATATATAACATTTATATGTTTAAATAGAGCTTATTCTAAAAAAAAAATTACTTAAAAGTTCTAAATAAAAAAAGTTAATTGAAAAAAATAAAAACACGTAAACAAGAAGAAATCCATGCTGTGCAGTCGGATGATACATGTGGTTTTGGTCAGCCAGCTTGCGAACATGTATCCTACGAATGCAGAGCATGAATTTCTTCTTGTTTACGTCTTTTTAGTTCGCTTTTTAAGCAGTCGGAATTTTTGTTTTTTTTATTGCATTTTCTATTGCACATTTCTTCGTTCGTTTGAAATGTTAATGGGACCAAATGACAAGCACCAGCTTTGAAATAAAAAAAACATATTTGGTGCTTTGAAAGAATCATCCAAATCGGTTCACCTAGTAAAAAGTTCTGAGGTAACAAACATTTAAATAAAACTGTCGAGTTGATAACCTCCTACTTTTTGAGAAGCGGTTAAAAATATAACCTACTGCCGATGTGGCGACGCTTGATAGAGCCGTATGTAGCCGTATGAGTCTATTTTCAGCTGAAATTACGATGATGATGATTACTTACTGATAAGTCTCTTAAATAGTGTTCATTGGCATATTAGAATATTTTTAAATCATTTGGCGTCGATGCAGAATACACTGCTTTCGTAAAACTCATCAAGGCTAACTATATACGTGTACTAAGCAATATCTAAAAGGGGGTTATTGTTTCAAAGTTTTTCGTTTATTCTGTGACGATAAAAAATCTCTTAAAATTTACATATGGGTTTATAGAATTTTTCGAGAGGACGAAGAAAATGCTTAAAATTTTTCAAAGATCTTATTAAAATCTTTTGATACATCGCGACACTCAAATAAAATTTTAAAACGTCTGCCAATTCTTAGTCTTAAAAGGAAATATCTAAAATAGTGCCAAGTTTCCATGGCACAAACTTAATGGGCAGATGAGTTATGGCACTAGGAAATAGGTCTTAAGTCGGTTCTCGGAATGAACGCAGAAATGGAGTGTCAGTTATAAATGTTGCAAAACTGGAGCTGTTTGATGTGATGTATAGTCACAGTTTTAGTTTTTTCGTAAGTGGAGGTCAACTGAAGACTTCTATCTTGCTCTAGTAAATGACTAAGTTGATTTTTTATATTTTACTATCCGGTAACTTATTAAAAACTAACTTTTTGGCGCCGTTGCTCCCATACCCAGAAGAGCTATAAAAATATTACCGACTTCCAAATACAAAACTACAAAGTGAAAAATAACTTAATTTTTTGAAGTCGGTGTCTTTCGTAAGTACCATTTTTTTGCGTTATGGACACCGACTTCAAAAAATTAAGTTATTTTTCACTTTGTAGTTTTGTATTTGGAAGTCGGTAATATTTTTTTGCAAAAAGTTTTTTTATTTTTCACTTTTTAGTTGTACGTACCTAATAGGCAAGTTAGTAAGGGAACTATTTCGCCAGAATAGATTTCATGAAACTTGAACATAACCGGTGAAATGAGAGATCTGCTTACCCCTTAAGAGCGAACTGGCGTGATGTTATGTTATGAAATGTTATAAACAACAAACAGCCATGCGATTGCAGCAATCCCGAGAGATTTGCCGTTATTTATTGAAGAGTTCTGTTGTATATCTCCGAAGTTCTTCATCAGATCTTCAACAAATTAAAATGGGACCAATTTCGGAACATACTTTTTCAAACGAAAAAAGAATTTCCAAAATCGGTCCTCAATTGACGGAGTAATCGGTGAACATACACAAAAAAAAAAAAAAAAACAAACATGAAGTCGAACATAGAACCTTCTCCTTTTTGGGAAGTCGGTTAAAAAGTAGTATTATTGTCACTCAGTGATATCCTCTTTCGGTGAAATGATTTTGTTGTGATCGGATTAGTACTTTCAGAGATTACCTTATAAACATATCAACAAAAAATTTCGACTTTTTAATACACTTTTATTAGCTAAGTATTTATATATCTATGAATCTATGTAAAGGAATCTTTGAACGTGATTTTCACCTCCTTCAAAACGTCGGATTAATTTGAAACTTTGCACACTTATCAAGGACCAATGACAATGCAATAGTTGAAATAGTTTGTTTCATTATTCTGAACAGGATCTTCGGGGTTAGCCATTGAACTAAAAAGTAAAAATAAACAATAGTTTAAAAAACTAAAAAATACCCTATAATAGAATACCAAGCTAAAAAGTAGAAAATAATTTTCAAATTTTATTAAGAAGAGATAATAATTTTATTGTAAAAAAGTGTGGAGTGCTTTTAAGATATTTTAAACACGATTCTACTTTTACCAATATCTGTCAATAAAATATTATAACAATTGACATCAAGCACCCCACGCATTTTACAATAAACCTTTTTTTTTCGTTAATCTTACTATTCTTAATTTAAAATTGAAAATTGTTTTCTACTTTTCAGTTTGGTTTTCTATTAATGCGTGTTTTTTAGTTATTAAACTATTATTTATTGTTGTATTAGTTTATAAATTGAATTATAATTTAGATAAATAAAAAATAAGGCTTTAATTTTTAATTTCAAAAAGCAAAAAGTTTTCATTTCATTTCCACCAACAGAGTAAGTACACAAGTTAGGTATGGGATCATCAATTGAATCGTGGTGAAACCATCAGATAGGTATTTGATTGTTTGATATTTTTGATCCCTGAAGAAGGGCTCTTCATAATGAGTTCTTAAACGATCTGATTCAGCGGTTATTCAAAGGCAAAGTACCCCAACTAAACTCCCCATTTAAAATAACCGTATGTCACTAAAAACCAAGAGCACAGATACACACATTAGGTTGGAGCCCGCAATCTGCTGTCGGCATCGGGAATCTGTTAAGGATACGATCACTCGATACGATGGCGTTTAGAAGACGCCCCTTTCTGATACTTCGCGAAACGGAACGTGTCGTAAATCGAATCCGAATTGGAATCGAGATTACGGCGGGTGGTACTTGATTTTTTGTGAATCGATTTAAATTTCGAAGTGATTTTCGACTATATTTGTATTTACTGGTTTTTACGAGCAATTCTGGGGTAATGATATGATTATTGGTTTGAAATTGCTTTCCTGAGGCTGCTGATGACGTAGCATGTAATGTTGTTGACTCACTCGTTCTTAAGTAGGTGCTTACCTACATTATGTTTTAATCTTCGTCAGTTCAAATATTTTTATTTATCAAGTCAAGACACAAGACGTTTTGATGCCACGGCACTGAAGAGACTATGACAAAGAAAACTGATTAAATCATAATTCAAGAAAACGTCATAACAGCTTAACATATTCTGTTTCATTTATTTCTTAGTGTAAAACTTTATGAATTTACTGAGTGTCAATATGTGATATTGACACACAGACAATATTAAGTGTGTAGAGCAATAAAGCAGGTACTTTAGTGAAAAGAGCAAACCTATTATTAATATACATTACGCAGTTGAATGTAAATTAAATTCTATTGCTTTTTCACTACTAACAAACTTCTGTTATTGTCCACTCTATCTACTTAGAGTTTTAAATAAATTCTATTTCGTTTTCAATCTTAACTTTATAACTCTAAATTACAAATAAATTCTAGTGTTACTCTGATTTCTTTAATGCCCGCTTTAACCAAATTAATATATATAAATAATTTAAATTCTACATCATCGTTAATAGTAAAGAGACATCCAAGTTATATTTTTGACCAAGATTCGCGATAAATAGTATTTCGGTATCGTTTCAAAGTCAAATTGAAAATTTAACGACGCCATTTTTGTAACCTAAGAAAAAGGATTTAGGGACATAATGAACTTGACCAGTCTTGCTATGGCAAATACCAATCATAAGAGATTGTTAAGTTTTGAAAAAGAGAAAAAGAAAGCAGGAAATGAAATATTGATAAGTAACAAAAAGGCCTAGACTAAATTACATTATATTCTACTCCATTCCATTCTATGCAATCTACTATAATCTACTCTATTCTATGCCATTCCATTACATTCTAGCATATGAGTACTATGTTCCGACTGTACATCTACCATTCACTGTACCTATGTGTCGTTTCGTTGACTTATGTGTGCCCTGGCAGTTGAGTGTGTCATGCTCTCTCTAATTTCCTATCTGATGGTGGCACATGGGTTGGATCATTCGGTTCACTTCATGATGGTTGAGCTGAGTGGTGCCGATCCATGCGTCATGTTCGTGAACGGGCGCCATCAGTTGGGATTGGTCATAACATTGCTGCCTCGGCCTGTTATTGTACTTTTTTTTAAATTCGTTGTTACTGTAGAAGCTTTACGTGCGCGTCTTTTTACATTGTTCTCACATAAATGTAATTTTTCTACAAGAATGATGTAACCAAAAAAAAATAATTAAAACTGATGGAAAGAGTATCCTTGGAGTTTCTTGCAAATTCTTCTCCATTGAGACCTACTGACACTTGCAAATTTGCAACATGACTCATCTTTTTTTTTTGTTTTACAAGTCAAAAGTACCTCTTAGGTTTATTTAAAATAAACTATTTGATTTTCATTTTTCTATTCCATTATATTATACTCCATTACATTCCATTCTATTCCATTCTATGCTATTCTACTCTACTCTACTGTACTCTGCTCTATTCTATTCTATTCTAATCTACTCCATTATGTTTCATTCCATTCCATTTTACTCTATTCTATTATATTGACAAACTGGTATTATAAGAAACCAAATGATCTAAAACTGTGTTTTAATTAGTGAGGCCATAATAAGCGTGCTTTAAATGTAAGGGATTGATCATGTTCACAATCACATTAAAAATATTATCCAATCGCTATCGCGAAGCTTTTGTTCATAGAACTTTACTTTACCTAGAGCCTAAAGGATTCACAAATTGAATTAATACTACCATACAAGTTTGAAACTTCAGAACATGTCACTGAAGTTTGATACGCAAACTAGTTTGACAGTTCTAAACCGACACCGTTCCATGTCTGCTAAATATAGCAATAATCTAATTTGAACTAATTATTCAAGTGGTAGACTTGTTTGTTTGTAAAAGGTGACCTTAGAATGTACAAGCGATTTTGAAAAATTGTTTTGACGATAAAACGCTAAATTATGGTTGAGTAACATAGTTTACTTTTTATAAACACGGGTATTATAGCCACACTAGTGAAAACACTACTTTTAGATTAATTGGTATCCAATAATACCAGCTTGCCATTTGAATAGAATGGAATAATACTCTAATAATAATGCTTTATTTATTAAACACACAATAAAAACCAACAAAGAGATTAAAAAAAAACAAAAGAACAGTAAATTTGGTTTTTAGTTCACTATAAGAATCGCAACTGACATCTAAGCGGATGCCAGAATCAGAATAGAATATAATAAAGTAGAATAGAATGGAATGGGATGGAATAGAGTAGAATAGGAATGGAATGGAATGGACCAGAACATAATTGGATAGAATGTACATACTTTAATGTACACCAAAAAGTTAAACATCTCTCAATCAATCACGTAATTGCCTATTGCAGTGTGTGCCACAGCATTTTATTACGAAGTCATTATATTGCAGCAGGTACACTACCTACATGAAATTGAACGTTGCATATTACTTAATAAAAAGTAGTGACTTTTGCTTTCCGTGAATGAATGTGTTTTCATGATCAGAACAGTACTTTGAAAGAATAGTACAATGTAATTTAAAAAAATAGGGAATTCAGAAATTCAAAAACCCGACTGCTGACATAAATATGGGTACGTTACACTGCTAGTAGCTCCAAGCAGTACTGAGTCAATTAGTGTCGAACCCGCTTGTCCAATTTTCTAACGCTTTCACAACTCTATTTGCAAAGGGTGAGCGAACGCAAAAAATGGCGGCGTCATTTTGAACGTCCTGTATCTGAGCCCAGTATTTCTGCTCTGGGCTCCGTATTAAAATAAGTGACAGAATGATTGTTTAGTTAGTTCATGGAAGGTACCTTTTTACCTGACTACCCGAAGGAGGGTAATGTTTGTATCAGTCTATGTATGAGAATGTAACATTGTTCCTATGTGGCGTTCTAGAGATCAAACGCGTTGGCTGACTTAGACGATTCTTACGTCAATCAATTTGTCTTAACATTACAAGTGTTACTGGCTACATTCAAATTGGAAAATAGATAAATGGCGGCTTTTGGGCGCCTTATTGTGGGGGACCAATTTTTTTTTCTTCCAATCCCATCTAGTGGGTTAGGTATTAAAATAAAGGATTTTAAAAGATGATTTCAAAAATACATAACACTTACATGTTTAAATGTATACCTCATTCGAAAATAAATGTTAATTACAATTTTATAAACAAAAATAAAAAAACAAAAAACCCGACTGCATAAGAAGCGAACTAAACAGACGTAAACTAGAAGAAAATCATGCTGGGCAGTCGGAGGATAGATCTGGTTTTGGTCAGCCAGCTCGCGAACATGTATACTCCGACTACACAGCATAATTTTCTTCTTGTTTAATGATAATTTTTATCCGTGGTATTAGGCAACTGAACTTATTCTAGTTAAAAACGACACTTTGTGCCTATTGGCCTTGTTTGTCTGTCTCCTGCTTGATATGGAGGGAAGTGGCAATTTTTATTTTTTCCTATTCCTCCGTTATTCTTTTCTGATAAATTTCATTGCGGGATCCAATACAGTTAATTTCATTCTCCGGAACTTCGTCGAGCTTCATAGCCTCGGCGCTTTTCTGGTTGACGCCACTGTTGATTCTGGCTTTCAGGAGTTGTAGTGGTTTGGAAATAATGCGGTAGGATTGTTCCAAAAAAAAGTAAGTAAGGCAAAGTGCAGGATAAATGATTAAATTACGTGGCAAGTGAAAGAAGTAAATTATATTGTACTGTTTCAAAGATCCACATAAAATATGTCGGTGGTCCGTGTCCGGACCAAGGTCCGCCATTTGGTGACCCCAGCAATAGACCAACGAGGCAGTAGTAGCAACATCTACATCATCATCATCATCATTTCAGAAAAATACTTCCCCTGCTGGACATACCCCTCGCCACGCTGATCAGTCCTATGCGTTTCGCATCCACCGGACTCCCGCAGTCGTTACCAGGTCGTCGCTCAATCTAGAGGGAGGGCTTTCAACTGCTGTGTCTTCCGGTACGCATCACTTTAGAACTTGTCAGCCCCAACAGCCATCCGTTCTGCGAGCAACGTGCCCTGCCCACTGCCATTTAAGTTTGGCAATTCTTCGGGCTATTTCGGTAACCTTGTTTCTCTTGCAGATGTCTTCATTTCTGATTCGATCACGCAAGGAATCGCCGAGCATGGCCCTACACCTACATACTAGTTACAAATAACTTCAAATTGTATTAGGTACAAATAAAATAGGCATTGGTATTTTGTTATTACATTCCCCAGTAAGAATCAATTACATTGACATTCGATATGGAATCCCAATATAGCTTATTGCCTTTTAAATATAGGAACATATTATATAGGATCGAATTTATTGCAAATATTCGTGTTATTTGGAAATAAAGTGAACGAAAACACATATTTTACATTCTGATAATATTCCTATTTCTACGTAAGTTACAAACACATTTAAATCTTTTTATAACCTGAGCGTCTAGACTAGACATAATGACACTCTACAAGCGATAACGATTATTGATAAGTTAAAAATATGAAACACACACTGAAACACAATAACCACAAAGCCCGCGTGACATTAAACTTCAATAGAGCTTTTCGTTACAATAAACCACCAAAAAAAACGGTCTTCTAAAGCACTACAAAGAGAATTTTTTTTTGCGTTTTTTGACACTGACTTCGGCAGACAAAGCTATTTTTAAGGAATTTTGCAAATCCGTCTGTATACGACGGAGTTATGCCCAAATACACACACAAAAAATGTTTACGTTTTGGGAAATCGGTTAAAAATAAACAGTCACAATCTAACGCAATATTATCCAAAATCTAACAAATTATTCCCCAAAACTGAATTCCATGTAACATCAATAAGGTTCTTAAGTCTGACATCACTCAAGAAATAAGTCGAGTAAAGAGCAAGAATATTTTAGCCTAGCCTCCCACTTCTGATTTATGCCCAAAATATTTTCGGACGTAATATTGAAACGAAAACCTCGTTTACAAGGCAATTTTCTTTATGTCCCAAAACGTCTCGAAAGCACTTTTTAAAGAGATAACACATTTAGATAAAAGGCTAATTTATTCATTGGCGGGAAAGAAAGGAATAAGCTTGCTTACCTACTTGCCTCCCAATTGAATCTTGAGTCGGTCATTTATTTCTGATGTTAAATTAAAAATGTGTTTACTGCGTGAAATAATTTTGGTGAGTGGATTAGGTAATTTGAGTTGAAATGCTTATAATATTTTTCGGTTGTATTTGTATGAAGTAAAATGGCTGCTAGGAAATTTTTGAGTAAGTTTAATTATAAATCAAAATTATGAATATTTAGGATGAGGTTGGATCATCAACATCATCATTTCCACACCGATCGATGTGGCAACACTTGGGGTAGGCCTTGTCCAGAAAATGTCCACTGCTGGACATAATTATCATCTAGTGGATTTTGTAACATAGTATCTAAATATAGGCTATATTTATGTCCAAATAAGGTTTTTTATGACAAATGACACTGCAGAGGTAAAAAGTTTGTTAGCAGTTGGTTTTGCTCTGAACTTCTGAACAATTTGAAAACTTTCTTCTGAGCAAACTTCTAAGACAAAGGGGATCCGAAATGAATACGGATAGCATTGCAAACTAAATTGAAGAGATTCTATAAGTTATTTACTTAGCTAATCTTAACAAAGAAGAATTTCAGAAAGGTGCTTTAAATTGTTAACTTAGATGGAAGTGATAAAAAAAAGAATAAAAACAATACCTAACACAGCGGAAACAGAAAATAAAAATCCAAAATTAAACGACAACGTAAAAGCCTTGAACGAATTTGAACCATCTTGCAACTTTTAACATGCAATTTAAAATTCATAAAGATTGGTAGCAGAAAATAATTGCATAAGAGAAAAATAGATTACACGCCTCTCGGGAGTCTTCCAATATGCATAATAATGGTAATGGATTCAGATACCCAAGATGGAGCCACCGTAGTCAGTGGTCCCTTCGAGAGATGAGCGAAAAACATCGTAGAAATCATTTTGCATGGGACTCTCAGGAACCGATTTTTTTACTGGTATGGGACGTCGTAAATTTGGAAATCCAATTGAATTTGAACTCTTTGAACCCGGGTATGAATCGTAGTAATTTTGGCAAAAATCCTGAGCATTTTAGGTATGGACATGGATGAGATTTTTATTTCAGTAAATCTTCAGCGATTGTCTTTTATCTTGGTGAAGGATTGATTCCAAGAATAAAGTCCAGAAATATTTTTGAACCCAATGATAGATAAATATACAAAATATATCATGGTTACTTATTGAAGTTTTGAATTAAAAATAAATATGTGGTACCGTATGAAGGTGTCAACCGTGTACTATATGGCCAAAATAACTGCGCAACTCGCTGGAATGAGATCCTTCTCCCGCGTACCCGCGCGGCGCCCCGTGCACCATTAGAGAGGGTCGAACGTCATTGTCAAATGACAGCGCCAGGTGCACAGGTATTTTCACCACATGGTCAAATTACATGTGCGCAATCAAATATAATATACGTAGCACAAAATTATTACTATGTAGAAATACTATGTATAATTATTGCTATGTACTAATTTTGTGCTACGAATATGATATTCTTTATCCCAGTAATTTTCTTTAATCGCAACAGTTGTCATCCCAACTATAAAACCTTTCTACTCTCCTCCGGAAACATTTATGCTTCAAATCCCCTCTTTCGTTTTGACTAGACAAGGACAAATGATGACGTCACTTCTAAAATATTCAATAACGTATTCCACGTTTTGGACAAGATTGAACTCAAACGCGAAAGCTGGTAACTGTCGAAATTAATCAAAGAAAGCATTTTGTCTGCCATGTTTCTTAAAAAGTTAATAAATGACCTTCCTTTAGGAGATATACTTATTTAGCTGTAAGTAGCTACTGATTTTATATGTAGTAAGAATATTTATATAAATTATCTTTATCTTATTATTATTACCTGACACTAAAAACTAAAGTTACTATAGTATTTTGTAAAAACTTTCATTTGAAGATTACTTGCTTGAGCTAGTTTTTTAGAGCTTTTCCTGCGAACACCATAACAATAAAACCTATTTCGGAAGTCTGTACATGTTTCTGATTTTCATCAGATATTATTGGATACACTATTATATACATTGGATGGATACGCGTATTTTTCTCGTGACGCGCCCTTCTTTTGACCACTTTGAAAGCAATGGATGAGGTCAGCAGAGGAGCCCAAAAGATGCGCGATCTGTCTGGATGTAACACATTGCACGTATATTCAAAGCCTTCGATGATTAAGGTTCCATAGTACTCGCTCATTTATAGCTCAGCTTTCTACTATAAATGACCTAGTCTCACCTGAAATGGGACTGCAGATTGAATGCCAGTGTAAATTTGAATTTTAAAATTCAGTGATTATTATCCATTGAAATAAGTGAAAATAGTAGTTTATGAAACTGTTGCATAATGAGGGGTATTAAAACATGAGTGTGTGTTTAAAAACCGAGCCGTAGGCGAGGTTTTTAATAGCTTTCACACGAATGTTTTAATACCTAGTTATGTGCAGTTTCATACACTACTTTATCTACACTCATAAATTGGGATTGAACCTACTAAATACCTCTTTTTGCATTTTCCATGCCATAAAATCGTGATAGCATTTGTCATATACTTTTCTCGACTTTGCTGGTAATAAATTAAGAGTAATTTCCTTCGCCGCATCTAAAATATCGGGCGGTGTCAAATTTTCTTCACATTCATTGATATCAGACATTTCACACACAATAATTTAAATAACTCATGAAATTCAGTACAGCAAAACTTGCAAAACGTATGAATGGCGCCAAAACCCAGCACATCACCGCATTAACCGCGCATGCGCTAAGGCTTAGCACGCACTGCGATCTTTATTCGAGCGATTTTTTTCCGCCCATTCTGTGACCTATGTAATTGTATGAAGTTGTTCGCATCGGTAACGAAATCGTGCGGAAATAATTCCGCAAGAAATCCGTGTTTTGCCACAGAATCCACCGCACCACGGCGCGAATTTTATTCGCCCGAATATTTTGAGCTCTATGAACAGGTAGAAGGAAACAAAATTCGCGCGAATAAAAATCACAGTGCGTGCTATGTCTAAAGCGGGCATTGTCATAGACAATTTAAAATTGGAATCAAATCTTTTTATAATAGGTACTATAAAATGGCATTACAAAAAAAATATTGATGGAAACTCCTTAGTGATTAACTTCTTGGATTTGTTCTGTATCGTAATAGAAAAAAAATTGTTTTATAGCATTATTTTGTTAGAAAAATAGTGTTATAATAAGATTCTATTTTTAAATTTCGGTATTGTGTTTATAAAGTATGCCAATATAAACTCGTTTTGAATTTTATAATTCGAATATTACGATATGAGAGTAGATAAAACACTTTTCAGTGGAATCTTGGACAGCTTTTAAAAGTAGTTTTCTGGGTAGACTTTATGAGAGTCCTTTATGTGAAATGGAATTTTAAATTCTAGTGACTAAAATGTCGCTTTATTTGGTAAGCGAGCATTTGAAAATGTTTGCTTTTCTTCTTTTTCATTTGCAAGTAGAAATATAATATTGGAAAACTATTACTTCGTTTTAAGGCGATTCGCACACTGTACCGCATTACGCAGAGTGCGTGTTCTTACGATGCATGAAAGTATCTCTCTTTGCATTGTAGACACGCGTAGTGCAACACACAGAAAACGCATTCACGCGCAGTGTCCTAACTTCGTCGCCACACACTCCGCAGCGTATAGCGGGTCAGTATGTGAATCGCCTTAGGGTTCCTTTCCTCAAAAGAAAAAAATGGAATCCTTATACTTCGTTGTCTGTCTGTCAGTATGCCAAGACCTTTTCTTATGGAACGCCAAGAACTATTAAGTTTAAATTACTCGTAATATCATATTAATATACTCATGTTTGCAATCTCTTGGAGCAGCGAAAAAATCGAACTTCTAAATCGACGCAATCAACAGACACGGCCGTTTATATCGCATATTAGACGAATAGCAAGGTAATCAAAACCTACACGTAAACCTACTTCCCGTTGACCTAGAATCACAAAATTTGGCAAGAAGCAATAAATAAAGTTAAGAAAACCGTAAATTTGTAGCTACATAAAAACAGAAGGATTACTAACTTATTTACAGTTGGTAAACTAACTGCTACCTATGTCTTTGTATGGGGACAACAAATTTGCAACGGCAAAGTTAATTTGTCGCTCTATCCAGTTTATCCTTTCGTCAGAGCAATGTTCGGAGCTTTCATTGTATAAGAACTTCAGTAATATTATCCTATTATTTTGTTGAATGTGCTGAGTGTACGGAAGCCTTAGTGAGCGAGTCCGACTCGCATTTGGGCGGTTTTTCCTGGATAAGTTCTAGTAATATTACTTTTAAACAAGAAACAACTGTTTTTGTGTTTCAAAATGTTTTTATCAATCGGGTGTATTTGACTCACAGACTCGGACTGTTTTATTAAGTTAGTTGATTGGTTTTGTTTCTTTCTATCATTCATTTAAAATTAAATCATTCATTATTTCGTTGTTAAATGCCCGTGGTATATTGTTTTTCAATTATGGTACGCGAAAGTTTTAAAGTTAATCATTGAATTGTAATTTCTAATAGTTGTAATACGTTTTCAGTAATTTATGAAAAGTGCTCACGACTATGTTACTGTATCCATATACAGAGTGTTTAATTTAACTGAGATAGTAAAGGGAAAACCAAATCCATAAAAGATACGGAGAAACTGTACAAATTTTACTTTAATAAATTCCATAGCTCACGTACCTTTGTTCTAATTAAAACTCTATTTCGTTTCATTAAAACATTCCCAGAACGAAATATTCAGTTCAGAATTCATATGTCTCGAACCAAATACTTTCGTAAGCTTTTTTACTTTTGTTTCATTGATATTCTCTTTGATAGCTTTGACGCATCAAAATTTAATTATTATATCCCAGTACAAAGAAAACATGTATCCTTTGGGAGTTTATTTGTGCCGTCCGTTCGAATTATGAACAACATGTAGGATTAGTGCATAGAACACAGAATTGGTTTATTTGGTCTCTTCAAATCATTTCATTTGTCACATGTGTTTGATGAACCAACCCGAATAACTGTGACTACTGCTACATGTATTGATAATGTTTTTTGTTGTTGCGACTACTTAAACAAAGCCATTATGAATTGTCTGCCTTCAGATCATAGGGGGCTACTGGTAACATTTGAGTCCAACTTACTTATACAACAAGTGCAGATTCAATCCAGACCAACAACATCAGGTAAATTAAATTTATTTAACATCACTTTATTTGGTAAGTTAAGTTATCAGGACCTCACAAAGAACAATGGTAATATTTTATACAAAAAAGTTTTCTCAGTTGTTCAAACAGAATTCAATAATACTTTTAAGAAGAAAACTAAAACTATATGCCCTAAGTTTTTATTCAGTGACTGGGTGACTAAAGGAATCAGGAAAAGTAGGGAAAGGCTTTACGAGCTGTATGGCTTTAAGCCTTATATTAACACTGAGACTTTTAGTAAGTATGTTGATTCTTACTCAAGATTTTTTTTAAATACGTGTAAACTACTTAAGGCTTTATACATTAGCAATAATGTTAAATTTGCTGAAAATACAATTGAGACGTTTTGGAAAATTATAAACAATGAAACAGACAGGAACAAAAGAAATAATACTGAGTACACGCTTGAGCCTACACATGGACTTATTAGATATAACAAAGAAGTTGCTCAAGAATTTGTAAATTTCTTTACCAGCTTCCCAAGAATTTGTAAATTCATCGCCGTCGCTCGCTTCTGGTTTATTACACGCTAACGTTTCAGCCTGCCCGACTGAATTTAACTTTTCACATATAAACCCAATAACAGTAATAAATGCTTTTAAGCAAATAAATATAAAACTGACCGAAGATCAATGGGGAATGTCCATCAACGTTTGTACCTCCATTATTCAAAATTTAGCGCCGTACTTAGCTTTAATTTTTAATTTGTATCTACACACACAAGGAATCTTTCCGGATCTAATGAAACATAGTAAGGTTATACCACTTTTTAAATCCGGGGACAGTAAAGACACAAAAAATTATAGACCAGTATCCGTGCCGGTTTTCAGCAAGGTATTTGAAAAGATAATGCTAAATCAAATGCTCATTTATTTTAATACAAATAACATCCTACACGAGAAACAGTATGGTTTCACCAAAGGACGTTGTACAACCGACGCTGGTGTCACCTTATTAAAACACATCTTTGATGCGTGGGAGGAGGGACAAGATGCCATAGGTATCTTCTGCGACCTGTCGAAGGCGTTTGATTGAGTTGATCATGAAACATTGCTTTTGAAACTAGAGCATTACGGGCTAGGCCAATCAGCATCAAGTTTAGTCAAATCCTATTTGAATGATAGGCAGCAATTAGTTCAAATAAACGGTGTCAATTCGTCGAGACTGAACGTGAAAATGGGGATACCCCAGGGCTCAATTTCAGGTCCTTTCTTATTTTTAGTTTACATTAACGATTTACCCCATCTATAGAAAAACAAACTAAACATGGTGTTACTTGCTGATGACACTTCTTTGATTTTTAAGATAAATAGACGTACGAGTAACGTTCCCGACGTAAATAATGCATTGCAGCAAGTTCTAAATTGGTTCACTGCTATTAATTTAGTTTAAATGCTACAAAAACGAAGTGTGTAAAATTTGCCTTTCCAAATGTCAAAAGTTATGATTGTGACATTATATTAAACAACGAGAAGCTTAGAATTCGTCGACAAAATGTTTTTCAAAAGCTTACAATGGGGTCCTCATTTAATATCACTTACGGGGCGGTTAGGTTCGGCAGCTTATGCTGTTAGAAAAATTCGTCAATTTACTGATGTAGATACCGCGAGGCTGGTCTATTTTAGTTACTTTCATAGTATAATGTCTTACAGTATATTACTATGGGGTAGGGTTGCAGACATTAGGTCAATTTTTGTTTTGCAAATCGAGCCATCAGAGCGATATACAATCTTCGCCGGCTCGATTCTCTAAGGGAACTGTTTAAGGACATTAACATCATGACGGTACCTTGTCAATATATTTACGAAAACATCATGTACGTTAGAAAGAATTTAAACTTTTTAGAAAAAACAGCGATAGACATAGTTATGTTACTAGAAATAGGGACCAATTAATTCAACCAGGTTTCTGGCTGACTAAAGTAGCGTCATCTTTTATGGGGTACTGTATAAAATGTTAAAATTAAATACCGCCCCACATTCTAGAACTGAATGAGGCGAAATTCAAAACTTGTATAAAGCGCTCACTACGCAGGCAGGCATATTATAGGTTGGGGGATTACATCGCTGATAAAAATGCTTGGCCCAACGCTAGTCCAGCTCCACAGCCACTAGGGCACAAAAACAAGTGATAAGCAGAAAAGTTCTGAAGTATTGCTGGACCTGCTGAAGACTGTATGAATATATTTGTGTTGTATAAACTCAATTTATTTTTGTATTATATAACTGCACAGCACATATGTGAGTACTATGTTCCGACTGTAAATCTACCATTCACAGTACCTATGTGTCGTATCGTTGACTTATGAGTGCCCTGGCAGTTGAGTGTGTCATGCTCTCTCTAATGTCTCTCTGATGGTGGCACATGTGTTGGATCATTCGGTTCCCTTCATGATGGTTGAGCTGAGTGGTGCCGATCCATGTATCATGTTCGTGATCGGGCACCATCAGTTGGGATTGGTCATAACTTAGCTGCCGCCGCCTGTTTTTATTAACTATTTATTGTATTTTTATTTAGTTGTTTTATTCTAGACGCTTTTAAGTGCGTTTTTTTTACATCGTTCTCACATATTATGTATTTTTCCAACAAGATTATTGTAAACAACTACTTTTTTTTTAAAGAGTAAGTGTTGAGTTTCTTGTCCCTTCTTCTCCATAACAAGCTACAATGCCGAATGGACGGTAGGATCAATTATTATTACATTTAATTATTTTTTTTGACGTTCGAAAGTGCCGCTCAATGGCCTAATTGAATAAAGAAATTTTGATTTTGATTTTAGTTGGGACTGGAAGTGCCGATTACTTATTATATTTGTGGACATGCGATGTGAGTTAAGCACAAGTTTCCACGACATAGAGAAAGTCAAAATTGTCACGGGCATTCAATTAGTATGAGTAAACTGTGACACTAAATATCTTTATACCCTTATTCATAAAACTACATAGTCTATGTTCAAATGTATAGAAAATTTTAATTTAAAAAAACTGCTAATCAGCTGCTAAACAGTGTCGTTTTTTTTATAATGAACGATGATTGTTGAAGTCTTTTTTTTTGCATGTAGGCTGCTTTTTTTCATCCATACTGCACTACCACGGGTAGATAGTGCAGTTATGTGGGACTCTAACCCACTAAAACTTCACGGTGTCCTCCTTTGCTGCTCATGGCGGGAACACGGGCATGCAGTAGCACAAGCAGCCGTGAACCCGTCACATCAGTCACTCACACTTACTGGCACGGTAGGCTTGTCTAGAAAGTTTTGACAATGTCTTGTCTAGCAGTGGCCACCTAAGCTTCTCAATGTTCTGTAGATATCGGTAGATCGTCTTTTGTTTTTATAACATTTGTGTTTTTTACGCCCTTGATTGCATGACACCATTGACACCGTGTTTTCAATTATTTATTTGAAATTATTTTTATTTTGTTTTCGATGTAGCATTTACTTTGAATTTTGGATTTGTAAGATATATTATACTGGATTATTTTTGGCATATCATATACTAACGAGTTCGGAGAATTGAGCCTTATATTTTTGAAAGACAACGTTCTTATAGGCAGATTTTCCTCGTTTTATATCTGAGCGTGTTTTATATTTAACAACTACAAAGTGCCTGGTATTGTACTAGAATCTTTCTTGGTGATTAATCCGATCAGACGGACGGATAGTGATGCTGTAATTTGAAATATTGTAAATGGTTGTTTATAAATCCAATAAACAGTTTGAAAATAGTATAAAAATAGAAACGGTGAAGCACTATTTCCTCATTTATTAAGAAACTAGCTTCTGCCAGCGGCTTCGCCCTCGAGAAATTCTAATATTATACCGAGGGGACATTATTCCCGGGATAAAAAGTATCCTATGATCTATTGAATATAATCTATAATATCTCATCCTAAATTTCATCCAGATCTATCCAGGCGTTTGAGCGTGAAGAAGTAACAAACATACAAACACACACACACACACACACACTCACAAACTTTCGCCTTTATAATATTAGTGTTATATTACTGTGACTGCAAAAACAAATGTAGCGACATACGTGTCCCAGATAGATGTATGACATATTCCAAAACACTTAAGATTTTAGCCTTTCCTGCCCTTTACATCTTTGAGGTCGCTACATTCGTAAACAACAATGGGGGAAAGTTTGCTAACCTACATTCTCGTCGACATGCCGACAAAATACCCCTACATTCTAAAAGTTTCTTCGGAATGTCTTCACGAATTTATAATAAACTTCCTAAGCAAATAAAAGAAATTGAAAATATTAAACTTTTTAAGAAAATTTAAATGACTTCTTGGTAAATAGACTATAATAGACAGTACATGAATTTTTGTCCGACAGATTCGTGATGAGTTAGTGCCAAACTGTTTTTTTATGTTTCGATGCATACCATATCTCTATTTCAATTGAAATTTCTATTTCAATTAACATATATTACATAAACATAGGTCTAAGATAACTAATTGTTCAAACTATTGTATGCCTAACATGGTGGAGCAGTGCAAACGCACACCAAAATAACTCAATAACAACACTGTAACCACTGTCTCACAATAAAGATCTTTGACTTTGAATTTGACTTTGACATTTATGACGACACATCCGAACTAAAACTCACAAATTTAAACATATACAACAGTCCGACAATAACCCAGATCAGACACAACACCCGTCTGGTCGGAGCAGCCTTAATTTTTCGATGGAGGTTGCTGGACTTTACACCGTATTCCGCATACCTCCATACATACACAGATCGAAATTAAACATTAAGCAAAAATCTACATTCGAGGAACTACTAATTGTTACCTTCAATTCGTTTCTAATCCTCACACAGACCTTAACACAACACCATATCCACTTAGTGCCGCACAAAACAACATTATACATTAAAGCAAATACAACTTGTATACAACGTATACTAATGCAAGTTGTATACAACATACTCTAAGACAAGTTGTAAGATGTATCGCATAACATCGCCCCACTAATGGCGATGCAATGTCTAATTATCACTCAAGTATAATATTAATCATTTAATATGTACTACTAACTTGTTGAAGACTAGGATAGTAATTTATTACCAACAATACAAGTTAAGCTGATTTTACAAAAAAACTAGCTTCTGCCAGTGGCTTCGCCCGCGTGAAGATTGTTTTATAATTCCAAAGGAACATTAGCCAGAGATAAAATCATATATGCTATTCCAGACTATAATCTATCTCTGAGCCACGTTTTTTCAGCCAGTAGTTTAGCCCTTCTAGCGTGATTGAGTAACATAAATCTATCCATCCAAACTTTCGCAAATATAATATTACTAGTTGCCGTCCACGTGGTATTAGCACTTCCCCAATATCTTTATGAATTATATAGCGTATGTGACATTCTGATGTATGAGCTATATGTCTGTAAAGTTTCATCAAAATCTGTTCAGTAGTTTTTCAATCTGTGTTAGCAAATCCTGCAATTATTAAATCTAAGTTTATCCTAAATAGTCTTAAGATGTGTGTGTAACAAAGTGAATGTTTCGATGGGGTGACATAACCTGTTGTTAGTTTTTCTCCTATCGCAGGATAGGAGAAATGAAAAGAAATGGTGTTAGAGGAAGAAAATAGTAAGAGTATGCAAAGTCTACAAATAATATTATCGTTCCAACAATAACAGAAACATGTATATATACCGATAGATATTAGATATCAAAACAAACATACATTCGAGTGGATATCCAGTTTTGTATCAAATCAAATGGAAAACCCATTCGAATGTAAAGCGAAGTGAAAAGTTTTGCGCCATTGCTCATGAAAAACCTTGGGATGTGCAGTTTTTTATGTGTTTCGTATATTTTGATACTGTGTCAGAACATTGGGCGTTGAAATAAACGAATAATTAATTAATGAGAAAAGGTTTGTAGAAAACGTGTGTTACTTTCAGAATGAAGGAATACCAAAGAATGGTTGCATGGACTTTGTGAAAGATGATAATGTCTAGGTAGAGGTAAGGTGACTACCTCTGAAACTGTCGCGGTCCGTAAGATTTAAAGCCGCTTCCTCCCCCCCTCCCTCCCCCTTCCCCACAACATTTAAATCGTCACGTGTATTTACTATTAAACGCAAATATGTAAATAAAGATATAATATAAATGAAGATTTTGATGATGATTCGTCCATTGTCGAATCGACAGTAGTAAAGACAAAGCGCTACAAACGGAAATAGCGCGGGATAAATTTTTACATAAGTTTATTATATTTTACTGTTTACATAAGGTCACACAAAATAGGTTGCCGGTCCGGATCCAGACCGTGGTCCGCCATTTGGAGACCCCTGGTCCGGACCGTGATCATAAGTACGATTACTAGTAGCCCGGAGTCTACATTTGGACTCCGCGAATAGCAGTAGCCTGATCTACCTAGTTTTTTCCAATCTATGTTTACATCGGTTTCCAGTTAACGGATGCAATTGGATAGCAATATTATCTCTATAGGTCTTAAACATTAGATACTGGAATAAACAAGGGCACACAATGCACCTCTACCCAATCAGGAAAAGCAGATACGGTGTCTTATAGTTCTAATTCAAGCAAAAAAAAAATATTTAAAAACCCCCGACATATTTTTATTTAATACTACATAATTTATCGGTTCGATCGGTAATCTATTGATCGCGTTATTATGTCACGATATCTTGCGGGGGAAGCCCGATTTATACAGTAAAACACCAATACCTTTTTAACGGCTGAACCAATGTTCATCTTACATAGCTAAGAACACTCTCGATTAAGTCACCTTTTAAACCAAAAATAAAACAATTAAAATCTGTTCCTCCGTTTAGAAGCTATGATGCTACAGATAGATACACAAACACACAGGTACTCACATAAAACTTATTACACCCCTCTTTTTCCGTCGGGGATTAAAAGCAGCTTGAAAAGGTTCAACCTGAAAATAAGTCACAAGAACAAAACGGATTCTTCAAACTGTGTTCGTTTGGTCTTGGTTTGGGTGCAGAGTTGAAATTTTGCACAGGGGCCAATTTAGTTCAGTGACTAACAAGGCATTTGGAAAAGGATGGCGCTTCGCTTGGCTAAATCTGGATTTTGAGACAGGGGTAATATCTGGTAGTGCAGTGGTGGCCCAGTGGTTACGTTAACTCGTAAGTCGGGACGACTTACAAGTGGGTTTGAACCCGAGCGGATGATTGACTTTGTGTAATTTATTTTAATGACCACTGCTCTCAAAACGGTGAAGGAAAACATCGTGAGGAAACCTGCACAAGCTAGAACCAAAAATTCAAAGACATGTGGCATCTACATTGTCTAGCTCGCACTGGATCCGCGAAGTGGATTATAGCCTACTCCCTCTATGAGCGGAGGTCTGTGTCCCAGCAGTGGGAACATTAAAAGGCTGATGATAAAATATCTGGCAGAGTTTATTTTGAGTAGGCAGAAACTACAGAACATCTAGATTTTGTTATTGTACGATTTTTTGAAAACCGTTCTTGAGGTTGCCCTCTTAATCCCAAGGGTAACTGTTAAAGAATGCCTTGTGTCATTGAATCCTGCTATGTGCTATTCTAGATTTGATGATAAATTAAAATTGAAACGATAAAAAACAAGGGATTTCCCATATTTTTTTATTTTTGTTTTATATTGGTACAATCTTTACGCACTTTTATACATTTCATAATCAAAAACCCGGTCAAGTGCGAGTCAGACTTGCGCACGACGGGTTTCGTACCATTATCGCATAAAACGGCTAAAATACACCTTTGTTGTATGGGAGCCCCACTTAAATTTTTATTTTATTCCGTTTGTAGTATTTGTTGTTTTAGCGGCATCAGAAATATCTATCTAGCTATCACGGTTCATGAGATACAGCCTGGTGAAAGACAAAGAGACAGATAGACAGTCAGATAGACAGACATTCAGATAGATGGACAGTGCAGTCTTAGGTAATAGGGTCCCAATTTTAGCCTTTGGGTACGGAACTCTAAAAACAAGTACAGTCAGAGTACAAGCAAGTAGCTACAGTTTGAACTAAAAAGTTTCAAAATAACGTTTATTTTCTCTATTAGCATAATTTATATCTTGTAAAGTAGTCTTGTTAAAGTAAATACTTCAACAAGACTAAAAGTTCCTTTGGGATCTCAAAGAAAATTGTTATTTCTCATTTCAGCGGCTTAATTTAGCAAAACTTCTTGTCAAGGATTTTGATTTAAGACCTACTGACTTCCAGACTTGTGAAGGACGAAATAAATATCTAACAATTACTTGAGGGGAAGCTATTAAAAATGTTTACACAAAGGACGCATTTCGATATAGAAAAATTATGATACCTATACTAGTTTCGCCCGCATTAATGTCGACAATTATCTCACAGAAACGTACTTACAGAGTTTAAAAAAAATGTGTACAGTCCATCTAGATGGGTAGTCTATCTAATAATGGTCTAGCCGTGTTCCAATTTTTATCCAAAACTGTTTAGCCGTTGAGGAACGACTGATTAACAAACATCCAGACTTTCACATGAAATCTATACTGATATTATAAAGAGGTAAAGTTTGTGAGGTTGTAGGATGTAATCTCTGGATGTATTGAACCGATTTTCTAAATTCTTTGACCAGTAAAAAAGTTACATTACTCCTGAGTGACATGGACTATTTTTATAATTCCGAAAACGTGTCGGGAGCGAAGCCGCGGGGAACAAATAATAATAATAATAAACTGCACTTAACTGTACTTGTTGCCTCATTGGCGCTACGTCACTTAAGTGCTAGCGACCGTTTCTGGGGGCCCATTAATTGAGTGTGCAAGTCACCCCCTGCCATTTTGTAGCCGTGTTCAACAGTGGTCAGGCAGGGGCCAATAGCCGTCCTATAGTTCTAGGCACTCGGTCCACTAAGCTACTCAAACCCATAGCCCAATATCTTTTTCTCCAAATTTTGCAATAGTCCTGCACCAACCGGGGATTGTCCTTGGGTGCACTTACTTTGTGCATACAGGGATAATCTCCGGCTGGTGTCACATTTCATTTAAAGATGTCTTTACAAGGCCTCTACCAGTTGGCTCCGGCCCCTGGCACGCCTTTCAAAGGGCCAGGACCCCAGGGTCCTGAGATGTTTAAAGACATATTAATAATAATAATATTATTAGTTATATGACTTATAGGATTCACTTATGGCTGTGGAGGTAAGATAGGCATTCCGTTCATATTAAATACTAGTACTAAGCAGCATCAGCTAGACTGAAAGCTTACCCCGACATATTTGGGAAAAAGAATAAGCAGAGTGATAGGATCCACTTCTTCTTTTCGTATGAGGATGTTGCCACATCTGGCGTCAGAGTTAATAAAGCCGTCTCTGGGAACCCCACAGGCCTCTGACTTGGCCATTTCAAACTTATATTTATATAAGTCCAGGTTGCTTCAAGATGTTATCCTTCACCGTTGCCTGTGATGTCCAAGATAAACTTAGAAAGTACATATGAATTTGAAAAGTCATATTGGTACTTGCCCGGATTTGAACTCATGACCTCAGGCACGAGAGGCGAGGTCTCAGCCACTGGGCCACCACGACACACATTGCACTTATTTTGTCTTAGTAAGGTGTTGGCCTGTTTTATTTAAATTGCCCTGTTTTTTTAATTTATTTATTAAAACTTCATGCTACATACAGGTACATAGGCGGAATTTGTATTGTAACACATTGTGTGGACACAACAATGAAACTAAAACGTGCAAAAAATACTATAAAACAGATCGTCACCGTATTTAAAGAAAAAAATTGTCAACAACCGAGTAAACGCTTTTACTTGCAAGTCACTGCTAACATCATCTATAGCCGTGGATGAGGCATCTGTATGCTAGTTTTATATTATTTGTGCCAATTTTAACGAAGATCACACGCCAGTCAATCCATTTGACACTTGACTTCCTTCAAGGGAAGCGACAGGCCCCACACCCCGATCAAAGTTCCTAAACTTAATACCCGTAGGACGAAACTTTAAAATACCTCAAAGATATTCGAGCCTTAACAGAAACAAAGGCATTAACGTGCCGAAATACTGTTGAGAACTTCGTTACGAAGTTATTTAGCAGTTACATAGAACAAGATTCAGAAATGAGGAGATTCGCAGAATTATAACTGGCATAGCCTGAGGAATTAGCAAACTTAACCATTAAGTACTGGGTATTTTGTAATATAAGTAGAAGTCATCATCATAATCATCATCATATCAGCGGAAAGGCCTCCCCCAGGTGTCGCCACATTGATCGATCCCTTGCGTCCCGCATCCAGCAGATCCCCGCAACATTCACCAGGTCATCGTCCGCCTGGTGGGAGGTCTTCCAACGCAACGTCTTCGGGTTTGCGGTCGCCACTCCGGAACTTTTCTGTCCCATCGGCCATCCGTTCTGCGAGCAATGTGCCCTGCCCATTGCCATTTAAGTTTGGCAATTCTTCGGGCAATGTCAGTTACCCTGGTTCTCTTGCGGATCTCTACATTTCTGATTCGATCACGGAAGGAAACTCTTAGCATAGCCCTCTCCATTGCCATTTGAGTGACTGTAAGCTTTCTGATGAGGCCCATTGTTAGCGACCACGTCTCAGAACAACATATACTAGTCATAGACTTACGTCTTAAGACACTGTGTAAGTTGGACGAGAAGATACTGCGCAATTGCCCGAAATCTGCTAGCAGAGTCGGATTCGATGGTTGATCTCTTTCTCGAAGTTGGCCCTACCCAACTGGACCGTTTGTCCAAGGTAGACATAGTCGTCCACAACTTCGAGTGTCAAGTTTCCGACCCTGATAGCAGTGGGTGTAACATGGGCATTCAACATCACGTTGAGGCATAATCATCTCTTATCTTTTTGCCGTTGGGCAAAAAAGATTTCGTAGGGGAACCACTGGAAGTCTAGAACCATAACCAGTATAGCCTGAAGTAGCAGTAAGCGGAACACATTATACAATGTGTTGCTGTAAAATACCAAATAAGGGAACCACTGGAAGGTGCAGCGTAAGTAGGCCTCTCAACGTTATACCCAGGACTTGGTCAAGATCGGAGGAATCTTCTAGAGAACAACGAGGAACCGGTCGTTACGGCAATTTTTTGGCTGCCAAAATATTATCATGTACCAGGTTTGCTTTAGGCGGAGAGCTATGTCCATCTCAGGACGTTTGTAAGAGTTTGTTACCAACTGAAATTATAATAAAAGTTTTCCCCACACTAGGCATTTCTCATGTTTTCATTTGTACTGCTTGCGTTATCAGCTCCCTAGAATAAATAATATTCTGTAATAAATAGTAGTAATAATAGTCAGACATTTAACCTCACATAAAAAAACAGCAAGACCCAGACCAACTACTCGAACTTGAAGGCCATTAATATATTTGTTCCCTACAGGATTCGACCAGCAACACGTAACGCAGCAACCGAAAATGTGCGTGCGGTAGCGAAACTGTAGGCATTTACAATAAGTTCAGCTCAGGAGTTTCAGTTCTACACATTATTTATTCTTTGGTCATTCCTATGAAGTTCGTAAGGCAGGGTCAAGAAGCTCAGGCCCGTACGTGATTTTTGTACGAAACAATGTTTTTGAAAAACTTATAAGAGTTTTAGTTGTTGTGTTAATTTTGTTGCCTGTTAGTGAACTGTTTTTTTCTAGAATGTTGAAAAGGTTTATGGATATCTACATAATACTACATCAAAGCTAAGTATGTTTATTTTATATTTTGCCCGACGGTCACAGTTCAACTTTCCGTTTGATGTTGGTTTACAAAACTAACACAATGGTTTTTATCGGTTACATTTCGGGGAGTATGCGATGGAACTGCACAATTTGATCACATCATCGGACTACAAGACATCCCACCCATACGCACAAAGCGGTATTTAAGTCAAGAGTGAATAGGTTATTTCTAGGTAAGCATGCCACACCGTAGACCACATCATCGCTTAACAACAGGGAAGATAGTGGTCAAACGCGAGCCCATAAATAAAAAATGATTTTATATTTTTAGAATTATTTATTAAATTCCTAGTTTAGTTGTCCCTAACATGCATTTGATAAAATTTTAGCTAAGAGTCAGCTTACAACGGCCTGAACGACGCAGCGAGAACTCGATTAAGGATTCCACGCGATGTATTTAAATAATCTTACTGAAGTGTAAGTAAACCTTTTGTGTTGCAAAATAAAATTCTATAATGTATCGCTATCTTAAACAGTGCATGCAGCGCCATGTCTTGGTGTAATTTAATCCAAACCCAAGATAACAAAGCTAAAAGGATAAAGTTAACTATTTAGTTTAGTAAGAATATTTTTTTATTACATCAAAAGATTTTATCTTATTTATGGATAAAAACGAAGAAATGAGATGTTATTCTTTCAGTAAATGCAGAAAAGAAAACTAATTAACTGTTCTATCTAAGATAACTCAACTAATGACATTCCTCCGAGAAATATGGCTTACAGACTGACTGTAACTCAAACAAATGAAAAATGTGTTAAAGAAAACAAAAATGGAATTAAATTGTGAGTGCTTACTTATCTAAAACAAGTAAATAAAAGAATAAAAAATGAGATGAAATACATTGCCAGACATGTCTGCCGTATATCCGGTACTTTCATTGTATATGAACGTTAGTAATAATGTTACCTATGTATTTTGGTGAATGTAGCTGTTTATACGGAACCCTCTGTGCGCGAGTCAGACGCACACTTGGCCGGTTTTTTATCTTATTAGACTGGTAAAACTTAACCTAAATTACATTTTATGCACAGCTTATTATCAAAGCATTCGAGCATCTACTCTACATGCTTTGAATCCTTCAAAAGTACTGTAGCGAATAGAGGAGCCTAAGAGATTACAGCCACCTGCTTGTATACTAAATATCCTCATGCAAGCGGCATGCGAAGCGTTACTGCAGCATTGCAATATTCCCTCGGAACTGTACAATAATGTAGAACGGAAGCCTATGCTACTAGAATGAGCTCTTACCTCTATGCCTACTCATAAAATAATGTAGGTTATGCAAGAAAATGTCATTAGGGAATCAAAGGGATCGAAGCGTGTCTGCTACTAGATGAATTATGTAGTTTAAAAAGCATGAAATAAAAACGGGTTGGAAATTTTTAATTTTTTGTTACTGTACTCGTTTATAATTCTATAGCATAGTATAATCAGCCTTTTTATGTTCTCGCTGCTGGACACGGGCATCTTTTCTATGAGAGGAAGTGTGCCATAAATGGCCACGCAGGGCCAGTACGGATTGGTTGATATCACATGTCTTTGATCTTTTTGTTCTAGAACATTTCTTTATAATATTTACCATTAATGTTTTGACAGGAGTGGTGATGAAATAAATTAGGTACACGAAATAATTTGCCTGCCTGGGTTCGAACCCACGACCGACGACTCGTAAGTCGAGACCAAAACCACTGAATAGATTACTGATTAGTTTTAATCTAAGGCAAAGTTATAGAAAAACTTATATCTAATTATGAAGGTAGGTGCAACTTCATTAAATTTCAAAGAATTTATATGGCACACATTACTTCGTACTTTGGTTTTAAATACATGATAAAACATCCCTTCTTTTATCTTGTTCCTTCAGAATTCCTGATAAAGGATCTCCTTGGTCACATTGTTCTGAAACATTTTCTGTACAAATTGTCACAACACCATTCTGAAACACAAAAAATAATATAATACACTGAATGTGAGTAAGTAACAAATTGTCTTTGATTCATCAATATCAATACAAACCCCGAAAGTAAAATCAATGGAATCGACATCAAAGAGAAAAAAACTGATTCCAAATCAGTAAGATGCTACAAACCGTGTTTTATTCATAACCAGCGCACCCAGAAGGTCGTGGTTTGCCCTTTTACGGATTACATTACCATAAATCCGTTCTTAACCGTTACCTATAAATAATACATACTGACACACAAAATGTGGTTTAGGTTGTCATAGTCATACAAAAGATATTCCTGAAATATTGTGGCGGGAAAAAAAAACCATTTGCATAATCTTACAATACAATAAGTGAATGTGTAAATCAATTTAGTGAGATAGATAATTTTGTACTACAGGTTAATCTGAATCTACCGATAGAATTAAGCAGCATCACTGTTTTGGATTGAATAGAAAATATGTATCTGGTTAAATTAAGCCACTTTAGTTGGAAAATCATCGGCTTTTTCTATAATGGTTTCTAGTACTGTAGCGATGGTATGGTATCTGATTTCTATTAAAAGAAAAGTCAGGTACTCTTGAAAGCTATACACACACACATTGCTACTTCGCTAAGATTGAAGCTAATTGTCACACAGATAATTATACAGTTCTTGTCGTTTTAAGAGTTCGAAGTCACAAATACAATTATCATACAGTTCTTGTTGTTTTATGGCGTCCTAGGGACAATTAGGTGATTACAAATTAATGGTCCTGTCTATACCTTTACCTATCATCTATAATCAACTATTTTTGTTGTCGTTGTATTTAGTATTGTTTATAAACTATAAACAATACCCACATTGTTTATAGTTTTTTTTGTAAATATCGTTGTATTGTAATTTGTACCTATGTATAAAAGTCTGAAATAAACGTTTATTTTAATTTTATTTTATAAAAACCTCGACCTTTTTTAACGATTGTGATGTGTGAAAAAAACATTTTGTTTTCTACAGAGAATTTAAATAAAGAATCTGCTGAACGGTTGCTAAACGGCCCAGAGATTTTTATAAATAAATGCCAATATTTCCAACCTGCAATAAAATACTGTCTGTATTGATAGATTAAAAAACTTTCTTAGAAATTGCAAATAAAGTCAAGCACAATGGAATTTTACTATACATCCCTTAATATTCCTTAATGAAAATTACAGGATTAATCCCAAAAATTATGGACTGCAAACTCCTAAGTCGTCGTTATCTCTGTCCTACTTAAAAGGACAATTGATTAATGAAAATTTATTATTGTTTTGTAAAGAGTTAATTAACGCGAAGAGTTCCAGGGTCGTGCCTAAACGTTATTTTAAGTTGTGAACTTGTGACAGTTTTCTAAGTTTGGGTTGCGAAGAAGTTGTTTCATGTCACAGAGTAAGGAAAATTACGAAGCCGTTAGTGACAAGAGATCTCAAAGACTCTCTTTTTTTTGTATATTGTCTTGCGCTTGACCACTATTTCACTAGTTGGTTTGTGATGATGTGGTCGAAGGTTTAGCACTCTTGACCTAAAGACCCTGAGATTGTAGCTATCGGGAAACACAGATTCAGAAAGGAAATCTACTCCTTAGCTGTACGCATAATGAAAGTATTTCCAAAACGTTTAGCGCGTATGGGTGGGATGTCCACCGTGTACCGATGGCGCATCGCCGTACGTCTTGTAGTGCGATGATGAAACGGGTTTAATTCTTTTAGCGATGGCGATTTGGCGATGCAAAATGTAAGGGATTGATCACGTGTTATTTCGATAGTGCTTGGCATTTTGACGTTTTGCTATATTAGAGGTAACATACTAAAGCTTTTTGAGTCATATCTTCAGCACAGGAAGCAAATTACAGAAGTCAGTAGGGTAAACATAACTACTCAGCGTGAAGAGTCTCACCGGTCGCAAGAGCGTGAATTCATGTATGGTGTCCCTCAGGGCAGTGTTTTGGGACCTCCCCTGTTTATAATATATATAAATGACTTGCCTTAATCCACAGTGCAGCCGATGAGCTTCTTTGCCGATGATAGTGTAGTGACAATTGAGTGTAAAAATTGAGAGACATATAAATGCGACATTAATAATTCACTGACTGCAATAATAGAATACCTAAATAATAATAACTTAAAAATAAATTTGACTAAGACTAAAATTATGCACTTAAGTCAACGCTCCTTGACATTTTTAAATAATCTTGACATACATTACAATAATAATAACATTGACGAAGTTGATAAAATAAAATTTTTAGGACTAATTATTGACAAAAAATTAAATTGGAAGGCACACGTCTAGACTGTCTGTAAAAAAAATTGTAGCTCAGCGTATGCTCTGTACACACTTGCTGCAGTAATTGGGGTTGATGCTTTGCTCACCGTATACTACGGGCTCGTGGAATCTATATTAAGATACGGCATCATTTTATGGGGGAACTCGACTGACAGGTAACTAGTCTTCAAAACCCAAAAGAGGTGCATTCGGTCGATGTTCAAACTTGAAACCATTGAGAGCTGCAAGAATTATTTTAACAAAATTCAAAATTTTGACATTATCTTGCCTTTATATTTCAGAAAATGCCATGTTCTTGAGAGCTAATCCGCATTTATTTTCTCGCATGGCAGATCAATTTCCTAGAAACAGACGTGACAATACTCAAATTTGTCAACATCAGCACAATACGGCACTTATGCGTAAATTTACAAGCAGTTGAATGATCTAGCATTCAAAAAAAAAGTTAAAGATTTCTTAGCAGATAAGGCGTATTATAATATAATTGAGTTTTTAAATGCAAGATTTAATTTTTTTTTGTACAAATTAATGTTTTATATTTTTGACATTTGCAGTTATGTTAAGACCAAAATTGTACCAACATCATCATCATCATATCAGCCGAAAGACGTCCACTGCTGGACATAGGCCTCCCCCAAGCGTCGCCACTTTGACCGGTCCCGTGCGTCTCGCAACCAACGTATCCCTGCAACCTTCACCAGGTCGTCGGTCCACCTGGTGGGAGGCCTTCCAACGCAACGTCTTCCGGTTCGCGGTCACCACTCCAGAACCTTTCTGCCCCATCGGCCATCCGTTCTGCGAGCAATGTGCCCTGCCCACTGCCACTTAAGTTTGGAAATTCTCCGGGCTATGTCGGTAACCCTGGTTCTCTTGCGGATACTCTCATGCTCTACATTTCTGATTCGATCACGTAAGGAAACTCCGAGCATAGCCCTCTCCATTGCCCTTTGGGTGACTGTAAGCTTTCTGATGAGGCCCATTGTAAGCGACCACGTCTCAGAGCCATAAGTCATCACTGGCAACACACACTGGTCATAGACTTTCGTCTTGAGACACTGTGGTAAGTTAGACGAGAAGATACCGCGCAACTTCCCGAACGCTGCCCAGCCGAGTCGGATTCGACGGTTGACCTCTTTCTCGAAGTTAGCCCTACCCAACTGGATCGTTTGTCCCAGGTAGACATAGTCGCCCACAACTTCGATTGTATAGTCTCCGACCTTAATAGGAGTGGGTGTAACATGGGCATTCATCATCACTTTGGTTTTGTCCATGTTCATCCTAAGACCCACTCTTTCGGAAGCTCTACTGAGGTCATCGAGCATTATATTGAGGTCCTCCATGGTCTCAGCCATAACCACTATATCGTCGGCAAACCGAAGGTGAGTGATGTACTCGCCATTGACGTTGATGCCTAGCCCTCTCCAGTCCAGAACCTTGAAGACGTCCTCCAGTGCAGCGGTGAACAGCTTCGGAGATATGACGTCTCCCTGTCTCACACCTCGCTGCAGATGTACGGGTTCCGAGGTCTGATCCTGAAGTCGAACTGACATGGTGGCGTTTTTGTGTAAACACTTCAACACCTCAATGTACCGGTAGTCAATTTGGCACCGTTGGAGAGACTGCAGTACAGCCCAAGTCTCGATCGAATCGAAGGCTTTCTCGTAGTCCACAAACGCTAAACAGAGAGGCAGGTTGTACTCTTCGGTTTTCTGTATAACCTGCCGCAGCGTATGTATGTGGTCTGAGGTGCTGAAGCCTTTACGGAATCCGGCTTGTTCGGGAGGCTGGAAATCGTCAAACCTGCGCGCGAAACGATTCGTGATGACTCTTGAAAACAGCTTGTAGACATGGCCTATAGTTCTTCAGTAAGGCATTGTAACACTTCTTGAAGAAGAGTACCACCACACCCCTGCACCATGCCTGTGGCGTCCTCCCCTCGAGTATGACGGAATCAAATAGCTTCTGAAGGGCCTTAAGGACCGGTTTCCCACCCGCCTTCAGGAGTTCGGCCGTGATTCCGTCCTCACCCGGGGCCTTGTTGTTCTTAAGCTGTTTCAGAGCCATCCTAATCTCATACAGGCTGACGTCCGGAATGTCTTCGGTATAGTGTCGGGTCAATCTAGCTCTAGGGTCACTGGCTAGATTTGCGACAGATTTACTGGTTGACGTGTACAACTGCCCATAGAATCTCTCGATTTCTCTCAGAAGCTCCGGTTTGGCGGGTACGATCCTGCCATCATCGGTCTTCAGTTTCGTGAGCTGGCTCTGCCCAATAGACAGATCTCTTGCAAAGACCTTGGAGCCCTTATTCCGCTCAATCGCGTCTTTAATACTTTCGGTATTAAAGCGGCGGAAATCGCTTTTCAAGGACTTTGAGATCCGTCTATTTAGCTACCGGTATTTCAACGCATCGTCTGAAGACTGCAGAATCATATCACGCCTCTCCTTCATGAGCTTGAGAGTAGGACCAGAGAAATTTCTGTTCTAATCTGTCCGGCGGGTCTTGAAAAACTTAGACCCGACCGTATGGACAGCTTCCACGAACCCATCGCTGTATTCGTCCACGGAGCTCCCTAGGCACTCGAAACGATTCTGGAGTTCGAGTTGAAAGGTTTCGGGGTTTTTGACCTGGATTTGTGCTGGGCGGAGCGTGGACTTCATCAGTCGAGACCTTTCAAGCTTGACATTAATGTTCAATGTGCCTCTTACCAAGCGGTGATCGCTCCCGGTTTTCACCGAATTGATCACAGAGACATCATTGAACATTTGCTTCTTGGAGTCGATCTCGTTTTTAGTTGCACCATCGGGGCTTTGCCAGGTCCACTTCCTGTGCTCACGCTTTCTGAAGAAGGAGTTCATCATGTAGAGGCCTTCCTTCTCCATAAAACTGGCCAGTAGATGACCCCGGTGGTTCCGACGTCCAACTCCAAATTGCCCCACTTGCAGCTCATCCTCGTCTCGTTTGCCCAGTTTCGCGTTGAAGTCCCCCATGACAACGGTGAAGTAAGTTTTAGAACCATGCATGGCTCTAGAGATATCCTCATACATGGTCTCTACCTTGTCGTCGGGGTGTGCTGAGGTCGGGGCGTAGACCTGTATGACCTTCAGCGAATATCTTGCGGATATTCTAAGTATAAGGTACGCCACCCTGGTCGACACACTCTCGATCTTCACCACGTTGTTCACAAAGGACTTGTGGACGATAAAGCCGACACCACCCTGGGACTGCCGGCCACCCTCTCGAGGATTATCGAGTCCTCCCCCTCTCTTCGGACTTCAGATAACCCTATAATGCTCCATCGTAACCTGCTCAATTCTTCCTCGAGTTCGGCTATCTTCTCGTAAACTGATTTGATTTGATTTGATTTGATAATAATTTAATGCTGGGCTTGTAAATTTTAATCTGGTATGTTATTTTTTTATGTTGACATTTTTACAGTTTTATTCTGACATTCTAGAACGATAATTTTTAATTGCATTTTTATTATTATTTTTTAAAATTTGGCTCATACATTGAGCAAACTTGATTATTTTATTATATATGATTTAATTTAATATTTTAACATTTTTAATATTTCTATTTTGACATTCTAGAATGTTAATTTTAACATTTAACTGACATTTTAAAATAATTTGAGTATATGACATGATATTTTAGATTTATTATTTTGATTTACATTTTATTATTTTGATTTGTATTGATTTCTATTATTAATATTTGCATGCCATTATCTATGGCAAACATGACGCGCTGTATTTAAAAAAAAATTAACATGCCTTACATATTGTCAATTATTTGTTGGGTGTACTGTACTCATGTTTGAGCAAATAAATGATTACTAACTACTTACTTACTTGCCTACTGCTATGGCCAAGCTTTCGTTGATGTTCACTTGCCTAGAGCTTCAGTACTAATATTATACGTGACTAATGCAATTGCTATTACAGCAAGTTTCAACTGTCATAATATGCTTTAGTAAATAAATCCTCTAACGAGGTCCTAGAATGGTCTCCCCTAGATCGAAGCAAACTATGCACGCTGTTGACTGTCATCGGGAAAAATCGTATGCTAGATAAGAAAAATGCCAAGTAGTGTGGTCAAGGGCTAAGTAAACATCGTCAAAAAAAATACAAAAACAAATGTTGATATGTATGAAAATATCAGTAGTGACTGCGCAAACAACCTTTCCAACAGCCGTATTTTACTCTACGGTCACATGTCTAACCAAACGGCGGCACTCACTGATATTATGAGTGAGCAATTTCTATAGTAAGGTACCTAAAAGGTTGACAAAATACCCATAGTAACTTAATTTACACATTCGCGCTGTTTGTCGCTAAGGAGTTCGGTTGTATGTTCCATATCTTAAAAACTACTGAACCGATATTGACGAAATTTACATTGTTCCCTAAGTTGAGAGATCCTTAATCCAATAAATTAAGAATTATCAGATTCCAATAAGTAGTTTCGGAGAAATGCGAAGAGAAACATACATACATACAAACACAAACTAATGAAATTTGGCACATATGTTAAGAAGCCCATATAGAGTAACATATGTAAATTTTGTGAAATTCGAACTATATTGCATACATACCTGTCGAATTAATTACCTCCTTCTTTTATGAAGTCGGTAAACAAAACATAACATCAGTGAGTGACGCCGTTTACTTAGACATGTGACCGTAGATTTAAATAGTAAAGATAAGGTTGTTCGAAAGATTGATATACCACATTAGTATCAAACCTAATGAGCCATTAGGTTTGATACATATTCATTTTTACCCACAGGCCTCCCAACCTCGAGCGAAAGCAGGTGTAAAGGATGGATGACACACCAGCCCGCGGCCGAGGGTACGAGGCAGCTATGTGAAGCAGCGGTTTATACGAAACGATAACCAACCGCGAACATTAGCTATGTATAAACTCTTTTATAATGTATGCAACTTATACGCACCCATACACGCACATAAGAAAACCGGGCACTATCAACTGAGAATATAATTCATTTTGAAAACATTCGACACGTACCACTGAGAGATTCTTTATTAAAATGAGAATGATTTAAAGTAGTACTATTGTCTTAGCAGATGTAAAGATGCCTATCGAATTATTTAAATTGATTATACTGTAACTTGCTGTTGATTAGTTTTATCTTAGAAAAATCAAAATCAATTTTTTTTATTTCACATAGGCCTATATGGGCACTTATAAAACGTCGAAAAAAGATGCACGGTTCGGGTTGGTCGTCGGCAAGAAACTCCATGGTTACTCTTTTAAAAAATGGTTTGGTTTTACAATATTTCCATGTTACAGCATAAGTACTTAGATATAGGGGGACAACGTGGGCCCGACAATAAGTCGTAAAAAACTAAAAACAAAAGATTATATAATATATAAATAAGTTAACAGATGTTATCTAGCATCTAGAAGGCCTACAATGTTCACACATTCACAAAACTATCGGTAAAAGAATCAATATAAAGGTAAAAAAAAATATAACAAGACTAAATTTAACATGTGGCACAAATGTTGTTATCAGTGCTGTAACTATTCTTAGCAAAGGGCTATAAAGATGATTGGGAAACATTGTAAAAAGTCTAATTAAAAGAAGATAAACAAAAAAGAAGAGAAAAAATGAGATTGAGAATAGTTAGAGACATCCACATATTTGTGCCGTTTATGAGTTACCAGGGAAGCCGCATGCGCAGAAGGAACCAAAGCCAAAATTTTATCTTCAACGTAGTCCTTGATTTTTTAATATGCTTTTTTAATAAGGACACGTTTGATGTGATTTTTGAATTTTCCATCGGTCATTTCTATACCTGACTTTGGCAACTTGTTATAAAAGCGTATACTGTTTATAAGAAAATACTTGCTAGTTTTAGTTAATCTGAATTTGGGTATTACAATTTCATGCTTACTGCGTGTATTTAAATTATGGAAGTCGCTTCTTGTTTTGAAAAGCCCTCGATTTTTGCGGACATACAAAATACATTCCAAAATATAAAGTGAAGGTGGAGTCAGTATATCGATCTCTTTAAATTTATCACTGAGGGACTCGCGAGGACCCATTTTATAGATCGCGCGGATTGCCCTCTTTTGTAAGATGAAAATTGAGTCAACATCTGCTGCTGATCCCCACAGCAGAATGCCATAAGACATAATACTGTGGAAATAAGCATAGTATGGCTGTAGCTGTGGCTAGATCGGTTAACTGCCTTATTTTCCTTACTGCATACCTAGAAGCAAACGATATCCTTAGTGATCGCCAATACGGCTTCCGCCGAAATCGGTCTACTGGGGATCTTCTAGCGTATGCCATTCACATCTGGAGTGAGGCCATCGAGAGGCACGAGGAAGCGCTTGCCGTCTCCCTAGATATCTCGAAGGCTTTTGATAGGGTCTGGCACGAAAGCCTTATTGCTAAGCTTCCTTCATTCGGTTTGCCCGGTGGTCTGTGTGATTGGATTGCAGACTTCCTGAGAGATCGGTCCATTCGAGTGGTTATCGATGGCTGCTCGTCGGGCTACTTGGATATTAATGCCGGGGTCCCTCAAGGGTCGGTACTTTCGGCAACTTTATTCTTGCTGCACATTAACGATATGCTAAAACCTTTGGGTATGCAGACGACAGCACCGTTACTGAGAGATACTTGTCCAACGCTCGTGCTACCGGGCCTCAGATCCAGTCTCTCCGGGAAGCCATGGTGGAGCGCTTAAACCTGTCCTTGCAGGCAGTCTCCGAATGGGGCGATGCCAATCTGGTCAGGTTTAATGCTGCTAAAACCCAGGCGTGTCTTTTTTCCGCAAAAAAAGAGTCAATTTCACCCGGCTCCAACTTTCCGAGATGTGACCGTGCCAATAGCTGACCATCTTGAGCTTCTTGGCGTTACGTTGACATCGACTCTCAATTTTGGGCCATACATTGAGGCAAAGGCTCAGCTGGCTGCCAAAAAGCTGGGGATCCTTGCAAAGGTGAGAAGGTATTTCACGCCAGAACAGCTGCTCAGCTTGTATCAAGCGCAAGTTCGATCATGCATGGAGTACTGTTCTCATCTCTGGGACGGATCTGCCAAATACCAGCTTGATGCACTGGAGTCGATCGAAAAGCGGGCCAAGAGGCTCATCAGCGATGAGGCACTGGTTAAGTCAAAGCTCCAGAGCCATGAACATCGTCACCGAGTTGCCAGCTTGTCGGTTTTTTATCGGTTACATTTCGGGGAGTGTGCGATGGAATTGCATGATTTAATTCCACCCAGCCCGTTCCATCATCGGACTACCAGACGTACGGCGATGCGTCATCGATATATGGTGGACATCCCACCCATACGCACTAAACGTTTTGGGAATACTTTTATTATGCGTACAGCTAAGGAGTGGAATTCCCTGCTGGAGTCTGTGTTTCCCGATAGCTACAATCTAGGGGTCTTTAAGTCAAGAGTGAATAGGTTACTTCTAGGCAAGCGTGCTCCACCATTGACCATATCATCGCTTACTATCAGGTGAAATAGTGGTCAAGCGCGAGCCTATATTAGATTAAAAAAAAAAAAAAAACTGCATATGCAGCTGAACTTAAACTACCCGAAAGATTTCTAATGTGCGCGCCCCACTGCAATTTTGTGTCAATAGTAATACCTAAGAATACAGTTTCCATTATAACTTCATGATTTTTGCCATCAAGATTTAAGTTTAGGTCACGTTGTATAGATAAAGGTACATTTGGTACCTACCATTTGTGGTATAAGACATTTTGTTTTTTTTGCATTCAGTAAAATATTGTTAGCTTAGACATGTGACCGTAGATTTAAATAGTAAAGATAAGGTTGTTCGAAAGATTGATATACCACATTAGTATCAAACCTAATGAGCCAATCATTATAATGAACAAACTCCTATGCAAAATGTTCGTAGAAAGCTGCAAAGACCCCTTCGTCCTTATAACAATTATATTCAAAAGAATATTATTAATAATTAACTTTCACTCGCGGTTTTGCTTCCGTGTCCATGCATAGAATAAAAAACTACTACTTTAGTGTTATTTTCTACCAGTAAAAGAGCTTATTTTTATTGATAAACTCGCGTTTGACCACAACCTCCTCAAATCTGATAAGCGATGAAATAGTCGGCGGTGATGCACGCTTGCCTAGAAGTAATCTATTCACTCTTGACTTAAAATCCCCCAGATTGTAGCAATCAAGAAACATAGACTTCGGCAGGGCATTTCAATCCTTAGCTGTGCGCACAATGAAAGGCATATTTGAATAGAAAAATAATATAAACGAACAAACAAACAAAACAATATATTATTAGTATAGACTAGCTGTGCCCGCGGCTTCGCTCCCGTCACCGAATGGCATCCCTACTTTTATTCATAGCCTACCTACCTTCCTACCAATTCTACATACCTTTCTGCCTGGCCTACCTACCTACAATTTTTTTCTAGGGTCATTCTGTCGCGGAGAATCTTAACACCACCATTCAGAAAATAACTTCAATTGCACAACGCCATCTATTAAATATGGAGTGCAACTGTCAGAGTATCTGAATTGCGTGTTTTGTGATAATTATACTTCTTGAACACTTTAAATTCATCTAACTAGAGACTAAAGAATATTTAACAGATAATATAATTTATAGTTCGTCTAGAAATTTCTTGTGACAAAGTCATATTGACTGAAGGATTATATTTGTCAAAGGCAAGGAATGTACTTACAACATTTTCGGAGAAATATAGAATTCTGGTAGTAACAAAGTTTTGATAATCATTATAGTAATATTTGAAGACGTATAGATACTCCCTTTGAGGATACAGAAAGGTAATTTTAAAGTATTCGTACCACAAAGGAGACAAAAGACTTTCTGAGAAAGGACACAAGTAAATTATAGGAAAAGGTGTAATGACTCGAAATGATTACACTTTATAACTGACTTCAAAAAGGATGTTATCAATTCAACTGTATTTTTATATTTGTGTTACCTCAGCACTGTTTACTAGGTGAACCGATTTTGATGATTCTTTTTTTATTTGAAAGCTGGTGCTTGTCATTGGGCCCATTTTCATCAATCGTTATTGAGTTAATCAATTCTAGGATCACTTTGGGCCTCTTGGTCGATTATTTACCACAAGTGTACCAAATGCTTTTTATAAAAAAATACAAACGGCTTCCAAATAAAAACACCACAAAGTGAAAAATAACTTCAAATTCGGAAGAAGGTTGAATTATTTTGTAAAAAAAAAATCTTATGCCGTGCTACCTGCCGCACGCGGCTCCGCACGTGTTGAATTAGTACTTCATCTAATGCAAAACTAATAATGAATAATGCTTTTCATGTGGTCCCATTTTCATCAATTGTTATTGTTTTAATCTATTCTGGGATCACTTTGGGCCACTTGGTCCATTATGTACCACAAGTGTACCAAAATCTTTTTATAAAAATACAAACGGCTTCCAAATAAAAACACCACAAAGTGAAAAATAACTTCAATTTCGGAAGAAGGTTGAATTATTTTGTAAAAAAAAAACTTATGCCGTGCTACCTGCCGCACGCGGCTCCGCGCGTTTTGAATTACTTCATCTAATGCAATGTTATTATTAGTTATTTGTCATCTTTTGTCGCCTTAAAGGCTGAGCGGATTTGGATGAAACTCGGCATAAGGGCTAAAACCTGGATTGGGACATAAGATTGTTTTGTATTTCCGACTTTCTGGCGGGTGAAGCAGCTGGCAGAAGTTAGTGTGCACCTAAGCTGCCAGACAATGAGACACAATAGAAAATGTATTTTTGTCAGTCACCTGGCAGTTAAATAAAAGTTTATATATGATTAGTTAAGTTATTTTTGTATATTTTAAGTTGCCTTGTTCTTTCTACACACTGTGTCTTCGTTTATCATCCAAGTTTCCTGTCGCAGGTCTGCTTGAAGAAATTTCTAATGAAATAAGCAGTACCATTGTGCTCTTCAATCTGTATTATTTCTTTTCTCTATAAAGTGTTTTTGTTTGTACATAAATAATAATAATTAAAGTGTTAAACATACATAAAGGTGAACCTTAATATGTATCAGAATTTGTTTTAACAATAATAAATATGTTATGGTTTAATTCCATAGCCTATTTCACAGCAACCGTGGGTTTTGCCGGCCTGTGGCTCTTAGTACCTATAACTTTCTACCAGCGAGAACTGTACTTCAAAGAAAGCCAAGATACAAACATAAAAAACGAATATTTTTAGCTTAAAGAAAAGTTAAACAAACCTCGTATACAATTGCTTGCGAAAAGAAAATATTATTACACAGTTAATAAATGAGTGTTTCCTAATAACACTTCATGTGTACAAAATTTTCGGACCATATAAAGTAAATCATTGTACCTTATTACTTGGAATCAGAAAAAAATTGAAAGCTGGGCACATGTTCAAATATTTCACTTCACGTTACCCTGAAGCCTTTGATTTTCCAAATACAATTTATATTGATTATCGAGGTTTCTGGTTCGATTCTAGGAAGTTAGGTACCTGTTATAAAATTGGGAAAAAGGTTTTATTGGGTTTGTTACAAATACAGGAGAAAATATTGAACTAAGCTAATGTAATTATTATTGCTTGGGGTTTTTCTGGGAAGAATTCTTTTAGACTTCTGTACTTGAAAATACATACTAATATTATAGATGCAAAATAATTCTGTCTGTCTGTTTGTTTGTTGTTTTTTTTGAGTTATCCATACGGTCCTAGGCTGTCCTAGGACCTGTAAAAGCACATAGGATCTATTTTGTCAACGTACCACGCAAGTAAAGCCAGGGGCAAAAGCTAGTTGACTATATTTATTTATTTATTTAATTATATATACTTTTTGTAGGTACACCAAGTTAAAAAATAGAGAAGGAAACGATAAGCGGGCACCAGAGGGTGGACAAGCTCATGACAACTCGAGAAAAAAAAAATAACCAATGTATCTCAACCAATTATGAAACAAAAATAAAAACTTCGAAAATCTACACCCCTTATGGTATTTTTAACTACCATGACCACAATGTTACAAATATTTCTGTTTTTTTTTGTATCGGCAACCTAAGTAGCACTGCTACGAGTATCTACCACAATCCTTAAAAATACCAGAATACATGTTACACAAAAATTCATCAAAATAATTTTTCCCCTAAAATATTCTAATATCTAGATCTGCCAAATACCAGCTTGATGCACTGGAGTCGATCGAAAAGCGGGCCAAGAGGCTCATCAGCGATGAGGCACTGGTTAAGTCAAAGCTCCAGAGCCATGAACATCGTCACCGAGTTGCCAGCTTGTCGGTTTTTTATCGGTTACATTTCGGGGAGTGTGCGATGGAATTGCATGATTTAATTCCACCCAGCCCGTTCCATCATCGGACTACCAGACGTACGGCGACGCGTCATCGATATATGGTGGACATCCCACCCATACGCACTAAACGTTTTGGGAATACTTTTATTATGCGTACAGCTAAGGAGTGGAATTCCCTGCTGGAGTCTGTGTTTCCCGATAGCTACAATCTAGGGGTCTTTAAGTCAAGAGTGAATAGGTTACTTCTAGGCAAGCGTGCTCCACCATCGACCATATCATCGCTTACTATCAGGTGAAATAGTGGTCAAGCGCGAGCCTATATTAGATAAAAAAAAAAAAAAAACTGCATATGCAGCTGAACTTAAACTACCCGAAAGATTTCTAATGTGCGCGCCCCACTGCAATTTTGTGTCAATAGTAATACCTAAGAATACAGTTTCCATTATAACTTCATGATTTTTGCCATCAAGATTTAAGTTTAGGTCACGTTGTATAGATAAAGGTACATTTGGTACCTACCATTTGTGGTATAAGACATTTTGTTTTTTTTGCATTCAGTAAAATATTGTTAGCTTAGACATGTGACCGTAGATTTAAATAGTAAAGATAAGGTTGTTCGAAAGATTGATATACCACATTAGTATCAAACCTAATGAGCCAATCATTATAATGAACAAACTCCTATGCAAAATGTTCGTAGAAAGCCGCAAAGACCCCTTCGTCCTTATAACAATTATATTCAAAAGAATATTATTAATAATTAACTTTCACTCGCGGTTTTGCTTCCGTGTCCATGCATAGAATAAAAAACTACTACTTTAGTGTTATTTTCTACCAGTAAAAGAGCTTATTTTTATTGATAAACTCGCGTTTGACCACAACCTCCTCAAACCTGATAAGCGATGAAATAGTCGGCGGTGATGCACGCTTGCCTAGAAGTAATCTATTCACTCTTGACTTAAAATCCCCCAGGTTGTAGCAATCAAGAAACATAGACTTCGGCAGGGCATTTCAATCCTTAGCTGTGCGCACAATGAAAGGCATATTTGAATAGAAAAATAATATAAACGAACAAACAAACAAAACAATATATTATTAGTATAGACTAGCTGTGCCCGCGGCTTCGCTCCCGTCACCGAATGGCATCCCTACTTTTATTCATAGCCTACCTACCTTCCTACCAATTCTACATACCTTTCTGCCTGGCCTACCTACCTACAATTTTTTTCTAGGGTCATTCTGTCGCGGAGAATCTTAACACCACCATTCAGAAAATAACTTCAATTGCACAACGTCATCTATTAAATATGGAGTGCAACTGTCAGAGTATCTGAATTGCGTGTTTTGTGATAATTATACTTCTTGAACACTTTAAATTCATCTAACTAGAGACTAAAGAATATTTAACAGATAATATAATTTATAGTTCGTCTAGAAATTTCTTGTGACAAAGTCATATTGACTGAAGGATTATTTTGTCAAAGGCAAGGAATGTACTTACAACATTTTCGGAGAAATATAGAATTCTGGTAGTAACAAAGTTTTGATAATCATTATAGTAATATTTGAAGACGTATAGATACTCCCTTTGAGGATACAGAAAGGTAATTTTAAAGTATTCGTACCACAAAGGAGACAAAAGACTTTCTGAGAAAGGACACAAGTAAATTATAGGAAAAGGTGTAATGACTCGAAATGATTACACTTTATAACTGACTTCAAAAAGGATGTTATCAATTCAACTGTATTTTTATATTTGTGTTACCTCAGCACTGTTTACTAGGTGAACCGATTTTGATGATTCTTTTTTTATTTGAAAGCTGGTGCTTGTCATTGGGCCCATTTTCATCAATCGTTATTGAGTTAATCAATTCTAGGATCACTTTGGGCCTCTTGGTCGATTATTTACCACAAGTGTACCAAATGCTTTTTATAAAAAAATACAAACGGCTTCCAAATAAAAACACCACAAAGTGAAAAATAACTTCAAATTCGGAAGAAGGTTGAATTATTTTGTAAAAAAAAAATCTTATGCCGTGCTACCTGCCGCACGCGGCTCCGCACGTGTTGAATTAGTACTTCATCTAATGCAAAACTAATAATGAATAATGCTTTTCATGTGGTCCCATTTTCATCAATTGTTATTGTTTTAATCTATTCTGGGATCACTTTGGGCCACTTGGTCCATTATGTACCACAAGTGTACCAAAATCTTTTTATAAAAATACAAACGGCTTCCAAATAAAAACACCACAAAGTGAAAAATAACTTCAATTTCGGAAGAAGGTTGAATTATTTTGTAAAAAAAAAACTTATGCCGTGCTACCTGCCGCACGCGGCTCCGCGCGTTTTGAATTACTTCATCTAATGCAATGTTATTATTAGTTATTTGTCATCTTTTGTCGCCTTAAAGGCTGAGCGGATTTGGATGAAACTCGGCATAAGGGCTAAAACCTGGATTGGGACATAAGATTGTTTTGTATTTCCGACTTTCTGGCGGGTGAAGCAGCTGGCAGAAGTTAGTGTGCACCTAAGCTGCCAGACAATGAGACACAATAGAAAATGTATTTTTGTCAGTCACCTGGCAGTTAAATAAAAGTTTATATATGATTAGTTAAGTTATTTTTGTATATTTTAAGTTGCCTTGTTCTTTCTACACACTGTGTCTTCGTTTATCATCCAAGTTTCCTGTCGCAGGTCTGCTTGAAGAAATTTCTAATGAAATAAGCAGTACCATTGTGCTCTTCAATCTGTATTATTTCTTTTCTCTATAAAGTGTTTTTGTTTGTACATAAATAATAATAATTAAAGTGTTAAACATACATAAAGGTGAACCTTAATATGTATCAGAATTTGTTTTAACAATAATAAATATGTTATGGTTTAATTCCATAGCCTATTTCACAGCAACCGTGGGTTTTGCCGGCCTGTGGCTCTTAGTACCTATAACTTTCTACCAGCGAGAACTGTACTTCAAAGAAAGCCAAGATACAAACATAAAAAACGAATATTTTTAGCTTAAAGAAAAGTTAAACAAACCTCGTATACAATTGCTTGCGAAAAGAAAATATTATTACACAGTTAATAAATGAGTGTTTCCTAATAACACTTCATGTGTACAAAATTTTCGGACCATATAAAGTAAATCATTGTACCTTATTACTTGGAATCAGAAAAAAATTGAAAGCTGGGCACATGTTCAAATATTTCACTTCACGTTACCCTGAAGCCTTTGATTTTCCAAATACAATTTATATTGATTATCGAGGTTTCTGGTTCGATTCTAGGAAGTTAGGTACCTGTTATAAAATTGGGAAAAAGGTTTTATTGGGTTTGTTACAAATACAGGAGAAAATATTGAACTAAGCTAATGTAATTATTATTGCTTGGGGTTTTTCTGGGAAGAATTCTTTTAGACTTCTGTACTTGAAAATACATACTAATATTATAGATGCAAAATAATTCTGTCTGTCTGTTTGTTTGTTGTTTTTTTTGAGTTATCCATACGGTCCTAGGCTGTCCTAGGACCTGTAAAAGCACATAGGATCTATTTTGTCAACGTACCACGCAAGTAAAGCCAGGGGCAAAAGCTAGTTGACTATATTTATTTATTTATTTAATTATATATACTTTTTGTAGGTACACCAAGTTAAAAAATAGAGAAGGAAACGATAAGCGGGCACCAGAGGGTGGACAAGCTCATGACAACTCGAGAAAAAAAAAATAACCAATATATCTCAACCAATTATGAAACAAAAATAAAAACTTCGAAAATCTACACCCCTTATGGTATTTTTAACTACCATGACCACAATGTTACAAATATTTCTGTTTTTTTTTGTATCGGCAACCTAAGTAGCACTGCTACGAGTATCTACCACAATCCTTAAAAATACCAGAATACATGTTACACAAAAATTCATCAAAATAATTTTTCCCCTAAAATATTCTAATATCTAGATCTGCCAAATACCAGCTTGATGCACTGGAGTCGATCGAAAAGCGGGCCAAGAGGCTCATCAGCGATGAGGCACTGGTTAAGTCAAAGCTCCAGAGCCATGAACATCGTCACCGAGTTGCCAGCTTGTCGGTTTTTTATCGGTTACATTTCGGGGAGTGTGCGATGGAATTGCATGATTTAATTCCACCCAGCCCGTTCCATCATCGGACTACCAGACGTACGGCGACGCGTCATCGATATATGGTGGACATCCCACCCATACGCACTAAACGTTTTGGGAATACTTTTATTATGCGTACAGCTAAGGAGTGGAATTCCCTGCTGGAGTCTGTGTTTCCCGATAGCTACAATCTAGGGGTCTTTAAGTCAAGAGTGAATAGGTTACTTCTAGGCAAGCGTGCTCCACCATCGACCATATCATCGCTTACTATCAGGTGAAATAGTGGTCAAGCGCGAGCCTATATTAGATAAAAAAAAAAAAAAAACTGCATATGCAGCTGAACTTAAACTACCCGAAAGATTTCTAATGTGCGCGCCCCACTGCAATTTTGTGTCAATAGTAATACCTAAGAATACAGTTTCCATTATAACTTCATGATTTTTGCCATCAAGATTTAAGTTTAGGTCACGTTGTATAGATAAAGGTACATTTGGTACCTACCATTTGTGGTATAAGACATTTTGTTTTTTTTGCATTCAGTAAAATATTGTTAGCTTAGACATGTGACCGTAGATTTAAATAGTAAAGATAAGGTTGTTCGAAAGATTGATATACCACATTAGTATCAAACCTAATGAGCCAATCATTATAATGAACAAACTCCTATGCAAAATGTTCGTAGAAAGCCGCAAAGACCCCTTCGTCCTTATAACAATTATATTCAAAAGAATATTATTAATAATTAACTTTCACTCGCGGTTTTGCTTCCGTGTCCATGCATAGAATAAAAAACTACTACTTTAGTGTTATTTTCTACCAGTAAAAGAGCTTATTTTTATTGATAAACTCGCGTTTGACCACAACCTCCTCAAACCTGATAAGCGATGAAATAGTCGGCGGTGATGCACGCTTGCCTAGAAGTAATCTATTCACTCTTGACTTAAAATCCCCCAGGTTGTAGCAATCAAGAAACATAGACTTCGGCAGGGCATTTCAATCCTTAGCTGTGCGCACAATGAAAGGCATATTTGAATAGAAAAATAATATAAACGAACAAACAAACAAAACAATATATTATTAGTATAGACTAGCTGTGCCCGCGGCTTCGCTCCCGTCACCGAATGGCATCCCTACTTTTATTCATAGCCTACCTACCTTCCTACCAATTCTACATACCTTTCTGCCTGGCCTACCTACCTACAATTTTTTTCTAGGGTCATTCTGTCGCGGAGAATCTTAACACCACCATTCAGAAAATAACTTCAATTGCACAACGCCATCTATTAAATATGGAGTGCAACTGTCAGAGTATCTGAATTGCGTGTTTTGTGATAATTATACTTCTTGAACACTTTAAATTCATCTAACTAGAGACTAAAGAATATTTAACAGATAATATAATTTATAGTTCGTCTAGAAATTTCTTGTGACAAAGTCATATTGACTGAAGGATTATATTTGTCAAAGGCAAGGAATGTACTTACAACATTTTCGGAGAAATATAGAATTCTGGTAGTAACAAAGTTTTGATAATCATTATAGTAATATTTGAAGACGTATAGATACTCCCTTTGAGGATACAGAAAGGTAATTTTAAAGTATTCGTACCACAAAGGAGACAAAAGACTTTCTGAGAAAGGACACAAGTAAATTATAGGAAAAGGTGTAATGACTCGAAATGATTCAAAATCAAAATCAAAATCAAAATTTCTTTATTCAATTAGGCCATTAAGCGGCACTTTCGAACGTCTAAATAAAAATTAAATGTAATAATAATTGATTCTACCGATTACACTTTATAACTGACTTCAAAAAGGATGTTATCAATTCAACTGTATTTTTATATTTGTGTTACCTCAGCACTGTTTACTAGGTGAACCGATTTTGATGATTCTTTTTTTATTTGAAAGCTGGTGCTTGTCATTGGGCCCATTTTCATCAATCGTTATTGAGTTAATCAATTCTAGGATCACTTTGGGCCTCTTGGTCGATTATTTACCACAAGTGTACCAAATGCTTTTTATAAAAAAATACAAACGGCTTCCAAATAAAAACACCACAAAGTGAAAAATAACTTCAAATTCGGAAGAAGGTTGAATTATTTTGTAAAAAAAAAATCTTATGCCGTGCTACCTGCCGCACGCGGCTCCGCACGTGTTGAATTAGTACTTCATCTAATGCAAAACTAATAATGAATAATGCTTTTCATGTGGTCCCATTTTCATCAATTGTTATTGTTTTAATCTATTCTGGGATCACTTTGGGCCACTTGGTCCATTATGTACCACAAGTGTACCAAAATCTTTTTATAAAAATACAAACGGCTTCCAAATAAAAACACCACAAAGTGAAAAATAACTTCAATTTCGGAAGAAGGTTGAATTATTTTGTAAAAAAAAAACTTATGCCGTGCTACCTGCCGCACGCGGCTCCGCGCGTTTTGAATTACTTCATCTAATGCAATGTTATTATTAGTTATTTGTCATCTTTTGTCGCCTTAAAGGCTGAGCGGATTTGGATGAAACTCGGCATAAGGGCTAAAACCTGGATTGGGACATAAGATTGTTTTGTATTTCCGACTTTCTGGCGGGTGAAGCAGCTGGCAGAAGTTAGTGTGCACCTAAGCTGCCAGACAATGAGACACAATAGAAAATGTATTTTTGTCAGTCACCTGGCAGTTAAATAAAAGTTTATATATGATTAGTTAAGTTATTTTTGTATATTTTAAGTTGCCTTGTTCTTTCTACACACTGTGTCTTCGTTTATCATCCAAGTTTCCTGTCGCAGGTCTGCTTGAAGAAATTTCTAATGAAATAAGCAGTACCATTGTGCTCTTCAATCTGTATTATTTCTTTTCTCTATAAAGTGTTTTTGTTTGTACATAAATAATAATAATTAAAGTGTTAAACATACCTAAAGGTGAACCTTAATATGTATCAGAATTTGTTTTAACAATAATAAATATGTTATGGTTTAATTCCATAGCCTATTTCACAGCAACCGTGGGTTTTGCCGGCCTGTGGCTCTTAGTACCTATAACTTTCTACCAGCGAGAACTGTACTTCAAAGAAAGCCAAGATACAAACATAAAAAACGAATATTTTTAGCTTAAAGAAAAGTTAAACAAACCTCGTATACAATTGCTTGCGAAAAGAAAATATTATTACACAGTTAATAAATGAGTGTTTCCTAATAACACTTCATGTGTACAAAATTTTCGGACCATATAAAGTAAATCATTGTACCTTATTACTTGGAATCAGAAAAAAATTGAAAGCTGGGCACATGTTCAAATATTTCACTTCACGTTACCATGAAGCCTTTGATTTTCCAAATACAATTTATATTGATTATCGAGGTTTCTGGTTCGATTCTAGGAAGTTAGGTACCTGTTATAAAATTGGGAAAAAGGTTTTATTGGGTTTGTTACAAATACAGGAGAAAATATTGAACTAAGCTAATGTAATTATTATTGCTTGGGGTTTTTCTGGGAAGAATTCTTTTAGACTTCTGTACTTGAAAATACATACTAATATTATAGATGCAAAATAATTCTGTCTGTCTGTTTGTTTGTTGTTTTTTTTGAGTTATCCATACGGTCCTAGGCTGTCCTAGGACCTGTAAAAGCACATAGGATCTATTTTGTCAACGTACCACGCAAGTAAAGCCAGGGGCAAAAGCTAGTTGACTATATTTATTTATTTATTTAATTATATATACTTTTTGTAGGTACACCAAGTTAAAAAATAGAGAAGGAAACGATAAGCGGGCACCAGAGGGTGGACAAGCTCATGACAACTCGAGAAAAAAAAAATAACCAATGTATCTCAACCAATTATGAAACAAAAATAAAAACTTCGAAAATCTACACCCCTTATGGTATTTTTAACTACCATGACCACAATGTTACAAATATTTCTGTTTTTTTTTGTATCGGCAACCTAAGTAGCACTGCTACGAGTATCTACCACAATCCTTAAAAATACCAGAATACATGTTACACAAAAATTCATCAAAATAATTTTTCCCCTAAAATATTCTAATATCTAGATCTGCCAAATACCAGCTTGATGCACTGGAGTCGATCGAAAAGCGGGCCAAGAGGCTCATCAGCGATGAGGCACTGGTTAAGTCAAAGCTCCAGAGCCATGAACATCGTCACCGAGTTGCCAGCTTGTCGGTTTTTTATCGGTTACATTTCGGGGAGTGTGCGATGGAATTGCATGATTTAATTCCACCCAGCCCGTTCCATCATCGGACTACCAGACGTACGGCGACGCGTCATCGATATATGGTGGACATCCCACCCATACGCACTAAACGTTTTGGGAATACTTTTATTATGCGTACAGCTAAGGAGTGGAATTCCCTGCTGGAGTCTGTGTTTCCCGATAGCTACAATCTAGGGGTCTTTAAGTCAAGAGTGAATAGGTTACTTCTAGGCAAGCGTGCTCCACCATCGACCATATCATCGCTTACTATCAGGTGAAATAGTGGTCAAGCGCGAGCCTATATTAGATAAAAAAAAAAAAAAAACTGCATATGCAGCTGAACTTAAACTACCCGAAAGATTTCTAATGTGCGCGCCCCACTGCAATTTTGTGTCAATAGTAATACCTAAGAATACAGTTTCCATTATAACTTCATGATTTTTGCCATCAAGATTTAAGTTTAGGTCACGTTGTATAGATAAAGGTACATTTGGTACCTACCATTTGTGGTATAAGACATTTTGTTTTTTTTGCATTCAGTAAAATATTGTTAGCTTAGACATGTGACCGTAGATTTAAATAGTAAAGATAAGGTTGTTCGAAAGATTGATATACCACATTAGTATCAAACCTAATGAGCCAATCATTATAATGAACAAACTCCTATGCAAAATGTTCGTAGAAAGCCGCAAAGACCCCTTCGTCCTTATAACAATTATATTCAAAAGAATATTATTAATAATTAACTTTCACTCGCGGTTTTGCTTCCGTGTCCATGCATAGAATAAAAAACTACTACTTTAGTGTTATTTTCTACCAGTAAAAGAGCTTATTTTTATTGATAAACTCGCGTTTGACCACAACCTCCTCAAACCTGATAAGCGATGAAATAGTCGGCGGTGATGCACGCTTGCCTAGAAGTAATCTATTCACTCTTGACTTAAAATCCCCCAGGTTGTAGCAATCAAGAAACATAGACTTCGGCAGGGCATTTCAATCCTTAGCTGTGCGCACAATGAAAGGCATATTTGAATAGAAAAATAATATAAACGAACAAACAAACAAAACAATATATTATTAGTATAGACTAGCTGTGCCCGCGGCTTCGCTCCCGTCACCGAATGGCATCCCTACTTTTATTCATAGCCTACCTACCTTCCTACCAATTCTACATACCTTTCTGCCTGGCCTACCTACCTACAATTTTTTTCTAGGGTCATTCTGTCGCGGAGAATCTTAACACCACCATTCAGAAAATAACTTCAATTGCACAACGCCATCTATTAAATATGGAGTGCAACTGTCAGAGTATCTGAATTGCGTGTTTTGTGATAATTATACTTCTTGAACACTTTAAATTCATCTAACTAGAGACTAAAGAATATTTAACAGATAATATAATTTATAGTTCGTCTAGAAATTTCTTGTGACAAAGTCATATTGACTGAAGGATTATATTTGTCAAAGGCAAGGAATGTACTTACAACATTTTCGGAGAAATATAGAATTCTGGTAGTAACAAAGTTTTGATAATCATTATAGTAATATTTGAAGACGTATAGATACTCCCTTTGAGGATACAGAAAGGTAATTTTAAAGTATTCGTACCACAAAGGAGACAAAAGACTTTCTGAGAAAGGACACAAGTAAATTATAGGAAAAGGTGTAATGACTCGAAATGATTCAAAATCAAAATCAAAATCAAAATTTCTTTATTCAATTAGGCCATTAAGCGGCACTTTCGAACGTCTAAATAAAAATTAAATGTAATAATAATTGATTCTACCGATTACACTTTATAACTGACTTCAAAAAGGATGTTATCAATTCAACTGTATTTTTATATTTGTGTTACCTCAGCACTGTTTACTAGGTGAACCGATTTTGATGATTCTTTTTTTATTTGAAAGCTGGTGCTTGTCATTGGGCCCATTTTCATCAATCGTTATTGAGTTAATCAATTCTAGGATCACTTTGGGCCTCTTGGTCGATTATTTACCACAAGTGTACCAAATGCTTTTTATAAAAAAATACAAACGGCTTCCAAATAAAAACACCACAAAGTGAAAAATAACTTCAAATTCGGAAGAAGGTTGAATTATTTTGTAAAAAAAAAATCTTATGCCGTGCTACCTGCCGCACGCGGCTCCGCACGTGTTGAATTAGTACTTCATCTAATGCAAAACTAATAATGAATAATGCTTTTCATGTGGTCCCATTTTCATCAATTGTTATTGTTTTAATCTATTCTGGGATCACTTTGGGCCACTTGGTCCATTATGTACCACAAGTGTACCAAAATCTTTTTATAAAAATACAAACGGCTTCCAAATAAAAACACCACAAAGTGAAAAATAACTTCAATTTCGGAAGAAGGTTGAATTATTTTGTAAAAAAAAAACTTATGCCGTGCTACCTGCCGCACGCGGCTCCGCGCGTTTTGAATTACTTCATCTAATGCAATGTTATTATTAGTTATTTGTCATCTTTTGTCGCCTTAAAGGCTGAGCGGATTTGGATGAAACTCGGCATAAGGGCTAAAACCTGGATTGGGACATAAGATTGTTTTGTATTTCCGACTTTCTGGCGGGTGAAGCAGCTGGCAGAAGTTAGTGTGCACCTAAGCTGCCAGACAATGAGACACAATAGAAAATGTATTTTTGTCAGTCACCTGGCAGTTAAATAAAAGTTTATATATGATTAGTTAAGTTATTTTTGTATATTTTAAGTTGCCTTGTTCTTTCTACACACTGTGTCTTCGTTTATCATCCAAGTTTCCTGTCGCAGGTCTGCTTGAAGAAATTTCTAATGAAATAAGCAGTACCATTGTGCTCTTCAATCTGTATTATTTCTTTTCTCTATAAAGTGTTTTTGTTTGTACATAAATAATAATAATTAAAGTGTTAAACATACATAAAGGTGAACCTTAATATGTATCAGAATTTGTTTTAACAATAATAAATATGTTATGGTTTAATTCCATAGCCTATTTCACAGCAACCGTGGGTTTTGCCGGCCTGTGGCTCTTAGTACCTATAACTTTCTACCAGCGAGAACTGTACTTCAAAGAAAGCCAAGATACAAACATAAAAAACGAATATTTTTAGCTTAAAGAAAAGTTAAACAAACCTCGTATACAATTGCTTGCGAAAAGAAAATATTATTACACAGTTAATAAATGAGTGTTTCCTAATAACACTTCATGTGTACAAAATTTTCGGACCATATAAAGTAAATCATTGTACCTTATTACTTGGAATCAGAAAAAAATTGAAAGCTGGGCACATGTTCAAATATTTCACTTCACGTTACCCTGAAGCCTTTGATTTTCCAAATACAATTTATATTGATTATCGAGGTTTCTGGTTCGATTCTAGGAAGTTAGGTACCTGTTATAAAATTGGGAAAAAGGTTTTATTGGGTTTGTTACAAATACAGGAGAAAATATTGAACTAAGCTAATGTAATTATTATTGCTTGGGGTTTTTCTGGGAAGAATTCTTTTAGACTTCTGTACTTGAAAATACATACTAATATTATAGATGCAAAATAATTCTGTCTGTCTGTTTGTTTGTTGTTTTTTTTGAGTTATCCATACGGTCCTAGGCTGTCCTAGGACCTGTAAAAGCACATAGGATCTATTTTGTCAACGTACCACGCAAGTAAAGCCAGGGGCAAAAGCTAGTTGACTATATTTATTTATTTAATTATATATACTTTTTGTAGGTACACCAAGTTAAAACATAGAGAAGGAAACGATAAGCGGGCACCAGAGGGTGGACAAGCTCATGACAACTCGAGAAAAAAAAAATAACCAATATATCTCAACCAATTATGAAACAAAAATAAAAACTTCGAAAATCTACACCCCTTATGGTATTTTTAACTACCATGACCACAATGTTACAAATATTTCTGTTTTTTTTTGTATCGGCAACCTAAGTAGCACTGCTACGAGTATCTACCACAATCCTTAAAAATACCAGAATACATGTTACACAAAAATTCATCAAAATAATTTTTCCCCTAAAATATTGAAAGATTTTACTTTCAGTCTACTTTTACTCATCGTGGTGTATAACTAGTAATATATATATAATATATATAAGTACTGACAAGACTATGGCAATTTGTTTTTACTCAACTACCGATTGAAACGATTCGTCTTAACCTTGCGAGTGTCACTGGCTTCATGAAATTTGGAAAAGAAAAAAATGGTGGATTTTAGACGCCATTTTGTGGAGATTTTTTTTTATCATCCAAACGCATCTTGTGGGATATCAAAATAAAGGGTTTTAAGAGGTGATTTCAAAAATATATGACACATATGTTTAAATGTACCAAATTAAAAAAAAGTTGTAAATAATTAAAAACCCGAGTGCTTAAAAAGCGAAATAAAAAGACGTAAACAAGAAGAAAATCATGCTGTGCAGTCGGAGGATACATCTGGTTTTGGTCAGCCAGCTCGCGAATATGTTTGGCATACACTCATTTATCATACATTCAAAACACATAATTCTGTTAGTCAGAATCATATATTATAGAAATGGCAATATGCCTAATAAAATTATTCCAAATGAAATTCTGCCATCTTTAAAGTATGCCAAGTAAAGTTGTATCAAATAATCGTCACTCTAAATAAACGTTATGCTAAACAAAATTATGCCAAATAAAATTCTGCCAATTCGGCCATATAAACATTCGGCCAAACAATAATTAAATTAAATAATATTTATGCCTTAAAAAAATCGTTTAAAGAAGATTATGCCAAGTGTGTTATGCCAAATAAATTTCAGAGCATCAAGATTCTGCCAGATGTAGGGAACCCTTTTGAAGTAGGTTACTGCGAAATAATTGTAACATTATTCATGTGAAAGTTAGTAATAATTATTTGCTTTAATCAAACACAAAAGACACACGAAAGCAAACTTTATATATTCTGAAAGATTATCAGAATTGAAAAGGTCATTCACACCAAAAAGTAATTAATCTTAATCCTAAGTTTGGGGAACGTTTACAAGCTAAGTTTCTGAGTTAAATACTTACAGCCCGTGAAATTAAGATCATTTGAATATTACGGTTTCGTATTGTAAGGTAGAATAAAAAAATATAATAGATATTTTCAGTTGTTTCAGGCTCAATCAAGACATATAAAATAAAGTCTCCCGCCGCGTTTGTACGCGATAAACTCAAAAACTACTGAACGAATTTTCATACGGTTTTCACCAATAGAAAGAGTGAGAAACGAGGAAGGTTTTGTGTATAATTTATCACGGGCGAAGCCGGGGTGGGTCGCTAGTTTGTTATAAACCTGCCATAATATTAGGCTTTATATCGATTTGTTTTGGAATATACTGACTTTTGGATGAAGACCGTGAACCAGAAAACCTAGCTCCGACCTCTGCGTGGTGGATAGTAATATAATTATGATGGATCCAAATGAGCTAAGTAAGACCGAGCTTAGCGTAATTACTTAGTCCACTACTTGAACACAATTTTTGTGAGATAGTGCGGACGGAGTCAAATGTCTTTGAATTTTGGTTCTTTGTCGTCATCACAATGTTTACTTGGGTATTTTGAGATAACTACAAATTACAGTCTTCCATTCTTCTCTTCTCTCTTCTTTCCAACATACAGGTGCCCTATCACTGGAAATCGTAAGCGATTTTACCTACCTGGGTGCAAGTATCAGCAATTCAGGGTCATGTGAGAATGATATCAGGAGGCGTATAGGGATGGCCAAAAATGCAATGACCCAGCTGCAAAGAGTATGGAGAGACCGTGACATTTCAAGGAAGGCGAAGGTAAAACTGGTGTTCTCCATCTTAAGTTACAGGTCCGAGACGTGGACTCTGAAGAAGGCCGACCGTGACCGAATCGACGCTTTTGAGATGTGGTGCTGGAGGAATATGTTGCAAATCCCCTGGACTGCCTACGGACGCACCAATGATTCTATCCTCCGGGAACTAAATATAAATATCAGACTGTCCACGGTCTGCCTTCGTAGTGTTCTGGAGTTTTTTGGTCACATTGCCAGGAAGGACGGACACAACCTCGAACAGCTAATGGTTACTGGCAAGATCGAAGGGAAACGTCCGAGGGGTCGAAGTCCAATCAGATGGTCAGACCAAGTCCGCACATCGTTAAATACCAGGCTGTACGATGCTCTCCACGACGCCAAAGACAGAAGCAGATGGCACAAATTGGTGAAGGAGAAGTTGTTTCCACGAACACTAGGGAATCACGACCCTCAGTAATGAGGAATACGATGCGAGGAAGAGGATTCTTCTCTATTTGCCGCCTGTTCTGTGGTCATTACAGTCCCATTCCAGCCGTCTTTCAGGCAGATATTCATCGTCTCTGTGGTGGTACTGCTCAAATTTGGTGTTTTATTTTTAACCTTACTTTTCTTTACTAACCTAATTTACGAGTAAGTACTTACTAATACATACGTACATATGTACTCATTCATCATCATCATCTGCCTAGCCTTTTCCCAACTATGTTGGGGTCGGCTTCCAGTCTAACCGGATTCAGCTGAGTACCGGTATTTTACATGGAGCGACTGCCTATCTGACCTCCACAACCCAGTAACTGAGTAATACGGTACCCCTTGGCTAGACTGGTGTCAGATCTCAAGCTTCAGCTTACTAATATTCATTAAGGGATTAATTTTAAGCAAAATCTATAAATTTGTATGTCGTTTTGTGGCAAATAAACACTTTTTCTTTCTTTTCTTTCTTTCTGTATTCCATTCCTTCTACAACAATAAACGCCATAAAATGTGGTTTTCTGTAGTAGGTAAAATTAACTTTTGACTGCAGAAGTTCGTGAATAAACCAGTGCACAAAAATAAACCCAGCAATAAATTAATAATTAATATCAACCAAATAATTAATAGCATTTACGGCTATAATATGCTTTTGTGGTTACTCGTATAGTATGCAACTTCGAATATTTAGAGAGTGTGTTTAGTAGAGCGGAGCGAGTCAGGAATGATGAACGAGGAATCAGTTCAGAACAGAAATGGTATATGGTGAAAAATTTAATGAAATGCACATTCAATATGTTCAATCAAGGTGGACTGACAGTTTATATAAAGCTCCACTAAAATTTTCACGGTGATATGTTTACAGAATAGACCGGCTGACTGGAGTGAAATCTGCCCAAAGACGCGAAGCTTAAGCGACAAGGCGTTTGAAGGCGATATAGTAAGTGGAATTTGTTAAGAACGAAGATAGAATATAAAAATCGGCCAAGTGCGTGTCGGACTTCGCACATTTAGAGTTCCGTACCTAACCGCAAAATTAAGTTGGTTGTAATGAGAGAATTTCAAAGAAAAATCTGATCTATCACTATTGTTTTTTTTGAAGTTAAACAAATCTTCGGAACATAATTTTGTAAAATAGCTGAATTTGGTGGCTTCTCATTCCTTTGTTGTCCAACATTTTATAAAACAAAAAATACAGTACGTATTTATCTAATGAACGAGTTCTAAACAACGATAACCCACTCGATAGGATTGGTCAAAGATTTGTTTGCACTCCTGTCTTTACCTGTATGGCGACGCCGCAAAAAACTTTAAAAATATTTTTTGATACATTGCATGGCTTTGGGTCATCAAGATGCTTATACTATCAAAATTTGATGACTCCAACAGTTTGGCTGTAAAATCCGTGTGTCAGACAGACGGACGTGAGTGACAGCAATAGGGCTCCTTGGACCCTTAAAAAGACCAACATGCATGGTATTGACATGCACTACTAAAATGTCACATGATGAACCCCAAACATATTGGATTATTACCCGACTGCAAGGAAATTGTTATTAACAATCGTTATCGCTGATAGAATCACTTTTTATAAAGACCGAGCTGCAATATATGATCCTAACCTCTGCACTGTTGTTAACCAATTCCACAGAAGTGAGATGGAAGCGAAATCGAGGTGGCTAAACATAAAATAAAAAGCATTGTAAATTTAAGGTTAATATAGTACTTTTTTATTTCGTGTTAGCTCAGCTTTACTGCCCTCATCTCAGCTTCTTTCGAAATGCAACCTAAATCATTACGATACTATATTATACTGTTTAATAAGACCAAGTAGTTCATCATCATCATTTCAGCCGACAGCCGTTCACCGCTGAACAAAGGCCTCACCAAATGTCGCCACAATGGCGGGTCCAGTGCGTCTGGCATCCAGCGGGTTCCCGCTGCCTTAACCACGTCGTCAGTCATTCTAGAGATAGGCCTTCCAACGCTGCGTTTTCCTGTACGCGGTCGCCACTCCATAATTGTTCGGCCCTTTCGACCATCCGTTCTATAAGCAATGTGCCCTACCCCTAACGAACTAATTAAAATATAATCATTATATTTCGGAACATATAGCTGACTTGCCTGTAATTTTAGGTAGTAATTCAAATTCATATTTGTTCAACTTAATTTTAAAAATTCAAATTGAATTTGAATTTGAAAAAAACTCGCACTAAGGCCTCTGGTCAAAGCTGCGGGCGTCCGGTGGATGCGAAACGCAAAGGACCGATCAATGTAGCGACGCTTGGGGGAGGTATTATGTCTGGCAGTGGACGTCTTTTGGCTGAAATGATGATGATGATGATGATGAATCCATACAGTTCGATTTATGTAAAAATAAAAATACAATAGCATAAAATATATAAATACATTCAAATTACCCGCTTAATAAAGGATCTCCATAGCGGAGAAGAGATCCTATCAGCTACAGTCTTCAGAATTCCGTTGCAGCTGCCACGCATTCTGCAGATCTGGGATACAATTTTCTTGCGGATGGCGGCATGAAAAGCATCAGTGCGATACAGCGCAAACATTCCCGATCCACTACAGAAGTGAAGCGGCTCTAACATCAGCCTGAAGATGTTGTTATACTGGATGCACAAGACATCCAGCGATCTTTTGGTGTGACTGACCCACAGATTGCCCGTAAAAAACCTTTGTCAATTCGCCTTAAATTATGTTATTTTTACTTGTTCAGAGCAGCGGGCAAATCTGCGGGTCAGTATATTTCCCCTTACCGCTAAAGCCCTGCGCTATCTGCCAATATCCAGATCGTCTTCAAGACCTACAAAACTCGTTTCGAATTACTATTTTAAATTATTTTAGAATTTAATTTGTGTTTATTGTAGTTACAATTTTAGATCAGTATTTTGTTTCTCAACGAAGAGTTTAGAAGTAAGGATGTCTTTATTAAATGAAGTTCGAAGAAGTTACCAATTCATTAGTGTTGTAATAATTTTGTTTGTTATTAATTAACCTTTGAATTTTGATTTTAGAGTTGGTATTTCAATCAATGACCTGGCTTAAACTTTCTGAATTATTCTAGATTTGTTATAGGTAAGCTGTTGACGTATTGTTACCTTAGGTACTCTCACTAATTTCGTTCAAAACCTTTTAAAAAATATAACATCACCTGTATTGGAAGAGTAACATCTATAGTACTCGAGAATTTTGCCAGTTATTTTCAGTTCTATGTAACCGGCGGCGAGTCTTATGAGATCAATAGGGCACAAATCAAGATTACGAGTTGCTACTAAAACGTTATTGGTACTGCCTGAACCGGTAATCAAACCCAATGCTCAGTAGAAGCGCTTGAGATCATTACATCAATGAATAACAAATTTATTTCACCAAAAGGCCGGTCTTACAAACATTCACAGTAGTTAAAAAATATAAAAAGCTTTAAACAACATCCTGTGAATTCGGTATGAAGCAGTCTTTACTGAAACAAAAATATGATTTAGAATACGAATACTTAAAAGAACCATAACATAAACCTTTATTTTAAAATAAGGATGCTATGATGGCAAGAAATGAATGTTGCAGGAAGTTGGTATGAAGACATCCCGCATCAGCTTGCTGTGCACACATATTTTTGGAAATTCACTGAAAGTTATTTTGACGAGTTTGTGATGTGAGAACCTCAATAATTTTCCGTTTTTAGAGCTCCGTAGTCAACAAGATTTTAGTAATAAAAATCTATAATTTGGCATGGATATATATATTAATCACGCCGACAAAGTGGTAAAATAAAACCCAGAAAAATGTGGTGTACGTTGTCTCGTCTGTCCCGTCGTGTATTGCTTGGGCCATTCTATCCATTTTTCGATTCAGGGATCCGTTTGCGTAAAATTAAGCTTTAAATGGCAAATTTTTGTTAGAGTCAAGTGTCCGCCCCCTGCCAGCCGAAAGCAACCTTTTAAGGTTGCTTTCGGATGTGGGAAAAAACTCACGGCAGTAGTATATATAACGAAATTAAAAGGAAAACTATCACAGCTAAGTAGGTTTACAAGTATACGAGTAATAGTCGACCATCCTATAATGTTCTTGGAGTATAAAAATGTAAGTATAGGGACAATGATTTTCGAACGGCAAAGTTATTTTTGTCTCTTTGTTAAAGCAATGTTCGTTGCTGTCATTGTTTAAGTACGTTAGTAATGTTACTTATTTATTTTGGTGAATGTAGCTGTTTTCAAGAAACCCTCTGTGCGCGAGTCACACTCTCACTTGGCCGGTTTTTTTTATTAGTCTGCAGTGGACTTGTGGAGTTCCTGTCGGATTAATCCGAGAAGGCAGGAGATAAAGTATAGAGTATTCCACTAGTAAGCAAAGGCCTCGCCTTGAAGTGTCTGAAAAGTATGTTTTCAGACACTTCAAGGCGAGTCAAACACTTAAGTTGCGCCTCCTGGCACTAGCCTTCATAGTTCACATCCAGGCAGTTTTCAGAGCCAGCATTGACGACGCTGTCCATCCTCTTGCATCCATCGCGTTAAGAGTTTTCCCAAGTATGAAAAATTGCTTTTAAAAATATTGTAGTAATATTCGTTTTGTTGCATGTTTGCACAGTGTAAATAAAGTTTACATATTTAATTTGCTAGGGAAGTCAGTGATAGGGGACCAGGGCATTAGGAAGGTATGGAAGAAGAAAACGTGTTGCGCCGACCCCAAGTAACATGGGATAAGGGCAGGAAGATGATGCTGAATTTGCTCGGCGAGTTAAAATATATAAACTCCTATGGAACGCTTCTATAGTTTTATTTTATTTGCACGATATGGGCGTTAATTTATCCCAGTTAATTAATTTCAAGCAGTGCAAATTCTTTTTAGGGTTCCGTACCCAAAGGGTAAAAACGGGATCCTATTACTAAGACTCCGCGGTCCGTCTGTCTGCCTGTCACCAGGCTGTATCTCATGAACCGTGATAGCTAGACAGTTGAAATTTTGACAGATGATGTATTTCTGTTGCCGCTATAATAACAAATACTAAAAACAGAATAAAATAAATATTTAAGTGGGGCTCCCGTACAACAAACGTGTTTTTTTGCCGTTGTTTGCGATAATGGTACGGAACACTACGTGCGCGAGTCTGACTCGCACTCGACCAGTTTTTTTTTTACTACATCACAACAATTTGACTTTCCGAGTATTTCACCAAGAAAATCTTAAACTAATAAAAAAATGTTCGACACCATATCTGCCCGTATTTTTTTGTCAATATGCGGAACACCTTTCATAAAAACTGACTTGACACAACCTTACGGCGTCACATGAACTTTCAATACGACATGGCAGAGGTCCCCTGGGTTTCGTGAAATTTGTTTACGCGATGATCCATCACTTTTTGTTCAGAAATATTGATAAATAGTTTTAAGGAAAACGGATTGTACTTTTGGGGGAAGGTTTTGTCATTTCGGTATAGTTTTCAAGCGTATGCTTCATACATATATCTCATTTCCTAATGTTAGAACTTTTCGTTTGGTGGTCAAAACTGCTGTAGCTCTGGTCCAAGTCATACATAAGATTCGTGAGTTTGATTTCTAGGATTTTAATAGGATGGGCATTGCAGACCAGATGGGTTTCGCACAAGAGCAAAAACCCGAATTCACCGTGTTCACGTTACAAATTTTCTTTTTCGACTCTTGTCAAGTGTCAGCTGTCAATCCAAAGCTGTCAAATCGGTGACAGCTAACTAACATGGTATTGCAATAATAAAATATCAAATAGTGAACGAAACGTTTGGTTCAGAACAATGTATAGTTCTCGCCAAACTTATTGGCCGCCCTGAAGTTGGCTACATCTCATACAATAACAGCACCTTTTTGTGCCTCGGGCATCCGGTAAACCAACTTCAGGGCGGCCATTAAGTTTGGCGAGGGCTATAATAAGAGTTTATAAACACAAACAATGACTTACGACGACTTGTTACAGATTTAGCGATGGTTCGACGCAATTCGATGTCTATCCCATTGATAAGCGATTTTACAAGCGAAATTACAATCTATCATTACATGGATATCATGCAATGCAATTTGACCGATTTACACTAGAAACTTTCTTAGAAAATACGTTCGCAAAATCGCACGACGCAATTTAAATTACGTCCATCAGCAAGGTCCCTTACCCTATAAACTAGCTTCTAGACACAATGCTTACACAACACAGCTACACAAACAAAGCCGAGCACACACTACATACCCCATCTTAAGTCAACTAATCAAAGGTTGCCATAGCTTATTAATCCTTTGTCATCCGTCCGAGCAGAATCGTGAACTATGAACGTTGTTCTACTGTGCGGGCACCTAAATAATTTAGGCTGTGACTTCATAGTTTGACAGCTGCGTTAGAGAGTTATTTATAGGGTAGGCTGTGAGTTTCTCGTGGTTAGAATGGTTGAATATTTAAGTTAAGGAAGACTTAATGATTGAATAATTGTAGAAGATGTTAATAGACTGTGATCACTAGGATTGTTGCGATGTTACTTCTTTAAACAGTCAGATTCGAAGGATACAAGGAACAAACATTTTAGTTAACAGTTACCAAAGTTTTGGTTGCTGGTTCGGACATTATTTGATCTTTTTCGTAAGACCACGGCAGTGAAACCCCGGGGAAGTAAAACACCATCACAAATAAGTTAATTTGCGATATTATCTTCATCATCATCATCATTTCAGCCGAAAGACCACTGCTGGACATAGGCCTCCCCCAGGCGTCGCCACATTGACCAATCTTGTGCGTCTCGCATTCAGCGCCTTCCCGCGACCTTAACCAGGTCATCAGTCCACCTAGTGGGAGGCCTTCCAACGTATCGTCTAACGGTCCGCGTCGCCATTCCAGAACTTTTCGGCCCCATCGGCCATCCGTTCTGCGAGCAATGTGCCCTGCCCACTGTCACTTAAGTTTGACAATTCTTCGGGCTATGTCGGTAAATTTGGTTCTCCTGCGGATATCATCATTTCTGACGTGATCACGCAAGGAAATGCCGAGCATAGCCCTCTCCATTGCCCTTTGGGTGACTTTGAGCTTTCTGATAAGGCCCATTGTGAGCGACCACGTCTCGGTCGCATAGGTGATCACTGGCAACACACACTGGTAGAGACGTTTGTGTTGAGACACTGTGGTAAATTGGACGAGAAGATACCACGCAACTTTCCGAACGCCGCTCTGCCGAGCGGATTCGACGGTTGACCTCTTTCTCGAAATTGGACCTACCCAACTGGACCGTTTGTCCCAAGTAGACATAATCGTCTACAACTTCGAATGTAAAGTCTTGATAGGAGTGGGTGTTACATGGGCATTCACCATAACCTTGGTTTTGTCCATGTTCATTTTAAGACCCACTCTTTCGGAAGCTCTACTGAGGTCATCGAGCATTTTAATGAGGCTCTCCATGGTCTCAGCCATGACCACTATGTCGTCGGCAAACCGAAGGTGAGTGATGTACTTGCCATTAAAGTTGATGCCCAGCCTCTTACAGTCCAGAACCTTGAAGACTACAAACGACTTTCTCGTAGTCTTCAAACGCTAAAAAGAGAGGCAGGTTATACTCTTTGGTCTTCTATATAACCTGCCGCAGCGTATGTATGTGGTCTACGGTGCTAAAGCCTTTTCGGAATCCGGCTTGTTGGGGGGGCTAGAAATCATAAAACATGCGCGCGAGACGGTTCGTGATGACTCTTGAAAACAACTTGTAGACATGGCTAAGAAGTGAGATGGGCCTATAGTTCTTCAGCCGGGCATTGTCGCCCTTCTTGAAGAAGAGTACCACTACACCCCTGCACTATGCCTGTGGCGTTTTGCCCTCCAGTATGACGGAATCAAACAGCTTCTGAAAGGCCCTAAGAACCGGTTTTCCACCCGCCTTCAGGAGTTCAGCCGTAATTCCGTCATCACCCGGCGCCCTGTTGTTTTTGAGCTGTTTCAGAGCCATCCTAATCTCGAACAGGCTGACGTCCGGGATATCTTTGGTGTTGTGTTGGCTGATCTAGCTCTTAGATCGTTTGCTAGACTCGCAACGGGCTTGCTGATTGATGTGTACAACTGCCATCGTCGGTCTTCAGTTTTGTGAGTTGGCTCTGCCCAATAGCCAGATCCCTTGAAAACACCTTGGAGCCTTTATTTCGCTCGATCCCGTCTTTAATACGCTCGGTATTAAAGCGGCGGAGGTCTCTTTTCAAGTATTTAGAGATCTGTCGATTGAGCTACCGGTATTTGCACGCCTCATCTGAAGACTGCAGGATCATCTCACCCCTCTCCTTCATAAGCTTGAGGGTAGGATCAGTGAGATTTTTGTTTCTATCTGTACGACGAGTCTTGAAAAACTTAGACCCGACCGTATGGACAGCTTCCACGAACCCGTTGCTGTATTCATCCACGGAGCTCCCTAGGCTCTCGAAACGATTCTGGAGTTCGAACTGAAAGCTCTCGAGGTTTTGGACCTGGATCTGTGCTGGACGAAGCGTGGACTTTATCAGTCGAGACCTTTCAAGCTTAATATTAATGTTCAATGTGCCTCTTACCATGCGGTGATCGCTCCCGGTTTTTTACCGAATTGATCACAAAGATATCATTGAACATTTGCTTCTTGGTTGACATGATGAAGTCGATCTCATTTTTTGTTGCACCATCGGGGCTCTGCCAGGTGCACTTCCTGTGTTTACGATTTTTGAAGAAGGAGTTCATCATATAGAGACCCTCCTTCTCCATAAACCTGGCAGTAGGTGACCCTGGTGGTTTTGTCGTCCAACTCCAAATTGCCCCACTTGCAGCTCATCCTCGTCTCGTTTGCCCAGTTTCGCGTTGAAGTCCTCCATGACAACGGTGAAGTGAGTTTTGAAACCATGCATGGCTCTGGAGATATCCTCATACATGGTCTCTACCTCATCGACGGGGTGTGCCGAGGTTGGGGTGGAGACCTGTCTGACCTTCAGTGTATAAGGTACGCTACCCTGGTCGACACACCCTCGATCTTCACCACGTTGTTCACAAGGGACTTGTGGAAGATAAACCCGACACCACCCCGGAACTACCGGTCACCCTCTCGGATATAGAGCAGGTTACCGGTTTTGAGGATTATCGAGTCTTCCCCCTCTCTTCGGACCTCAGATAACCCTATAATACTCCATTGCAACCTGCTCAATTCCTCTTCAAGTTCGGTGACCTACTCGTTGGTCCGAAAAGTGCGCGTGTTGTACGTTGCCAGGTCCAGTCGTCGGTGATTGTTGTGGTAGCCGGATCTTATCCGGAGATTCTTAGCACCCCTTGCCATGCCGTAGCCTCGACCGCTACCGTAGTCAAGGGTAGGCAAGCTGCCGGGTACTAGGGGCCATTTTTTATTTGTGCCATTCATTGGGGGGGTTTTGCCATAAACACTTGGCAGGCGGGTTGGCGATCGCAGTATGGTTGTTATAGAAGCACAGAGAACGCTGCTGCCCATTCTCTGGTTTGTCCCTTAGTCGCCTCTTACGTCACCCACAGGAAGACATGGGATGGTGAAATTCTTTACATCCGGCACCTATTACGCGGCATATATTATATCTTAATATAATAATACTAGAGGACGCCTCGCGGTTTCACCCGCGTAGTTCCCGTTCCCGTGGGAATACAGGGATAAAAAGTAGCCTATGTCCCCCGGGGATAGAGTCGCTCCCCAACGGTGAAAGAATTTTTGAAATCGGTCTAGTAGTTTTGGAGCCTATTCGGTACAAACAAACAAATAATCAAACAAACAAAAAAATCTTTCCTCTTTATGATATTGGTATAGATTATAAATGCGAAAGTTTGGATAGATGTATGTAGGTTTGTTACTTAATCACGCCAGAACGGTTGAACGGATCCGGATGTAAATTGGCACAGAGATAGATTATTGTCAGGAATAACATAAAGGGTACTTTTTATCCCGGGAATATGTTTCCTCGGGATAATTATTGAATTGCACGCGGGCGAAGCCGCTGGCAGAAGCTATTAGTATTATAATCTTACCTACGTAAACTAGCTTGGAGACACAAAGCAACTAAGCAAATAAAGCCAAACACACACGACATACCCATCTTAAGTCAAACAATAAAAGGTTGCCAATAAAAGGTTGCCATCTACCGACAAATGTCGGTAGATGCTACATACCTAAATTATTATTGTGTTGTCAATTGTTATAGTACCCACCTGAGTAAATATTGTTGCGTGCTGAGGAAATAACTCTAAACTTACATATAAGCCTTAGTGATGATATTCCTATAAAATATTACGTAATTTGTAATGATCATTGAGATGTATCCTAGATTTTATATGACCATTTTAGTACTAAAAGTCCTTTGAGACAATTATTACAAGACTGTCAGTTAGTATCAATATTCTTTCGAATATTGATTAAGAATGACTTAATACGTTTTACAATGGTTTCATTACACAAATTGATTATTGAACTAATTGTAAGATTATTTATAGCAATGTGGAAAATGGTGGGGATACCGCGCCATTTTCTAACATTTGATGTATTGAGACAAGTCGACTCGTTACTATAAATAGTGTGTAATTCGTAAGTTAGGGGAACTTTATTGTGAACTACGAGCCAGTACAGGCCAGATATATTATTATATTTCCTGAAACATTAATATTTGGTGTAAGATCGACTACCCAAGGCAAACGTAAGTCAATTGATATTATAACTTTATTATTACTAATGGTTGTGTTGAAACTGTATCTATATTATATTATGGCCTTTATTCCTAATGATGCTAAATTGATTAAAGGGCTAGTCATGTGCTATGCCTTACCCTTGTTGTTTTGATTATATATCATTGTGAAATGTTACAAGATTCATCATATAATGATAATAATAGAATTAGATCTTTATTGCTATAAACGGTATTTACATGATTGTAAAAGATATATCTATAAATACTATAGAAGAGCTTCCGTGGAGTTTCTTGCCCTTCTTCTTCTTCACGAGAACTAGTTTAGCGAACGGGCGGCAAGCTCTCTTGAGTCTCAGTATAAATTAATTGAGAAACATTATTAGATAGGATTTTAGAGGACATTAGGAGATATCAATATTTTTATATAGAGATCCTCCACGATTCTAACACATGCGTGAATTTATGCAATTCAGTTATTAGGATTTTAAAATACAATGCACAATATTACTCTGAATTTCAAAGTGTACACAAACAGTGGAGTGCGCATTCACTTGAGATTTGGAAAAGTATGATTAGGTACTGTGTTGAGCAATAAACATTTGAATTTTAATTTAAAGTAACTCCTCCCACTTGTAATCACCAGAGTTCTTTCTATTCTAACTAAAGTCGTGACAATCTAAGAAGGCAGATTTGACGGCTATAAAACATAACGTAAACGTAGGATTATGAACTAGATTTTTCGTAGACGTTCATACAAAGTTATCACGGCATGTAAAATGAGAAACGTCATCGGACTTCTTAGATTGTCACGAGTATAAAGTTATAGACACGATCGGTCAGTCGAGTTTTTAGAAAGACTTTTAGATTTTATCTTCCAAGCTAAGTTATCGTTTTAGTCTAGTAGCTTAAGTGCCTTAGCAGGAAAAGCTACTGTTAGTAAAACACATTTCAAGTGAGCCGAGTCTCATTTTTGATAAGGTTTTATAAATTGCTGCATTTCAGATAGGGGATGAATTATTTTTCTGGCGCTTTCTATTTTTAACCCCCAACGGAAAAAGAGGGGTGTATACATCTGTCTGTGGCATCACAGCTCCTAAACGGATGAACCGATTTTGATTTAGTTGTTTTTGTTTGAAAGAAGGTTTTGAAGGTTTGAGGTGTTCTTAGCTATGTTTGAATCAAATAGGTTCAGCCGTTCAAAAGTTATGGGCGTTTACTTTTACTGTCTGAAAACCCTCGAGGTGCTTTCGCAAGAAAAATTAGTCGGGGTTTTTTGAAATTTTGAAATTTTACTTGTATGTATATTGGTGCATTATGTTGAATTTGATCTGTTATGTCTGGTTCATGAAAAATAGTCTAGTTTTTTAAAACCCGATTTTTATTATTATTTGCTGACATAGGGATAGCTATCCGCTATCTTGTCCTATGTGGTCAGACTGACAAAGATGTGAAATAGTGTGTTTGAGTGAGAACGAGGAATGGTGACATCTCCGGTGAGTCGTTACCATTGGTTGTATTTCTTTGATGAAACGTATTACTCGGGTTAGTAAAGTGTTGTTATGCATTTTGAAGTCTATGCTATGTGACTTTGTTATTTTGAAGTTTTATAGCGATATTACCTACACGGTTTAATCGAATTTATTAGCTTTGATACAAAGATGCAGACCCTACAGGTATTGACATTCATATTTTGTTTGTCATTTACATTAAATGTTTGACTTTTATGATAACACTATTCAATTTGTTGAATAATTACATCTGAATTTGTTAAATTGGTTTGCTAAAACATCTTAGAGATATTGAATAGCGGAGTCAGTATTGCTCTGTTTTGATCACGCTTGGTCAGAAATTGAGAATTTATTTACTGTAAGAATCAATTGATTTATAACAATAGCCACTTAAAAGATTTTGTGATGTTTTGTACCGTCTGTGTTTTGCTTGAGTAACTCTGCTTTTCTCTAAGGACAGCGCGGGCGTGATGTTTTGTTATTATTTGACGAGCTTTTACGTAGTGAAAGCAAAAAGATGGGTTTCTAGGGTGTAATTCCGACGTAGGTAAGGTAGGTTGCCAAGTAATTTATGGATCTGGTGGCCTTTACAAGCCACTCAGCAGATTAACGAGCAAGCGACTGTTTGGTGCTTGAAGAAGCAGTAGGATACGGCGTAGTTGCCGTGCATCCAGGATGGGTGTAACTAAATTTACGTCAAGTAAAAGTATGTCAACTTAGTTGGTGGTTAATGGTTGGTTGTGTGTCGATGTAAACTGAGCAAGTGCTCAGTTTACATCGACTTCATTGTTAATTGCCCCTTTTGCCTCGTGCCAACTAGCGCGACTGCTGCGTGCGGGGTCCTAGGTTCGACTCCGAGGTCGGGCAGGATTTTATTGGGTTTTTCCGTTGGAAATTACTCAGTGGCAGCTCAGTCAGAAAGCATTATTATGAAATTGTTTGCTGAACCAATAATGGAAAAAGTATAAAGTTCACGTAACAGATTTCATTGTGAGATTATGAATAATGTAAAGTCATAAGGATTAGATTTCAGCTATGTTATCATGATTGGTCATGAAAATAACAAATGTTCGTTGTTTATTATTGTTTGTTGTTTGTTATTTTACCACTGAGAACTCAATGCCTAATCCAAACAAAGTTTTACAGAGTGTTCGCGCCACTTGTAGGTGCGCTCATTGTTTAGTTACCCACATTTCTCTTAATACTTTATCTACCCTTCTTGTCAATTTTCGCTGCATTAAACTACACGTTCGACTCTCGAACAGTCTACGTTCGGCCCTCGTCGAGGGTAGCCTCACCGCTCGTGATAAGTCAACCGCCTGGCTATTCAACCTGGATTCCTCACCCGCTGTGAGATCCTACCGCTGTATTACCGCTTTATAAAACCGCACCGTCTGCGATCGACTATCGTCGCCGCCGGATTCGTGGTGGTCACCTCTGATCATCACCTTGAGCCAGCGTCACGTGGCTCGCCGTTATACCGCACCGCATACAGTCCACTCTCGCGTCAGCAAATAGTGCCAGTACCCAGGGAACTTCGAATCAAGACGTCCAGTGGAACAGAGAAGGAGCGCTGCCAGGATTAAGCACGAGCACACCCGCCTCTGAGGTTAGTCGTAGTTTGTTTAATGCAGCATCTCTCTCAGCATACCGACCCGTCAGATTCCCAAAGTCTAGCCTATCTTTGAACCCCAGCGCAAACCGCTACGTGCTTTGGCGTGCCTCAGTGCTATTATTGCGCTGCCGCGCCGACACATTATTTCTGGTCCCTTCGAGCCGGATATTAGTTCTGGTTCCTAATCCTACACCTAGTCACTTTGACCTAGGCATATCTAAATATCCCGCTTCACTCTAATATTGAGTTATATTATATTGCCTATTTCATATAGTACACTCGTACGTCTGCTTATCCTATAAGTGTATACTTACGCTTTGTAATATTAAGTACCATTCTATTCCATTCCTTATGAGATAACTACGTAGTTAAATAACTTGACTAGTAAAATTATAAAACTTGTTAATATTTTCGTAGTGAGGGTGTTAGTAAAATTCATCGTCCTGTGAACATTCTCGAACCGGTAGCACCGTTGCTCACGTTATTGTTCGTGTCGTGTATGTCACGGGTATTATTGCGAATTCAGTCTTTTATTATTTTGCGCTTGAGTTGATTGCCACTCGTTTTGCAAAATGTCTATGTCTCGTACAAAGGCTAAAGAACAGTTTGAAGATGCAACATCACTAGATGTTTTGCAAATTAAACGTATTAAATTAATAGGTAAACGTGATGGTATCTTTTCCCGATTACAAATAGTTTACGATCAATCTTTGAAGGCGTTCGATAACGATATTTCTAAGGATTTGTTTTTATGTAATATGACATCTTTAGACAGTTTACGTTCTGAATATAAAGAAATTATTGATGATTTAGTTGATGTTGAATTAAATATTGACGCATCTTATAAAGTAAATTATCAATCTATTAACGCCTTTGAAGACTTGTATTGTCGTTGTAAGTTTAGCTTTGATAAATTAGACAACTCGAAGAATGTCCAACACTCTCATGTTTTACCGCAACATAAGTCTATTCGTCTACCAGAACTCGACATAATGAGTTTCTGTGGCGATCCTATTAGGTGGCCTATATTCTTTGAGTCGTATAAGCGAACTATTCACGAAAATCCTGATTTAACGGATCACGACCGCGTTCAATATTTGATAAGTAAACTTTCGGGTAGGGCACTGTCAGTATGTTCGGGTATCGTGCCCAACGGGGACAATTACCGTGTTATATGGCAGTCACTTCTCGATAAATATGATGATAAGCGTAGTTTAGCTTCTGCTTATTTAGATCAAATATTGGAATTTAGGCCATTTAATATCGCATCGTATAAAAACTTAGACACGTTCCTAGATACATTTGGTTCCGCAGTGTCAAGTTTAAACTCATTAAAATTAGATAATCTTTTGGATTTCGTTCTTCTACACCATGCATTAAAAAAGATCGATCCTAGTACCGCACGATCTTTCGAATTATATAAGCAAGGCACATCTATGCCTACTTATGATCAATTAGTTAAGTTCTTACGTGAACAAACTAAAATATTAGAACGTACTGCTTCTCCTGCGAATAGATGAAGTGTTATCGATTCCGCACATAGTTATAACAACAATAAGTTAACTAAAGCCACTCATTCATTTGTAACGTCCTCTAACGTAAATAAAAACTGTAAGCTTTGTAAACAAAACAATCACTTAGTTTTATATAAATGTTCTCAGTTTCACAAGTTAACGATCGATGAACGATTTAATTTGGTCGCACTTCAGTGGCTTAGCGCCTCACCGCATCGATTCAAAACATTCGTAGCAACGCGCATTACAAAAACCGTAGCCGCCATTCCCGCTAATAAGTTTTATCACATTCCTGGTGATCAGAACCCGAGTGACTGCTTGTCACGAGGATTAACTCCCGCTCAAATCATAAACCATCCACTGTGGTTCACTGGGCCTCATTGGCTATGCCAACCTACAAATGAGTGGCCCGCCAAATTCATTGCTGATGATAATTCAATTCATAATAGTTTACCAGAGATTAAGAAAGTACTGACTCTAACCGCTGTAACTAATGTAAGTGACAATGGCCACCCGCTTCTTAACTTATCAAACCGCATTTCAAAATGGCTGGTACTCCTACGTACAGTCACAAACATTTATCGATTTATAAAAATTTTACCGCCTTCTAATCATATAACTCCAGACGATCTTAATTACGCTGAAGCAAAGGTTTTACTCGCGTTACAATATTCTTATTTTTCTGACGAAAAGAAAAGTCTAAAGTCTAATAAAGGTTGTTCTCATGCTATTCAGAAGCTTATGCCGTTTCTCGACGCTAACGGTCTAATACGAGTCGGTGGGCGGTTACGCAACTCCGATCTCAGCTATGACCAACAGCATCCAATACTGTTGCCTCGTAAACATCATATCGTTGAAATGATTATATCTCATTATCATCGTCAGAACTGTCATACTGGACCGCTCACTCTGATGTCCATTTTACGCCAAAAGTATTGGATACTTTCATGCCGAAATATAGTTCGTCATGTTATACATAACTGTTATTTTTGCTTTAGGGCAAAACCTAATCAAGTATTCCCATTAATGGGTGACTTACCCGCTTGTAGAGTGAATGAAGCCAAGGCATTCACTCACACCGCTGTGGACTACGCTGGTCCAATAAATATTATCCCGTATCGCAAACGCGGCGTTCGCTCTATTAAGTCGTATCTTTGTATTTTTGTTTGTCTGGTCGTGCGCGCACTTACGAGTTCACGTAGAACTCGTAAGTGACCTGAGCACTTGCTCATTTCTATCCGCATTTAAACGCTTCTTATCACGTAGAGGCGCTGTGTCTGTCCTATACTCAGACAACGCTACTAATTTTATAGGTGCAAAAAATGCGCTATCGGATATTTATACGCTCATTAATTCTGAAGATCATATAGAATCTTTTAGAAATGAATTAACCGCTAATAAAATTACTTGGAAATTTAATCCTCCGCGTAGCCCTCACTTTGGGGGTCACTATGAAATCTATGTTAAAGCCTTCAAAACGCATCTTCATAGGGTCGTTGGTTCGCAATTGCTAACATATGAGGAACTGACAACTGTGCTCACGCAGATAGTGTGTAATCAACTCACGGCCGCTAACCCTACTAAGTGAAGATCCATCGGAACCTACCGCTTTAACTCCATCACATTTTTTAATGTCAACACCACTTAAACATTTACCTGCTAGTGAGGCATCAAATGAAGCGCCAAGCTTACTAAAACGTTATGCTTTGCTAGACCAAATGGTACAATCGTTCGCAAAACGATGGAAACTAGAGTATCTGCATTTGCTTCAATCTCGTAAGAAATGGAATACGTTTTCTAATCCTATTACTATAGGTTCTATTGTTGTTATTGTCACTGACAATGTGTCTCCGCTTTCATGGCCTCTCGGCGTCGTCACTGCCACCTATCCTGGTAAGGACGGCGTTGTAAGAGTCGCTTCAGTTAGGACGACAACGGGTGTCTATAAGAGACCCGTTGTCCGCCTCTGTACTCTACCTTCTCAATAACTTACTCTGCCCCTGAATTCCTTCGTTGTTTTCCACCGCTTTTCTCTTACTTTTAGTTTTAATTTTTATGAAAACCGAAGGTTTTCAAGCCGGGGGCATGTTCGCGCCACTTGTAGGTGCGCTCATTGTTTAGTTACCCACTTTTCTCTTAATACTTTATCTACCCTTCTTGTCAATTTTCGCTGCATTAAACTACACGTTCGACTCTCGAACAGTCTACGTTCGGCCCTCGTCGAGGGTAGCCTCACCGCTCGTGATAAGTCAACCGCCTGGCTATTCACCCTGGATTCCTCACCCGCTGTGAGATCCTACCGCTGTATTACCGCTTTATAAAACCGCACCGTCTGCGATCGACTATCGTCGCCGCCGGATTCGTGGTGGTCACCTCTGATCATCACCTTGAGCCAGCGTCACGTGGCTCGCCGTTATACCGCACCGCATACAGTCCACTCTCGCGTCAGCAAATAGTGCCAGTACCCAGGGAACTTCGAATCAAGACGTCCAGTGGAACAGAGAAGGAGCGCTGCCAGGATTAAGCACGAGCACACCCGCCTCTGAGGTTAGTCGTAGTTTGTTTAATGCAGCACCTCTCTCAGCATACCGACCCGTCAGATTCCCAAGGTCTAGCCTATCTTTGAACCCCAGCGCAAACCGCTACGTGCTGTGGCGTGCCTCAGTGCTATTATTGCGCTGCCGCGCCGACACACAGAGCTTGATTATTATGGCGCCTTAAGTCTTTGTATTGTAGAATCGATTGCTCTTCTTTTTATAACAGAACATTGGCTTAAAAGCCACCAGTTATTGTTCAATTTTAATAATCACCAGGTTGGTAGTTCATTCAGCAGAGTTAATGCTATACATGGTGGCTTATTGATTTTAGTAAGTAACCAGCTTAAATTGAGCGGATAGTTGAAATAGCTTGTATAGAATTGGAGCAGTTTATTGTATTAAGGGTATACAGACCCCTTTCAGGATTGTATGACTGCTTTGAAAAGGTAATAGATGAAGTGTTACACAAGATTTGTAACTCGAATAAATCCATTATCACTTGTGGTGATTTTATTGTTAATTTATTAGAAAGCTTAGGTTCTTGTAGTAAAATAATAAGTCAGTTTCAGTCCTACAATATTGTAAACCTATTTTTGGAGCCCACAAGAATAACCCCTACTAGTGATACATGCTTAGATAATATTTGTACTAATGTTATACCAGCCCACAAAGAAATTATAAATTTACTAGATTCTAATCATTGCGGGCAGAAGATTACTATACCAAACCAAAACAACACATATCACTGTTAACCCCAAAACTGCAAGTCGCTTGGCTGCTTTTAAAGTTAAACTCATTAATAAATTACCAATTTTGTCAATTGATGCTGGTCCTAATCATCTATATGATGATTTTTTAGTATATACTGTAAACAATTTAATTCGGCCTTTATTCCCAAGACTATCTCCGTTAATAGTAACGCATCATTCAGTTATTGGGCTACCATTGGTATTCATAAAAGTAGAACACAGCTTTATGAGGTGTACAGTGAAAGGACTTCACTCTTAATTCATATTTGGGTAAAAGGATTCAGACCGTTGACGTTAATTGAAAAGATCTCCTGGATCTATGGTAACAATGAGAGTCCCACAGGGCTCGATTCTTGTTTCTTATTTATATTAATGACTTGCCTTACCTCATAAAGGATAACCATGATATAGTGTTGTTAGCGGATGATACTTCACTTTTGTTTAAACTTAAACGTCAGCAGCTGGTTACTGACGATGTAAATAGCGCGATCTCAAAAGTAGTTCATTAGTTCAATGTTAATAATTTACTTCTTAATGAAAAAAAAACAAATGCATTAAGTTTAACCTACCTCACGTTAGGCAGGTGAAAACCGATGTATTGATAAAGGGCGAAGAATTGAATCCTGTAAATAGCACAGTATTCTTAGGCTTAACTTCGGATGCTAAGCTTCAGTGGGGCCCACATATAGAAAAATTGTCAAAGAAGCTAAGCTCCGCAGCATATGCTGTTAGAAAAAATCGTAATTTAACTGACATAGAGACAGTACGATATTCTGTTGTGAGAAAATGCCGCCGACATCCAGACTATCTTTGTTTTGCAGAAAAGAGCTGTTCGATCAATTTATAAATCAAGCCCGAGACACTCTCTCAGAGAGAAATTTAAGGAGATCAATGTAATGACTGTGCCTTCTCAGTATATTTATGATAATCTTTTATATGCCCATAAAAATATAAAATTGTTTAAAAATACAGTGATATCCATAACATAAATACTAGAAACAAACAAAAATTTGTAGTACCTACAACAAGGCTCAAGAAAATAGGTGGCTCGTTTAGATGTCAATGTGTACGCTTTTATAATAAGCTTCCAAGCCACGTACAAGATCTAAGTCTTAATAAATTCAAATCTTTTATTAAACGTAAGTTGTGCCAGAAAACGTTTTATACAATTAAATATTAACTTGAGGACAAAAAGGCTTGGGATTGAGCTGCTCCAATTAATTTTATTTTTTTTATCATATTTTGCATCGTGTTATTTATTTTGTTATTATATTTATTTTTTATTTTCTTGCAATGACAAGAATATTTACTTTTTAAAGTATTATATTATTTTATTTTAATTATTGTGAATGTGAACACTATGTGGATCATTCTTTTTTTTATGTAATTTAAATTTATCTTAGTTTTTAATCATGGTCTGGCAGTTTGAGTAGTTTATGCGGCCTACCCGAATGTCCTTTCTTTGGTATTGTTCGTCGAATCGTTGAGCTCCTTAAATTCTGAGTTGAGCTGCTCGGTTATTGACAAATGCGTGCACTGAATGGACAGGTCCACTCAATCTGGTTGGTTTTTTCCTCAAAAGACCATTTCAGACATCAGCCTACATGGTTTTCGCATGATCTAACCAAGATTTTGTCTGGACTTTAAGAGACTGTGACCTCTAAGTTTGTTTGGGCCTTTCTTCTCAGAGTTTACAGATAGGAAACGCCGACTTCATCTAGTTTTAAAAAATATGATCGACATGTCTACTACTACATCTACTGTCAGAACATCTTGTTTCGCTATTTCACTCTCTTCTTCGACAAAAAGCTACAAAATGCTATATCGAAACGCGGAAGAGCATATTTGCTTCCAACAATCTGCTTCTAATTTTGACATCAAAAATTCCTTACAATGTCGTTATCTTGCCCACTGTTTATAGGCGTAAAGCCTATACCTACGTAACATTTGTTTGGCTTTTCGGCACTCTACCTCAAAATCAAAGGATTCATACCAAACCACTACCTTTGTACTCTAGAACTAAAGTCAGCTCTAAAGTTGACTCGTTGAGACGTTCTATACCTTTCGTATAGATTTATCTTTCGTAACAAGGCATTTTCATTCATGTAAAATACTGCCTAAAAAGTTCAATAGCATTCACCACTGTGAAACGCCAACTCAATGGTACCGAGCAACATTCATTTGCTGCAATAAGCAACAACAAGTAATGACAAGGCTGTATTTGCTCCATATCATCACGATCAACAGCATCAAAATAAGTATCACAATAGATTACAAAACTCAACTTATTTTTGGGATAGCCCTTATATTTGGTCCAAACCAAGTCTCATGTAAGAAGTTAATTTACCATCAACAGGCATATTTTAAATCAATTTTCCAAAAGAAGCAACTAGATCTAAATTATCTAAGCTATGTTACAGTGTCAGGGTATGGTAAGCAGCTAGTGTACTATCAATTGGCATGATTTTTATAATCACTACCGTATTCTATCTCATAGTCTTAAAACTCAATAAATACTTTCAGTAAAATAGCTATTTGTTTAGTTTACGAACCATGTAAATACTTCGTCTACATTATAGTCTTTCTATCCATTGCTTTATCGATGCCGACCCGACAGTCTCACGGCTAACGTAAACACTTACTTATCTAATACGGAGGTGAGCCATTTGCCATCGACCAGACAGGCATTCTGAGCTGGTATTGAGAAATTTCAGACGGAATGATTCAATAACACTTTGCTTAGCAGTTGCAGTTTGGGACAAAATATGAGAAGACGAAGAAAAAGAAACAGTAGCAGTGATCCAATGAAGTAAGTAGTGTAAACCCGCGGAGGCGACTTTGACTCTGCACAGCACATGCTCGAAGAGTGCACTGCGTGGACCTTTGAGTGGCAAGTCTTGGTCGCCAGGAACGGCGAGACCTGTCTTTGCCAGCAGTTGTGAAGGCCATGCTGGCAGAGACAGAAAACTGGAGGGAGATGGCCTCCTTCTGAGAGACCGTGATTGTACAGAATTAGGCTGCCGAGCGGGATCGTGAGAGGGCTGATTCCACTCGGAGAAGAAAGCTTCGTTGAGGCAACCGCCTGGACGTCTGAAACGTTGAAATCCCGCCTGCATCACAGGAAGGCGGGACTCCGGGTCATGAACGGTCAGATTGGGGACCTTTTTAGTCTCTCCAGGGATGTGCCCTAACAGGCGTGCACAGAAGGGGTTCCGGGTTGTTTTTTTAGAGGTCACGGGGCTCCTTTTTCGTGCTGATGGTGACACCTGGGGTAGTTTGAAAAATCTGTTCCCTAAAATTGCAGACACCTTTTGAAGGTTTCCCCCCGTAAAAAAAAAGGTAGTGTAAAGCCACAGCAAAAGTTAATTTCGTCTATGCCTCCGAAATTATTCTACTTTAGTTTTCTAAAGCACTACGTTTGTAGTCACTTCTCATTATATTGAATCTAAATATTCATTTATAGCTTTCTTTGGTTTGCTTTCTAAGAAAATCTTTTACAACGAGAGCTGAACTTACTTTTCTAAATAAATTCTTAAGACTAGTTCCAATTGAGGACACTGCCCGATTCTTTCAGTAAGACTGATCAGTCAGTCCATATTAGACTTAAGTCTAGGGATACGAAGTCACCGGGCGCGAGGAGAGGCGTACGAGCAATGCGCACCTATATTATCAGCCTACTATGCATTGGAACGCGCCACTCCGCGCGCCGCCGCCACCCGCTGTCTTCGTGTCCGCAGCCCTAAGGTCGTTTTCCCCGCAAAAACAATGTAAGTACTATACAAAAAAGTAAAATAAAGGTCTGCCATGGTAGACAATCTCAACGGAGATTAGCAAAGTCCGCAGGAGATATTATAGTGAGAGTGCGTGCGCAAACACAGTTGCACTCTTTGTTCCTTTACATCGACATAATAGACACAATTTCCAACAAGCGCATAAAAAATGTTGGATTGTCCTAATGTCACTTTGTCAGCTTTTTAAAATAGTCCACTGGCCACTGTCAATATTAAAAACAAAGCAGCATCACCAAAAGCAAAACAAAAGAAAAGCCAAGCTGCAAAAAATAATACTTCAAAAGATCGTTGAAAGAAATTTTAATAAAAAATACTTAAGCAAATAAACTTGGAAGCAATTATTGGTTTTTGTCCTTTTGTTTCTCTTATTCCGCCATTTACATAGCTTTCGTAGTCGCGGACTATAAATTTCAGAGTGGAGGCCATAAATTTCTTATTTTACGCTTTCCGTGAATATTTAGCGATATGAACCGGAATATCTCTTTTATTGTCTTATAGATTATCTTTATTTCTGTCGGTTTATGTTATAGGAATGTAATGGCTGGCTTTTATTGTGGTGTAATATTTTGTTGGAGTTGCAGCTGTAAAATTTATGATAAAATTCATCCGATTAACGGAGTTTTATAGATGGAAATAAGATTTTTGATGAGCTTATTAGGTTACTTGCTGACGGCCATATTTTCCAGCGGCTTCATCTGCATGCATTTTACAATTATGGCTGCTTTTTACAGTTTTTTTATCAAAAGATCTATCCTGTATATAAACTTAGTTATGGGTAAACCAATAAAGTGAAATATGTACAATATTAAACCGAAAATAGTTCTTCGTGGGCGTTATCGTCAGGAAGTTTATCGTCGAAGCCTAAAGGTTAAAAGTCAAAGTAAAGCCTAGCTATCTAACAACAAAATAGCTCCATTATTTTCTACGCCTATACAAATACTCAAAGGGAACATAAATTAAATATAAATAAAAGTTGAGATTGAAATTTTCAAGCAAAACGAAAATAAGCTTTTAACGTTGTGTAAAAATTTGCGAAATCACAAAAGGAGGATTTTCCCTTCCAAATGGTTAAACTTCCAACAGATTGTTAAATTAATTTTCTCCTAAACAAACAAGCTTATAATATCTCCTTAACATTGAAATGTATATTAGGTAACTGTTTTCTTTTTGCTCAGTTTCCGAGAAAATGGGATAAAACATTTAATGAATACTTACTACGTTAACGTTTTGAAGCATTCTTGTTTTGTTGGTGAAGTTGGAATTAAGGTTCACGTCATGAATAATACTTCAGTTATTCTTGGCATTTGAGCTAGTTTGATCTATAAAGGCAACTTGTAGAGTTTTTAAGTTAGGTATTATGTTAAATAAACAACTTGTTCTAGTGTAACAATAATGTTGCCAGAGATTTAGATATTCTTTGTGAGCTTTAATTCTGCATGCACGTTAAAATGACTGTTATTTTTTTTTTATTTGTATCAGGAACTTTATAGTAGAATTATCCATTTTTTCGAGCAAATAAAAACAACGTACGACAAGCAGTTTTTTTTATAATGAAGAGTTTCTTTAAAAGTTGTTTGTATTCAAGAGTAACGAAAAATTGTATATGAATTAAATCTCAACCTGTAGTTTAAAAATAAACTGAACTATGGAGTTTTCCTTGACTGCCACATGGAATGTTCACATTGCAGAAGTAAGCAGAAGGATGATTTACTCATTTCGGTTTCTGAAGCGTCACAAGAAGTGCCTGTCTTTTCCGACCAAAGTTACTCTTGCTCAGACTCTGTTTCGAGGAACTTCTTGATAAGCTCGAAAGTCTACGGAATTTGTGCATCCGTTTCATTTTTGTACTCTGAAAGTACGACCATGTGTCGGAATTATGGAATCGGTTGAAATGGCTGCCTATTCGACATTGCCGAGATGCTCACACTCTTTCATTTCTCATTTCTGTTCTCCATAATTCTAACTCTCCTTTATATCTTCGAGAACGCTTTGACTACCTTGTGCCGAGAGGAAAACCTTTTCTGTCAACATCTCTTCTCCTTCGTTTTCCTCACCACTCTTCAAGTCGTTACGGTGGGTCTTTTACTATTCGCGCTGTCCGCCTCTGGAATACTCTTCCACACTCTATATGGGATAGCCCTTCATTGGCGGTTTCCAAGAGAAGAATTAAGGAATATTTCCTATCAACATGACACTTTAATTTATGTATTTACAATTGCAATATTTTAGTTTTGTATTATATAGTATGCTGTATGTATTATATTTATGCATTGTGTGTTGCACACGTATTTGTTTAGTTTATTTAGTGAGTAAGTATTTAATCTTACTCACACGTTACACCCAACAAAATAAGCCCACATACTTCCCTCCTACCTTACAAAGTGCATAGCAACATAAATTCCTTGCGCACGGCTCACGTACTAACTTTATACACATCACTCTGACATAGACTTAAAAATTGTACTCCGCCGAGTAAAATAGAAAACGTGTGGTGCTTGCTATATGGGCTTCCATGCTGTTACAGTATGATGCGACTTAGAAGTTACATCAGCAAAGTATAGGGAAGAACATTTTTTTGTATAGACAATTTCTCGCAGAACAGATGGCCGATGGGACAGAAAAGTTCTGGAGCGGCGACCGCGAACCGAAAGACGTTGCGTTGGAAGGCCTCCCACCAGGTGGACCGATGACCTAGTGAAAGTTGCGGGGATCCACTGGATGCTGGACCCATGGGACCGGTCAATGTCTATGTCCAGCAGTGGACGCCTTTCGGCTGATATGATAATGATGATGATGAGACAGATCAATTATACAGCATCCTTATCAATGGGATCAGCTGATATTATCTTCATGAAATCCTTCCGAACCAGGCAAAATTATTCAATTTTTTGTTTTCAACCTGAGCTTTAAAAGTCTTGCAGAAATAAACCGAGTCAATGATTTATTTATTTTCATCAGTCCAAATATTTTTGGAACTAAGGACTGTATTTCCTTGCTGGATTCTGTTTCCTGATAGCTACAACTTAGGGATGTTTAAGTCAAGAGTGAATAGGTTACTTCTAAGTAAGGGTGCTCCAACATTGACCACTTCATCGGATACCATCAAGTGTAATGGTGGCCAATCTATACCAATATTATAAAGAGGAAAGATTTTTTTGTTTGTTTGTTTGTACCGAATAGGCTCCAAAACTACTGGAACAATTTCAAAAATTCTTTCACCGTTGGGAAGCTACTCTATCCCCGGGTGACATAAGCTACTTTTTATCCCTGTATTCCCACGGGAACGGGAACACCGCGGGTGAAACCGCGAGCCGTCCTCTAGTCAATAATAAAAAAACAAGTATATTTGATTTTCTCTTGGACGACTCTAGAGTGAAGTTAAAATCAGCGATCTTATTTACTAGTTTTGATTGTTCTATTAAGTACATAGTTTATGTAGTGTACCTCGATGAAACCTCTAACTTGCGTCTTCCTATACTTAGTTACGTGAGATGCCGTATCAGTAACTTTGTTATCTAAGTTATACTTTGTTGAATGTTGTAGGTGAGAATTGAAAAGCTCCGGTTGCTACAAATGTTTCTCATTGGGACGGTTTTCTCTTCATTTATTTTTTGGATTAGGTTTCACCTCTATCTTCTTTGTAAACCGTATAAGTACAGTTTTACATATTTTCTTTATATTAAGGCTAAACGTGATACTTTTAAAAGCAAACTTTTTTATATATTCACACGTCAAACTGATAACACCCCTCTTTTTCCGTCGGGGGTTAAAAATTATAACATTCAGATTTTTCATCTGTTTCTGTAACATAAAAGGTGTGTAACTGGTGAAGTGTGGATGTACTATAGGGGTGCACCTGCGGTACCCATTCGGGGAATCCCGGCTACCTGTTATGATAAAAATTTAATTTTAATTTAAAAAATCCCCGACACAAAAAATAAGCCTCTTACTCGATTCGGGGAACCGCTAACGATTACAGTAGTTCATTTTATTTATTTAGCGGCGTATGTCTAGTTATCTGTGTATCAGTTCTTCCGTTTAGGAGCTATAATGGCACAGACAGACACACACAGATACACAGCAACACACGTCAAACTTAGAACACCCCTCTTTCTCCGTCGGGGGTTAAAAAGGAGTGTAAATAAAGATAGTAATGATAGATGGATTATGTGAATGATGGTATATGTGATTATGTTCAAAAAATGTAAGTCAATGCTACAGTGACAATTTACAGGCAAGAATTGAATAAGAAAACGTTACCGACCCCGAGGACAAGAACAGGAATATGATTATTTAAAACTTAAAAACTGCCAGCTCTAAGGTTCGCTTAATCTAATTGTAAAAAAGTCAAACATTTCAAAAAAGTCGTTAATAATGTCTTAACAAGTATGACATTCCATTAAAAAAGACCAATATAATTCCCGTCCACGTGTCCTTTCTCAACGATTCAATTATTTCTAACCTCAATCTCAAACTGACTATGAAAATATCTTTACAATAACTTCTTGGCAAGCTTTCGAACTAATTGTGTGTAAATCTGTCTTAGTGAGAAATTTCGATAATTTGCTTTGGCTAAATTAAATAGGGCTCGCTTGATTGGCTTATCCTTTGAATATAAATGGTCGTCAATTTCGATTGGGCGAGGCGTTTTGACATGATAATACTGAATAGCGAATTATGCTGTATAAAATATACATAATTATTAGTGCTCGGAGGCTTTCAGCTGTTAATAATTTATAAGCTAAGTTGTTTGATTAAGGAATTAGGTTCTTTATTAGGCAGAGGATTAATTTGTTAGAAATCTTTCTAACAATCTCAATTAATATATTAACGTATTAAGATGAAATGTGGGCAGAGAGATCCGATTGAATTTCCTAAGTACAAAGTCATAATTCGAGGTGTGGCTCTCGCCTATTTCCTCCTCCAATATTGGACCAATTTAAAAGATATTCCATAAACTTTCAGTCGGATGTCTGCGACCGAATTTACACTTAAGGTTACATTAGTCGAAAATTTTTACATACAACCGTAGTCTGGCGATTACTGTTTGACGATGTACGTTCAAAATAAAAATGATATCGATTTTTCTCATCATTATCTAGCCCTGTATGGAAAAAGAAAAGTAAAAAAATACAATATTTGAAAGTTATGAGCGTCGAAAGTTCCATATTTCAACACTAATTTTAACGCATCTTTAGGCGGAAATAAATACCACAAGAAGAAGGAAAATTGCAAAACGGCCATACAGGGATAGATTAGTAATTCAACAATGCAATTTCTTTTTGTTGAAAATATACCTTTAGTAGTTTTCTCATGATATCTAGTCTCCCAATGGTCTGTTTATAAAATTTCGCGCGCTCATTTTCGTCCTAAATCATCATCCATTTCGCTACAAATTTGCAAAAGTGCTAATTCGTACGAGAACTAGCTTCTTACTGCTCATCACAGCATCAAACTCTTCCGCACGTGTTGTCGGATGAGACAGCATGCATTTTACCCCGCGCACAAAATAGTTCATGCCGTTGACTAGGGGAACCTTAAGGCGCATTCCCTCTCAAAGAGAGGAGGCCTGTGTCTCAACAGTGGGAACGTTAAAATGCTGATGATGGGTTAACGTCGCGAAGGAATCCTTGAAATTGAGTGTGGTACGAGTAAGGAAGACAAGAAACGATAGCAATAAAAGGAAAGGTAAAGGAAAGGAAAGGGAAAGGAAAGGAAAGGTAATAAATTCTTAACTACATTAATGTACTGACTGACGCACAGGCTGAACCACTGAGGGAGCATGAAATTTTAATCAAGATTCTCTTGTGACGAAGGATTTTAGAAAATGTATCACTCAAAACAGTTTCATAAGGGATGAAATCACGCACACGGCTTGTACGGCTAGAACTTTCAATTTTAACGAGGATGTCTGCCAGATAAGCATACTATACTCATACAGACCAAATTGCCCAAATTAATTGCGAAAGGGTCAGTAGAACAATGATTGACACAACATCATACAAAACTTAGAGAAGCGAGCAATATTTGACACACGAATTATTAAATGTCCTTTATACATTACTAACTGGAAGTGCCAGAAACTTCTGCGTCTACAAACTTAATTGACGTTTGATAAAGGTTCATGACAGAAAATGGAGCATCTGAGACTAAATTATTTACAATCGTCATACGTGATAAGGACATACCCGTAGCTGGGAAAGAATTTATTTATTTATATACACACAAAACACTGAAAGAAATAAAGAATATACAGAGAGAGCAGCACAAAGGTACTGGTAACTGTAAAAAAAAAAAACTTTCAGCCGTCTTACGATATAAGAGTTGATTGAGTCACTATAAAACACAGTGAATATAAAAAAAATAAAAAAACATGTAACATTTTTGCCTTATAGTTTTAATATACGACTATTCTAACTTTGAACATTAAGCATCACATACGAAAATTAAGTTATTCGTATAACTTAATAGGGTTGATTTTCTTTGACTTAAATTACTGATGCCTAATCAAATCTAGTGTATGACTACTGCTTTTATTATCAAGTCTAAACAAAGACTTCAAATGTACAAATTTTGAGCACAAACCCAACCCACTTATTAAAAATAAACCGGCCAAGTGCGAGTTGGACTCGCGCACGAAGGGTTCCGTACCAATAACGCATAAAACGGCAAAAAAGTACGGCAGAATAAAATAAATATTTGTTTGTATGTTTTTAGTATTTGTTGTTATAGCGGCAACATAAATACATCTGTGAAAATTTTAATGGTCGTGAAAGATAGAGAGACAAACAGACAGACAGACGCACAGTGGAGTCTTTACGAGACATAGGTCCCGTTTTTACCCTTCGGGTACGAAACCCTAAAACCTAAAGTACTAATGTTCATTTCTTCGTACCTACCTGTCTTCCGGATTCGAAAATGTTAGATATTGGTTTTCTTTTTCATTTTATTATGTAGGTTAGTAGGGACAGAATAGAATACAAAGAAATGTTACATAATTTATCGAAGCTTACATTTTCTCTAGTTCAGAAGACAGGTGACAATGGTAAGTGAAAGTGATGAGGATATGCCTCAAGAAAAAATCATGAAAAATTTATTTTTATTCAGGTAACGTTACTTTGCTTTTGTGGGTCTCGCGACAAAAGACGACTTTGGTATTCCAGACTAAAAGTAGGTCACCTGTCATCCCATGTCTCCGTTTAGACGTCGTGTCTTAAGAGTTGACTAAAATATTCTTTCCAGGTTACAAAACATAGAAACAGAAAATATTTAATTTAGGGCAAATCCAACCAAAAGGCTTTTGTATAATAGTTTTCACTACAAGACATAAATATGTGAGCGTAATGCTGTGCGGTGGAGGATACATATTCGCGAGCTGACTGACCAAAACCAGATGTAACCTCCGCCTGCACATCATGATTTTCTTCTTGTTTACGTCTTTTTGGTTCGCTTTTTAAGCATGGGTATTTTCATTTTTTTAATTATCTTTTTATTTATAACGTTTCAGTTTTTTTTTCATTAGTTACATTTAATCATATAAGTGTTATATATTTTTGAAATCACCTCTTAAAACCCTTTATTTTGATACCCCACACGAAGGGTTTGGAAAAAAAAAAATCCCTTCAAAATGGCGCCCAAAATCCGCCATTTTTTTTCTTTTCCAATTGTTATGTAGCTTATGACACTCGCAGGGTTAAGACGAATCGATTGACGTAAGAATCACCAAAATCGGCCAACGCGTTTAGTCTCTAGAAAGCCACTTAGGAACAAACATACATACATACATACATAGACTGATAAACACATTACCCTCCTTCGGCAGTCGGGTAAAAAGTGTCGAAATGCCTTAACAAAACATCTTGTTAATTCAGCCAATAAATCTTATCTCGGAAAAAAATAACATAGGTACAGGCTGATTTTAAATAAACGAAATATAGTAATAAAGAAATGTTTAAATCTTCAGGATCTGTAAAGTAATTATTTTAAGAGAAATTAGGCTGTGTTCTTTAAAACACTCCTGAGATCATTTTAATTCAAACAAATAGTACACAGATGTAATTTTAATAACGTTGCGCAGACATATAAACAGTCATATAGAATCAATTTTACTACTTCGGTTATTAATTGAAATAGTCACGTCTCTTAATTAAATTTAATAAAAATTTTCAATAAGCAAATACTAACTAATTCACCAAATGTGGACGTCACAACATTACACCAAATATAACTTGCTTTTCAGAATCATTACAACTCAATTTCAATAAACAAGTAAAATTTCAAAATTGAACAATTCCCCCGACACATTTATCTTGCGAAAACATCCCGATTCAAACAGTAAAACGCCCATAACTTTTGAACGGCTGAACCGATTTTATTCAAACATAGCTAAGAACTCTCTCGACATAATCACCTTTCAAACAAAACAAAATCGGTTCATCCGTTGAGTCGCTATGATGCCACAGACAGACACACAGATACACAGCAACACACGTCAAACTTATAACATCCCTCTTTTTCCGTCGGGGGTTAAAAAAGTTAAGTCTCAACAGAAACCAAAAAGTCCTACAAGTAGGTACTACCCGACCGTTCAACCGATAGGTACCTTACAACCATCATGTTTGATTCAGACGCAATAATATTCAAATATAAAACACGCGGGAACGGTACGTCCCGTTTGGAATGCAATCGTGCGAGAAATTAGGGGGCGAGTAAGAAACATGTACACTCTAAATTGAAATCTGTCTCGGGTTGTTGAGGCACTCCAGTGAAGTAAAAGTTAGGAGACAAGAGCGGATTTTTTTGGATGATACTTATAATAATTCTACATCTGGAAATATTCGTTATAATAAAGGTATTTATGCTTTTGCAACACTATGGAATATTTCCTAAATAAAACTAGGAAAGATGAATATCTTAGACGTTGAAAGAAACAAAGAAAGAAAGAAAAACTTTTATTTGCGCCAGGCACAACTTATCATCATTTCAGCCAAAAGCCAGCCACTGCAAGACATAGGCCTCCCCCATACGTTGCCACACTGATCTGTCTTGTGCATTTCGCATCGACTGGACTCTCCAAAACTTTTCAGCCCCAACAACCATCCGCTCCATGTGCCCTGCCCACTGCCACTTAAGTTTGACAATTCTTCGGGCTATGTTGGTTCTCTTGCGTATGTCTTCATTTCCGATTCGATCACGCAAGAAAACGCCGAGCAAAGCTCTCTCCATTGCCCTTTAGATGATTGTAAGCTTTCTGATGAGGCCCATTGTGAGCGACCACGTTTAGGTCCCATAAGTCATCACCTTATACTTACTTTCGTCTAGAGACACTGTGGTAAGTTGGTCGAGAAGATACCGCGCAACTTCCCGAAAGCTGCCCAGCCGAGTCGGATTCGACGGTTGAAATGTTTCTCATAGTTGGCCCTACCCAACTGGGCAGTTTGTCCCAGGTAGACATAATCATCCGCAACGACTGATAGGAGTGAGTATAACATGGGTGTCAACACCACCTCGGTTTTTGTCCATGCTTATCCTAAGACCCACTCTTTCGGAAGCTTTGCTGAGATCATCGAGCATTGTACTGATGTTGACCACTATATCGTCGGCAAACCGACGCATACCTACCATAAAAGACAAAAGGAAAAGTTGTACAGAGTATTAAGCATAAATCATTATCAGCCTAAGAGGTTTTCACTACTGGTTTCCTCTTTGATGGTATGTGGCCCTATCACGGTCCGTAGACGTCACATGTCTTAAAAAAATCTGATAAAGGTCTGGATGATAAAACTAGTACATATTTAAAATTTGACATGTATTTTGGCAATAGCTGACAATTGTGTATCGAAGACAGAAGTAAAGAAAGTACAGAGGATAAATTTAATAAATTCGGTAATCACACACTGTATTGGTAAATTTTAGCCATTTTTAAACTATGTTTTCGATATAACTGTTGGAACATTTGGCAAAGTAAACACGCGTATCATCAAACCACAACTCCAAACCCTCATAACTTGAACCAACCATAATGCTGTCCGTTATTTCGTGAAGTGAGTTTTACGTCGTGAATACGTAATTCATGGCAACCTTTTGAGGTTTCCAGTGGATTTTTTCCTGTACCCTTTTATATATTTCAACGGTAAACCCCGGTTTGTACAACCCTCATATTGTACACTGAATCTTATTCAAATTGTATAATTGGATTTCTTTTAAACAACATATTAATGTCCAATTTTAAGTAATGTAGTATTTTCCGTGATTTAATAAATATACTTAACAAATGACATTTAGCAGTATCCCTGACATGAAAGGTCTGAGATCTGACCTATATACTTCTGCAACAAAAAAAAGAAGAAAGAAGAAATAAATAAAGAAGCAGAAAATTTATTTATACATCAATGTTAACTACCCGTGGGTAGCGTAGCAGCAGGAAAAATTTCATCTAGCGTTAGATCAGCACACCAAGTGCCACCTGACATTATACTAAGCTGAGGCCCTCTTACTAGAAGCATATTATTTAACAATTTGCAGTTCTTTTTTGCTTTATATAACCTAGTTTAAGATAAACAAAAATATATCGTGAATACTGCACCGCTATTGATTTGTAATAGATTTGGAAAGACGCTCCGTGCATTCTATTAAACGCTTAACTGTCTCGGAACCCAGTAACGAATTGAAGCGAAAGAAAACAGAAGGAGTCTCAATGTAATTCCTTTTCCAATTTCGTCTTCGATAAAACAGGAAATAGAAAATAAAAAGAGTTTATTGGGATAGCCTAAAGTTTAAGCGATTCGATCGGATTGGTTGGTTGGTACCAAATAATGTTTCCGGTGGTCATCAAAATTATTTTCTGTGTTATTAAATTTTATAATATTTATTAGACCGGTGGAGGGGCTCGCAGCTAACTAATAATGGTGGAACGGGTCTATCGTCAAGATTGGCAATGGCAACGCTTTGCCGTCGCCATTTCATGGATGGGACTTAACGAATCTCCTCGACTGTTATTTGTTGATAGTTATTTGACAATCGTGGAAGTAAGCAGAAATCCAAAAAACTGGCCAAGTGCAAGTCGGACTTGCGCACTGAGGGTTCCGTACAAGCTACATTCACCAAAATAATTAAATAATATTACTAAACTTTATAAAATATGAGGGCATCAAGCATTGCTCTAACGATAAGATGAACATAATTGAGAGACAAAATTAACTTTTCCGTTGGAAAACTGTAGCCCCATACATCGACATAAGTCGCAGTCAGTTTACCAACTGCAAATAAGTTAATAATCTTTTTTTTTTTATGTAGATACAAATTTACGGTTTTCACATTTATTCCTTTACTTGTACTTTAAGACATTGCTATTTGCCAAATATCATGATTCTAGGTCAACGTGAAGTATCCTGTAGATTTTGATTACCATGTGAGTGTAAAATATGTTTCATTAACGGCTGTATCTCTTGATTGCGTTGATCTAGAATTTTGTTTTTTTCACATCTGAAGAAGTTGCAAAATTGAGTATAAGATGTTAATTTTAACTCGATACCTCCACGCGTTACCAAGTTATAGAGTTTTGACAGACAGACGGACAACAAAGTGATCCTATAAGGGTTCCGTTTGTTCCTTTTGAGGTACGGAACCTTAAAAACAGACAAACAATATTTCAGGATATCGTGTTACCAAATTGGTGGGCTGTGAAGGCCAGGTAGGCAATTGCTCCTTGTAAAAATATTGGTATTCAGCTCGATTTGATTACTCAAATAGTTGGCAAAAGGCAAAGCTGATTTCTGAAATTGCAAGTAATGGTTTTGTTTTTGGAACATTCTAGATTTTCTTTTTACTATTCTAACAATAACCAGTAAAGCAATTTCATTAATAAGGTGGTAAACTCTAACAAACAGCCTCCCAGAAGAAATCTACCATCACAACTTTTCCAAAGTAAAAAACACTCAAAGCCAACACAGTACATTCAATTGTTATTTATGTTGAATTGTTTGATAAATAACCTATGGGTGAACTCTATTGACCTTCCCGTAGACAGGTGAACTTGGACCCTCAACTGTTTGTTTAGGACCACGGCCTTGTGTGGGCGCTTGATAAAGACTTCATATTGTGGATGAAATAATTATGGCAGTCTGGCGGTGTGTTTCGTTGAGGTATTGGGAATTCTTTTAGGATTTGATTTTGATTGGTTTCTTCAAGAAAATGAGAAAATTGTTGTAAAGGAGAACTCTTTTGTTTGATTTGTATTCGGCTGTACAAATATTCGGAAGGGTCAATCAGTAATTCGAAATTGTGATGATAGAAAGCTATTAACATAGTGAAAGTTAATAATATAGCTGTTAGTTAGTGTAACAACAGGCAGGACATAATTATTTAATACGAGCCGGCGAGGCGGCTCGATTAACTCTGACATCAGAGGTGGCCACACCTCACACGAAAAGAAGAAGAAGAATACGAGCCGTCGTCCATGCGGTATAATACATCTGTGAAACGTTGCTTTTGCTTGCCTGTCGGTCTTTTACAGATTTTTTTTCGGAGAGCATTTGAAGGAGTTGCACGATCTGATCCTTCAACCTTCCTTGTACTTGAGACATACTCCTGGGTACTATCCAAACTTACTTGATATCTCAACTAGTCATACTTAGCGCTTCTCTTTAACATCTAGAGTACCTAAACCAGCAACCTTCAAAGCAAGAGTTCTCCTGGAGCTCGCTCATTCCAACTTGGGCCTTGTCAAACGCTGTCCATGAGGCGAGATCAAGGTGAAAAGCTGGATCGTCACAATATGGAAAAAGAAGACGAAGATTATTAAGAAAACAATTGAAGATCGATCTTTTTAGTACTACTTATAATCAAGCTAATATTATAATCTACTCATTTAACTGAAATGAAACTTGGAAACTCCAAAATGTTGTAGTACATACCAAAAATATTAGAACAAATCGTTTTGGTTTTACGCCAACAGACTCCCTGTAGAGTAATCCGAGGCTTAGATAAATATGATTTATTTGCTTTATATTATGCGTGAAATAATGTCACCCAGAGGAGACTGTCTGCAGAGTGGCTATATGAACGTATGGTTATGTGAGAATGTGAGATACTAAAGACTAACTTGAGTAAGTTTCTTAATCATATTTATCTTTGTTAAAAACTATGTTTAATATCATTAAATTTTAGGCCTTTTCAAAACTTATGATTTCAATAATTCATTACGTTATGAGTAAACAGTTTGGAATCACGATGAAAATTACAATTCTTCTTAGGTATAGCTATACATTATTTCACGCCTTTTTTTAAGGCGGATGACGAATCAAAAATGAAAACAAACTTAACGTAATTAAAATAACCTGATGAGTCGCCAAACTTAAGTTGCAGTAAGTAGATATACTCAGGAAAACAAAGATAACCACCAAATCCGAAGAGTACCTAAAGATGAGTTGCTGTAAATAAAATACAGTGCTCGTAGAAAGGATGGTCGATAGGGAGAAAAGGCTCTGGAGTAGCAGTGAAAGAAAGAAAGAAAGAAAAAGTGTTCATTTGTCACAAAACGACATACATTATAATAACATGCTTATGCTAAACCCTTAACAATAGTATTAGTAGTACTTAAATTAAGTTAGTAAAGATGAGAAATAAATCAAACAATAATAACATATAATACCTACATTTACAACAGAAAATAAATAGGGTGAAAAAGATGCCAGGCAGATGCCAAAATGATGATGATGATGTAGATGATGAAGGTAGGCCGTTGTAACGTTGGAAGGCCATGCACCCTTATGGTGGATCGGATCGACGAATTGGTGATGGCCACGGCAATTTGCTGGGTCCATGAAGCTCAGAAACGGTCGATTTCACGACGCCTGAGGTCAGTCTATGTTCACCAGGTGAAGATGATTATCGGCTGAAATGATGAGGATGAGAACTAATTAAGATTCTTTTGTAAATGAAACAGAACTAAATAAATACCATAATATTTATAAAGTCAATTACAATAATCCCCCAAATCGATCCCCAACAATATAAAATCTAACCAATCAAATCAAACCTTCACATCGATTATTACAGTTCAACGAAAACATAACGGTTTAAATCTATTAGGTAAAGTTAAGGGTTGACCGCATTTGTGCGTTATTAATGTAACTTACGGTTTAAAGCCCCTTGGGCATGATACATTTATAAAACCTTTCCGGGTACACGTGTTTTGGAGATAGTTTTGGGTGAAAAATATGAGAGGAAAAGGAGAAAATTGATCCTACCTGTATAGGTAGTTCATAGGTAGGATCAATTTATAAAATTAGTTTAACTTTACCTTTCATGTCTGAGGCTACGAATTATGATTTTTTCTAACAAACCTTATACATACCTAGCGTCCGACAGCGGGTTAGGTGCAAGTAAATTCATCCAATTTACTTTAGTTTAACCATAACTAATTCTTGTCCATCTTTTTAGCTACATTTTCGTCATAGGTGTCATTTTCATGGTTTTCGTTATCGCTAATAACGATTATAGGGTCAAAACCAAAATCCAAGATGGCGCCCACGAAAATTTGGCAATTTTTTCAAATTTTCGTTCGCCCCAAACGATTTCAATTCCGTTATCGTTTTCATCATCATGAAAATTACGCCCATCTAAACACCAACCTAGGTAAATGTCGCTTAACCTGAAGTACGCAGTGACCTGTAGCTGCCGGCCGTAGTCGAGGTCGGCAGGGAGGAGTCCTGGGACGCAGTGGTATCCTTCTGCGAAACAGTCGTCTCGCAGAAGGAGGCTGCGGAGAAGTTTTCTTCTTTTAATTAGACTTTTTACAATAGTTCGCAATCATCTTTATTGCCCTTTGCTAAGAATAGTTACAGCACTGATAACAACATTTGTGCCACATGTTAAATTTAGTCTTGTTATATTTTTATTTTTTTACCTTTGTATAGATTCTTTTACCGATTATTTTGTGAATGTGTGAACATTCATTCAGTAGGCCTTCTGAAAAATTGACCCATCCAAACACCGATGTGGGTTAGTGTTGCTTCACAACAATACCACCTATCCGTCGTGAATTCGTTTTGTGGTCGCATCTGATGGCGCTCAGAATGTGTTCTGGCTTTTCTTCTCTCTCTGGCCAGAACGCGTTGTTGTCAAATATTGTGAAAGCCACGACACTAATTCGCCTTCTGGCCATTTGTAAGAAGCCACTTCATCGATCCGAAACTTATCCGGAGCAAGCTGGATTTATACCTGGAAAGTCTTGCTGCAGTTCTGAACCTCACGAAACACAACATCGAAGATGGTTTCGAGACTAAGAAAGTGACAGGTACAGTATTCGTGGACTTGTCGGCAGCCTACGACACCGTTAAAATTATGAACTTGTTGTAGATGGTTACCAACCTAACAGAGGACCAAATTTTATACAAATTCTTAGAGAACTCCTCAGTAACCGACGATTTCAAGTAAACCTTCTTGACGATAAAAGTAGGTGGCGAACCCAAAAGAATGGACTGCCTCAAGGTATTACACCAATGACCAACCGGTGAGCCCTAACACGACCCGCCTTATGTACGCAGACGACCTGGCATTAACTTGCCAAGCCACTGATTTTGAAGAGATTGAGATCAGCCTTTCCACCACTCTTTCAAACCTCAGCCATTATTATGCTTACAACGCATTCAAACCAAATCCCTCAAATACCTTCGTAACAGGCAAGCAGACCGAACACTCAACATCTCGCGGCAGGGTGTGCCATTCACAGATAGGCCCCACCCAAAATATCTAGGCATCACTTTGGATAGGCCCCCTTAATTTAGGAAGAATTGCGACAATTATAGGCAGAAAGTGAACGCTAGCACAAAGCGTCTCCCCGGGTCCTGCGAACAACTGGAATGGCACTCTGCTTTTCCGCTGGAGAATATGCTTGTCCAGTGTGGAGCCGCTCCACTCACTCCAAATTAGTGGATACAGCACTGAACAAGACATGCTGGATTTGTACTTGTTGCCTTAAACCGATCCCGATATGAATGTTGTACCCACTTATCGGCGTAGTGCCCCCGGAAATTCTTAGGACTGTGAGAAGCCGCATGGAAAGGGCAAAGCAGTAGAGCGTCTCACGCCAACTAATGTATAACTGCAGCTCGATCCCCCGGAGGCTTAAGAGTCAAAAGGGTTTTCTTGGCTGTGTGAGCCCTATGCCAGTAGATGGCAATGCCAACTCGGAGAGTTGCGAACTCTGGCGGTCGAAGTTAAAACCTCCTGACAATTTCATCGAGCCTTCGGAGAACCTTCCGCCTGGGCACACATTGCCGTTGCATATCTCAGTGTTTGTGCGGCGTCTCTCCGCAGGCCATAGAGCACCTTTTATCTTGCTCTGTATGCCCTGTTGCCTGTTCTGATGGTGAGGACCTTATGGCTGCGTTAGTGGACGGTTTTGTGGTAGTGGAATACGGAGCCAGGCAAGTGATATAGCTGGAAAGTTTGCCATCGACACGCTTAGAAGAAGAAAAAGCCACTACGCGTTCTGAGCTGTTTTTTCGGTCAGTGAGCGTTTTCGATATTTGAACCTTACAGATACATAAAGAGCATTAAACTTTTTTTTTACCTTTATACGATCTAAAATGTCATATTTGCAAAGCTTTCTAGGTACATTATATCTATATAATTATAATTTTGTGGAAAATCTTATACTGTACCGAAGATCTCATTCTCAGTAAATTTAAAGAAGATTTTTCTTTTTAAATACTGAAACAACCAAGACTGAAAAATGCATTTCTGAAAAATCAGCATACTAACCACACATACCTACATACTACATTATAGGAATCTAACAAATCAATAAAACATTTTGAAATGTAAATCTTTTTATATATACAGATTTCTTAAACAGTAAACAGGCGCGCAGAAAAAGGGTGACAGATCGAATTTTTCGTCGAGATATTTATCGAAAAGTACCAAAACCTACTGTTTTGGACGACGGCGTCCGTTGCTAATTAATTACGATAGCAGTTTAACGAACCGTTGCGTCCCGAGGAAACGGTTGTAGATTTTTTTGTCTGCCAGTATAAAAAATATTCGTGGGAGCCAATTCCGCGGCATTTTTTGTATCTCTGCAGGGAAAATGGCTAAAAGAAAAGTCTGTTCCTTTTGTAAAAATATTTTTCGCAATCATTTTAAATGTGTATTCTAAGTTGTAGAAAGCTGAAGTAAAATTTGTGTTTTCCTCAAGTTCTTGTACAAACATTTTGTTGTTACGTAATAACTTGAAAGAATTGGAACTTCGATCACTTTATATATATCTCGCACGTCGACATTCCTACCGACACACGAACATGATTTGGCTTGATGATAATTTGATGTGATCATCAACGTCACATTATGATACCAAATTGGTACTGAGTTTGTTACATTACGTGGAAGTTCAATATTGAGCTATTGGAGATAGGGTTGTGAACGTGGAACCGAATCGCAAAATAAGTTCTACCTACCCTTTGTGCTATAAAACATTCAGACAAAGTGACCTATGTGCTGCCACTGACGATGCTGTGGAAGTCGCATAGATTTGAGCGAAAAAATCTGAATCTGGAGAAGAAGAAAATATAACCTAGCCAGTTCATGTCTAGTAGAATCTTAATTAGAATCAATAAAACAAATTCCTTCGTAAAAGCGTCGCTGAAAATTGTTTTCAGGAAATATTAAGATAACTGTAATGGCTAACATTAGAATTAATTTGGAGCAATTCAACGACACGACGACATGGTCTTCACATAGGGATCAAATATATATTTGAAGAAGGGAATGATTTTCTATTAGCTAGTTAAGTATGCTGAAAAACCTGAATGTTACAGTCATTGCAAAAGCTACAATTTCTAAAGTTTTAAAAGATATAATGAAACACTATATCCATACTAATATTATAAATGTGAAAGTAAGTTGGCCTGTCCGTTAGTCGGTCTGTTTTCACGTCTAAACCGTTAAGATATTTTGATGAAACTTGGCACACGTGTAGGCTTTGACCTGTATTTAGATTGTTCATCCCTATTGTAAGATCCCTAAGGATATCAAAATACTTAAGCAGAAAGTTTATCTGAAAGCCCTGGGTGTAAAATAGCAGACACATTAAAAAAAAAACAATGGTTATGGTTCCAAACCAAAGTTCCCAAAAGGCACTCAAGAGAATAATGTTTCGCAGTTTGGGTGTTTTTCAATCAACCATACCTCAACGGCTGAACAGATTTGAATGGTGTAAGAAACACGGGTAGACCATAGGCTTGACATAGGACAGTTTTGGTTTACGCGTACGTACTTCAACGAATGTAGTTCCCGTGGGATACAATTGGACTTTCACGTGGGCGAAACCGCTGGCAAAAGCTAGTATCGCATAATTTAGGGCATTCTCTTTTACAGCCTGCAATCTAGACTTTATAAACTTCAAAAACTTAGATAAACATTTATAGAAGCTTTCCTTCATTACGGTGCTCGTAACTTTTTAAATTATCAGCAAGTAAATCACCCGGAGCACTCAACAGATTTGGATAATTCCTTCAGACAGAGATTTCTAAGTAAATGTTTATAAGAGGAGGCTTTTTTAGTATCAGAGTAATGAAAATAATTATTTGAGACTAACAAGGCCTAGTCATTTGAGGATAAGGGTGGAAGTAATTTGCTAAAATATCTTCTTGAGGTCTTTTGCTTAGTTTTTTATCTTGAGAAGTACTTTGGGCTAAGTGGGACTTTGTTGTATTATGTAAGTCATGTACTTTGTTTTGTACTATTACTAATTTTGTACGTATGAACTAATTTAAAATTAACCATTTGACATATTTTAATAATTCGTCGATAATATATTAATTAATACTCAATATATACATAAATACTGTATATATTTATTAAGTCTTTTTTATGTAATATTTTTTTTTATTAATTTTATCGATGAAATTTTAAAATATGTCAAACCGTTCTTTTTTATTTGGTTTTTATAATTATGATTTTAAAAGACTATCTTCTCTCGGGGTTCTGATCTGATTACTAAATACAAAAATTCTTTCACCGACAGAGAGTTACATAATCGCTTAATTTTAAAGTCTACTTTTAATCCCATCAAAAGCATGATTTCGGTGGGGCTGACTCGTATCTAAACTATAACGTCTTTCATTGAAAGAAACACCAGTATCTGAAATATTATTGCATTATGTGGAATGTTTCTGGAAAATAACTGTGCACCTGGAGCTATCAGTGTCACTATGATGTTCGAATCGACGTATGAAATGCACATTTCTTTTGACCGTGTAGTACGGTTATGGTATCAAACATGTAAGAATCAAATTAACGAATGATAACTATTTCTAATTCAGAACAATTCATCAAATTTTTAACACCATTTAGCATACCGTCTTATTTTATTGTAATTCATATCTTAATTCCGAGTCATAGGGTTCTAAATATCTTTAAGGACAATATTGAAACAATGATATTTCGAGAGCTCAGCAATTATAAAAGTCATTAGAAGCTGTATTTTATTAACAGGACATTAAATGTTTAATTAAGAACGTGAATGGGCATGTTTTTAGCAAAAATATTCAATTACCCAACGGTAAAAATTATTATTTTGCTCCTGTGTTCTGGATTTTGTTTCAGACTTAATATTATTACTGCTATACGAGTAACAAAGACTAACTCGAAGACGGGTGTTTTTTTAAGTGCAGTAGGAATGTACGCAGATTTACAACGAATCACCCGCAGTAATGTCAAAATAAAGTAAATTTTAAGTATCACTGTTTTTGTTAAAAGTGGCAAGCACTACTGCTGAGCTGATCTTCAGCACCCGCTACCTCAAGGAATCGAATCCAGGAACTGATGGTCCCTGGATTACATGATCGGGCAAAATGGGCCAGTTCCAGCTAGATGTCTAGAATTGTGCCCTTTTTGGGTTAATGGCAATCTGACTTTTTATATGACATATCATTATTTCTTATATTGTGAGTGAGCGATATGCAGAACATTATTGTTTTGAAGTATTGTTGGACCTGCTGAAGACTGTATGAATATATTTGTATTGAATAAACTTAATTTCTTTTAGTATTATATAACTGCAAGCACGTGTGTGAGTACTATGTACCCAACTGTAAATCTACCATTTACTGAACCTATGTGTCGTTCGTTGACTTGTGCGTGGCCTGGCAGTTGACAGTGTGTCATGCACTCTCAAATGTCTCTCTGATGGTGGCACGTGTGTTCGATCATTCGGCTCCCTTCATGATGGTTGAGCTGGGTGGTGCCGATTCATGCGTCATGTTCGTGAACGGGAGATTGGTCATAACTTAACTGCTTCGGATGTTAATGTTTTTCTAGTGCCTATTATATAAATGCACAGTACATGTGTAATACTTACTTGTTTTAATACTTTATAACTGTATGTAGTATAGTGTGTAGTGCTATTCTGGATGCATCGTCCTGACATATATGGATTTATGAATGTATGTACTTACGTAAATATTGTAAAACACTTTTTTGTTATCGGTTTTTTATGGAGTTTCTTGTGCGTTCTTCTCCATAACAAGCTACTTTTCCGAAGCACGGTAGAATCCATTTTTATTACTTGTAAATTTTAATTGTTGACGTTCAAAAGTGCCGCTTATTGACCTAGTTGAAATAAATTTCTTTGACTTTTGACTTTTTTTTATAGATTGTACCAAAATACCTATAGTCAATATTTATGAGAGTCATCTACGCCACCCTGGGTTTTCTTGCTAACTCGGCCAATTTTTTATGAAATATTTGTTATTTAACCTCGTGTTGCTAACTCAAGTTTTTCTTGCAAGTGGGCCTCAACAGTCTTCCATATTTATTCCTCTAAACTTAATTTCCTTTGATTTATAAAAGCTAGTATTTCAGCAGAATCTGTCAAATACATTTTTCACGCGTTTTCCCGCCACGCGCTAAACATAAAGGTTTTTGTTCCATTTTATTTCAGTTTTGTTTACCAGCTAGACAGTGATGGATAGACTTCATGCGAAATCAGATTTTGTATTTTTTAGGGTTCCGTACTCAAAGGGTAAAGACCCTATTACTAAGACTCCACTGTCTGTCTGTCACCAGGCTGTATCTCATGAACCTTTATAGCTAGACAGTTAAAATTTTCACAGTTGATGTATTTCTGTTGCCGCTATAACAACATAAAAAATAAAAACAGAATATCCCATACAACAAACATGGTTTATTTTGCCGTTTTTTCGATATTGCTACGGAACTCTTCGTGCGAGTGTCCGACTCGAACTTGGCCGGTTTTTATTGTCATTTTATGGAACTTTTGAACTCACACTGCTCCCGTGTGCTGGATTTCGGCATACTTCCTGTTACATAGAGAAATCATATATCAGCTTATATTATGTGCCCAACATAATATACTAATTTGATTGTTTTTAAATACGGAACTTTAGTTTTCTGGTTGTTGCCAGATGAAATGCTTATTTATTTATTTCCACCCCATTTTGTCCAACTGGACAAAAGTCTCCAACAAAGTCGACGGAGTCCTGTTTCTGTCTACAGGGTCTAAAGTAACTTAACATGAAGGAGATAACCGGAGCTGAGTTCGCTCGCTTTGCTCAATCACTTCAGCTCCCGTTATACTCTTCGAACCTAACCTACCCGTGTCGGGGTGCCCTAAGCGCCCGAGATCGCTTCGCTCGCTCTTGGACTTATTCATTGACCATAATTATCGAATTTCCCAAACGTTAGGTAGCAATATTCAAAATGACCAGAAAATATGTTAAATATAGAAGTTTATATCAGTCTTCATTACATTGCCCGATTTGACTTGACTTGATTCATAATGCCCGGGCATTATACATAATGCACTGATTAATCTCTTGGTCCATCTATACCAATATTATAAAGAGGAAAGATTCTTTTGTTTGTTTGTTTGTACCGAATAGGCTCCAAAACTACTGGACCAATTTCAAAAATTCTTTTACCGTTGGGAAGCTACTCTATCCCCGGGTGACATAGGCTTTTTATCCCTGTATTTCCACGGGAACGGGAACTACGCGGGTGAAACCGCGAGGCGTCCTCTAGTAGATTATATATTGTTCTGTACGCTTCCCATTATATATTGCTTATATATATAATTTCGAGCATTGATGTTATTTATTTATTTATTTTTATTTATTATTTTTTGTGCAACTTTGAAACAGTATTCAATAAATGTCGTGCTATACTTTTTATCAGATATGAGCCTATTGAGATTCGCTGGTTTAATGTCAATTCCTAACTTCTGTTCGATTTGATATCTTTCACGGGCATATACCGAGCAGTCAGTTATTATGTGGATCGCTGTCTCGTCTTCGTCAGGGTCACAAGCACATGATGGGCTTTCCTTACACTTGAACCTGTTCAGGTATTCTGAAAACCCACCATGCCCAGTCATCACTTGGGTAATCAACCCTGTTGGTCTTAATTTTCTGACGATGTTATAAGCGTCCACTGCGTCCGGAAGGAAAAGTTTCGTCGTTGCAGCTGTGTCCCCCATTCTGTATCTCCGGTTCCATTCGACAAGCGAATCCTTCCGAATTTGTCGCTTGACGAATGACACCGGACACTGGTCGTTATCTGGCCTCTTTTTGAGGTGTAATGCTGCTTCCTTAGCCAAGTGGTCGGCTCTCTCATTTCCCTCTAGCCCTGCGTGCGCCTTGATCCAAAACAATTTTAAACAAATTTAATAAATAGTCTATTTCTGTAAAGACTAGGGGACACCCAAAAGCAGACTCGTTTGCACCGTAACTTCAGTCGTCGAATGTCACTTGATATCCAATCCATCAAGCATCAAGTCGTATGTTGGTAGCTACTTCACGCTCTACATACAATTTTAATTTTTCCGGTATTGTAGTATTTCCCAAAACGATTAACCCCAGGTGTTTTACAAAAGACATTGATTTCCGGAAAGTGAGTATTGTAAATCATATGACAAAACTTGCTTTTGCATTTTAGCTTTTGCTCAAATCTTTATTATTCTTCACTTAGTTAAAAATGCATATATACAACAAAAGCAGTAAAGAAGTCCATCTAGCAAAAAGAATTTTGTTTTTCAGCTTGATTTGTATATCCTTGTTACATATTTTGCGACAAATGATAAATAAATGATAAATGATTTTATTTCTGTAAGTTGGTTTATACAAACACTTTTACATGTCGAACATATTTTTTAAAACTAGATGAGGTCGGCGTTTCCTATCTGACTAGTCTGAGAAGAAAGGCCGAAACAAACTCAGAGGTCACAGTCTCTTTTAAAGTCCAGACAAAATATTGGTTAGATCATGTGAAGACCATGTAGACTGATGTCTGAAATGGTCTTTTGAGGAAAGAACCAGCCAGATTGAGTGGACCTGTCCAGTCAGTGCACGCATTTGTCTGTAACCGAGCAGCTCAACTCAGAATTTAAGGAGCTCAACGATTCGACGAACAATACCAAAGAAAGGACATTCGGGTAGGCCGCATAAACTACTCAAACTGCCAGACCATGATTAAAAACTAAGATAAATATAAATTAAAATAAAAAAGAATGATCCACATAGTCTTCACACTCACAATAATTAATATAAAATAATATAATACTTTAAAAAGTAAATATTCTTGTCATTGCAAGAAAACCAAAAAAACAAAAACAAAATTCACGGTGCAAAATATAATAAAAAAAACAAAATTAATTGGAGCAGCTCAATCCCAAGCCTTTTTGTCTTTAAGGTAATCTTTAGTTGTATAAAACGCTTTCTGGCACAATTAACGTTTAATAAAAGATTTGAATTTATTAAGACTTAGATGTTGTACGTGGCTTGGAAGCTTATTATAGAAGCGTACACATCTAAACGAGCCACCTATTTTCTTGAGCCTTGTTGTAGGTACTACAAATTTGTGTTTATTCCTAGTATTTATGTTATGGATATCACTGTATTTTTTAAACAATTTTATATTTTTATGGGCATATAAAAGATTTTCATAAATATACTGAGAAGGCACAGTCATTACATTAATCTCCTTAAATTTCTCTCTGAGAGAGTGTCTTGGGCCCAATTTATAAATTGACCGAACAGCTCTTTTCTGCAAAACAAAGATAGTCTGGATGTCGGCGGCATTTCCCCACAACAGAATACCGTACGACATTACACTATGAAAATAGCTAAAGTATACTAAACGGGCTGTCTCTATGTCAGTTAAATTACGAATGTTTCTAACAGCATATGCTGCGGAGCTTAGCTTCTTTGACAATTTATCTATATGTGGGCCCCACTGAAGCTTAGCATCCAAAGTTAAGCCTAAGAATACTGTGCTATTTTCAGGATTCAATTCTTCGCCCTTTATCAACACATCGGTTTTCACCTGCCTAACGTGAGGTAGGGTAAACTTAATGCATTTGGTTTTTTTTTCATTAAGAAGTAAATTATTAACATTGAACCAGTGAACTACTTTTGAGATTGCGCTATTTACATCGTCAGTAACCAGCTGCTGACGTTTAAGTTTAAACAAAAGTGAAGTATCATCCGCAAACAACACTATATCATGGTTATCCTTTATGAGGTAAGGCAAGTCATTAATATAAATAAGAACCAAGAAAGGACCAAGAATCGAGCCCTGTGGGACTCCCATTGTTACCATAGATCCAGGAGATCTTTTTCCATTAACGTCAACGGTCTGAATCCTATTATTCAAATATGAAGTAAGAAGATCCAGAGCGCTGTTCCGGATCCCGTAGTGGCGGAGTTTCCTGATTAGCGTTTCATGAAAAACACAATCAAATGCCTTGGACAAATCACAAAAGATTCCCAAGGCATCGCACTTATCTTCCCATGCATTATAAATATGTCCTAAAAGTTCAACACCTATCCCCACCCATCAGTAGTTGAACGACCCCTTGTAAAACCGAACTGTTTGGTATGTAATAATTTATGTTTATTAAAAAATCTTTGCAATTGCTCTAAAATTAATTTCTCAAATATTTTGCTAAACGTAGGTAGCACTGAAATAGGTCTATAATTTGTAGGGTCTGATGTACTACCTGATTTAAACAAAGGTATTATTTTACTATTTTTCATAAGGTCGGGAAACTCCCCACAGTCGATACAATTATTAAAGATAATAGCTAAACTAGGTGCGACAATGTCAATAATAGACTTAGCAACTTCTACAGAATGACCCCACAGATCTGCAGTCTTTTTAACATTTAAAGTGTGAAAGGTTTTAATTATGTCTTTACAAGTAATATGTTCAAAAAGAAATTCCGAATCGCAAACGTTAACATTTTCTTTTAGCAAAGACTCAGCAACAGAAGGTGATGAGTTTAAGGATTTAGTCGTTGAAACGGGAATATCTGAAAAGCAATTTTCAAAGGCCACTGAGACTTGTGAGTCTGATTTTATGATGTTGCCATTAATAGACAGGCCGTAGTCAATATTTCGGTTACCAGATCTTCCCGTTTCACTATTAATAATATTCCAAGTCGTTTTAATAACATTACTACTGTTTTTAATCTTTGAGCTCAAATAACGCGACTTGGCCAAACAACAAACTTTTTTAAATAATTTTGAATAATTTCTAACATATAAATTAAATTCAGCAGTGTTTACATAAGTCCTTTCACTGTACAGCTCATAAAGCCGTGTTCTACTCTTATGAATACCAATGGTAGCCCAATCACTGAATGATGCGTTACTATTAACGGAGATAGTCTTGGGAATAAAGGTCGAATTAAATTGTTTACAGTATATACTAAAAAAATCATCATATAGATGATTAGGATCAGCATCAATTGACAAAATTGGTAATTTATTAATGAGTTTAACTTTAAAAGCTGCCAAGCGACTTGCAGTTTTGGGGTTAACAGTGATATCCTTTTTAGCCACTTTGTTTCTTTGGTTTGGTATAGTAATCCTCTGCCCGCAATGATCAGAATCTAGTAAATTTATAATTTCTTTGTGGACTGGTATAACATTAGTATAAATATTATCTAAGCATGTAGCACTAGAAGGGGTTATTCTTGTGGGCTCCAAAAATAGGTTTACAAGATTGTAGGACTGAAACAGACTTATTATTTTACTACAAGAACCTGAGTTTTCTAATAAATTAACATTAAAATCACCACAAGTGAAAATGGATTTATTCGAGTTACAAATCTTGTGTAACACTTCATCCATTACCTTTTCGAAGCAGTCATACAATCCTGAAGGGGGTCTGTATACGCTTAATACAATAAACTGCTCCAATTCTATACAAGCTATTTCAACTGTCCGCTCAACAGATAGGCTCACAATATCCTTACGGTCTTTAAATTTAAGCTGGTTACTTACTAAAATCAATGAGCCACCATGTATAGCATTAACTCTGCTGAATGAACTACCAACCTGGTGATTATTAACATTGAACAATAACTGGTGGCTTTTAAGCCAATGTTCTGTTATACAAAGAATATCAATACTGTTAAAGTTCATAAATAATTCTACTTCTAAATCTTTGTTCATAAATCCTTGAATATTTTGATGCACCAGGTTAATATTATTTACCGAATTTAAACTTTTATTTGATTTTACTTTGCAATTTTTATGCTGTATGCTTTTGCAAGAGGTTGTCCCTATTGACCTAATTTCTAATTTAAATTACTATTAATATCAATTTCTGATACCAAATTATTGGCTGAATTAAATAACATTCCTTGGCATTGCTCAATAGAAGCAAGTTGTTTAGCCAAATTCTTGGCTGTAGTAGAAAAATAATATGATAGCGACACAACTATCTGTCTTTTATAATACTTTGAAAGAAAGTACCTATCCATGAAAAATTTATCTTTTGTCAAATAAAAGTGATTACCAACATAATTGTTAGTGTCAATTAAATGGAATAAATTACTACTATATGTTAAATTATGTAATGTCCTATTCAATTCATACCTAAGTATGTTTTCTTCCTGTGGCAAACTTTGGCTGTATGGGAATGTGAACATCACATTTTTTTTTAAACTAAGGTTGCACAAAGAGTTATAATGTTGGAGTCATTCTCCTTTGTTCACATTGCCCCTATTACCAATAAATATTAATAATGTTGTATCCTGGTTAAAATTGCATTTTATAACTTTTTTAATTATGTCAAATAAAGAACAACCAGGCATACAGTAGTTCATTATTGAGTGTCCTGGATATCTATTTGTCAACAAGTGGCCTAGATCCTTTCCAATTTCATCACAAAATAATACTATTTCTGTATTTACATTATTTTTAGGCAAACGGTTAGTAATTTCTAATGGCAAACTTGCACTAGACTGCGGTATGGTGGCATCACATATTGTCAATGAATGGTCCGGTGTGGGTTCAACAGATGGTGGTTGACAATGATCACATTTGTTAGTTTGTGAGCTTACCAGCTCATTCATTGCCAATACATATTCCCTCATTTGGTTTTCATAGGCTGTATATTTGATGGTCATAGAAGTAAGTTTCTCCTGTAGATGGTCAAGTTCACACCGCAAGTCTTCTGTGTCAGTTTGGTATTTCCTAGTACTTTTTTCTAAATTAAATGAATACATATCTAATTGTTTAAGTAGATTCAACCTTTCTCTATTAAGTTTTACATTTTTGATGAAAAACCTTTGTTTTTTGATCATTTTCTTAGTTTTAACTATGTATTTGTTAATTTTAATGTACTTTTTTATTTTATTTTTACTAGTGACTACCCTCAATGATTTAATTGATTTTGAATCATCATGACCTGTTAAATCTATTGTGTAAGAGGGATTTATTGCAGTAACCATTGACGGGGCAACAGGCACCAATTCATTGAATAGACTTTGATTCAACGAGGCAGTGATGTTATGATTTGTAGTTTCAAGATATTCAATCTGACTTTGAGCCTCATGTAGCTGCTGTTGTAGTAAATAATTGTGACTAAGAGCTTGTTCATACTCATTGCTACACTGGCTGAACCCGTCCACAACAACTTGGAGCCTGTCCCGGGCTGCTATGGCATCAGTGTGTTGAGTTTCTGAGATATGAGGGTTTTACAATTTTTGTTGGTCGTAAAAAAAAATCCTTTTATCGGTTTCTGAGCTGTTTCTGTGACAATGGTGATCAATGTGGACCTTATGCTCATGAGAATAAGGGTCACTTTTGCTTGTCAAAGAAAAGCGAGCTTATATCAATGTGAATAAGGGTCGCTTTATATTTTTGTTTTGTTGTTTAAAGTTTTATTAATCGGAAATAAATGAAGGTTAGGCTCGCTACGTTTTCGAGTTTTTAACGTTTTTATTAATGTAAAGGCTCAAATTCGCTTGGCAATGACAAGTTAAAATAAGAATTTTTATTATGACGGATGTAGGAAATATTTTTATGTTCTATTGAAGTTGAGGTTCTTTATTTGTAACCTATTTTAAATTCCACCGCTTTCAATGTAGACTTTATGGATGTGGGAATAAGGGTCACTTTGAAAAACCGACCTTATTGTGGTATAAATAGGGGTCACTATTTAAATTTATTATTTGGGGATAAGGTAAAAAATAAGGGGGTTGTTAGAGGGTGGCGTTAAGGGTTTGTTATTGTGGGTGGACCGTGATCTGCATTTACTATTTGGGAAAAGAAAGGAGATTTTAAGAACAATAGGTGAAAGAAAATGACTTAAATTCTCTAAATAACTAATAAATAGCTTTACCGCGGCAGTCCTCAAGTGCCACACGTCTTTTTGTTGTATATAGGCTCGCGCTTGTCCATTATCTTATCTGATGGTAAGCGATGATGTGGTCGACAGTGAACCACACTTGCCTAGAAGTAACCTATTCACTCTTGACTTAAAGACCTTGAGGTTGTAGCTATCGGGCAATAATATTGAGCTCATATGAGAATACAACATCACTGTAATTTCAACTTGGTTACGAGGGTCTGATGAAGGAGCCAGGAGCTAAAAAATAACTGTTGAACTCTGCAGTGTCCTTTTTTTGCCTAAACTCTTCCCACTGCTGGGACACAGGCCTCCTCTCTGCTCTCGCAGTATGCTTCAACAGTTATTTTTTAGCTCCTGGCTCCTTCATGCCCTCTCGGGCATGTCACATGTTTATGATTTTTTAGTTCTAGGACATTTCGGTTAGGTCACCATTTTGAGAGCAGTGATGACCAAGTAATATGTCTGCCTAGGTTGGAACCCACAAACAACGACTAGTAAATCGGGCCATAACAACTGGGACACCACTGCTCTTCGATAAATCACAAGAAAAACAGTAACGATGTCCCAAAACAGACTAATTCAAAAGCACACATCACTCGTCAAACGTCACAGCATCTCAATATAATCCATCACACAACAAGGAGGTACTATCAACGGTTGTGCCGTACGCCATTTATCTTGGAGCCATCGCAGGAACAAATTAAACACTTTAATACATGAGGCGTGACTAAAAAAGGAAAAAGGGAATGAAAAAAGTGCCCTATCGAGTGGCGGTGAAGATGTTTGGGGGACTGGAAGTGAAGTGGATAACAAATAAGCTTTAGAAAACGATTCCGGTGAGTTGTCCTGAGCACTACGGAGAGTTGAGTTGGCTGTGGTGTTGCTGCAGTTACAGTGGGTGATAATATAGATTAGAATACTGCTACACTACTAACACTACAATTGTAATTTGTGTGTGTAATCTTTAAAAGCATAGATTCATTTATTTTCAATTTTGTCGAGTACTACTTTTATCCCGGTAAATTGCACTGTTCCTTTTTAATTTATTTAATTACAATAAAGCAGGAAAGAAAATAATACAGGGTTACATAACAATGATAGACTAGGTGAAAACTGTCTTACTTGGACAAATACAGAGTCAATACTGATATTTTGGCTGATATAAAGGTACATTTTTGAAGAAGCCATCATACTCCAGAAGCACCAAATAATTGATCTAAGGACAAAAGGATAAAAATTTAAAAGTTTTATGAGCATAGCAACAAAGATCATTAACTACAAACTCAAATCACACTTCCAGCCAAACTAAATCTACAACAGCCGTTAGCGTCAGTTGCGCGCCACAACGCCAGCAAAAAACTCAAGTTTGGTCCCCCCGATATCCGGATTCTAAATCTGTCCCACTACCCACGTTTGACGTTTACCCAAACGATACCTTTGATTAGTAATTTTGTATTTCTGAACACGTAAATAGTTCGGATTGAGTCGGAATTGAATGGGACGTAAAACGCGTTTCGTGGAATTTTATGAGTACGACCTTTTCGGTAACTGCTTCAGAATTGTTAAAGTAACGGTAAATGAGAAATGGATGGTGCTTCGTTATGGGATGTGAGGTGCAATTAAGTTAAAGTAAAATATATGAATAGACTTACTCTGGGTAGTCTGGAGGTGAATTCATTGGATATGAAAATACGTGAAAGTTTTTTTTTTTTTTGTATCTTTATTTGGACTTTTTTTCTTATAATCTATGGGCTCACGTTTGACCACTATCTCGCCTGATGTTAAGCGATGATGTGGTCTACGGTGAAGCATGCTTGCCTAGAAGAAACCTATTCACTCTTGACTTAAATATCCCAAGGTTGTAGGTATCAGGGAACAAAGACTCCGGATGGGAGTTCCACTCCTTAGCTGTGCGCACAATGAAAGTATTAACAAAACGCTTTGTGCGTATGGGAAGGATGTCTACCATGTACCGATAGCGCATGGCCGTACTTCTTGTAGTCCGATGATGGAAAGGGCTAGGAGGAATCAAATTGTGCAGTTCCAAACTCCCCGAAATGTAACCGATAAAAAACCGGTTTTGGTTTGGACTTATCTACATAGATGCAACGTGTCAATGCTACACGTCTCCACAATACCAGCGGACAGTGATGTGCAGTAGCTCCTCCACATCGTAGAGCCATTCTAAAATATGGTTTCACAAACTTGTCGAAGCCATATTTGAGAATGGCTCTAGACAAATGTCATTCGATGTCAGCGATGCCGATGGTCGAAATGCCAAAATATTAGGGACACAAATTGACACAACGGATCTTTGTGTCTCTGAAGTGGGCTCTGCCAACCATTGCGCAAGGAAAAGTTTGTGATCGAGTATACTGCTTAGAGCAAGCTAGATAGGACGATGTGACAAACGTAAGCATGTGAAAGAGACAGTTTTACAATGATATCTTCAGTGTCAATATTGACACAAAAATAGCTACAGCGCAGGATTTTGCAGCCAATTCAGAGACACAAAGATCCGTTGTGAGTATTATAATAGAATGTAACTTGTCTAATGCCTTAGTTTATTTTTAGGCAAACTTAGTTTTTATTTAAGAGGAAATGCGGTCGTAGAAACCCGACTGAATTTCCTATGTAAAAAGTCATAATTCGAGGTTTGGCTCTCGCCTATTTCCTCCTCCAATATTGGACCAATTTGAGAAAATATAGGGTTACAGTATATATTTTTCTTTTTCAGTTTCTTGGAAGAAATAGGCGAGAGACAAACCTCGAATTATGACTCTTTACTTAGGAAATTCATTTGGATGTCAGCGACCGCATTTCCTCTTAAGTTTATATGTAACATACAATATTAAATATGTTTTATTATACATCCAATTTGGAAAGAAATCTGTCAGTTTAATTTACTTGCAAACCTGTCATCAAGTACTTGCAAGTGTAGATCAATTAATTTGTTGGTCTGAAAATAATAATCTCTAAAAATACTGACCCGATTTCGAAAATACTTTCACTGCAAGAAAGCTACACTATTGTTGGTTCCTGTGGAATACGAGTGCAAAGGTTACAGGAGTGAAGCCGCGAAAAAAAGCAAAAAGAAATGTAGTTCGGGTAAAAAGCACCCGTTCAAATAGATTTTCACCTTATATGACTCAACATCACTCAATCAAATTCTAATCCATTGCGGATCCAAAAGCATCATCTTAGAAAATCACCGTCCAAAGCGAGCGATGGAGCTAAAAATACTTGGACTAATATGCCTGATTCAAGTTCTCCAAAATTAGACTCGTCTAGACATCATCTGACTGCAGTCCTCAAGAATGTCGCTGGGACGAATCATACAAAAACCTAATTATACAATGTCTTGAGTGTGTAATCCGATACTTACTAGGATTTTTATGTCCTTTGAAAAACTTGAAACAAATCTTTGATGCCCAACTTATAGGTACGATTTTTATGATTTCAATTGCTGTAAGTCGATAGTGATGAAGTGTAATGAACAACAAAATTCTAACATAGATGACGCGGTAACTCACAGCACAATAAGTTCTTCAGATCTGTCGGTAATCTATAAATACTTGCTATTTTGCACTGTGTAGATATAATCTGTTGATGAAAGGAGTTTCATTTTATAAGACTTACTAATAATAGCATTACGTAGTGGTCTGTCCAATAATCACAATTATCTTCTATTTTTAGACAACTTCCGTTAAGATACCCACGTGGAAAAGTCTTCCACACTTAATATTACCCTGAACGACTCACATACCTATAAGCACGTTCTCAAACTTTTTTAAATCGACACCCATATCGCCAACCCTATCCATTCGTAATTTACGATCTTACCCGAACTTTTACGACGTCATTCGGGCTACGTCACAGCCACGATTCCGTTAATGAGAATGGGAACTATCAGTCAGCAACCGGCCGGAATCAACGGTATTGGATAGAAAACGGATATCTATTTCTGGATTTTATCTTTCGTTCTTTATAAGTGCCGCACGTGGTAAAAGTGTGGTATCTCCTTATTCAATTTTACGGGCCTTTTGCTTTATGTGGAGAATAATGCTGCGGATTTTGTAAGTGGCCGTTGCGATCGGTTGGTGTACTAAGTGTGGAAGTGGTATTGGCTATATATATTATATATACCTTGAACGTATGAGTGCCTTGAACGTGATTCCACGTGGGACACAATGGCTTTTTAACCGGGTAATAATGATAGCTAACAATGTGCTTTCCTAGGATTGTGGCTCTTCTTGGGAGATAGCAGAAGGCGAGATCTTATATAGTGAGGGCTAGTTTATAAACTGTCAATCTATCAGCGACAAAGTTTGTAGAAATGACAAAACGCAAAGTATTCCATATCGTGACATTCCGTCAGAGTACCTACGGCAATCCCATACAATTAGGTACGACTTTTCGACAATCGCTATCGCCACTACACGATAGTCATTGAATGATTAATTTGCTGAATGTATTGAGTAACCAATAAATGATTTAACCAAATCTGTGTTGAATAAAAACAACTATAATAATTTAATAAGAACTAGCTTTTGCCCGCGACTTCGTTCGCGTGGAATAGTGACTTCTGATGCCGACTCTTGACCAATAGATGGCGCTGTATGTCCGGAATAAATTTTATTTTATATTTTATTTTTTGTAATAAAAACTATCGTATGTCCATTCTCAAGTTCCAAACTATGTCTGTACCAAATTTCACACAAATCGGTTCAGTAGTTTAGGCGTGAAGCAAAGACAGACAGACAGACAGACAGAAAGACAGACAGACAGAGTTACTTTCGCATTTATAATATTATATATATATATATATTATATATATATATATATAGTAGGGATTATTAAACACGAAAAATATTTCTTACTATGACTTACAGAATAAATATTTTCTTAACCCATTATTTTACGTTGGTATAAAAATAATGAGATCAAACATTTAGGATGTGATTCATAGGGTTTCATCTAAGTACGTATTATTATCGTGATGGAGATCAAAAGATATTTGAACTGGGTATGCTTTTATAGATCTTCCATTGTTTCATGATGATGTGTCTGAAGACATTTTAGAAAAAAATATGATGTGTGTTTATTCTTAATTTGATTTAGGTACTTCTTTGAGGGTATGTATTGACATACCCTCAAAGAAGTACCTATCGACAATTTTGTTTATATTTTTGGGGTATATTTTGGGCAACAATGGCGTCATTTTTTTTTTGTAACTCATCTTTTGTAGCTTTAAATTTATTTAGAACTATTATCTTTCTTCCCCTTTCCACCAGTTTTTGAATCAACCTGTTCGGATTCGGCCGTATAACCGTACTTGACTTTCGCGACTGAACATCAGTCCTAACTAATACCTATAGGTGACTACATACAATATTGACCTTTATAAATTACGCTTTATAAACGGCGACAGCACAGTTGCTGAGAGAGACTAGACTTTACATATCCGATATGCGTGCTACTTGGCCTCAGATCCGGTCTCTCCGGGAGGTCATAGTTGGGCGCTTGAATCTTTCCTTGAAGGCAGTCTCCGAGTGGGGCAGTGCCAATCTGGTCAGATTCAATGTTGTTAAGAACAAGGCGTGTGTTTTTCCCGCTAAAAGGAGCCAATTCCACCCGGCTCCTTCTTTCCGTGGTGTGACTGTGCCGATAACGGACCATCTTGAGCTTCTTGGCGTTACGTTGACATCGATCCTCAATTTTGTTCCATTCATTGAGGTAAAAGCTCAACTCTGGCTGCCAAAAATTGAGGATCCTTGCAAAGGTGAGACGGTACTTCATGCCAGAACAGTTGTTCAACTTGTATCAAGCGCAAGTACGGTCATGCATGGAGTACTGCTCTCATCTCTGGGACGGATTTGCCATGTATCAGCTGGATGCACTAGACCCGACTGAAAAACGAGTCAAGAGGCTCATCGGCAATGAGATACTGGTCGAGTCTAGGCTCCAGAGCCTTGAACACCGGCGCCAAGTCGATGCCAGTCGGTCGGTTTTTTATCGGGGAGTGTGCGATGGAATTGCCTGAACTAATTCTTCCTAGCCCGTTCCATCATCGGACTACAAGACGTACGGCGATGCGTAATCGATATATGGTGGACATCCCACCCATATGCACTAAACGTTTTGAGAATACTTTTATTATGCGTACAGCTAAGGAGTCTGTGCCGGACTCACAACTCCGGACGCACAAATTCCCTGCCGGAGTCTGTATTTCCTGATAGCTACAACCTGAGAGTGTTTAAGTCAAGAAGAATAGGTTTCTTCTAGGCAAGCGTGCTACATCGTCAACCACATCATCGCTTACCATCAGGTGAGATAGTGGTCAAGCGCGAGCCTAACAAAGATAAAAAAATAAATTAACAAAAAGTTGTGTCTATTTTAGAGGCAACTTTATTGTTAATTTCGGCTCGTCTGAAAAATTATAGATATATCTTGACAGTTTTTTTAAGTTCTTTAAAACACAGGATTTACCCCTCTGATCTAACTCCGATATAAAATATCTACATTGCAGGCTATGATGAAAAGTTCCTATACTTCGGTAATTTTAATAACCCACGAAACATTCTTACATAATATGACGAAACATTTATAATTAGAATCTCCGTCTGCCATCCTCAAAATACACATTCCACATTTGAAAAATTTTGTTCAAACTTTTCGCAGGGTTCGCCTTAACTTTTGAGCTCATCAAGGCTAATAAAGTTTCATTTCAGATGTCATCCTGCTCCATACAGACCTCGCTAAGCTAAGCCGCGAGCCGAAGTTAATTTAATAATGGCCAGTTTGTCAAAGTCTGGGTTTTGGTATGAGTTGTTTTGTATGTATTTTGATTTACCTTGAATACACAGAAACTTAGATTAATATCTACTATTTGAAGGGTGCATCAGTAAGCACAATATATTAGAGGCAGTTTGAAAGTGGCGCCAGTGACAGAAAAGTTCCCGTTTGTCCTGGTATGGTCATGTGATGAGGAGGGATGAAACGCATGTTACTAAAAGAGTTATGAATATGAATGTGGATGGATGGAGAGGGAGAGGAAGGCCAAAGAAAATATGGACGGACTGTGTGAGGAGGGATATGAAAGAAAAGGAAGTCAGTGATAGCGTGACGGAGGACAAGACGGTATGGAAGAAGAAAACGTGTTGCGCCGACCCCAAGTAACATGGGATAAGGGCAGGAAAATGATGATGTAATATAAGATAGTAAGCACCACGACTTTGGTGAAAATAAACTTGGACTCGTCACCTTTCTGCCTATGTTACTATGAATCGGCGAAATAAGATTTTTTCGCTCTTCCTTCCTGACTTCATTTTCTTTTACATATCTTCTATATCTATTATCTTTTATATATCATACCTCGATATCGACAATCCCTCCAACTTTTCTATTGACCTTGGAAGAAGGCATGGAATGAAAGTGGGTGGTTCCTCTTCATTCACCTATACCTTTGATCACCTGTGATCTTTACTTTCAATACTTTAATAATTAGTCTTTACCGTTTATGGCCGGGTCATATTCGGTCCTATTGCATTGTCAAACGACAATATTTTGTTCGTTATTTAAAACAGGAAGACACTGCTGCCTGATTTTCACCTAATTCCATGTCGTCTTCCAAATCACCTTTTATGGCCCTACTCTCAGAGAGAAAATGAAGCCGGTTTCATACCGGGAACTCCACAATAAAATAATTTAATTAAAACAAATATGACAAAAGCCATGAAAATCTGTTGTCTTTGACAGCAAAATTAACTTAAAATTCAAAGAACGTAATAACTAATTAATTCCACAAAAAAGATGAAGCAGGAATTACATCTGCTCCGAATACATTTCGAACAATGCAGCATAAAATGAGAATACGGTATTCATTCGCAGATATATACCGGAATTCATTGAACAAAATGATGAAAAATTAATTTTATTGCGACGCTTGCATCGGAAGGCATAAATACATTACGGTTCCGATACTATCGCATTTTTTTCGGATGTAATTTTATTCTGAAAATATCTGTTGGGTATTATTTCTGTGAGGAAATTTTAATTGATAGGTTCAATATTTTATTTGGATTACCCATTTGTTTGTATCATACTTAAATAAACGTGGCATCCTTTCATTATTTTCAAAAACTTTGGAGGGCTATTGATATATTCTGCAGATTAATTCAGGTAGAAAAAAACAATAGCCACATTAGGAATTTCAGAAATGCTCTTTAAGAAATTGATTTCAGTCTTGTAACTAATGCTTCTTCTTCGTTTGAAACTAATTACCAAACAATTCCGTTTCAATCAAACAAAAGTTCACTTTACATAATGAAGAAAAACGTGAAAATCTAATTATAGGGACACATTTTGGGCTTACGTTTCCAATAAATAGCTGACACACACACAGTTACATAAGCTATGGAGCACTCTTCCCTCCCTAATGTTTCCATCAGTTACAGCTGAACTTCTGTTAAAACAGAATGACATCGGCATACCTTTCCGTCGCAGCCGAGTGAACGAACCCGAGTACACCCGAACGGAGAACACGCTTGCGCTTGCGCCGTTGAAAATAGCCCAACGGAGGGCGCTCGCTCCCCCCTTCTTTTGTTCCTATTTTGAAATTCAAAAAATAGAACTGAAGGGTGTTTCGGGATGCGCGTGAGTCAGTGTCGGACAGCGCGCCGGCGCGTGCGTTGTTTCCGCCGCGGAAATCGGATTAATTTGAATTCCGGAATTCCTTTTTTTTAAGTGGTGTTGAGTGGCTGTGTTGGTAGATACGGATGTGTTGTGAATTGTGTTTTATGAATACTTTTTATGGAAATTCAGTTTTTTTTAGAGGTATGTATTAATTTTTAATTTTCATTATTATCATAAGTTATGCCACGTGCTGATTTTTTTTGCATAAATATTTAATGTCCGGCAGCTTCATGTATTATTAAGTTATTTCTTTTGAACCCCATTCTGAACAATTCAACATTATTTGAATGTGTAATGGAATATTTCAAACATACTTTTGAGTTCTCGAAATCGTGTTTCATATTTTTACTTTTTATCGCATTTATACAACCGTCAAAATATGCTGCCGCCAAATATTTAATATTTTTTACAATTGGACTGATTGGTGAAAAACTAAGTATGAAATATTCATTAGTTACCGCGAATTCTATATGCAGTAATAATTATTTGAAGCTACCAGTATTAGGTCTATTTTTATATTGATGATGCTCCCTTTTGACCTCTATCTCATCAGATAGTGGTAAGCGATCATGAGGTAGACGGTAGAACACTAGAAGTAACCTAATCACTCTTGAATTAAAGACACCCAGTAGGTATCAGGAAATACGGACTTCAGCAGGGAATGCAACTAAACTAAAACTAATGGCTGCAAATGCAACTAAAGGATAAATAAAAGGATCTTCTATACTTTACAAGCTGAATACTTTCTGAAAGTAACACGCTTCAATATTGTTCTCGGTTGTGTGAATACAAGAACTCACCATACACCTAAGATTTAAATAGTTTAGCGACCTCATTATTTGTAAATATCGTAAAAATACGTCATTGGCTCGCTTACTTTTTCTTATAAACTGTACATGTACGTAGTTATCTTCTATCTACATAAAAAATATGCTGCTAGTTGGTAAGCGTATCGCTTGAGAAGAGCTGGGCCAATTGGGGTATTTTTTTTTAATGGTCTAAATAGTCCGAGTAAGGTTCTTAGGAAAAATGGCTAAGTTGGAAAAACTGAATGTGTTTTTGATGGGCGTTTTGTATGGATTCAGTCCGGGGTCTGGACAGAACAACATCTATCGAGTCAACTACTTAGTTTTAATTACATTATGATTTCTTGAATATTTCTTTTAAATAAACTATGTTTTAAAACATACCTTCAAGCATATTTCATAATATTAAATTATCTGAAATTATTTGAAACCTTGTAATACGAATTTATTAAAAGCGGCGCTTAACGAATTAATAAAGAGTAGTGACCGACCTCATTTATATGAATTGCTAGTGATGTGCTTGGTATTTGCGGATATTTGCGAGCGGAATATCCGTGTAGAGTTTCTCTTGCGGATATTTTGGTTAAGTTTTTTGTAAGCGATGTTTGGTAACAAAAACTACCTAACTTTATGTATGTATTTATAGTTTTGTACAGCAAGATAAAACAATATATAAATATACGAAAACCTTAAAATAAAACAAACATACAACAGACTGCCGTTCTGCGATCTCTTCCAGGCAATCTAGAAACTACCCTAGAATCAACCAACCAACCTTTTTTCTTTTCTTTTTTTAGAACCTTAATTGTTTGATTGTTTATCTATCTTAATTAAATTTCGTTAGGCATTTCAAAATAGTAAAGTTGAAGAATTATCTTCTCGAGTATAAGTTTCCAGATGTTGTAATTATGAAAATACAAACATAATCTTTTTTTTATTTATGGACTCAGGTCGGTATCTATACCTAACAATCAATGCTAGTTTCTAATAAAGAATATTTTTTATGCCATTAATATTTCATATCCGAAACATTCGCAGCCCATCGCTAGTGTTAACGTTAATAATTCGCTCGTCCGTTCGTACTGTAAAAGGGGCCAACATACCAGATCCACAGCGGTCGATAACATTTACAAAGAATATTTCGGAACATTTTCACTATACATATAATATCATCACGACCGTATTTTCCGAAGAATTAGGCAGAGGTGCTGATACAGTACATCGACATTTCACCGGCATGTTTAAGTCCTTACAATTAGTATTAGGAGGCGAGCTTGTTGTTATCAACCGGGTACAAGTTCTGACTCCATGCAGCTAATGAGAAATTCCAGATGGAATAATCCAATAACAGACTTGGATCTAGTATCGTTTGATTAAATCTGGTAGGGGTTGGGTCCCTGATTGAAAGGTTAAAGCAACCCTCGACCGCTGTAACAAAGCATAGGCACCCGTGCGGACCATAGCAGCAAGCCAAAGCTGTGGAGGTGAGCATGGGTGCCCATCCTTTGTAACGTAAGGGCGAAGCGGTTGCACCTCCCGCAGCGCCGGAGATGACGCAGGAGCAACTTTAAAGTGTTTTGAGGTTAGGTTACAATAATTGGTTTTTCTCAAGAATGGTGCGTTACCTTACCTGGCATCTCCCCTTCCCCCTCCGACCCCACCCCCTCCTACTCCTGCCAACCGATACTAGCTTTTACCCAATAACACTTTGCTCGACTCGAAAACCAAACCCAAGACTTTATGCTCAGCGGTAGTGATTGTGACCACTAGACCAGTGAGGAACGTGAACTATTTAAATTGTTTGATCCACTTAAGTGAGCCATTGATTTGTATTGGGATTTAGAAGATTCGTTCAGGGATTTCCTTAAAACAAAAGCTAAATAAATAATCAGCTGTCTATTATAGGGAAGAATGGGTTATCGTTTTTGTTATTTATTATGGGATACTGTGGTTTATAGTCTGTGGATTAGTGTATAATATTAAGTTGGCTGGTATCTGGACTTGGGACTAATAAAATTGTATGAGCAGTATATTGTCAAATACAATGTTAGGAAATAATGTCTCATTATGGATCACGGTTTTGCTAAAGGTTTTGATGATAATATTTTCGTCACTTTTATTAATTAACAAAAAAATAATTGTTAAGGATTTTAGAAAGCAAAATTAAAGATATCGTATTTTTAACCGTCTTTGCAAAAAGGAGGACGTTATCAATTCGACTGTATTTTTTTTTGTGTTACCTCAGAACTTTTTATTGGGTGAACCGATTTTGATGATTCTTTTTTTATTTGAACGCTAATGCCCATTTAATTTTCATAAAGATCTGATGAAGGTCTTCAGAGATATACATCAGAACTCTTCAATAAAGGACAGAAAATCACTCGGGATAGCTGCAATCGCATATCTGTTTATTGTTTACACCCTATCATAACATAACATAACACTGGTACGCTCTAAAGAGGTACGCAGGTGTGAACAGTTCACCCTGGTATACTCTCATTCCACAGTTTTGTTTAAGTTTCATGTTATTGGGTTAATTATGTACCACAACTAGAAAGCGAAAAATAAAAAACTTTTTTACAAAAATTACAACCGACATCCAAACAAAAACACTACAAAGTGAAAAATAACTTAAATTTCGGAATTCGTTGTCATAAATCGAAGAAACGAAAACAGGAACACCGATTTCCGAAATTTAAGTTATTTGGAAGTCGGTTATAATATTAATCTATTATTTCAGAAGATTTACAGAGATCTTTAATTCTTTAGTGATCAGTAATAAAGTAATTTGTTCGTTTTGAAGACATTTGATAAGGCCTCAAAATTTGTATTTGGTTTTCGTGTTAAATCAAGGAAATTATCAAAGGCAACTGAAATCCTTTTATATCTATCTCACTGACTGTAAAATATAAACCATTGACACAAAAATGATGAAAGAATAAGTAAATTAAAAATGTGAATTGGATAGTCTGAAATGACTCACTTAAGCCATAAATAATGCCCAGACAAACGGCTATAAATTACTATTTTCTCAGAAACATATCGCTATAAACGTAAAGAAGGAACAGCAAAAACAACTGAATTGAATCATTACCTTGACACATTAAGACAGCTGATGCATTCAAAGTTAATTTATAAATAGTTGGCCGCACGCGTTCAATAGATATACCAAAACATTTCTCGAAAGAATTGGGGAAAGCTTCAGTGTAATAGTTTTTAGGTTAATGTTTGTGTTCCAGACAGATGGTCGGATTCAGTCTAGATTTTAAAATGATATGTTTTAAAGTAATCTTAAGAGGACGTATGGTGGTGACTTAATTTATAAGATCAATTTAAGAAGGAGCTGAATTGTCAAAGTCAGATTTTATCAGAAGAATAAAAAATATTAGGGTATGTTTTTTTTTTAAACAACAAGCATGTTTCATACTTCAGCAAAAAGTCGTTTAAAATAGAGAAGTGATTAGAAGGAGAAGTCAAAATTTATCTGACCATTGAAAAATTGGCCCTTTGAGATGATCTAACGACAATAAAACCTAAAAAAAACAATCAATTTAAGTAAATATCCACAATACCAGCGGTCATTGACGCCATAGTCTGCTGTAATTACTTGAAATTAAAAGTCTATTTTTTATCGTCATTAGATATGCCCGCCACGTTTGCACAATTTAACTAATTAATTTAATTTGTACCTGTATTGCTTCAATGAGGGCTTAACACAACAAAGAAAAGAGTTTGAATTATTTTTCAAATTACTGTTAGATAGACATAGAACCTAGTCGAATGAATATTTTACTTAGCCAGCTTTGGATTTGTTAGATGCAGACAATAAGTATCTATTAGAAAACTACAATTGTTTTATTTACAAAGTTGACAAGTTTTCTCGTAGCTCACTGGCAGTAAGCAGCTTATTGACTGTACATTGTTCGGAACAACTGAAAATCTGGCTTACAGCGAGCGCTTCGGCTGATCGGTACTCTTAGCTGGCTGTTGTATGACAATCTTAAGATAAAAATACTATACCACGGAAAGCCAATTTTTAATAGTCTCTTCCCATACGTATAAGGTACGATTTTAGATCGATAGATTTTCTCACGATATTTTCTTTATTTCATAACGTGAAATAGCATACCTAAATGGGCCATTAGTAGATAATAAATTCAAATTTTCTTTTCAGAATTTGAATTTAGAATCTGCATATCAGTATTCAAATTAACCATTATGGTTAGTTTTTTTTTTATATTTATGGCTGATGATTTTTGAAAGGAGGTTAGATAGCGTCTTATTTAAAATAATAACAATTATTGTTTGTTGCCAATCCCATCTTATGTAATTTGAAAAAGGAACAATTGGAATCAAAGATTTAATCAAAAATAGAACACCAGGACCTATCTCGCTGAAATAGCTAATAGCAAAAACCGTTTGATCTGAAGGCTCTAAAACGATTCGCTCGAAATGAAACGTTTTAAAATAGGAGCCGGTATTCGGTATTTAAATATGTAGGTGGATATTGTCTAGCATAAATAGACTTGCCCTACTATTATATTTGTTTATGTTTAAGAGCGAATGAGAGAGCGTGACGTCATATTTAGATGTTTAGATTTCCGTGGCGGATTCCCAAGAAATGTTTCGGTTAGTGACTTTTTGAGTGGTATGATATGGATGAAACGGTTACTATGGAGAAGGGCAGGGTCACCATGATATTATTATGAATTAAATAAGTGGCGAGTTATGTGAACCGATGACCTGGTAAGGAATGCTGGAGACCGCGGGACGCGTCTAACTCATTTGGGCAGATCTATATTAGCTTTATTTTGATGTTTTTGGCAGAATTGATGACGATGATGATGAATTGATGAGAAGTGTGCTAAAATGTTTTTTTTTATTAGGAGAGCATAAGAGACCTGGTGAAAAAAAGTTGAATGTGACAGTGTGAAAGAAGTAATTTTTAGTTAGAAGTAAGTAAACAGACTGTTATGACGTCTGTTAAAGCAAAAGTCGTTGATATTGAGGCGACCCTAAATAAACTAGGTCAGAGGCAGAAAGATGATGAAAATTTAATAACTGACTGACGAATTTATGCCACAGATTTTAACCCAAAAATTCGAACATAATATTCTTGTAAATTATTTTCCTTAAGAATTACCCACCCCTCAAAACAAAAACAAAAAGTAACGAAATACCACATAGCAACGCTAAGCATGCTCAAAGCCTTACAACGCAGCTCCTTCATAAATTTCAGCTTTGCCAAGTATCCGCCATCTTGTATCACGCCCTTTGCTAAACTGGAATTTATCATGTCTCAGTAATTTTGATAAACGCGAAAGCTCAAAGACAAAGCGGATTCTGTTTCTTGGAACATGTTGGGCAGGATGCGAATGTAGTGCTAACGTGAGACCGTTGAACGTGTTCCGACTTGTTGAGTCTGACGGAGGATATGGTTGGTGGAGACTGGAGATATATTTAGAGTTTTGAGTTAAAAGTAGTGTGAGTGGTACCTAGTTAATTGTAGCAGACATTATATAGATAAATATGAAATAAACTGAGGCAGTAGAAATAATCTGAAAGTAATCAGAGATGAACTCTAAAAATGCAAAAAATTATGAAAACTATAAAAAAAAATCCTGATGGATTTATGCCAGAAAAGTAAAGATTCTAAGAACTTTAACTTCGATGTAATACAATGACAATAGCCACGGCAGCGCAAGAGAGATTTGCGATCTGTCATAATTGAAATGACTTTGACGTCTGTCACATTGACATACGTCACAATACTGCGTTTATATCAGTTTATATCCTATAAACATTAAATCCAGCAACTTACAGATTAAGTATTTGTCGTCAAGCTCCCGAAACGAGTGAGCAAAAATAAGCCTAAGTACTTGAAACTATTTCAGTATTTGGTATAAATCCTTATCTACAAGTAAGTCTACGTAATTCCACATACATTCCTAAGCATTAACTGGAACACATTACATAAACAAACCATTTAATAAACATCAACTTCAAAGAGAACATAACTCCGTAATTACACGATTAATTTGCCACAAGTTAAGCTTTATAATTTAGTTATGCTACTTCTGACACTACAATATTATGTAATTAAAACAATATTAAACTAACTTGGCAACCCTTTGGCCATAGAGCACAGAATCGTCTCGTTGGTCACTGCGAGAGACGGCATTGTTAAAACATGCCATACCAACCATGCATGTTAGAGTGTCACCGTTTAGGCCCACTCGACTCCTGTCGTATTTTGTTTTTTTTTTTTGTATTTTTCATACTAATATGACACGTTACTTGACAAGCTCACCAATACGCCGCCGCCGCTAGCATCTTCTCTTCTCTCAGAGACGAAACGTGTCAAATACAAAATACTATTGGTGGTTTATAATACGTATTCTCTCTGCCACGCATGTCTCTGCTTTGGTGGAGTCTGTTTCTTAGTCCTAGAAATTGACGGCCCGTGACTGATGGCCCGTGATGGTTATGACAGCCGAAACTTGTTCTCAGTTTGTGATTGTGGGTCGGATTGTTGTGTCATCTCTCATGTGTAGTTGCAACGGTGATCTACTGTTATTTGTTGTTGTATTGTTTATTTTATCTGGTGCCAGTCTTGCCACTCAAAAATGGTTTTCAAGTCATGGATACTCGAATAAAGAGAATATTCTATTCTTAGCTTTGGAGTATCCAGTGATGCTAGCGAGTTGTTCCGTGCTCTCTGGTTTTGACCAACTATTTTAGTGTAGTTGGAAGGTCAACAATAATAATTGTTATTGTCTTAAGGGTTAAGTTATGTTATTATCTTCATCTTTGTATTTGCTTTGTTGAGATTACCCCCTTGCAAACGAGAATTATGATGAATTAGTCATGTAGCAGAGTTTTCCTCACCTATTGGTGGAAAAGTCGTGTACTTATCTTTGGCAACAGTAAACTTCAGGATAAGTTAGCCAACGGCAAAAAGCATATTTTATTCCTGAAATCAGTCTATAAAATCCTCGTACAGAGTGCATTGTTGCTATGTTGTCGACTTTAGCTCTTTATATTCTTTATCCAACAGTAAACTGTAATTAACTAAGAAGCTTACGAAAACAAAGCAATACTCCAGCCATATTAAAGACATTACCTTTTAATCCTGAATCACAGAGCTACGTAGAAAAACTCTAATAAAAATTCTAGGAATGGTTGCAAAAGAATTTTCTTTTTCTAAAACTTCAGCAAATCCCCAAGACGCCAAAGGACAAGATCCCACAAATCCTTACACGTTAATTACTAAAATTCTCTTTTGAGTAATATTTACGAGTGTCTCATCCTTCCCTCCAATTCTTAGCGTGGTACAATGGCGGACAAAAGGTGCGGATACACCGTCGACGTCCGTATATCCCGACGTTTAGGTACACATCATATTGAGGGAGAATTCCGCCGTTGCATCCGGCTCGGCGTCCTTTGTAAGACTTGTGTATAATGGAGTGCGTTTGATATTATTTTGGAGTAATTTTTCTTGTATGTTGTTGTTAGCTTTTGTGGTTGGAAGTCCATTACTGAGGTTCGTGATTCCCCCGACGGGAGATTAACCTTTCTTTTACAATATTCTTCCATCTGTGTCTGTCCTTGGCATCGTGGAGTGGTGTTGAGCATTGAATAAATTTGGTCAGACCAACTTCTTGATAGGGCTGCGACCGCGCGGCCTCCTGCCATCGACCTTGCCCGTTATCATCAACTGCTCAAGATTATGGCCTTCTTTTCGGGATTTCAGGCCTCTACGCAGGCAGGTGGTGGCATGCCTGGTCTTGATATTTAGTTGGTAGTAAGTTTGATATTACTCTGGACGGTCTTGGACATAATTAGAGAAATTGTGTTACTTTTTGACATAGATGACCACATCTAAATGGATCGGAATGTCAATCGTCGTCTAACCAGCTAACTTGGTCTCACTTAATACTTTAACACAAAGGCTACAAAGTCTTTATGAGAAGGCCATGGTTCTGTATTGAAGACTATTTACCATGGTTGAATTACGTGAGTAATTGCCTAGAACTCTCACACAAAGTCGGATGATATGGCGACACTTCGGGGAGGCTTATGTACAGTACTGAACGTCTCTTGGCTAAAATTATGCTGATGATAGAGGATTACGTTGCGTTAAAAAATCACGACAGTTAGGTACTATTTATAAAGATAGCTATTTAAAAAGAATAAATACGAAACCATTTAAACGTGAAAAAGCCCTATTACATTTAGGTATAAATATATCTAATTTCGAAGGACGTCAACACAAAATCCTATTTACCGAACCTTTGGCTTAGGAGTATTTCTATAAGCGACTGCCCACGCATCAATCTGACACGTAGATCAAATAAAATTATAATACTTGATTTAAATTAAAGTATCCATGTTTGAAACCGTGGGTTTCATTTTTCAATTATCTCTGACCCGGTCTCAAAGGTTTCTCAAAACGAGGTAACGGGAGCGACATTATTTTATTTTAGGAATTCTTAGAATCAGTAATGAAAATATTATTATTGTGTTATTTTTAGCCGGGGCTAAAAATGTCATACCTACATAAGAGATATTTGTAATAATACTTCTAAGGAAAATTTTCCTAAGGGAACATAATATTACCGTATTACGTATTTTGAACCGTTGATCGACATCATCGATCAACGGTTGAAAATACGTAATGCGTAATAGATAATGAAACGATCTAAACATCGTCCAAACAAACAGGCTTTTAAATTTACAACACAAGTAGGCTTTTTAATAATTTTAGATTAAGTACTTCAAGTAAGAAAAGATATCTGGTATGGTATGGTATCCTGGTATGGTCATGTGATGAGGAGGGATGAAACGCACTCTTTTATTAACAGAGTTATGAAAATGAATGTGGATGGATGGAGAGGGAGGGAAAGGCCAAAGAAAAGATGGATGGACTGTGTGAGGAATCACTCCTCACACAGTCACAGAAAGAAAAGGAGTCAGTAATAGCGTGACAGAGGACAGGACGGTATGGAAGAATAAAACGTGTTGCGCCAACACCAAGTAACATGGGATAAGGGCAGGAAGATGATGCTGAATTCAAGTAAGAAAAGTATCAAAATCATTCACCATGAAAATGCGACCAATACGCAAAAACCACCAACAACAGTGCGAGAGCACAATACGAGTCAAGACCATTCACTAACGGCATCACAGTAACATCATTAGGAAAGTTCATTATATTCCAAGTTTTTTTTTACTATTTTCAGAGAGACGTTCTATGTTCAAAGTAACGACGGGCGCTAACGAAACACGCAACATGTTTTTTTCCTTGTTTGGGATAAGACAATGGACAATTTTTTTCTCATTTATATGAAATACTAGATTTTACCGTTTTTCCTTTTTATCGGACCCAGTGCGAGTTGTTGGATGGCACTTGTCTTTGAATTTTTGGTCGCACATGGTATTACAAGTAGCATATGGAACTTAACAACAGTGAAGTTTTCTACAAGTAAATGAGTTTTCGTTATGCTACATTAACAGATTGACGTTACTGGAGTAACAAACAAACCTATCTAAACAAAAGTTGCTTGTTGTTCCCAGGGTCACTAACTATTACGGTAAACGCACGAGAAAGTTTGTAACGCCGATGTTGATGAACAAACTACCCTCAAAGTTGGTGTCGTGTATTAGATCGAAAAACCAACTCAAGAAAATTCTAAAAAAACATTATCTGTCACTCTGTCCATAGCCATGCTTTGTAACAAGACTAGCATTTTGCAACCATGGACAATGGAAATTGATCATGGGAGTGGAATGCGGGATTGTCTGACCCGGTGGATTTTTTATCAATTGTTTAATTTAGTTTACCTACTTAGCATAAATATTTAAGTTGTTGTTTAGGTATATAATTTGTAATATATTGTGACCCGAGAGAAACTGCCGACAAACTGTTTTACAGTTTGGCAGAATATAAGAATGTAATAGTGTAAACAAATTTTGAATGAATAAATAAAAATAAAAAAAATAAAAAAAAAACCATGTAAACAATATCACAACTTAATAATATTAGATAAAAAAACTTTTTGCAAAAAAATACTACCGGCTTCCAAATATAAAAAACTATAAAGTGAAAAATAACTTTATTTTTTGAAGTCGGTGTCCATAACGAAAAAAAATGGTACCTACGAAAGATACCGACTTCAAAAAAATAAAGTTATTTTTCACTTTGTAGTTTTATATTTGGAAGTTTTATATTGAAACATGACGTTTCAAAATACCACAATTAAAATTATATTTGTATATAATGCCGTCAACGGAAAACGTCAAAGGAAGATAAAACCTATACCATTCTCTGTATTGCTCGATTGGCACGCCATTATCATCAGCCTTTTTCAAAGTTCCCACTGCTGGGGCACAAGCCTCCTATCTGTGAGAGGGAATGGACCGTAATCCAGCACGCGGGACCAATGTGGGTTGGCGGATGTCACATGAATTCGAATTTTTATTTCTAGGACATGCCGGTTTCCTCACAATGTTTTCCTTCGCCGTTTTGAGAGCAGTGATGGTGAAGTAATTTACAGAAAGTAAAGCTCGCCATAATAAGAGAAAAGTAAATGATTTTTATTTTGCAAAAATTGACATCTTGGGCGCTGTCAGAATGCAATATGTGAAGATCGTTTTAAGAAAAATTATACCAAATAATTGTAATGCCGCCTCCACACGCTCGCCAAACAATGGCGAACAGCAAACAACAAACAACGAACATGAACGTGTGGGTGGGTGTTTGATTGTGTTTGTTTGTATTCGCCCGTGTTCGGCATCGGTGTCGGTTTTTGTGCACAAATGAAAGGGTGTTCGACGAACGTGTTTGTGATGTATCCACACGCTTGTTCAGTTCAGTAGTACGAGCGAGCTTGCGGGCGGCGGACGGAGTTAATACTGTTAATAGTGGTGGTCAAATTTACGTCATCGTGACATTTTGTGTATCCTAATCTAAATTGTAAGGAAAAACTAGGAGTTTAAGCCGAAAGTAATCGCTGCCACAACAAGCTCGTCGTCTGCCATGTTTGCCAATTCAGAATAGACTAGCATGTTCGCCAAGCGTGTGGATGCCGTGTTTGTGTTGGGTGTTTGTGGTCAGTGTTCGTCACGTGTTTGCTGTTAGCCCTGTTTGTGGCAAACAGGGAGCGCCTCCACACGCTCGCTGTTTGCCAAATATGACGTTGACGGCATTATATGCAAATATGACGTTTCAATATACCACAAACACAGCTACTTATAGATATCATAAATCAATAAAATACTTACGGAAACTGAATTAAAAATGAATCCGAATTCCATTAATAATATTACTGGCGAAGCATTGTAAAAACGAGACTCTCATAAACTTAACAGGTGGACGGGAATGCTGAATTTTTCAGCACAATACCGTTCCCGCTAAAATTGTTCGAAATACCGAAAATGTTGCCGATAAAAATTGTTTTCCGTCGAATTTTTGTTCATTACAGCTCGATTGTATGGTGCAAATGTATAAAAAACATTGAATTCTGTTTTAGTGGTGGAAACATTTTAGTACGGAAAATGATTTTTATGTGATGAACAGATAAGATGGGTAGTATACCACACGAGTTCGGAAAAGAAAAATGAATAATAAAAAAGCTAGGGTAATAATTTTTGTACGTTTAATAAAACGCGAGGGAAGTGATGCGATTGGCTATTATTATATTTTTTGATTGAAAATTCAATAGACAAATCACATTAACAAATGCGCGTTTGGCAATTTCTCACATTAATTTTGCGATAGAAACTGTGTCACGGTCGTACATACTTACACATACTACATAAAATCTATCAATCAACCTGCACTAACATAGTTAATAGCAACTGATAGCCTATTGACGTTATTTTCCTAATATTGTAGTCTTGCAACATTTAATGCACAAAATAATCTTATAATTCAGACCTTCAAACACAGTACTTATTCAGAATAAGACAACTCAACAAATACTTATCAAGATTATGTTGAGTAATATTTAGGACTAACCGCAAATTTGAAATCGCTCGTGTCTTAGACCAGACGACTGCAATACGAGAAAACCGAGCCCACGAATAAGTTTATTTCGAGGACACTAATTGGAAAGACAGATAAATGATTACCATTTTAATTGTTTTTCAAGTTTTGATTGAAGAAAGACCCGAGTTTGAGACATCAATCTTTGTTACCCGGCAAATGGTGGAAAATGCCAAAATATCAATGGTATTAACCTTAATAATGGATTAAGTTCTTGTTTGACTTTACTATAAATTTACGAAAATCACTCGAAAATATGAATAACAATTCATGAAATGAAAGGTTTATTAAGTTCTTTGATCTCGACTAAATAAAGCTTGAACGTAATCTAGCTCGGAATAAGTTATGATTTAAGGCATAAGATTAATTGGAACTAAGATTAATTGTCTTGTTAATAACTAAACAAAAGCTTCATTAAAGTAGACAAGGCAGAAGAAATGAAAAGGATTTCTTAGAGTAAGAACGGTGACATGATAAATCACAATTTGACTAAAACAACTAGCATGGAATCGGTAGTCATTTGACTAGGGCCTCAGATAAAGGCTTAATATGACGATTTCAGACCAACTAAATCTTACAAAGAGAAACATAAAACGAGTAGCCAATGAACGCCGCAGAAACAGTTTTTTTTTTAACAGATTTCGTAAATTTATACTGAAACAACTTCAAACCATCAAAGCTTCCCTTTAGGATAAAATTTCAAATACGAAACCGAAGGCTGTCAAACAATAATTTAAATTTATAACCTTAACGACATGGTTGGCGTAGTGGTTGAGCGATCGGCTTCTGTGCTGCGTGTCGCGGGTTCGATACCCGCACTTGGGACCGTGTCGAAATTATTAATTCAGAATGACACTCCGAAATTCCTAGGGTGTGGCTAAGTTAGTTTCAAATGGCTTCAAGGATTGTGAAAAAGAAAACCACTATAACAAAGTCTCATAAAAACCTGAAGTCAAAATTAAGCTCGAAATAATTTCAAGAATTTATTGTAAGAACAGCACGCGTTTCCTTATCACGTTTTCGACTCGATTAGAACAAAAGACGTTCCGTTCCCGTTCCGTTCCGCAGTCGTATTAAATGTGCGCTCATTTCCATACTATTAAACCTCTATGCTAGGCATGTGACGTGGTTTCGGCCGAGACTAAAATTTGGTTGGCCGAAATTTTAACGGTGATAATTTTTGTATTGTATTTTTTTTTATTTGATTTGAATTATTGATGTTTGAAAGCAAATTTAGGCTCATGACACACGTGACATTCTAACAGCAGTATCACTAAAAAAATCGAATGGCCTTGCGTTAATAAAATGTAATAATTTCGTACATTTTGACCTTTCTCTTCATTTATCGGGCGTTTTATTTGTTTATGTGTAGTCTTAAAATGTGAAAGAATTGTAGCAGATCGCATTTTGCCATTTTTGTCTAGCTATGGTTTAAAAGCAACGAGTTAATGGTACTAACATCGTGAGGACTTAAATAGTTCATGTAAGTCTAAAATAGGCAAGTCAGAAGCCTGTGGGGTCCCCAGAGTTGGCTTAATTAACTCTGGCCACATCCTCACACGAAAAAGAAGACTGGAACGTGGTTACGTACTTATGTTTAACAAAAAATATTGCATTAAATAGTAAGTTTTGAAAGACATTCCTAATCTTAATAAATCCTTTACAAGGTCAGAGGGCTAGCGTGGGCGAACTCTTAGCGCGCTCAGTCAAGCAAAGAAAGCATTAGCTTGGATGAATTAGCTTTAAATCTACAAAGAGGACGGCGGATTAGAGATACACTGTCTCAACTAAAATCTGGACTTCCGTTTATTATTCCCTTAATCATTCGAGCAATTACTTAAAATAAGATGCCTAATATTCTCGTTTTGGTTTAGATATTAATGTGGGTCAAGCAATATTGCTAAAACTGTAAAGTAATATTGTTATGTGAATTGTAAAATTTTAATTTATGGCGACGGATTCCAAAGAAATGATGATCGAGGAAATAATGATAGAAGTGGAAAGAGATGGGAAGCATAACGGTAGAAGGATGGAATAGAAGGAGAACGCATTGCACTAACTCCTGAGATCAGGGCACAAAAATGATAGTGATGATTTGTATTGTTATTGTTAGTTTTTAGGGTAGTAAGGTACAAAAAGGAACTATTATAAGACCACTCTCTTGTCCGTCTATCTGTCCGTGTGTCACCACCGATTTTCCCAGGAACGGTTGGACCTAGCAAGTTGAAATTTATACCAGATACTGAAGTCTATAATAGTCCCTATGAGGTGTATAAAAAAGGACAAGGTCCTGAGTCAACACGATAAAAAGATATGGGCAAATTTAGATTTTCGCGAAAACTTGTAAGTACCAAAATTCACCTTAACTTTCAACCTTTTTAGGGTGCCGTACCCGAAGGGTAAAAACGGGACCCTATTACTAAGACTCCGCGGTCCGTCTGTCTGTCTGTCTGTCTGTATGTCTGTCTGTCTGTCTGTCTGTCTGTCTGTCTGTCTGTCTGTCTGTCTGTCTGTCTGTCTGTCACCAGGCTGCATCTCAAGAACCGTGATAGTTAGAGAGTTGAAATTTTCACAGATGATGTATTTCTGTTGCCGCTATAACAACAAATACTAAAAACAGAATAAAATAAATATTTAAGGGGGGCTCCCATACAAAAAACGTGATTTTTATGCCGTGTTTTGCTATAATGGTACGGAACCCTTCGTGCGCGAGTCCGACTCGCACTTGGCCGGTTTTTATTTATTTTTTGGAATTTTACCTTTCTTGTGCTCTCACCTTGCTTTTAATCAAGTCAATCGGAAGTACCCTATAGGTTTTGGTTCGAAAACCTATAAACGGTAATTCCCGCTGACCTACAATCACGAAATTTGGCAAAAAGTAAGGTCTTACAGCACAAATACAAAAAAAAAATCAAGAAATAAAAAATGTTGAAAATTAAAGGGTGCCCCATAAATGTAAAAAAAAACTTAAAACTTAGCCGCCAATAACAATGATACCATTTTTATTATGGCAGTATAATGGGTAGGTATGGAACCCTCGGCACACGAGTCCGACTCGCACTTGACCGGTTTTTATTCTTATCTAAGTCTAGTAAACAGAATTCTGCTGATATTTTTTATACTGCAAAAAAAGATTTCTTCCTTCATCTAAGCGTAGGAGCTTAATTACATTATAGTGAGTCCAATAACATGCCAAAACTAAGCATTAGGAAGGGACCCAAATTTTCGGCTTCTCTTTAACCTCAATCTCTATGTGAAATGAGTTGCTATGGACAGGCGAAATGAAATTTCCTTTTATCTACGTGTGTTTTGTTTGATATTCATAATAACACGAAAATATTCATATAATTTATAGAATTATTTTATTAATTTGTAACAATTGTATGAATTTGAAAATTATTTTCTTTATCAACGATATAGTAGGTGGTGATTGAAATAACCCGTGTATTCTTTTGACATCGATAATTTTATTTACTGATAAAACCCGATGAGTTCTGACTGTGCAAAATATGCCAGTATTTGTACTTCGAATATCAAAAAAAATGCGCCTGAAAATAAAAATATTTATGCAGGAAAACCAACAAACTTCGAAATCAAATTATATAATTTGGAAAAAAAAACACGTCCGCGTTTTAATATTTCACGCCTGTCACAGCATGTCCAAAAGCGTTTCGGCCCACGCCATTTGGTATCCGCAGATTAACCGCCGAGGTCGAAAACCAGTCTCCTGGGGCCACTGCCTGAAAAAAACAAAATGCCAAACTTTTTTAACTTACCTTTTTCCCAGTTGCGCACGCTTCAGGGGAAAACTACTAAAATAAACCGCATTTTAACGACCCTCCGTGAAATAGAGCTCAATTTTTTTTCTTTTCCTTTTTTGAATTACGGTACAGGTTTTGTAGCTAGAGTTTTTGGTCCAATTTTTGATTACTCGACTGTGTTGCGAACGGTTTTTCCCGATAGAATGAATAGTTTTTCGACGAGTATTTTATTCGGAAACTCGTACAGTCTAGCTTAAAGATTTAGTTTGAGATACGTGTAGTATTGTCAGATGTTTAAGCCTTCGCTAAAAAGCTGCTTTTGTCTCTCTAGTGGTAAATAAATTCCTGGTAACAACCAGAAAATGCAAATAAAATGCATTTCACAGAATCAAGAATTTCTAGGATAAATTCAACAGTAACAACGAAGGGAAAACAAGAAACACCGTTGAAACGAGTGCCACCATAAAACAAGCAAAAACTCTCGAAAAATACTTCCTTTTACATGCCCTTGAACCTAAAGTGAAGGAAATTTTCTCATCAACCGCCATATTAGCTTTTATTAGGGTTCCTCGACGAAGATATAAAAACTTCTGGTTATAAAACGATAGTTCGAGATGGGTCTTGTCGTGTTTGACGAGCGAAAGAATTGTATTATGCTAATGTAGTGTTAGAATAAATTTAAGAAGGGACAGGTTCTGTAGCGGTTTTATGTGACTTATGAATGGAGACATGATTTTAGTTCTGACTAGCTTCTGCCAGCGGCTTCGCCCGCGTGGAAGTCGAAAATGAACCCGAGGGAACATATTCCCGGGGTAAAAAGTCCTATGAGCTATTCCTGACTATGATCTATCTCTGTGCCAAATTTCATCCAGATCCGTCCAGCCGTTCGAGCGTGAAGAATTAACACACACAAACTTTCGCCTTTATAATATTAGTGTGATTTATAATATATTATATAATATAAGTGTGATAGCAGTCCTTGAAGAATTCGACAGTTGAAAACACGTTTGTTTTCCCCTAACAGATCAAAGTTGGTTTTAAGGTATTATTATATTAATCTAGTACTGTAAGAATTTCATGATGGTTTAAATAAAAATTATAAAATCAAATTTATTGGAAGTCTATTAAATGTACTAAAATATCATGGGGAGTTCAAAAGATAAGACTGGCATACATACAATAGACAAACATTAGCATGAGGTTAAAATTTTGGCACGAGCCCTAATGATCTTTTCAAACTCTCTATGAAAAGGTCAATAAACCCAACAACAACAGTGAACCGTTCTAAACATATTCGTTGCTAATTGTTACCACAATAAATATCGAAATGACAAAATTACTAAAAAGGTCCGAATTATATCAAGGTTATTAAGGATCCCAATAACATGAGCAAACAGACGATAAAAATAATACCCCGTAAAAGTACGCGCTCAACTCAACGAGCTGATTCTACGTAAATTTTGTATACGTAGACTTTTTTTTAATTTTTACAGCGTTCCGACGAAATCATACGTTCGTATCGGGTCGTTCCACACTTGCCATACTGGCGCTGATAAATTAAATTTCGCAGGGAACTGACGGCTCGAGCGATATACGAAATAACATCGACCCGGGAGCTAGTGCAGTGGGAAAACTCACTACACTCCGCGTGGTTTTGCGTGTAAATATCTTGCACATCCGTATTTTTTTGGCGGCACAAGGGTGATTTAATGGTGTGGTAACTGGCCTGTTTTTTCGTGACCAATCTTTACCCGCTCCTGGCCAATTTGTACCCGCTTCCTGGCACGTTTCCGAAGCACGATATCCGAGAGATTTTCCCAACTTCAAATCCCAAGGTAATTGTGCACCTATCAATCATGCGTGCTCTAAACCAGCTGGATTGCAGCTCGATTTTTGAATCGAGATACGGGAAGCGAATGTGAATCGGGAAATTGAGCTACATTAGAGCAATTCCACTGAAGCGCCAAAATACGTGCGTGATTTGGGCGATAATTTGGAGCTCGCTACTGATGACTTTCACAAGTGGAAACGATCTACAATTTGGACTCGAGATGCGCCATTTTGAAGCTTTATCGTTTCGTATTGTCGTGATTTCGATTTCCACCTCCAAAAAAATACTGGTCCTTTCCTTACCTCTGATTAAGACTTACATAAGAGTCTCGTTTATCGTCTGCAAAAAGTCTCGGTAAAGGGTGTGCCTTTATCATTCTTATTACTTTCCTGTCTTCGCCCGCAGAACTATTCTTTTGTGACGTAACTCGTAAAAACTCGTGACAAACGATAGTAAGGTGTAAGTTTTACCAGGTCGCCGTCTAAAATAATAAATTGTCTCCAACACAAACTTAATAAAGGAGTATCTATGAGAGAAATTTCTTCTGTAATATTTCTGAAGACTTTTACTATGTAACGATTTTTGTTTCTTTTCGCCTCAGGCAAAGTTTTGGAGAAGTCAATTTATTTGGTTTGAATAATAACGTATCCACGAGGATACTAACCTTCCAATCATACTTATACTAGTAAAATTGGCCCATTTATCGAAATTTCCTTTGTAATAGAATATTACTTTTAAAAGGTTTTGGTATTTCGTTGAGAGTTTTTAACTTTTTGGGAAGGTGGCTGACAGGTACGATATAACAATTCGATACCGCGTTATATCTGTAAAACAATTTCTGTATTTTATAAGTGTGGTGATTATTGTCGGTTTTCTCCATAACAAACCTTTGCGAATGAACAGTAGAATCAATTATCTGTTGAACTTACACTTTTGATAGTCAAAAGAGCCGTTTAATGTCCTAATTGAAATAAATGATTTTATTTTTCTATGAACGGTTGTCGCATCTCCGCAAGATCTGTTACCGTCTTTTTAATTTACTGTACCATTAAACACCAAAAAATAATATACTCTTTATTATAATCATTTCAATTATTAATATACAATTTTTTTCTACCAAACAATTCACAATAACCTACTTCGCAACCCGTTGTTTCCACCAGCATCCTAAAAGCAAGCAGCAAAATATTTATTTTCATTCCCGTCACCCGATTAACGCCAATGCCCAGCTTATCGGCATCATCAGTAACATTTGGTACATTCCTACTTTGATACGTGCCCATTCGTAAAACGGAGGCTTTAATTAAGCTTTTATTGCTCCGAAATCGATTGCTATCATTTGCATATGAATGTTTTTGTTTACGTGAAAATGTGGAGGGAATTATTTTGTTTTCATCTGTTTTGTTGAATATTTTTTGGTTGTTCTGTGTTAATAGGTTTTGAATATGGTTTGAAAATAATTGCTGGAAACGAGTTTTATATTTTTAGCTTAAAAAATTCACAAATTATTGTTGTGTTCTTGAAAAGAATAACCATTAAGTTTCTTGCCGGTTATTCTTTATATGAAACGACCATTTAGAACCGACTGTGCACTGGTTTCTGACGTTTTATAAGTGCCCATGTTATATGAAATACAATTCATGAAATTTGAATTTGAGCACGCAATGTATTGTGCTTATGGGTGCATTTAACAGTACAGGGGTCGTGAGGGCATTTAAAGTCAAAACAACATAAACAACCTGCTTTCGTAAAATAAATGTGGGAATTTTGGTCTTCAATATCTTTACAACCAGAACGTTTCCAGGTATGGTCGAGAACATTTGTTTTATCACAATGATGGAAAGAACAAGATTGTTTTTACGTCCTTTTTCACCTGTTACTTTTGGTTATTCTCTGTAATAAATACGATTTGAATGTACAGGGTTTGTTTGGAAATTGTCGTTGTTTGGTCTGTGAAGGCGACACGTGTATAGGTTCCATTTAATCCATTTACAGAATGTTTCCTATACGATTCCGATGTTGAGGTCTGTCAGTGTAAGCTGTTACCCGTTGCAGTATTGTATGTGGTGTGTTGTTCACAACTCTCGTTGCTGACAAGAGAACTGTGTATCTTGCTTGAAACCGTTATGCAGCTTTCAATACACATAAACTGGAGTTTGTGTATTGCCTCTTTGAAGGATTAATCTTATAAGCTCTGGATAAGTTCTTAATCTTTCGAATGCTTTCAGTTGGATCTCATTAAATATTTGTTATTCGTAATTATTCACTGATGCTAAAAGAGGGTGGCTAAAAAAGGTCGATTTTCAAAGTTAAGCAACGCTTTCCGAGGTCAATCTTTGGATGAGTATCACATACCGAATTTCCTCCGTTCCTCGAAAAATACATTAAGATTTTGCTCCTGATGTCATTTATATATCTTTAATAGTCGTTACCGGTAGACAGAAGCCAGAAAATCTAACACCGGTCTTGCCAAGAGGTATCCTGATACCCAGTTACTGGGTTATGTAGGTCAGGTATGCAATCGCTCCATGGAAAATACTGGTATACAGCCGCATTCTGTTAGACTGAAATCCCACCCCAACATTTTTGGGAAAAGACACACAAACATACACTTATGAAATTCGGCACGCATGTTAAGAGTAACATAGAAGAAGAAGCCCAATTAGAGTAACATATGTGAATATTGAGATCAGGAACGATGACCTGGTAAAGTTTTAAGCTTTTGTGTTTCATAATTAAAAAACAATATATTTTTTTTCGACCTGGTTAAAGTTGCGGGAAGGCGCTGGATGCGAGACGCACGGGATCGGTCAATATGGCGACGCCTGAGGGAGGCCATGTCCAATATTACATGCATATGTGTCGATCGATTACCTTCTTTTTTATTTCATCATCATTATCATCAGCCTTTTGATGTTCCCACTGCTGGGACAAATGCCTTCTCTCTGTGAGAGGGAATGGGCCGTAATCCACCACGCAGGCCTAATGCGAGTTGGTGGATGTCACATGTCTTCGAATTTTTGGTTCTAGGAAATGCCGGTTTCCTCACGATGTTTTTCTTCACCGTTTTTGAGAACAGTGGTGATGAAATAATTTACACGAAGGATAGCGCCTTTTTAATTTCGGTAACAAATAATAAGCACTTACAAATTCATCCAAAACCATTTTGACCCAACACAAAATGCTACCCAAAAAAAAAAAAACTACCGACCAACTCCACAAGAAAATTCTCAACTACCCACATTCACATCTACCCACAAATCGCCCGGGACAATTGAAACATCCCGCTTAAATAAACAAGACTAACATTAATACTTAGAACGACACGAAATGTGTCTCCCGTGCCGCATTTGGGGGCCCTGAAGCGAAAACCAATAACGTAAATACTGCCGCCATAAGCAAAAAGGGCACATCTGATCAAAACACAAAAAGGAGTAAAATTAATTGCGCGTGCAATACCGTACACATCATAGAAGTGAAACTTCTTAAAAAGTTAAGAATGAGACAGATATAGAGTGAGAGTAGGAAAGAGTTTTATCTTTTTCTTTCTCATGCAGCAAAATGTTCTTAAACGTGATGCGTCCTTCAAATTGTAATCTCAATTCTCGTCCAGTTATCGAATCACCTGCACCGTTTAAGAAGTAACACTTCAAAAAGACTTTTATTTTTTAATTTCTACTAATCTAAACTTTTCACTAGTTTAACTTAATTGAGCATGGATGCTCGTAGAAAATTTAAAAATAATTCTTTATGCGGCTTGGTTTCTTGATGCCGAATAATTAGATAATTAAATTTTGCCTGAAAGGGCAGATATGCCCGTTTTTCTTTAGGCGACAGAATATGCCTTGACTGTAACCAACTTCCAGAGAAGATTACGAGTCAAATAATTTTGGAGGCAGATAGATTAAGCTTGAATGTTTTGTTGCTACGCGCACATTTTTAGGTATAGTTGTTTCGTTTTAGTGCGACAATAATGGTCATTGCCCTTTCCCTAAATATCTAGAAAGTGAAGTTTCAATTTGCCACTAGTAAAACTGTTGAGGAAATGTAGGCTTTCTTCTTCATTGTTAATCATTTCCTGCACGCGAATCTATCAAATTGACAGTTACATCTTTTTTTTGTAACTAACATTGACCTGGTGGTAATGTATGGCATGATATGTAGTCGAATGTGAAGATTTCATCCAGATCCATTCAGCCGTTTAGCCGTTAGCGTGATTGAGCAACAAACATATACATATCCATACAAACTTTCACATTTATAATATTAGTAAGATGAACCATGAACATGAACATGTTTTATACAACAAAAGATTACATTGAGGACAAAAAGGCTTGGGATTGAGCTGCTCCAATTAATTTTGTTTTTTATTATATTTTGCACTATGCATTTTGTTATTATAATTTTTTTTTTTATTTTGGTTTTCTTGCAATGACAAGAATATTTACTTTTTAAAGTATTATATTATTTTATTTTAATTATTGTGAATGTGAAGCTTTTTTGTTTTTATTTAAATTTATCTTAGTTTTTAATCATGGTCTGGCAGTTTGAGTAGTTTATGCGGCCTACCCGAATGTCCTTTCTTTGGTATTGTTCGTCGAATCGTTAAGCTCCCTAAATTCTGAGTGGAGCTGCTCGGTTATTGACAAATGCGTGCACTGACTGGACAGGTCCACTCAATCTGGCTGGTTCTTTCCTCAAAAGACCATTTCAGACATCAGTCTACATGGTCTTCACATGATCTAATCAAGATTTTGTCAGGACTTTAAAAGAGACTGTGACCTCTGAGTTTGTTTCGGCCTTTCTTCTCAGAGTAGTCAGATAGGAAACGCCGACCTCATCTAGTTTTAAAAATATGTTCGACATGTAAAAGTGTTTGTACAAACCAACTTACAGAAATAAAATCATTTATCATTTAACCAACAAGACATATTGTACTCATATAAGTCAACCATCAAGACGTATTTTATTCATGTAAGTATGTTTGTGTGTAGCTAGGTCAATGACCTTTTTTGCCATGCTAAAACAATTGAAGTATAGGTACAGGTAATGAATGAAGTCAGTGACTTGTTTATTTGCGAGAAAAGTAATCAACTTTTGCTACAGCATAGGGTTAAGGTATTACGAAACTCTGACGAATTTCTAAAGACCTACCTGCCAATGCCGAAAATACTTCGTAAGACTTACAGGGTATAAAACACTGTTTACACCTTTTTGTTAGCACGTTTTGTTTTTATATCAGGTTAGTTTTAGTAAAGCCTGCTAACCTAATAAAAGTTATTTCTTTTAGTAATACGTATATACTTTGAAGTACATACAGGTTGTAACGGAAATTGTGATCATATTGGCAATTCCATACAAACTTGTCGTCAGCTGACTAGTGTAAGACATACAAATTTTCTTTGAGAATTATCTTTGACTTTCTTGGAAAATTTTGTTCATTTATATCGGCAGAAGATCTTTTTAAAATATGATCAACCCTTTCTGTTACACCCTTTATATACGAAGTTTTTTTTTCTCTCTATCAGCCTAACACCCGGTGTCTTGAATTAAAATTATCGGGAAGGTAAAATTGAGAGACAAGTGATATGAATAACTTTTTATAATTCATTCAACCTGCAATCACAGCAGTTTACTGATTTGTTATGTATTTCATTTTTGCGTTGCTAATTTTCGTTTCAGAAACCATGTGCTAATATCCTAGATTAGTTATATACATACATATGTACATACAAATATAAACACACGCCTTTTTTCCATGGGGGTAAGCAGAAACTACAGAACGCTGCACCTGCTACGATCCTTACATACTTATTTTGCTTCACTCACGTTAATACATCTAGTCATAGACTCACGCCGGTTATGAGTACTGCACACCTGGCCTTTCTGAAGAACATCACCAATAAGGTCTATGTATATCTTTCTAGGGAGTCCCCTGCCGACGTTTCCATTTACGTCTGCCTTGTAAATACCTTTCGTTAGTCGCTTTTCATTCATCCTCTCAATATGGCCATACCTATACCTAATAATACAAAAATGTCTAGGTCATGACCCCTTCCACAAATGAACATAACTATGACTAAATATAGGACAACCTTGACAACTCGTGACGTATATTAATTAACCCGTCAACTAATTAAACTAATTGTTCTACTTCGTAACTACCCAAACATTTCAATGGAACTAGATTTGTAGGTTAATATGAATTAGATTTATTAATGTGTTGCCTACGTAAAGGGTGCTTTTTAACAGAGATGTGCGAGGGATGAGAGATATGTGCGAGTAATCTATCTGACAAGTTCTGTTTTATAGTGACCGCAAAACAGTAGACGCAGCGTTGGAAGGCCTCCCTCTATGTGGATCGATGACCTGATTAAATCTGCGGGAATCCGCTGAATGTGAGACACCCAGGACCGATCGGTGTGATGACACTTCATCATCATCATTTCAGCTGAAAGATGTCCAATGCTGGACATAGGCCTCCCCCAGGCGTGGCCCCTTTGACCGATCCCGTGCGTCTCGCATCCAGCGCATTCGCGCAACCTTAACCAGGTAATCGTTCCACCTAGTTAGAGGCCCCACCGCATCATCTTCCGGTTCGCAGTCGCCACTCCAGAACCTTTCTGCCTCATCGGCCATCCGTTCTGCGAGCAATGTGCCCTGCCCACTGCCACTTAAGTTTCGCATTTTTTTTTATTCGGGCTATGTCGGTAACTTTGGTTCTCCTGTGACACTTGGGGGAGGCCTATGTCCAGTAGTGGACTTCTTGCCACTGAAATTGTGATGATGAATGTGTGCGAGGAATGTGTGTGCACAGCTAAACAAAGTCCGCTACGCAATCTCGCACTATTCAGCTACACGCTACTTTGCAGCGTCTTTGTTAACGCATCCTTGCACCGCACAAGCTCCTCGCACAGCTTTGGTGGAAATAGTCACTCATTTTCACTGCGCTGCCAGCTGGTGGCTATCTACTAGGCCCAAACTGTGTAAGGGTTATTAAACATCATCAACTCGAATTGAGGAGGCTTAGCTTCCTCGCACATCTCTAGTGGTAAAGCACCCGAAGGGTTGTAGAACCTTGATCCCTTTGAACCTGTAAATAATTTATTTTCCACGAATTTATATGTGTTCACTGAGCGTGATGTTGGAAGCCTATGTTTGACTGTGAGCGATAGATTTAGTTACGAATAGGTAATGTATGTAAGGGAAGCTTGTGCCGTAGGCGTGTTATTGTGTTGGTAAATAAATTATTTTTAGGTTGGTACAATATTTTATTCGACCTCGAATACATTGGGATAAGAGGCTCACGCACAAGTAACTTTCTATTAACGAAAACTTCGCGATAGCGACTGGTAAAATGTTATTTTTTTTTGAGACTTCCAAGCGCTATCGAAATGTTATCGTCTACGCTAGACGACTCGAGCACGGGCGGAGCGCGCGCGCGCTTCAAGCATTTGGTTCGTGCTCGACTGTGGTCCAGCAATTTTCGGTTTTTGGACGAACACAAATGGGATTTGCATCGCGCTCGCAGTGCGCTCGTGGACGTGTTGAGTTACTTGACTGACAGACGTCTAGCCAATCGCTCGAGCATCATGGACACGTGGACAGAAGATGTTTGTTTGCAATTAACTGACGGTCGCGAATAAATATGACAAAGATTTAGCACGGCCCTGGCTCAATTAACTGAAGGAACACGGGTGGATTTACTTTTTAGTCAGTAAAAGTCTGACACGCCCTCCCGCTTCACCCAGAGCGGGAGAAGTCATTGGATGATTTCCAAACCAAAAAAAAGGGTTGTTGTGAAAAAAGATAATAATATTTGTCTTGTATGGCTATAATATGGCTCTTCCTCACATCGGAATCGTAATGACAACCATTTAAAGAGTTCTCTTGTTACACATTGCCACAACATTCCAATGTCTCATTTATTGCCACTACAATACTTAACACTAGTACAATCGTACAAACAAAACACAAGTACGTCAATCACTTCAGGTTCCCAAAACATTACTCTTGAAAGTTTTCAAACATTCCTTAAGCTTGACCAATGTGAGGTTGGAACGATAAATTCTCATTAGTAAGAACTGGGTTTTAAACACCTTATAAATCAGTTTGAACTGATTAGTGGGTACTGTCGAAGACTCATAAATAATGTGGCCAAGGTTCTGTGGTAGAATTTTGTACTAGTTTTTGGTTTCTCTAGGGATATCTTTAGGATATGTTCGAGTATTAAACAACTTTCAAAATGTTTTCGTATTTTTAACCCCCGACGGAAAAAGAGGGGTGTTATAAATTGGACGTGTGTACCTGTGTTTTTGTATCTGTCTGTGGCATCAAAGCTCCTTAACGGATGAACCGATTTTGATTTTGTTTTAAAAGAGACTTTATCAAGAGTGTTCTTAGGAGTCTTTGGTCAATCGGACCCACTTGAAATGGACGCGAGGGATCACTCAATCCAATAACATTTTGAATAGGTTGACTGGACCCACTGCCCAATTTCATTATTAGTACAGTCACGGAGTAAAGCCGAATCTTTTACTTTTATTTTTATGACATAAAATATATCATCATCAGCCTTTTAATGTTCTCACTACTGGGACACAGGCCTCTGTGAGAGAGGGAGTGGACCATAGTCCACCATGCGGGCTCAGTGCGGATTGATGTCACATATCTTCGAATTTTTGTTTCAAGGGCATGCCGGTTTCCTCACGATGTTTTCGTTCACAGTTTTTAGAACAGTGGTGATAAATAATTTCCACAAAGTAAAGCGCCAGCCTAGGTTCGAACCCACAGCCTACGACACTTAAGCCACCACTGCTCCCACATAATAATATAATAAAATCGTAGACACGTCAAAACTGTATATTGAATATTTTTGAAAAAAAGTAAAAGCTACGGGGTCTAAGAAGGAAACTGAAGTAAAAAAAATTATAATTTTTGTATGTTTATCTGCTGCAAACTTAGAACTTACTTACTTTTTTAGATAAAAGTTATTTTATTTTTTATTCATTGTTAATTTGTTCCAGATATTTTGATTGAGAAGAAACGTTTAAATCTAATTGAATTGCGTTTTATTCTATTTCGTCTAGCCCATTTTAACATCGATTGTATCCACGGGGAGCTTTAAACAATGGATGTTTTTTTAATTTGAGTTTCTCAGTTCCGAAAAGCTTTATTTGAGAATAGCTTCTACTAGCGGCTTCGTCCACTGAGAAGTGTTTTATTATCCCAAGGAAACATTTTTCACCGGAGATAGTTTGTTTGTACTAAAATATATATGTAGATAGAGATGAAGTAGATATGTATGTCCTAAAAGATGTAGAGATGAAAAGTTTGAGACAAATATCACATGTTTAGACACTTAAAAATATATATGGCCAAATCTGCAACGTCCCTTAAAAGTCAAAGTCAAAGTCAAATGTATTTATTTCAACTGGGCCATTAAGCGGCACTTTTGAACGTTCACAATTATCAAGTAATAAAAATTGATTCTACCGTGCATTCGGAAAAGTAGCTTGTTATGGAGAAGAACGCATAAGAAACTCCATACTTACTCTTTTAAAAAAATAAGTTTTTACAATATTTACATAAGTACAAACATTAATAAATTCATATGCGTGAGAACGATGCACCCAGAACTACTATACTTCCTACATATAGGTATAAAGTATTACAAGCACTAAATGGTAAATTCCTTCACTTGATAAATAGGAACATGGTGCTCACATACTTACAAATATTGCAAACATAGGTTAGTTATTATTTCATTTTATTGCTACTCAAAATATATCCCATTTCAAAAACAGCTCACAATTTACGTCCCCACAACACCAAACACTCCTAAAACACAGGCTTATAAATCAACATCGCTTGTTTACAAACTCCTACACTATTAGTACCAAACTACTGTAAACAAGTAGCAAGAAAACGATAAAATTCTAGTGTTAGTGCCTTAAGTTTATCTGTTCTTTTAAAGTTGTTGTGTTGCGGGCCGGAGAGTGCCAAGTAGAGCTCGTGAATTTAGGTATTAAGTGCACTAAGAATATTGTTTAAGGGATTGAAAGTTGTAGGACTTAGGAAAGATTTGCAGTAGTACATACATACATAAAGTCACGCCTTTTCCATAGGGGTAGGCAAAAACTACAGAACGCCATCCTTACATACTTATTTTGCTTCACTCACATTCATACATCTAGTCATACACAATCGCCGGTTATGTACTGCACACCTGGCCTTTCTTAAGAACATCACCAATAAGGTCTATGTTTGTATTTCAAGAGCGTCCCCTCCCGGTGTTTCCATTCACGTCTGCCTTGTAAATACCTTTCGTTAGTCGCCTTTCATTTCCTCTCAATTTGGCCAAACCATGTTAACATACTCTTTTCAATCTTAGTCACTACATTTTCTTTTAGACCACAACGTTGTCTTATTACATCATTCCTCAATCTATCATTTAAAGTTACCCCACACATACTTCGCAAGGAACGCACTTCTACTGCATTATTCCTACGTTCATGTCTTTTTTGCCATACCCAACCTTCATTTCCATAGTATTATCAAATCAGGGTTATGGCCTATCAAAGACTGGCAAAAATTTCGTCATAATTGAAACGTCAATTGACGATAGTATGCCCGGTTTATATTATTTCAGTCCAGTGATGGACTGGATCTGTAACGTCTACATTATTCCAGTTATTTAGAAGCCGTTGAAGTGTGACACTACAGTGACAACAAACAACCAATACGTGTTTACTGTGTCAGCACTGGAATGACACTGGATTGGCCATCTACATTATGCCAGTTGCACTGGATTGGTCGCACTGGATTCAAAAGTAGACCGCCAATCCAGTTATTTGACTGGAATGCTAACTGGATTCAGTGTATTCCAGTGCCGGTTTCCATTTTTCCAGTAAGCATTCCAGCGCTGGATTCGATCGCTGAACTGGAATAATGTAAACCGGGCTTTAATAAAATCATGGCCGGTGTTGCCATAGACAATAATTCATCTGTCAACCGTCATAATGACATAAACCAGTACTTTTACCATAACCTCTAGATTTCTAGAACTTCAAACTGGAATATCTTTAATTCCTGACTTCCAATAAAGGTATAACTGAAGACAAAACTGTTCAGAAACACAAACACTGTCTTTTGACATATTTTACATCAGAAGACGCTAAAAAAAATGTCAACAAAAAGTTGTTTTGGTGTTGGCCATTGTTCGTTGTGCAAACACAGGCAACATTCGTATAGTCCGATGACAGCAATCCGACACGGTGCACCACCGCCAACTTACAAACTGGAGGTTGTCACAGAGAAATATTCCTAATGGAAAAACACAGTGACACTTTTTGCCCGAATTGAAAATCTAACCAAGGAATCCATGCAGCACCGCAAGCACTCAGCAGTCTTGCTTGCCACCGCTAGACGAACCTATCAGTTGAAAGCGTTGAAAGAATTCTACGACGAACCAATCAAGCCCAGAAGATGAAAGTTCAGTCTTCATTTGAAGGTTGATAGGTTATAGATGGTATTAAATGCACTAAGATATCAACTAAGAATCGTTTAGGGGATTGATAGTTGTAGGACTTACGAAAGAATTGCACTTGTCTTTTATATTTCCCTAGCGACCAGCCCTGTCATTGCACGGTATGAATTATTTGTATACAGCAAGCCTTCCTCGTTTATCGCTCCTTCTACTAGTGAAAACCGTATCAGAATCCTTTGCTTGGTTGTAGACAGTAGTAGACAGCAATATTTTTTAACACTATTTAAAGATTAGAAATGATGAGCCACTCTTACTGTATATCACGCCTGATTAAAAGCGATGAATGAAGTCTAAGATGGACTAAGAGAGTCAAACAGATGGAAGTTCAGTTTTGTTTTGAAGGCTGGTCGGTTTATAGCTGATGGTAAGAGATGTCTGAGAAAACAAAAGGCAGTCAGCTTACACAACAGGAGTGTGATTTAGACGGTTTGTTTTTGGCCACTCTGATCGCGGTCAATTGTTTCTGTGTTTGCCCCAAATTATGCCTGTTTGTGTAATATATTTAGGTGTAATTTTGGGGGATCAAAAGCGGTTCCTTACATAGTTAGGGAGGGTAAGGTAAGTAAAAATGCAGAAAATTCATCATCATCTTCCCATAGCCCTTGTCTCATGTTACCGGGGGTCGGTGCAACACGTTTTCTTCTTCCATACTGTCTTGTATCCCATCACGCTATTAGTTATTATCACTGACAAAATTTTCTTCTTTATGAAAATATATTTTATGTTGGGTTTTATTATACTGATTGATGTTGAGCAAAACAGTCTTTTGAAATAATTAAAATTATTTTATTTCTCTAGGTCGTATCTAAGTGATATTCATCAATTGATTTTTACAAATAAATTATTTTAATTAATTATAAAAATCGTTTTATTTCAATGAGCCGTCACTCACAGCGCAGAGTAACAATTTCCCAAACCGTTTAGTGAAAAGGAATTTTAATCGCCAAATTGTTTTCTGGCCAAAATTTGGGTGACAAACATTAGATTTATTTCCAAGAATTTGGTATTTGATGTCCACTCAGCTCTAAGAATTTCGTGGAAATCGAAAGTAAGATAACCAAAAACATTGTATTTTCGTCACAGTTTAGTCACGTTTTAGGTCCAAGGCTTTTATTTGAATTCATTTGATTCAAATAGGTGAGGTTTTTTTATTTTAAATTTTGGATCGCCTTGGAAGTTTATATTTTCGTAAAATCTGTTAAATCTGTCAATCTGTTTCGTAAATAAACTGTGAAACCAATTTTGTGGGACATGGTTTAGTCATTGTTAAGACTGCATCACTTTAGGCGTAGTAGGCCACCGCTTTTATTAACCGCCTTACCAAAAAGGAGGAGGTTCTATGTTCGACTTTATGTTTTTTTTTCATTATACTTTATAAAAGATAGCTTGATCTCTGCAACATATGATAAACTGACGTATACATTATTGTTACGTTATTGTTAGCCTGTTAAGCGATATTGTTACTGTATTGATACTTACAGCTATCGCAGAGATCAAGCTATATTTTATGAAGTATAGACTATTCAGACGGACAGTAACAGCGGCAAAATTACGAACCACATTGCACACACGTCAACGTCAACATTGACATTAGTAGTATGATTAAATACCTAAAATCTCATAAAACGTATTTTTTTTGTCTCGTGTAATGCACGGTCTCGAATTATTATTTTTACTCTAGCCACACCTGAAATAGCCCTTGAAGGTATGTCGTTGATTCGACGTATAGAGTTGATACTCCCTGCCTACCTGCCTACCCTTATTATCTTGTTACCTACCCTACCTACCTGCCTACCCTACTTGGCTTGCTACCTACCCTACCTACCTACCAATCTTTTTTTAGTCTAATTTGCCGCGGAGAATCTTAACACTGCCATTCAGAAAATGACGTCAAATGCACAACGCAATCTATCGAATATAGAGTTCAACTGATAAAAAAGTACTCTTGTGTGTCCAAGTGTCTGAATTGCGTATGTTGTGGTATGATACTTCATGAACACATTAAATTCATCTAACTTTTGATAGAGTGGACCGATTGCAAAAGGTATCCTAAGTGCTATGTCTGACTGAATAACTGGGTATCACATTACCTCTTGGCAAGACTGATGTCAAAAATATTGGCTTGTGATTAAAGTTACTTCTAACAAATGGAAGCCGGAACCAACAGCTTCACGTGCTTACCGAGCCACGGAAGTCTCATTATATTATTATAATGAATGGTCACCTATCCACGGACCAACCTCAGCAAGCGTTGCTTATCCTTGATAATCACACTCTATGGTTGTTTTCACTTAGCCACGAGCTCCTTTCTACTTCACACTAAACACACTAATATTATAAAGGCGAAAGTTTGTGTGTATGATTATATGTTTATTTCTTCACGCTCAAACGGCTGGACGGATCTGGATGAAATATGGCACAGAGATAGAATATTGTAAGGCACATAGGATACTTTTTATGCCGGAAATATGTTTCCTCGGGCAAATTTTCAACATTAAGGTGGTTTTCAACATGAAGCCGCTGGCAGAAGCTAGTTTATAAAAATAAAAGATGACTGAGAAAGTAAAGGTAACAAACTCAGTATCATAGCATTTTCCTAACATAGCCAAACATTAGCGACCTTAATATTCTCGTCACCATTATCTATTCTCATAAATTGTCGTTCTAAATGCAGCCTTCGAACGTCGGTATCAATTTATTAAACAGCTATTTTGTCAGCATTCCCCCGGGCTTCCCTCGATGCAATAATGACAGCTATTTTAATTATGGAGAGTGATCTTCTTAATAAACGTATTAAATTAAGAATGTTGGGTATTAATATTTAGGTTAATGGTTGCTGTCAATCTGTATCATCCCACAACTGGGCACAGAAGTCGCACTCGGTGTGATGATGATTTCAACTCTCTATTAACTAAAAACTTTTTATTTCTACGTAGAGTGGGACGTTTGATATTAATATTAAACTAAGTTTCAAATTAAGGGTCTTCTACCGCTTTAGTGCAGTAAAACGGTTACTTTCTAAAGCATACTCCTTAGTAACGGCTAGGTTAAGAGGTTTCAAAAAAATATATATGACGCAGAATGTCCCATTCGCAAAATGTCACAGTGAAAACGAATGTCCTATTCGCGAAACGTCCTATTCGCAAAATGTCCCATTCTCAAAAGGTCCCATTCATAACAATTAACGAACTACCTGATGATTCAAAAAAAATGTGTCCATTAAAATCTATTGGCCAGTTATTTTACTGGCCTGGCTTTGAACTTTTGTGAAGCGACCTGAATTTTATCGAAATTTATGCTTGAATAAAATTGTTATTTGGAAATTGATCTCTGGTTATCCTATGTTTGAACTTTGAAGTTAACCTATAAAAGCTTTCAAATAATCTCACCGTGATGACATAGGTGAAGTAAGTTCGAGGTGAATGAGAGTCATCGTGGTGAGATGTCTACAGAATCGACCGGCAGCTGATGTATGTTTGCTCACTCATTCATCATCATCATCTCAAACATAGGCCTTCCCCAAGTGTTTCCACTTCGATGGATCTCAGCGGATTCCCACAGCCTTTACAAGGTCATCACTCCACATAGAAAGTGGCCTTCCAACGCTTCTTCCAGTACGCGGTCGCCACTCCAGAACTTTTCGGCCCCATCGACCATAAGTTCTGTGAGCGATGTGCCCTGCCCACTGCCACTTAAATTTGGCAACCCTTCCGGCTATGTCAGCCACCCTGGTTATCATTTACCTTCACCTCATATTACTGAAATGGCTCATCAAAATCGATTTAGTAGTTTTTGCGTGAAAGGGTAATCCATCGATCTATCCTCAAAAACTTTCGCGTCTTTTTAACACCGATAAATTTATTCAGAAGTTTTCATTGCGCCTCAATTATTCTAAAGATTCCTTTCGAAAGCGAAAAATATCAGTCGGTTTTCTCCGCAGAAAACCACAATCAATAACACACGATACTTCAACATTGCCATCCATATTTATCTGTATCCGCCATCCGGCTATTTACATATTTATCATATCGCCGACAAAAAAGGGAATGGCGGCTAAAAACCGTGAGATATGTTAGTATTTACATATTTATATAAAAAGATGTTTTCAATTTTCCTCTTGGCTTTTATTTATTCGAGTTTTTTCTTTCCCTGCTGCGGTGGGAATGAGAAAGTTTGGATGTATCTATCGGGTTTTTGGGGTCCCGTAGCCAAATGGCAACTGCGGGATCTAATAATTCAACAGTTTGTGAAGTTACGAGGTGATTTTTTTATTTAAACGTAATTGGATTTGGAACGATATGCCCTTCTAAAGTTACAATCGCATTAAAAACTTTGATCTTTTACAGAGTATTTGCAAAATAACTACTTACTATAAATCAACACAGCGGGTTGGCGGATGTCGCATGTCTTAGAATTTTTTAACCCCTGCCGAAAAAAGAGGGGTGTTATAAGTTTGACGTGTGTTGCTGTTTATCTGTGTCTGTTTGTGGCATCATAGCGCCTAAACAAATGAACCGATTTTGATTAAGTTTTTTTTTGTTTGTAAGGTGATTTTGTCGAGAGTGTTTTAGCTATGTTTAAATAAAATCGGTTAAGCTGTTCAAAAGTTATGGGTGTTTTACTGTTTGAATCGGGGTGTTTTTGCATGATATCGTGTCATAATTACGTGTTCAATAGATTGCCAATCAAAGCGTATCTACTATGTACTAGATAAATTATGTAGCATTAATTAAAAAATTGTCGAGGTTTTTTAAATTGTAAATTTTACTTGTAATTCTAAGACATGCCGGTTTCCTCACGATGTTTTCGTTCAACGTTTTGAGAGCAGTGGTGATGAAATAATTTACACAAATTCAATTTTATGCAAACGTAATTATTCACCCTGACTGCGGAGCCTTTCACTGTGCGTGGTTCAACATGTACTGGGCTGGTTTATTATTACATAAATTGCATTAGTCATGGCAGGGATGGGTTATTTTTGGGTTATGGGTCTGCCTGTAATTGCTTCGCATCGACGAAAAGCTTTTTTATCCGGGGTTTTCATTAAATAAATCTATGGGATTCCATAGAGCTACTCGTATATCCTTTGTTTCTCCCTTTATCAATTTCGTTACAAAGCGTTGTTTATTTGTTTTAAAATCTTTAAGCCATACTAATAAGTGTTTTTAATTACAAAAAATATATGAAGGAGTACCTTACATATATTTTTCTTAGGAATTTTCGGGGAATATTTAACAAAACATGTTATTGCTTTACTTATAGGTGTCTCTATTTTTCTACTAAGTGTCAACGACCTTTCTGTTTGGAGGAAACCTTAACAACAACAAAAAAAATAAGAAAGAAATATTTCCACAACACGAAAAATAATTACCTATCCTCCGAATTACACCAAACATTTTCTGACAACCACCAATCAAAATACCTATTGTATTAGGTATTTACTAAATCCCGTAGCTTTCCACAATAACGAACAGGCTTGGTTCATGTAACAAACCCTTATTAAACTCGTAAGTAATATAGGTACGGTATATACCCTAGGGGCCGAGACGGAGTCTGAAATATCAACCGTCTGCGTCCTGGTTTTACCTAATTATTTTGCTTTTCTTGAGTTTAGATTTGGGTGAAAGATTGAGAAATGATTTTGTGAGACAACGTTGTGGTTTAAAAGAATATGTGGTGACAACATTTGAAGTATGCTTAGATGGTTTAGTCCTGACGAGAGGATGAATGAAAGGCCACAACCAATAGGTATTTACAAGACAGGCGTGAGTGGAAATACCGGGAGGGGGTGCCCTATACCCGTACACGATCGGTGATGCACTTCAGAAAGGCCAGGTGTGCACTACTCATAACCGGCGTGCAAGTATGATTAGATGTATGAACGTGAGTGAAGCAAAAGGAGTAAGTGATGATCGTAACAAGTGGCGTTCTGTAGTTTTTGCCTTACTTATATATGTATATCTGAAGCTTTGTAAACCTGTTTTGATATGGAATCGTACCTATCGCACGTAAATATTAACAAATTAAAAATGGGTTGCTATTGTCAGCCCACTTTCGAATTTGTAGATAACACCTCTAACCTAAATAATAAGATAGCATAGCCATGTTTTTTGTTATCGTTACTAATTGTGTGGTAAGGTATCAATTTCAATTCATCATCATTACAATTATTATTGAAACAGTTAATTAAAATTTACCTAAAATACCGTATTATAAACCAAACAATTGTATCTATCACTAAAAAAAATGCTTTGTACATTGGCGTTGTTTTATATACGTCATAGAGAGTTAATTTAGCCGTCGTTCACACCACATTATACTGCACGTTTTTTGCAGTATAATGCTGGTATAAAACAGCAACATCACACTGTTAAAAACATGTGGTGTAATGCCGTGTGTCTTATGATACCACAATTATACTGCAAAAAAAAACGTGCAGTACAATGTAACCACGGCTAAGTTTTCGCATAGCCTAACGTTATTTATCGTTTAATTGAACGAAATATCATATTTAATTAGTAGATAATTATGTTTTAAAATCTGTAGATACATAGAATTTTGGTGGAAATTACCCATTAATTTATAAATCATATTACGGGAACGCTATCAATGTACTAATTAGTTTTTGATTGCTGTGATGTTTATAGGTAATTCAACGATTTTTAGATGTGTTCAACATCGAATATTATTGGATTACATTATTGCTTGAGCTGCAACTGGATAATAGTTATTTCCTCATCAATATATTGTTCTGATAACATCAAATATCTACGTATCATTGATACATGATTTTATTTCTGTAAGTTGGTTTGTACAAACACTTTTACACATCAATCATATTTTTTAAACTAGATGGGGTCGGCGTTTCCTATCTGACTACTCTGAGAAAAAAAACCGAAACAAACTCAGAGGTCATAGTCTCTTTTAAATTCCAGACATAATCATGCATTGAAAAGCTTTATCGGTTCCACCCGAAATTATTTATTTATTATTTCTCTCTAACTGTAGGTAATAGCATTATGAGTCTAAGAGAGGTTTATTGATCTAACACAAATTGAAGTCTAGATAGACAGTACACAGATGAAACCTTGTGTTTAACAAGCTAAACAAAACTTTAAAAGACCTACCTACGAGTATCTCCATAGTCAGATCAAAGACCGCACAAATAAAAACAAGAAAGCATCAAGACCAACTGGCAACCAAGAAAAAAAGTAGCCTACAAAGAAATTAAACGCAAAAATTACTTCAGTTGATTTGCAAAACGATATTGCTTCGGAAAAGAGTTTTCTCAAGTGGAAAAATACCCTCAATGAAAGGAATGTAGGTCAGTAATTGTTGGCTAACGGACGAACATTTGCGGCTGACTTTAGCCAGTATTTGATTATGGGCAAAACGGCCTTATAGGATGTAGGGTTGCTTATTTTGTGTTGGAAAGAAAATAAATATTTGAGTAAGTTTGCTAGTTTGTTTATTTATTTTGAGTTCATGATACAAAGATAACGATAAAGATACAAAGGCGGGCTAAATGCCTTAGACATTATTCTCGACCAGTCAACCAAGAGAGATGAAGAGGTAACAATGACACGGCAGGTGCAATGGTCAATAACCTTAAAATTAAGTTATCAACGAGTTATAGTCGTCATTTTCGACCAATGATTGCCTCAATTTGCGGCGAATCGATTTTATTATAACTGATGAAATAATAATATGATTTTATATAGCCTTATGCCAGCAGGTATAAACGAAATTTCTCAGCGCCATCTTTATTAGCCTAGACTATATTAAAGCTGCCTCATAGGTTTTTGTAACTTCACTGAACTCGATATTCTATATATTGTGATTGTGTAAGTGTGTTTGTGAATGTTTGTTATTTTTTCACGCAAAAACTACTGGATGGATCTAGATGAACTTTTTATCCCGGGAATATGTTCCCTTGGGATAATTTTCGACATTACCACGGGCGAAGCCGCTGGCCGAAACTAGTATTATAAAAAAAGAAAAAAATCATACAAACGCTTACAATTTATTACTTTTTGGAGGTTTTTATGTCAGGGGTCCCTTTTTTAATTTCTTTTAACAAAAATTTTAAAGAGAACCTCCATATCTTAGCTTAAACTTGAATTGAATAAAGGAAAATAGCAAGTCGCTCCCAGAAACATGCACGAAATTTCTTAGCATATTTAATTTTCATAACCTTACGTATGTATTGTTTTGCGTCTAACATCGTAACGATGTTGTCTGACAAAGCAACATGCCACATACAACACAAGAGCCTTTCCCAGAATTACATAGGTACAGTCAACGTCAGATATATTCAGATAATTCTACACCCCTTAGAAAACCAATTAAATTCTGCTCAGTAAAAGTATTCAAATCGGGGTCAGATCACACTAATAATTAATTAACTAATAACGGACGACATTAATTTATCAAATACTAGCGACCTGCCCCGGCTTTGTCCGTGAAATTGATATACAGAAACCTTCCTTGTTTCTCATTCTTTCTATTGGTGAAAACCGCATGAAAATCCGTTCAATCATTTTTGAGTTTTATGCGAACATACGTGGTTAACCCCCGACGGAAAAAGAGGGGTGTTATAAGTTTGAGGTGTGTTGCTGTGTATCTGTGTGTCTGTGTATATGTGTATCTGTGTGTCTGTGTATCTGTGTATCTGTGTGTCTGTCTGTGGCATCATAGCGCCTCAACGGATGAGTTTTTTTTTGTTTGAAAGGTGATTGTATCGAGAGTGTTCTTAGCTAAGTTTGAATAAAATCGGTGCAGCCATTCAAAAGTTATGCGCGTTTTACTGTTTAGATCGTGAGGTTTTCGCAAGATAAATGTGTCGGGGGTTTTTTAAATATTGAAATTTTACATGTTTTATAATATGTAGTGATTTTTTAACAGTCGTTTCTTTTGTTCAATTTATTTCAATTTAAAACGAAATAGTTAAAAAGTCAAAAATGTATACCATTGATATGTGCTACCGAAATATTTGGACACACCACTTTGGCAATTTATAAAATGCCAGTTTATTTAGAGCTTATGATAATTTTGACTGTGGTATGCAGTAGGTATAAATGGAACTACAGAGTTGCGTAGCTAGTTTTGATGCTAACTGTACCTAGCACTACCGACATGGTAGAGGCTTCTAAATAATTCCAGCATAACCTTAGACCAGAAATTCCATTCAGAAAGTCCAAATTTATCCCGGAATGTATTCCAGGTACAGAACGGCTAAAGTTTGTCCACAAGTATACCAAATGTGGGGACACATGGCTAGGAGGGAAGTTTTGTGATTTCATAGTTAATAAAAGTACGGATAGTCCACACTTTAGAACCATTAAATATGGTTCTAAAGTGAGGAATATTTTTGCGTTAAACTATAATAAGAGTGTGAAAATAAGTTAGTTTTGCAGCTTCAGTAGATAAGCATAAATTAAGAAACCTTTTTAGAAGCCATCCTGGGTCCTATGTGAAAGAAATGATAATTATTATGTACCCATGTTGTTACACTGCAGAGCAAAGGCGTCCCTTTCTTCTTACCATTTTCCTATAAGAGGGAAAAAGGCTTAATACATGTATACATAAACTGACGCCCTTTACCCATGGGGTAGGAAATTACGAAACCACAAATTACGAAACGAAAATGGCATAAAATTATTTAGTACTTCCTAGTCGAGATATTATTAGGAAAATTCCCTAGGTTATAAAATATTTTTAATCAAGTTAGTTTTCTCAACCAAACAAAAAACCGGCCAACTGCGTCTGACTTCTCACATTTAGGGTTCCGTACCAAAGAAAGTTTAGTAAAATATACGTACAACGTATCACCAAACATTAAGTTCATAGGTCACTGGGAAGTTAAAAAATTCTTCGAAACAAAATTGTGTGATAGACGACCAACAGACAGACAGACGGATACGTGAGTGACAGCAATAGGGCTCCGTTTATATCCTTTGGGTACGGAACCTTAAAAAGAAACAACATTACACTCACTGAAAACCACCGATATTTTCTACACGTGCGAGTATATATTTACAATAAGATCAACCTTCGTATCTACCAGACCCCATACAACTTACCCTTAGATAAATTCCTCTAAAAATACCCTCCGCTTAACAGGGCTAATAATACCCGGAAAGGAATCCCTTACACCCCATAAATCTCTTATAATTAATATCCTGTTTCCACTGTGAATAGATATGATATATACTCAGACGTTTGTAGCTATTTTTTGTCCTACCCTTTAATGGTGAAGCGTAATGATAGAATGGTTGCACGCGATGGCACAAAAAAGTGAAAGTAAGGGGTTGTTTTTGGTATGAAAGTGTTCTATGAAAAATGAAGGGGCGTTCCACTGATTTCCGGGTAAATGAGAACTCTCTGTAACTAAGCATGGCTGTAAAATATTTCATGTTTATCCAAAAATTGTCTGGTAGATCACTGATGAGACCATCGCACCCTTGTTTAAACTTTTAAAGTGTAAAAATATTATATCTAAATATTGTGTAAAATATTGAAATTATTAGAGGTAAGATAAGATAAGATAAGATATATTTATTTTGTAAAACATGAGTACAGTATGAAGGTCTTATATAAATATGAGGTGGCTACTTGTTTTGCCATTTATGGCGTACAAAATTTGTTGCACTAGACAAACAATACAAAAAAATACAATTGCAAAATTTTAATTAAATTGAAATTACAATGTCAAAATTTAAATTCAATAAAAAAACACTATGTCAAAACTTAAATTAAATTAAAACTACAATTTCATAACCCAAATTATCAAACTAGCTTCTGCCAGCGGCTTCCCAGAGGAACATATTCCCGGGATATAAAATATCCTATTTGCTATTCCTGCCTATAATCTATATCCGTGCCAAATCTCATCCAGAACCGTCGAGGCGTTTGAGAGTGAAGAAGTAACAAATATACACACACACACTCAAAAACTTTCGCCTTTATAATATTATTGTGATAAGAGGATAGTTAACAAATATAGCGATTTTAAAAGTACTTAAATAACTAAAAACTAATGTTCATTTCAGAGAAATGGTATGAAAGTATAAGATTACATTTCGACTCACATAAAGCGCTTCAAATGGTTCTATTTTACGATATTGTTACACTACTTTGTTAAGTTGTTAGTACTTATTTTTAAACGAATATTCTTTCAAAACAATTGAAACATACTTTACTTTGCAACATTCTTAACAGCAATACAAGCAAGTAAGCTCACAGACACACAGTCAAAAGCAAGTCAAACACACTCATCTGTTTATCAACTCGTACACCTATTGATTTACATCCGTAATTGTAAGCAAGAGTTCTCGTAAAATTCTCAAGGCATCTCATAAAACACGAGACTGTATCTCATTTACGGGCACTTGAGCTTCATAACAAACTGTGAACATCACACCGTAACGTAACTTTGAGAAAGAAAAATGACAAAGGACTGTTTCTTGAAAACATAATGCAGGTAGGTAATTTTTTAAACGTAACGGTAGTTTATTTCGTTGATACTTGTTCGATGTTTTCACCGAACATCTTACTTTGCAATATCGGCCTGACGTGTTAACCTAGTTACATTATATTATAATCAGTGCACTTCGAGCCGGATCGATAGGTCGCTGGTTCAGATCCGGCTCGAAGGACCAACATTATGTCGGGGTACTTCGCGAGGTTCGGTGTTTTTGAGGTGAAACAAAGTATACGTGAAACACTATTTATTTACACTCAAATGGTCTTAATTACTAAAATGTTACAAAATGTTAATAAATGTGGAAATACATATTTGAGTACATCCGGTTAACGCGGTAGATAAAAGTGCACTGATTATAATATGATGAAACTAGGTTAACTCGTCAAGCCCATATTCTTTCTTTCTTTCTTTTCGTGTGAGGTGTGGCCACCTCTGGTGTCAGAGTTAAGCCGATATTGCTATATTGATATTGATATGTGTAAAATCTTTCACGGGAAAACTGATGCCCCTGAACTACCCGACGTTTATATCTTATTCATATTTTTGCCCCGGTCAATTATAGACGTAGTAGGAGGCACAGATTGTTCGCCGTAACGGGGAGTCGAACCGTCGCTCGAGCCCAGTCTCCCATCCCTCGTACGCTCGCCGCGCTCAACGCTCTCTTGGATGCTAAGCCCGTTTGTGATGTGTTCGCGGACGAATGGAAGAAGATTTTGTCTGTATGTCTGGAATATTGTGAGATGAGCGAATGACTGCCGTGTAATTATAAATATTATCATTGTTGTTTGTTTTGTTTTTATTTTTAATGCTTTTTATAAAACATGTGTTTAACTAATGTAATTGGCCTTTGGCCGTGTTATGTTAAAGGAAATAAATAAATAATTGCTAAGTAGGGTGTTCGCACCGAACAATACTAATAAAATCTGGGCAAATAATATTAAGCTTCTAAACTGTTCACGTTTTTGTTACTCTTATTACAAGTATTACAACATATTGCAGCCAAAAGCATATAAAGTAAGTAATATTATTAAAGACAAGAACCACAGTTTCCATTTAACCAAACGGCTGGTAGCAACAACATTACAAAAGCATCAAATCCCACCGCCGGCTTGACAATCCTATGAAATGAATACATACAGGCTAGATATGTGCCCGACCGCTAGATTTTGAGTAAAATAGCTATGAATTCACACATGACTTTCATACGTGCTGCACGTGTGCATAGATTTCACTCTGTTCATCCCATACATTCTTCACTGTAGGTACTTTACGGATAAACGTTACGAGATCCATGACTTTCCAACCTTTTCTCCGGCACTCATCGAGCTTAATTAACTCGACGCTTTTCTGGTGGTTACCAATATTGATTCTGCAGTTGCATTTGCTCGCAATATATTGCGGGCTAGCCATGTGGGAAAAAAGTTGCTGCAGCTAGCAAATACGAAATTACACTGCGGTGTAACAACCATCCGCATGTTAACATCATAAAATCAGTGAAACCCGAACAGACAGCGCGGACGTTATAGCCTCGCGGGCATTATAATGAGGTGCTCATACAGGATACCGTGTACTTAAATACTAGCTTCAAGTTTCCGTCAGGCGTCAAGTGTTCAAGGTGTTATGGAAATAACTTGTTCTGAAATTCCATACAGTGTTCCGGCAGAGAAAATATTTGACAATTAATGGTGTAATAAGAGCTTAACCTGGATGGATGGTATTGTTAGTCTGAAAAAGAGAATCAGGGAAACTAATCTTCCTCTGACCCTTATTTGAGATAAGGTTCAGAGGAAGATTAGTTTCCCTAAGAATTGGTTGAAGAATGACATATTTTGTGGATACATCTGTATTTACCATCGTGTTAATATTCACCTTCTCTCTCGTCATATTATCATCTTTTACACAGTCCATTTGGTCTTTCACCACCTTCAGCCACCTTGCCGCCATCCTCATTTATTCTCAAAACATTCCTCACGACATATTTTTATTATTCCGCAACAAGGAAACTTAAAGACATTATATACCGTGAGTTTCCTATAAGAAAATTAACTTCTCTCTTCATTTTATTGATTTATCCGCTTTCACACAAAAGTATTTTTATTTTCTATACAATGTGTAACCAAAATCTTCTTGACTCCTTTGTTCTAATTAAAAGCGAGACAATAATGAACCAAATTGGAGCGTTTTCTTCCTGAAAATGTAACAGTATACCATCATAAAGTTGGCGAAAGCTGAAACTTCAATATAAATTGTAATTTCTGCTGAGTGAACAATGTTGTTGATGTTTGCGCTGATGAAATTATTTGTATGATGTGAGTTTTTGTAACGTAGTAAGGAAAGTTTAAATAAATGTTAATGACTTACAAGAATAGGTGAAGACCAAAGAAGTGATAGTTGAATTGCGTGAAATATAAAATTGCTATTAAGGAGGTTAAAACAATTCACTTGCCATATTTTCTCTTCACCACCTTGGTTGACTGGTAGATAATGCGTAAGGCAATTATTCTGCCATTGTATCTTTGTGCATGAAGTTTTTAATAAATACATAGACTACTATTATAGACCCAGTGGTAACGGCCCCGACTTACGTTTCGTAAGTCGTGGGTTCGAACCCAGGCAGGCGCTTTACTTTTTGTAAATTATATCATCACCACTGCTCTAAAAACGGTGAAGGACACCGGCATGTCTTAGAACCAAAAATTCGAAGACATGTGACATCCACCAACCCACACTGGGGTGCGTGGTGGATTAAGAATTCCCTCTCTCACAGAGAGGGAACATTAAAAAGGCTGATGATGACATAGACTACTGATTTAATGACTAATAAATTAATATGAAGAAGAAGACGTTGATACAGGTAAAGAGATGATCATGTTAGTTCATTTTTAGATCAAATCCTGTAGATATACGTAAGTAGGAGCGTTTACTAAAAATATACATGTAATTATCACACTGAACTTCATCAGTTAAAATAAAGCGATTAAAATAAATAGAGCACAGCAAAAAACATAAAAACACATTGAATCAAGCATTGCCCCAAATTCAGATGACATCGAAAACCCAGACATTTTGCATAACAACCACAACACAGTAACTGCAACAAACTCGACGGAAACAGACAACATTGTACCGGGAAATATGATGAAAAAAATTATACGTGGACTTGGCAACCGGACAAAGTTTTTTTGCGAGGCAATTGACACGAATCGTGAAAGTAGAATTTGCGGCCAAGCGTGGGTGAGCCACCACAACATAGAGTTAAAAATAACAAAAAAATATACAAATTAGAGGAGAGTTACGACAGACTGACATGGAAGTTAGTGATCTATATGACGAATAACCATGACGTATTGTTGGATTACTGATTCGTTGTTTGTGTTTAGATGATCGCTTACTGATTCTTTTTTTGATTTAGAAGATTGATGCTCAATTGTTTTTTGTTTGTGTTCGGCCAGTATTTGTAGGTTAATCTGTCTGGATTTAAGAATGTATCTTCAACGTTAGATATGAACTATGCTCTCAATCTGGATTTATTTTGACATGTTCAATTGCAACAAGTTTTGAAGTATTCGGACTACAATTGGGTCATAATGATTGAAAGAATTTCGTCGTAATTTTGTTTCATCATAGTTAAAATAAAAGTAGCGAAAACACAAAAAATGTTTGTCCAAAGTAAAACTCAATAAGGGATAACAATTGTCAAAAATATTTTTACAAAAAAATACAACCGGCCGAATGGAATTAGCGCATGGTGCTCTACCGAAATGTCACATTCGCATGACATCACCTCTTGACAATCGTTATCGTTGATAAATATTTCTTCCTGTATTATAATATTATGCTACTCAAAAAAACACATTACCACGACCGTGTTGCTAGAATTTCAAAAGAAATTATTCTTGCTCAAATCTTCAAAAAATCACTGCTATCAATCCGGTCTTCCGTCAGAGAAAGAAAACACATTCATATCTAATAATTACAATATTACTGAAGACCGATACTGAATTAAACTAATTTCATAATATTATGCAACTCAAAATCACCATTCTCACGTACGACGAACACAAGCCCACCTCCAGTCACACAAACATTATGCAACAACCCAAAGCTCTCAGATAAAGGAATCGATTTCCACCGAGACTACATCTAGGGTACAAATAGGGTCCATCAGAACCTTCCCTGCATACAAACTGTTGGATTTGGACCCTCGACTCAGTCCGATGAGGTAACGAGGTCAGAATGTGTGTTACCGGCTTTTTAGGTCAGGATTTTGCTGTGTTTGGATTCCGAATGGACAACTAAAAAAATATTATTTAAGATCTGATTTAAAGATGGTAACTTATTTTAAAAGGTATAAATGATATTCTTGATTTTGTAATAAGGAAAGAAAATGATCTACCAAATCAAATTTAGGAAGTCTAGATAGCTATTCTGTTAATTTCCGACTTTATTTAAGTCATCATTATCTTCCTTCCCTTGTTCAATGTTCCTTGGGGTCGCTGCAACACGTTTTCCACTTCTATTCCGTCCTTTCAAGTGTCACGCTATCACTTACTCCCTTTTCTTTCAAATCAATGTCTCACATAATCCATCCATCTTCTCCCTAGACTTCACATTCGTAGCTCGCCATATTTTGAACTTCGAAGTCTATGTGTATATAGATAGTGATCTTTAAAGATAATACACTCCGCGTAGCATGATAAACCTACTGAGCAATTACTGCAATTAGTACCTATTGATGCTAATTTTAATTGACGATTAGATATGTCTTGAGCTTAATGAAGCATATTTTGACAATTATACGTGCATTAGTTACCAGCATTATCATCGTTTCCTACTCGTACTTCATACTCTATTCTGATATAGAGAATAAAGTGGGGATTGGCATCCCTATAGGATAGGTTCTGTAAGGGTGGATATTTGTCACTCTTGCACGCAAAATCTACAGAACGGATTTTTTTGAAACTTCACATTGGTATAGCTTGGAGATTAGAATAACAGATTAGAGAGACAGAAAGACAGACAGGTTATAATATACAATAATATTTGAAGAAGTACCTACTAATTACACTCAAGCGGACTCATGGGTGGGTACCAGCTAGTCATTTATAAAGACAGGTCAACGCCTAAATCATAGTTAGCCTTAATAAGAAAATATACTTGGACTTTGCTCCCGAACAAAGAGTTGTCGAAGTCTTCCGCAATACGAAGGACCGGTTGCTAACTTTAGCTAATGATCCTATTTAGCTATGTATATAAGCTTTGTATATTCTAGGTTACCCCAAATAGTTCAGCGACTACCATTCCATTTCCGGCCCAACTTGGTATGTTATGTCATCAGTTGAGGCCGATAGATGACTGCCGACAAACTGTTTTATAGTTTGGTAGAATCTGTGAATGTAATAGATTAGTTATAGTAAATGGGACATTTCACGTGAAGCGAACAGGGAAAAAAAAGTGAGGTTCTGAAAATCGACCACATTCGGTCCATTTGTACTTCTAGTAGGTATGAATGTGTACGCAAAATATTTTTTTTGTATAGTGTATATTTACCAAGTTATAGGTTTCAAAAGAATTGTCGTTGATTGGTACTACAATTTTTCGAAAGTAATTTTTCGAATATAACAAATCTACTATACAATATTTTACATAGCGATACATATTAAAAATATACTGTTCTTTTCGACAGTAAAAAAAAATTAAATAATTAAAAAAAAAATAATGGCCAAAACCGGAAGTAAACTTTTCAAACCAGAATTACAGTCATTTCGACCAATTTATTTTTATTTTTATTTCTTTCAAAATATAGCTTAAATGATAATGAAAGTACACTAGAAAATTTAAAATGGGATCTTTATTAGTTTAGGAGATACGTTGAATAATATACACCCGCGTCGCAAGGGGCGTCATATGTAGCACTTGCTTAGATCGGTTGGTGTGCGTCAAATAAAATGGCTTGTATAAATTACTGTGATAAAATAGTTCAAACATAATAAAACAACATTGGTACAACACAAGAACTATTTATTTTGTAATTTTAACAATTTTACAATGGGAATCTATGGCAGAACTGGTCCTCTTTACAAGAAGGCCTGTGGTTGTTGGAATGAAGCTGTGAAACTTTTTGGTTCCTGAAATGGTGACCGTAGACGCAAACCGGGGTTCCAAAAAAATTCTCTGTCGCTCTATATCATCTTTAGAACAGAAATAAATGGCGGTTTGTTTTAAAGATGATTTTGCCCATTCATATAATCGCATTGGTGTTATAATTGCTTTACTTGGAGGTAACTGTAAACTTGCACGCGCAGCTAAACGTTTCAGATTCCCCCCTAGACCATCGCATGGCCCCTTTCCGTGAGATGTTGCATGAAAATGCAACTCTGCATCTGCATTAAAATCTTCTTTGTAATAAAACAGATTCACATAGTTAAATCTATTTTTAAAATGTTGGGAAGCCCCGTCAGTTATGTATATAATTTTTGATCCAACTATCGATTTTTCTAAAAGATGCTTGTGTAGTAGCTTTTGGAAAGCATAAAAGGTGGCTGTGTCATGCTTCAGGTCGTCAGAAACCATAACAATGCTTCCGTGTTTTACTTCATTACCGTCTCTGTAGTAAAAAACTGACGTTAGAAGCGTTGCCTGTGCATTATTCCAATGAAAGGATTGAGCAGCATCTTGGACAATAAAACTATAGTTTTCTGCAAAATCACATTGTACGAGAATTTGACCTTCATCGATAGTCTCCTTAAGAGTTTTAAAATAAACCGCCTGTTGCTCTGCAATGTAAGCATGAGGTTTCAAAAGGTCCAAAGCGTCACATAACTCATCTACAAAACTATCGGAAGATAAAAGTCGAGTAGATATCGTGTAGCGGTCTGTGCCATCCCATTTTTCAAACTGCACATCTGTGACTTGATTGTTATCAAATTGTATTTTTAAATGCTTTCGAATTGCACTTAAGCCTGGACAAGAATTACAGCGTTCATTTGGCGGTGTCTTAGTAGTCATTAAATGACACGTCAGTGTTGGATTGGGACACATCATCTGGCGAAGGCAATCCTTATAAGATGAAAGTTGCATAGCAGACCCAGCTGTAAGATTAGCAATGTCTCCTCCATTCAACATCAATTTCACGTTTTGATGGTAAGTACAAACACATACCATATGTGTTCCGGAGTCGCCTGCGAGTATGTGTATATTATTCAACGTAATTCCTAAACTAATTGAGATCCCATTTTAAATTTTCTAGTGTACTTTCATTATCATTTAAGCTATATTTTGAAAGAAAAAAAAAATAAAAAAAATTGGTCGAAGTGACTGTAATTCTGGTTTGAAAAGTTTACTTCCGGTTTTGGCCATTATTTTTTTTTTAATTTTTTAATTTTTTTTTACTGTCAAAAAGAACAGTATATTTTAATATGTATCGCTATGTAAAATATTTTATAGTAGATTTGTTATATTCGAAAAATTACTTTCGAAAAATTGTAGTACCAATCAACGACAATTCTTTTAAAACCTATAACTTGGTAAATATACACTATACAAAAAAAATATTTTGCGTACACATTCATACCTACTAGAAGTACAAATGGGCCAAATGTGGTCGATTTTCAGAAACTCACTTTTTTTTTCCTGTCCGCTTCACGTGAAATGTCCCAAATGTATGAAATCAGGCATTCTATATATTTCCTAGGAATTGTATAAAATACCTAAATGGCAATAGAAAATCTGTTAAAAACAGTGTATCGGCCCGTTATGGGTTAAACGAGAGTGCGTGGGGTATTGCCAGTCACAGCTCAGGGAGCGCACGAGTTAAGGAACCCCAATCCCCCAATATTAGCTTCATCAGCCAATAATTATATTATATTAGAATAACAGCTATATGTCAGCATATAATATCTAGCACATGCGTCATTAGCAGAGATGATTGGTTAGCAATAAGATTAGTATATAAGATCAACATTTTGTAGAATTAAGTAATTACTGTCTTGCTGTAACTGGGATCAAATAAAGTTTATTTTTAAACTCTTCCGTTGTCGCTTACTTAATTGGCGCAGCCGGTAGGATCTCTGTAGTCAGTCTGTCACGTATCCACATCTACGGGAAGCAGCCGACGTCCGTTTCAACGGTTCAGCAGAGATCACCGAACAAACAAATACATTAAGAAGCCACATCAAGCCAGGAGAGGACCAGGAGCCAAGCAGTAATTCAGGGATCATGAAGATAGCTGCGGAATTGTGAGTAAATCTTTTCACCTTCCTCTCAGCTCTTCCATTTGCATCCCAACCTTGTATTAATCTATGTTGTGTGTATTATTAGGGATTGGACAACGCCGTAATAATATTTTATAGATTGTTAGTTGTAGTAAATAGTTAGGGATAATTTATTAATTTTTGTGCTTACTTTTTGTGAAGCTTCGTTATTTCACTTCATAATGGAAGGTATAAACCGTGTTCCGCAAGAGATGGTAAACATAATTCCAGTATTTAATGGCGATGTTAGAGCGTTACCCTTATTTATTAAAAAATGTGAATACATTTTAACAACATTCCAAGGGAGCGTTGTACAAAACAATTATTTATTTCATGTAGTAACAAGTAGATTAACAGGCGAAGCAGCTAGTTTGGTAGGCGAAAGGGACTCTATAAATACGTGGGATGAGCTAAAAATGCTGTTAAATCAACACTTTGGCGACCCACGTACTGAAGATTGTCTAGCAATGGAGTTAGAATCCTGTAAAATTAACAAAGGTGAAAGTTACTTAGATTTGTGTCATAGGATACAGCATATGAGAAGCATTTTATTTTCCAAAATATCAGAGACTATTGCTGATGACTCTTTACGGAAGGCTAAGCAGATAATCTACAGTAATAGGGCGATGAATGTTTTTCTATTCAATTTACCGCCATTCCTAGTTAGGTTAGTTCGTTTACGCGACGTTTCGACATTGGAAGACGCGTTGAAAATTGTTTTAGAAGAACAGAACTTTCAATCAGTCTATAATTCTAAAACAAACGATCACCGCAATTATAATAGATCTAATAAAAATATTTTTTCCGATTTCAATAGTGCGAAGTATAATTCGCAGAGCCTATCCAGTGCAGTTGCACCGAATAACGCCACGAGTAGTTCAATTACGATGAACAATTCGCAGCAGTTTAGGAATTATAGGCAACATTATAATCAAAATAATTTCAATCGGACAAATAATAATGATCATAACAATAGGACAAGTAGGTCACAGTTTCCGATGGCGCAACAAAGCCAACAGTCCACGGCATATGCACCGCGAACGTCACCTTTTGCAGCGCAAGCATCTCCGCCGGGTTCAAAGTCGAACACTGACGTTACTATGCGCACTGCAAGTTCACGCCGTGTTAATTACACTAATAATCATAGCTATAACGAACCAAGTTTTGACAACTCAAATAATGAGTTCCAGGAAATTCCTGAAGATCCCAGACAGGGAAATTTTTGTATAACCGCCTCTACCCTAGAGAGCGAATAAAAATTAATTGCAATAAACGTCTTAACTTACCACACATAGTTGTACCAGAATTAAATGCAGTGTTTATGATAGATACAGGCAGTGTTAGGTCTTTCATAAGCCCACACATTGCAAACAAGTACTTTAGGGATCGGTTGCAATATGAACCCTTCGAAGTTGTTAGTACTCACGCATCGAGTGTTCATAGCGAAACGGCATTTATTCCTTTACCAGCTACGTTTTGCAGTAAGGAATTTCATAAATTTTATGTTTACAGTGTTGATGATAGGTATGATGGGTTAATAGGTAGTAACCTACTTAAACAATTACAGGCAAAAATAAACATGGAAAGTCAAGTTTTGCATTTAAAAAATGCGAATATTCCAATAATATACGCACCACCTATGAGAGAGGTATATCAATTGCCATCTCGTAGTGAATTAAGAGTTAGATTGCCAGTCAACTTACTAGACGGAAAGCTATACTACAATTTAAACAATTTTCGGAAGGGATTAGAATGCCCACCGCATTAGTTAAGTGTATTAAAGGTTACGCATCAACCGTTATTCAGAATTATACGGATGAAACCAGAACCTTAGTGGTAACAGGACCTTTTACGGTCGAACCTTACAGGCAGAACCCATCTGTTCACATTAATTTTACAGAAAATAACATAGAAATAGATAGGATGCTAACAGATAATTTAAAAAAATTACAGTTAGACCACATGAATTCTGAGGAACGTAAAACCATCGAAGGGCTATGTAATGAGTATAAGGACATATTTCATTGTGAGAATATTCCATTAACGTTTACAAATCAAGTAAAACATAGAATTAGAACAAGGAATGAAGATCCTATAAATATTAAAGCACATAGGTTACCTCCCATTCAATCGAAAGAAATTAGGAATCAGGTAGATAAAATGTTAAGGGACAATATCATCCAGGAATCACACTCCCCCTGGAGTGCTCCCGTACATTTAGTGCCAAAAAAATTAGATTCATCAGGACAGCAAAAATGGAGGATGGTAGTTGATTATAGACGTCTCAATGAAATTACTACCGATGACAAATACCCTTTGCCCAACATAAATGATTTATTTGATATGCTAGGCAATAGTACCTATTTTACTACCTTAGATTTAGCTAGTGGATACCATCAAATCGAGGTCCAGAAGAAGATAGGGCGAAAACAGCTTTCAGTACACCTTCAGGACATTATGAATTTAACAGGATGCCGTTTGGGTTAAAAACAGCACCTGCAACATTTCAGAGGGCTATGGATAACGTTCTAAGAGGTCTCCAGGGCTTACATTGCCTGGTATACCTTGATGACGTCATAATTTTTTCTAAATCGCTGACTCAGCATGTAGAAAAACTTAGAGCAGTTTTTGATCGTTTTCGGGCGACAAATTTAAAAATACAACTCGACAAATCACATTTTCTTAGAAAGGAAGTTCTTTACTTAGGGCACACTATTACAAGTGAAGGATTGAAGCCAAATAATGATAAAATTGATGCAATCTTAAGATATCCTATTCCAGAAACAGTTACACAAATAAAAAGCTTTTTAGGACTCATTGGTTATTATAGGAAATTCATCAAAGATTTTGCAAAAATAACTAGACCTTTAACAGCTTGTTTAAAGAAAGGTCGTAAAATAATTATTAATGATGAGTATAGGGAATGTTTTGAAACATGTAAAAAACTTTTAACAAACGCACCTTTATTACAGTATCCCGATTTTAGTAAAAGTTTTATTTTAACTACCGACGCATCGAATTTTGCAATTGGGGCTGTATTGTCACAAGGATCAATAGGCTCAGACAAGCCAGTAGCATATGCTAGCAGGACTCTGAGTGACACAGAAGTAAAATACAGTACTATTGAGAAGGAGCTTTTAGCCATAATATGGGCAGTTAAGCATTTTAGGCCTTATCTATATGGCAATAAATTTATTATCTTTACAGACCATAGACCATTAGCATGGCTGTATTCATTAAAAGAACCCAACAGTAAGCTCACGTGTTGGCGTTTACGCTTAGAGGAATATGACTACGAGGTTAAGTACAAGAAAGGGCCTCAAAATACAAATGCAGATGCCTTATCTAGGATTAAAATTAATGCAATTAACGACGATTTAGATTCGATATTTGTTAACGTAGGTGATAGGAAAGAGCGAATACAAAAAATTATAGATGAAGAGCTGCAATTTGACGAAACGCCCATAGAAACGATAGAACTTTCGGATTCTGATGATGGCGTCACAGCTAATTCAGTTTCAAATAGGGAACATGAAGGTATTCCTATTTTAAATGAAGCTGTAGATACTAAAGCTAGACAAATTTTAGTTCACTCATGGTTTAAAGATAAATTGACAGTAAAGGATATTTCTAATAATAAACAGAAAATTTTTGAAGTTCACTTACCAACAAATAATGACAAATTAGTTAAAGACTTTCTAAAAGAATATATAGATCCTAAACATAAATATCATATTTATTTTGAACATTCATCGTTTAGAAAATCTTTTTCAAACATGGTTATTAACTTGTTTAAAAAGGGTTCAGTTAAGTTAACAGAATGTACAGAAAGAGTGATCAATTTGACAGAGTCAGAAGAGGATCAGAAAGAAGTTATTATGAAATACCACGACGGGAAAACCTGTCATAGAGGCATTAGGGAAACTTTAGCTAAACTTAAGAGATATTATTGGTGCCAAACATGAAAGAAATAGTTACAACAGTTATTAACAGCTGCGAAATGTGTAGAAAAATGAAGTACGATAGAAAGCCCATTAAACCTCAAATTCAGTTAACCCAAACTCAGAATAGTCCATTCCAAGAAGCTTTTATGGATCTATTATACATTGAAGGAAAATATTATTTAACTATTGTAGATGCTTTTAGTAAATTAGCACAGGCAATAGAGGTACCTAATAGGAGTACACCAGAGATAGTTAGAGCATTAATTAAATATTTTAGTATTTATGGATTGCCCAGTAGAATAAGTTGTGATTCAGGGACAGAATTTAATAACATGTTAATTAAGGAAATGTTAAGTCTATACAAAATAGAATTGCACATAGGGACTCCAAACAATCCCAGTTCTATGGCAATAGTCGAGAGATTCCATTCTACTATCATCGAAATTTACCGATTAGCAAAATATGAAAAAAACGATTTAGATGCAGCTTCCGTTATGACGTATGCTATTATGGCATATAATAACACCATACACTCAGCGACAGATTTTACGCCTTTTGAACTAGTCTTTGGGCATACCGATGCCGGAAATATATTTAATGTCGATAGGGAGAAAAATTTAACTCAGAAATTATTATTAGATCATAGGAAACGTCTCAAAGTACTATACGAATTTGTAACAGATAAATTAAACACAGATAAACTTAAGGTAAGAGATAAGAAAGGAGGTGAAGAAACACCAGTCCTTAAGACAGGAGATACTATTTACATGAAGAATACTAGGACTAGGAAAGCTAAGGAAAAACCTCGCTATGAAAAAGCCGAAATCACTGGTGAAACCGAACGTAATATAGTGCCTGTAGAATTAAATAAAAGACCAACTAGAGTGGCGATAAAAAATGTAAAACGTCCTCCACAGGTCATGCCTAGTACTTCTGGTACTAGTGATGTCAGGATTCACGCTGGAACTCCAGAACTTCACTCGGAATCCGGGGATAGCGTCGTTGAAGATGGGAGTAGCGGTGAAGAAGAATAATTATTGGACTATATTTAAGATTTTAGATTTAGAATCCTTAAGCTTACAAATAGATAATAATATTCGCGATTTTAGCAATATGAAATCGAAAATTATAGAAAGCAAATTAAGTAATGAAACTTTAGGTATAGAAAACCAAATCGAGTATTTAATAAGACTTACTAAAGATAAATTATATCAAATTTTACCCCTTAATCATAGAAACAAACGAGCTTTGTTCAACCCTCTGGGCTCATTTGTAAAAGCTATATCTGGTAATTTAGATGAAGACGATGCAATTAAATATGATAAGGAAATCGTTTTACTCCAGAATAGAGAACATGCAGTCGAACGTAAAGTGTCATCAATGCAAAAAGCTTTCGATAAATTAGTTAATGACTCAGAAATCATAAATTCAAATATTAAAAGATTAGGCTCACACACTAATGGCATAGAAAAACTAGCTGAAAATGAATTCAAATTTAACAAGTTACTACGAATAATAGATACTATGTACCAAATTTTAAGCAACTTTCGAACTTGTTATGAGAACATACAAGAAATAGAGTCCGCAATCGCCTTTAGCAAACTAAATGTTTTGCACCAGTCTATTATAAATAGCACAGAACTGTACAGCAGTTTAGAAACAATTAGTAAACATGCTAGGACAATATATCCAGTTAGTAAAAGTAATTTAATAAAACTAGAACGTAATATCATAGTCAAATCATATTTAAATAACAATAGATTAGTATTTGTGTTAGAAGTCCCTCTAATAGACAACGAAACATATAATTATTATAAGGTTATTCCTATTCCTATTTTCCATTCTCCAGACACTTTTACCATTATTCCCAAATACCCTTACCTAATGGTGAATCGATTGAAATACATGCCCGTGGTAAACTCATGTACTGAAATTGAAAATGACAGATTTCTTTGTGATGAAAGTAATTTAGCTCAGAATCCAGTCGAGACCTGTATAGAACAAATTATGTTGATGAAGAATAACTACAATAGCTGCGTAAAGAATCGTATCAAGATAGAAAAGCCTAAGGTGCAGAAGATAACGGATAGCCAATGGTTGGTCTACACAGAGGACAACCTGATCATTACCGAAAACTGCAATGAGGAAATCCGCAAATACAACATCTTTGGGACCTATATCGTGACACTGAGTCAACAATGCGAGGCGCAAATAGGAGGAGTAATTGTTGGTGCCGCCACAAACACTACAATTTCCAGTTTCAAGCTCCCATTGGTCGAGATGCCAGAGCTTCAACAAGACATACAGACAAGGACGGAGAAGGTCGACCTAAGAAACGTGGACTTTAGTGACGTGAAAGAATTGTTACAAAGTGCCAAATTTAGTGAAAGTGACGATACAACCCAAATAGTGACAATAGAAATTAGCGTATGGACCATTTTAGAGTATATCATTATCATAATAATTATTGTCGTCATCTCATACAAATTAAATGTTTTTCGTTTTTGCCGAAATTCTCCGAAGTCATCTGCGACGCCTTCGGATAATTTCTCTCTTAGGGAGGGAGGAGTTAAGGAACCCCAATCCCCCAATATTAGCTTCATCAGCCAATAATTATATTATATTAGAATAACAGCTATATGTCAGCATATAATATCTAGGACATGCGTCATTAGCAGAGATGATTGGTTAGCAATAAGATTAGTATATAAGATCAACATTTTGTAGAATTAAGTAATTACTGTCTTGCTGTAACTGGGATCAAATAAAGTTTATTTTTAAACTCTTCCGTTATCGCTTACTTAATTCACGCCTCGTGCGAAAGTGTTTGATTAATTATGGCGTCCGAATCCGCTCACCAGGTTATGAAGAAAACACTTACTATTGATTTAGGAGCTCGTGGCTAAATTATAACAGCTGCACGGGTCGATCTCTAAATAAATAGATCGGAAGCTTTGCTAACTACGTGTAAAATCCAAACTAGAATATCATGATATATCAATAAAATTAAGAAATCCGAAATCATCAATATTATAGGCAAATACTTGAACTTCGAACAATAATTTGATTGAAATCGCAAACTAACCACTATTTGCTAGAGTTGTTCTAACCAATAATAATAACCACTTTGACAAACTAAATCCTGAAAATCTGGTAGTAAATCCAAGCTTCACTTCTTTACCGAAGCAAAATCTTTGGAAGACATTATGAACGTCACTGATGCTGCAATTAACGTGAAAATCGACTGGAAAGCAGACCGAAGTAAAATTAACGTCCAATATTATCAATACAGTTATTTGTGGATATTTCAATCAAATATTTTAGGGCTACTAATACAACATTCCCAATCCTGGAAATATTTCGTTCAATACTAGACCAAGACCTTTTCAGTACCCTTAAACTTAATCTACATAAAAGGAATCGACGAATACAGCAACAAAAAAAAAACCAGAATATATCACCTTTTTATAGGCATGACATTGAAAATCTTCTGATACCTTCCTATCCTTCGTTTTGACCATTCAGTTGTAACTAATAGGAAATGAAAGATCCAACTCTCCAAAGGACGTTTTTTTTGACATTTTCTCATAAATATTTCTAAAGAATTTTCTTTTCGAGAGATTCCCTTGAATCTTGAATCTTAAATGGTTATTTTGTAGCGATGTCGCGTTTTTTAAAGTAGGTTGGAAATTAAATTACAACAGGGTGAAATCTGTTCGCTGGAATTGCCACAAGGGAATGATCATTCGACACAAACTAATAGGTTAGGTAAAACCGGCCAAGTGCGAGTCGGACTCGCGCACGAAGGGTTCCGTACCATTATCGCAAAAAACGGCAACAAAATCACGTTGGTTGTATGGGAGTCCCATTTCCATAATTATTTAATTCTGTTTTTAGTATTTGTTGTTATAGCGGCAACAGAAAAACATCATCTGTGAAAATTTCAACTGTCTAGCTATCACGGTTCATGAGATACAGCCTGGTGACAGATGCACAGACAGACGGACCGCGGAGTCTTATTAATAGGGGCCCGTTATTACCTTTTGGGTACGGAACCCTAAAAATGACTATATTTTTCGAAAGTGTCGTCAGCATCGGCTATTGGCAAAAATAACGAACTTCAATAGATACTTTCTGTCCTTATTACCCATTTTAAAAGTTCCTTAGAAATTACTTTCTCATGTTCTTATGCTAAACTATATTTTAAACCCAGAGGATGAGGCTGTGCTTTCTTAGAATCTCAACTAATATTATAAAGACGTATCCTGAAAACGACACCTATCCGTTTCTCTGGGATAGGAGCACGGGAACGAAGCTGCGGGTAATAAAAAACTTTTTTACAAAAAAATACTACCGACTTCCAACTAAAAACACTACAAAGTGAAAAATAATTGTCTTTTTCGAAGTCGGTGTCTTTGGTAGATACCAATTTATTTCGTTATGGACACCGACTTCGAAAAAGAAAATTATTTTTCACTTTGTAGTGTTTTTAGTTGGAAGTCGGTAGTATTTTTTTGTAAAAAAGTTTTTTTTATTTTTCACTTTTTAGTTGTACCTATTCAGCAACTTGCCTTTAGTAAGGTAGGTACTTATAATGCCAGAATAGAATACCCGAATACCATGAACATAGCCGGCGAAATGAGAGTGTACCAAGGTGAACTGTACACATCTGCGTACCCCTTATAGTGTACTGCCGTGATGTTATATTAAGAAATGGTATAGACAATAAACAGACATGCGATTGCAGCAATTCCGAGAGATTTGCCGTTATTTATTGAAGAGTTCTGTTGTATATCTCCGAAGTTCTTCATCAAATCTTCACCAAATTAAAATGGGACAAATTTCGGAACATACTCTATCAAACAAAAAAATAATTTTCAAAATCGGTCCACAATTGACGACGAGATATCGGTGAACATACACAAAAAAAAAAACATACAAGAAGTCGAACATAGAACCTCCTCCTTTTTTGAAAGTCGGTTAAAAAGCAAATTTTACAATAAGTGTCATCACATTTAATTTCTGTTGAAGCATCAATTCAACGTATAATGATAATAATTCCTAGAATTCCATCCAACATTTTCCACCATTGAAAGCCATTCATTATACTCAATGCAACGACTCTCCGATATGTAAATTCCTAACATCATTATGACTGTGTTATCAACTGTGAGAAGCAAACCAGTGAATAGTTTACACCTAATGGAATACGCCATTAGTGATATAATCAATCTAATGTAAGGGTAATATAACATATCGGATGGCAAGCTGTATCCGACTGCTACCTATCTTATGTTATCCCCTAAGGATTATTAGAAGTGTAATGGTGTAGTAATGACCGATGACGGCAGTTTGATCCTGACTGATGTGAAAGGCGAATTTCATGGTGTTTTCACGGTTTGGCAAGCCATGAGAGATGATAAATCATGTGTCATTTTGCTCTATTCAATTTTGAACCTGTTAAGTTAATACAATAACTCATTTCAACCATATATGGTCTGTAAGTTAGATTTATACTCGATAGCGAGTTTTAAATGTCCCCTGCTGCCTAAGCACAATTAGCACTGTTGACATGCATAGGATTTTAAGGCGTATGTAATCCCCAATAAAAAGGCTGGTTTTAGTCTTACGCCGACGGTACGTGCACCGTCAGCGCTGATGGCCGAGATATATGAACTTCTAGGAAGCGTTTTTGAATGAAGCGTAGCTATCAGCGCTGATAGCTACGTGGCCGTACGCGTCGTGTGTCGGCCCCGCGTAGCTGTCGGCGCTGACGATCGTACGAGCGCCTCTACTTTCAGTGAGAAAATACCGTGATTTCGGTGAAAAAATTCCGTGTAGTTAATTTTTTATTTTAAGATTAACTATTAGTTACACGAAAAACCCATGTATCAAAAATAATTTCATCATCATCATCATATCAGCCGAAAGAGGTCCACTGCTGGACATAGGCCTCTCCCAAGCGACGCCACATTGACCGGTCCCGTGCGTCCCGCATCCAGCAGATCCCTGCAACCTTCACCAGGTCATCGGTCCACCTACTGGGAGGCCTTCCAACGCAACGTGTTCCGGTTCACGGTCGCCTCTCCGGAACTTTTCTGCCGTTGCGGTTAGTTAGAACCCAGAAAAACTGACAACAGTCCTGTCAAAGGGTATAGAGGAACCCAGTTACTGGGTGGTAAAAGTCTGATAGTCAGTTGCTCTATATAAAATACTGGTATTAGGCTTATCCAACTAGACTTCAAGCTGACCCCAACATAACGTCAAAATTTCGGGCCTACGTTGTCCCCCCATAGTACTAATGCTGTAACATGGAGATATTGTAAAACCAAACCATTTTTTAAAAGAGTAACCATGGAGTTTCTTGCCGGTTCTTCTCTATAGGAAACGACCAACCCGAAACGTGCATATTTTGTCGACGTTTTATAAGTGCCCATGTAGGCTTATGTGAAATAAAAAAAATAAAAAAGATTTTAACATAGTTGGCGAAATACTAAACAGATTGATTGAGAAAAAAAAATGCGATTGATTCTTTATTAATAAAAACTGGCCAAGTACGAGTCTGACTCGCGCACAGAGGGTTCCGTATAAATAGCTACATTCACCAAAATAAATAGGTAACATTACTTACGTTCATAAACAATGAAAGCACCGAAAATTGCTTTAAAGAAGAGACAAAATTACTTAGTTAATTATTTAGTTGCCGTTCGAAAACTGTGGTTGGGGACCACAGTTTTCGAACGGCACATCAATATAAAAAAAATACGAAAAGTATTTTCACATCAATATAAAAAAAATATTTTTCCTAGTACATTTTATAAGTTGATGGACTATTACTCGTAAACTTGTAAAGCCTTCTTAGATGTGAAAAAAACCCCACTTTACCTGTACAAGAGGTTCACCCATTTTTTATTTTACATGTTGTCGGTGATTAATATGTATATCCATGCCAAATTATAGCTTTCTAGTATTAAGATTCTCTGAGCTGAGCTGCGGGTAGACAGACGGACATGGCGGAACTAATAGGGTTCCTTGTTGACTACGGAACCCTAAAAATTACCAAACGTAACACAGCTTCCTTTACCTATCAGAAACAACGATGCATCCCAACAAATCTCATCAGGCAACCGTAGCGTATTCCCACAAATTCCTGCCATCCGAAACTTCGGTTATTAACGTTCAAATATTCGTCAATCTCGCCCCAGGTCTGTTTACTGGCTTTATTAATTGAAAAACTTGAAGGGATTCCGTCGGTATCAATCTTTTCGATCGGGTACGTAATTCCGTGATAAGTTGTTTTGTGAAATGTATTTTAGAAGACGGCTTACATTTAGAAATAGGGTTTCGTTTTCTCCCTCTTCATACAGAAAACATGAGAACTGATAACTTATAAATTAAATCTATTCAGGATCTTAGCCGCGATGAAGGTTTTGCGTATGAAAATGATATTGAAACTTGCTGGCAGGAGTAGTCAGAACACTTTATTTCTTGGTTATTTCTGGACTTGTAAAAGATATAACGGGGTAAGCCAAAAACGGAGTAACTAATTAGTCAATTAGTTACTCCGTCAAGTCAGTAGTCAGTAGTCACTGACTTGACGATTTATATAGAAGTATGCAAAAGAAGGGAATAAAGAAGAAAAAGAAAGTCCGGCAAGTTCTGGAATGGCGACTGCGAACCGAAAGACGATGCGTTGGAAAGCGTCCCACTAGGTGGACCGATGACCTTGTTAAGGTTGCGGGAATGCGCTAGATGCATGATGATGATGCAAAAGAAGACATGTTGCTCCGACCCCAAATAAATTGGGATGGCAAGAGAATGGTGTTTAAATTCTTAGCAGACAAGCTAGTTTTAGTAGGTACTATGGGCCAAAGCTATATCTGATCACTTTGATAACAAAATCCCGTGCACAAGTTGACCACAGCTGCGTCCGCCCTTTTTGCGTCGACCATAGCCTATAAGTCATAGTCTTCTTTGTTTTTTTTCCGTTTTTATTATTACAAGAACAAGGGGCTGACAAGTACTAGAGAAACAGTCACCCAATGTTGCGATGCTATTGGTTGATGAGTATAAGTCGGCGTTACTTTTGCGGGCGAGCCCTGCAAGCAGAAATAATCCATACGGTGATCAGTATAGCTTTGGCCGATTGTACATATTGGTGATTAGAGATTTATTCGGTTTCGGAAGATTCAAGTTGTAAGGGCTACAGACATACTACTTACCCACAAAACCGACAACAAAATGTTAAAGATAAGCCATAACATGTAAAGTACAGAGGCTATAATTCTATGCTCTATGCTACCCTATCCCTTCACATACGTAACATTTCACCACCCAGCTACAAAATAAAAATTCATCCTAAACATTCCTAGTTCCATTTCAACGCCGTAGAGCTTGCCAATTATAGCCGGAATAAGTTCTACCAAACTTTTAATCAATCTTTTGAACCTGCAACTCGGTGTATGTAAGTGAAACCGAATCCATACATTCCGACTTCCAGTTGCAAAATGGATTCCAAAGTTGGCAATTTAAAGTTGTTAGCAAGTACTGGCCTGGTTGTAAGTCAGGGATGTTAGGGATACGAAATTTCGAATCTGGATACGGATACGGATATAAAAATAATATTATTCCGGTTACGGATATTTTTCTTTTTCAGGATTCCGTAGTCAACAAGAAATACTTCCGTCTGTCCGTCCGCAGCTTAGCTCAGAGACTCTTAGTACTATAAAGATATAATTTGGCATGGATGTATATCCATACTAATCACGCCGACAAAATGGTAAATAATAAAATAAAAAAACTCGTCTGTCCATGTTCGGGAATCGTTGGATAGGCCATTCAAAAATATTACGGGTCTGTAAAAACCATTTTTATTTTCAGGGTTCCGTTTACGTAAAATTAAGCTTTCAATTGCTATTTTTTTAGAGTCAAATTTCCCCCCTGCCAGCTAAATGGTTGCTAATGTGTATGTTAAAAAAATCACAGCAGTAATATACCAAATAAAAAGGAAAACTAACAGAAATAAATAGGCTTTACAAGTTTACGAGTAATAGCCGATGAACTTATAAAATTTACATGAAAAAGTAAAACATTTTGTACAAATTCCATTGAAAAATTACTTATATAATGTTGTTACATGTGTAAAACCGGTAGTAAATATAAGTTTAAGAAAAAAATAATAGAAATATACAAATAAATATTCATATAATCCTTAATAATAATGGTTTTTAAATTAATAATGTTTACGCTCGAATAACGCATTGGAGTGGGTGGCGGCGTTTGGCATGAGCCACCGAAACCGTTCTAATGTTCATGAAACAACAAAAAACCCTCATCTTAATCCGCGTTATTGTGCAATTACTGCCCGTGGGCGGTTTATTTGTTATTTATAGGCTCGCACTTGAAATATCACTATCTCACCTGATGGTAAGCGATGATGTGGTCAACGATGAAATTGTAAAAGTAAAACACAAAGACTAGAATAGAAGTAATAAGCAAACATGCAAGGACGCGCATGGCTAGTGTGTCCACCCGGCCGAGCAGAAAAACCTGTCATAACGTGTCTCATTTAGACTCCGCCCCTACCCGAAATTATCGAAACTTTTATATCGGATTCGGTTACGGTTACGGATATATTTTCATTTCGGATAACGACAATTACAGTTACAGTTGTGGAGCTCCTTAGCATCCCTGTTGCAAGTTATTTTAGCCCGTAAATCTTTTGAAGCGAAATTATGTTAAAGTTAAAGAAATTGCTATGTTTGTTGGTTACGTTTTCGTTTGCGCCTTGTCGCGAACTGTAAAAGAAAACTTTGATTTTTACACCCAAAAATGTTGGTGTGAATTTATGGACTTTCGTACGGTTCGGATTAAGTGTGAAGTTAAGTTTGAAGTTTTTTGGATTTAGATGCCCCTTGATAAACATTTTATTGAATGTTTCGGCAGCCCGTATTTATAGGCGATAGAATATTTATTCTAAACAACTACTCATGTTAGTCTAGTGAGTATTTTAATGATATGATATTTCAGTAAATAAATTAGGTATGGATAAGTTACAAATAAAACGAGAATGAGTTGATCTGATTGGCTGTTAACAATTCATTACACCAATCATCACCTTCATCAGCCTTTTAATGTTCCCATTGCTGGGACCCGGACCTCCTCTCCGTGATGAGAGAATGAGTTTTAGTCCATCATGCGGGCCCAGTGCGGGTTAGTGAATTTCACATGTCTTCGAATGACATTACACCAATCACTGACAATTCGTCATAATTATTACCTAATTTTACGGTAATCCTCGTGCCACAAACTGAGTGACAGTGGTCTGAAATTTTTAATAGTAAGTTGATCTCTTTGCATTGTCCGACTTGAATAACCAAATTTAAGTGGCAGTGGGCAACTATGCAATGGCAAAGGATGGCCGATGGGGCAGAAAAAATCTGGAGTGGCAACCGCGAACCGGAAGACGTTGCATTGGAATGCCTCTCACCAGGTAGACCGATGACCTGGTGAAGGTTGCGGGGATCCGCTGGATGCGGGACGCACGGGACCGGTCAATGTGGCGACGCTTGGGGGAGACTTATGTGCAGCAGCGGACGTCTTTCGGCTAATATGGTGATGACAATTTTGCTAAAAAGCCAAGACTATAATGACAGTTTTACCTTTTCAAAACAAGCCCATTCATAACAAAACCATTTCATCATTCTTACCTCAGCTGAAGATAAACCTCGTACATCCTGCAACGCGACACGTTTCGCGCAAGTTATTCGCTTCTGCAACCGTCACAGAGTATAAATCATGTGTTGCATTGTTTTCCCTACAGATGGCGCTAGCTATATGTGTTAATATTCGAGCCTCGTTTCAACCTCCGCCACCTGTCTACGTGGTACGGGGAAATGGCGCAAATTAACAGTTTGTTGCCTTTCTAATGTGTACGATGTATACGCACAAGTGACTCGATAGATAACATTTTCGCTTTGAACATAAATCTAGTTAGTATAACTAACTTTTTCCGCGCTTTTTGCTCTCGTTGCGAAGACCACAGAGACCTTACAGGTTTTTGGAATAAACAGTAACCTTTTTCACTCAAGATAATTTTCCTTTCTATTACTGAAATAATTTAATCAATACTTCAATACATTATCTTTTACAAACAAACAATTTAGCTCTTGAGATAGGAGCCTTTTTAGTCTCACACGAGAATCTTTTTTAATTATTTGTTTGTATTCTTTTTTCTCGTGTCTTATCACATGCACGAGTCACAAATAAAATATTTTTATTTCTTTATTTTCTTTCCTTTCTCTTTTATTTTAGTTTAGATGATTGTAGCTAGACAATTGGAAAACGCACAGAAAAGAACCTTTGCCTACCTACATTTGTATAATAGAGTCGCCCTTAAATTATAATGATTTTACTAGCAAAAAGGCAGGAATGTAATATTAAGAAAACGATGTCTCAAGGATACCAACCACAGAGTTGGCTGAGCGCCAAATTAGTAGCTGTTGTAAGATTCTAGGAAAGATCTCAGGATGATGAGTGCAGCCCACACTGGTAGCGTAAAACAAAAGGTAGCTGTCGCTCATTCTGGTCTATTACTACGGTACTATTAAGAAAGAGACGAGCTTCTTTTGAAATAATACTCGCAATTCGCAAGTTGCATAGGAATCATTCCTTATTAATATTATTATTTTATTATAATTCCTATTAATAGTAAAACATATCTTTTCATAATTTTACCATTCGGGCTTACGGCCTGACAGCCACTCTACCATTTTATTTATATCTATCTTTTATCCAATAATTACTGCTTTATGTCCGTCACGTCGGTCACAGGTCCAGTTGAAAGCCAGCGTCGGGCACTAGTTACCCGACATTGTACTGAATTGGTCCCATTTGGCGCAGCCGGGGGAAACTCAATGTTACATTTATATTGTTTTCTCTCTTTTTTATTGTTAGTCATCATTTAGTCTAACTTTTCGTTTTTTATGTTTATGTTGTGGGCTTGTGTCAAATAAGTGTTTTCTTACTTTCTATAAAAGTTCATTCTGCCAGTCTACTTGCTGAAAGATACGTTTCTCATTCGATCCATTTATAATTACGTCACATTACCCAATATTTGCATGACATTTCATGCGTCACATAACTAAGAGTACGTTCACACAGAACATCCGTATTTCCAGGATCGTTTTAAAAAGATCCGTCACTACTGGAGGTGATGCTCACACATTTAGTCAGTGTACCACCAACTTTCAAACAGAAACCGATCAGTATTTTAATATTGTTGTGTGTGTGAACTCGCTCATATAACTATCTACGCCATTGCCGAATAAAACTTATACGATAACTAGCGAACCGCCCCGGCTTGCCCGTGACAAATTATACACAACCTTCCTCATTTCTCACTCTTTCTATTGGTTATAACCGCATGAAAATCTGTTCAGTAGTTTTTGAGTTTATCGCGTACAAACGCGGCGGGGAACTTTATTTAAAAAAATATGTAGATAGTGATAGTGAAGCGGACTTGTAAAACGGACTGCTGTATAATTTGTCGGATCGGTATTTTTTACTGGATTTGGAAACAGTCATGTGCGTGAACACGTATACAATAAAGCGTACCCGTAAAACGGACCTCCGGTGAATGAGCTGTAAGCTTTGCAGAATGTTTTTACGAACAAGAATGAAAAAGCCCTGGTTTCGATCATGACAATAATTGAAAAAAAAAACTAATTGTCAGAAGCATGTTAGCTGCTGTGATTGCTTGAATAAAATTATAACGGCCAATCTTGTTACTTGACTTGCGTTTTATTTTTGACGTTCATTTCTTTCCAGAAAACATAATGATAATCATTTCATAATCATTTTATTGGCACAGATAAAAAACAGAATGAAAGTCTTGTCAAAAGACTCTTCTTTGCTCACACACCTCTATCCTAGTGATCTAGATGCTCAATTGATTGCACATTTAGGTACAAAATCATGAATTTAGTTCTTAATTTAAATTCAGCATAATCCTCGTAACTAATGTTGATATAAACACAGCAATGTTTTCACCGCACCGCTGCTGTCAAGTGTCAAGCACATCTCACGCGTACGTCGGTTGCAGTACGCGTTTGAAATGTATATAATTTAAACCGTTAGTGTTACGTTTGGTTTATTTTGAAGTAGTGTTTATGGTTTTAATTTGAACTGCAGGTTTAATTAATATTTTTCGAGCTAATTGATTATAACACGTAACTATAACAGCTGCCCGGGACGATCTTCGCAGTTGAGCAACGCTTGTGGATATTGGTTCGTGAATACCATGACTGCCAGTCCAGCTCCGTGCCTCGGCAAGCACGTTAAGCCATAAGTCTCGGATAGCCATTTGTGGATCGTTGGCCATTTGTATGAATATATTTTAAATATAAATCAAATAAATTCAGATAATAGTAGATGCACCTATGGCTCCATGGTGGAGGCCAATGGCCATTCCGCTTTGACTTATCGTCATTGCTCTTGGTGGTTCCCGCGTCACCATGCGCTTAATGATATTGTGCGGAGGGCATTTGTGTCGACAGTTGACCCCTGCGTGCTGGACCCTACGGCAAGAGGGCGGATGGGCTGACTTTGGTGTCTTGGAGGAATGGCAAGTGCTTAATATGGGACGCAACTTGCGTCAGCGCGGGCAGAAGCTAGTTCTTGATAAAAGACTAGCGGACGCCTCACGGTTTCACCCGCGTAGTTCCCGTCCCCTTAGGAATACAGGAATAAAAAGTAGCCTATGTCACCCGGGGATAGTGTAGCTTCCAAACGGTGAAATATTTTTTTTAAATCGATCCAGTAGTTTTTAAGTTTATTCGTTACATACAAAAATATAAATCTTTCTTCTTTTTAACCGACTTCCCAAAAAGGAGGAGGTTCTATGTTCGACTTCAAGTTTGTTTTTTTTTTTTTTTTTGTGTATTTTCACCGATTAATCCGTCAATTGTGGACCGATTTTGAAAATTCTGTTTTTGTTTGAAAAAGTATGTTCCGAAATTAGTCCCATTTTAATTTGGTGAATATCTGATGAAGAACTTCGGAGATATACAACAGAACTCTTCAATAAATAACGGCAAATCTCTCGGGATTGCTGCAATCGCATGTCTGTTTGTTGTTTATAACATTTCATAACATAACATCACGCCAGTTCACTCTTAAGGGGTAAGCAGACCTCTCGTTTCACCGGTTATGTTCAAGTTTCATGAAATCTATTCTGGCGAAATAGTTCCCTTACTAACTTGCCTATTAGGTACGTACAACTAAAACATAAAAAATAAAAAATAAATTGCAAATAATACCACCGACTTCCAAATACAAAACTACAAAGTGAAAAAAAAAATTAATAACGCAAAAAAATGGTACCTACGAAAGACACCGACTTCAAAAAATTAAGTTATTTTTCACTTTGTAGTTTTGTATTTGGCAGTCGGTAGTATTTTGTTGCAAAAAGTTTTTTTATTAATATTTGTATAGAAACAGTTTCTTACATTAAAATCTATAGTTAAAATAATTCTAGGTATTAAAATTATTAAGGATAGTCAGAAACCAGGAAAACCGACATCAGGCAACAAGGGGTATAGTGTTATCCACTTATTAGGTTATGAAGGTCTGATAAGTAGGCACTCCATGTCATCATCATCATCATCATCAGCCTATAGCAGTCCACTGCTGGACATAGGCCTCTCCAATTGCACGCCATTTGCTTCGATTTTCGGCTACTCTTAGCCAGCTGCTACCAGCCACCCCGCGAAGATCGTCACTCCACCTAGCCTGAGGGCGTCCCACCTTACGTTTACCGATTCGCGGTCTCCACTCAAGAACACGTCTACCCCAACGGTCATCGGTTCTACGACTTATATGGCCGGCCCATTGCCACTTCAGCTTACTTATTCTGTGAGCTATGTCGACAACTTTGGTTCTCTGCCGGATCACCTCGTTTCGGATTCGATCCCTGGGAGAGACTCCGAGCATAGCCCTTTCCATTGCTCGCTGAGCAACTTTGAACCGATGAACCAGCCGTATTGTGAGTGTCCACGTCTCGGCGCCGTAGGTCATAACAGGTAGGACGCACTGGTTGAAGACTTTGGTCTTCAGGCTCTGTGGGATACGTGACGAGAAGACTCGACGAAGTTTCCCAAACGCCGCCCAGCCCAGCTGTATTCTTCTATTAGCCTCCTTATCAAAGTTGTTCTTACATTAAAATCTATAGTTAAAATAATTCTAGGTATTAAAATTATTAAGGATAGTCAGAAACCAGGAAAACCGACATCAGGCAACAAGGGGTATAGTGTTATCCACTTATTAGGTTATGAAGGTCTGATAAGTAGGCACTCCATGTAAAATACTTATATTTACCTGCTTTCGGTTAGACTGGAAGCCAGCCCCAACATATGTAGTTGGTAGCAGGGAAGACAGATTGATTGCCTTTGTTGCTAAAACTAAAACTAGTCAATAATTTAGAAGTCATTGATTCCTAACACTTGCATGCTCGTGAGAAAAGGATACTTGCTTCTTGCTACGCTACGCATTTAGCTACGGCGTAGCAGACCGTGCTACGACTGCTACGGAATCTTGATGAAAACATAGTCTTCAATATTTTTTATTAAACAGACTGAAATAAAGCTTTTATTTTAATGTCGAAAGCAACTGTAAATGTGAGGGAATGTGGTTCTTTGAACAAAATTGCGACTGTCTCTTGATATAAAGCTAAAAGTATCAATCGGGAAAATTAATGCTGAAATTACCATAATTAAGAAACTCTGTTTTAGCCATACGAAACTTATAAAAACCAACCTTATTCTCTTTACTTCTTCAGATTATTACGACTCATATACCATACTTTTACCATGCAAGCAACCATCATTAAACCAAGTTCTAACAGCGATGCGTGAACGTAAAGGCGTGTTCTAATGAAGTGACTGCGGAAAGCCGCGCAAAGGGCCCTCGCGGCCTACTTCCTTTGACTCCAGTGTATATGTTGCTTAATGCACATGTACTTTTAGTTCGAGGACGACTTTGAAACCTCTGACTGTCAGATGTAATGAGAGAGTCATTTGAATAGAATGTGGCTTTGAAACGAATGGTATGGCAGTACAAATTGATTTGCTTTGATTTAAAGACTCTGATGGTTGGACCACATTGAATTATGTATAAGTTCGGGAAGCCGAAACGGACACCAACTTTAAAATAATTTATGATAAATGAATAATTTATCAACCATGGTAATTTAGGAACCGTGACTGTTTTAAGTAGTTTTATTTTTATAAATCAGAATTGCCATAATATGACGTCATTTTAAGTTATGGTTAAAATGACGTCATATTATGGCAATTCTGAGCAATCTGAGGTGTAAAAACTATTATCTGGATAGAATATTTCAAACGAATTCGTTTCCCTACGTATTTCTATGTTTTGCATTATTCTCTAAACTAAATTTTAACGCAATTTTAATCGATAGATTTAGATTATTCACTTAGAGAAGTTTAATCTTTATTATTATAATCATCTAAACAGTGTAAAGTGCAGTGGTGGCTTAGTAGTATCGGCCGCGACTTATAGGTCGTGGGTTCAAACCCAGGCAGGCGCTTTACTTTGTGTAAATTATTTCACTTTTCTCTCAAAACGGTGAAGGAAAACATCGTGAAGAAACAGAGAGAAGGCCTGTTTCCCAGCAGTGGGAACATTAAAAAGGCTGATGATGATAATAATAATCAAACAATGCAGGATAGGCTTGATAGTATATTTTCCTATAAAATTAATAAAACACAACACAATACAGGCAAAATTTTAATTAGCAACGTAACGTCATGTTTTCAATGAGAAACAACTTTTAAACGTATTAATTCTGTATAATTCGCATCTTGGAGCGTCAGAGGTACCCTATCGTACGAGATGAGATTACACGCACCTTTTGTTAGGGCAGGAAGATGCAGAAAATCAATTCTGTAGGTACCTAATTTTTTTTTTTTTGCAAATGTTTTATTCGAATTTTCGTTACACTCAAAACAAAGGTTATGGTAACAAATTAGTTATTCTTAAAATGGAAATAATTTTTTATGAAATTTAAATTGTATAAACGAGTTATTCGTGAAAATTAACTTCTTTAATCGCGTCATGGCAAATAAAAACTGTATTTGGAATTATAAGTTTTCTGTACGTTTCTGAAGTCATATTATCTCAAAAACGAATGTCAAAAATTATCAAACACGCGTAATTGGTTAATTTTATTTTAAAACCCTATCACATCACTCAACTCGCGATTAATTTATGATGCGTCAATAATTTATTTCCTGAAACCGAATAAAACCGAAAGTTCTTTATGATTAAAATGGGTCATCTAGAACTTTGACCCATGGCCCGAATCTTTTTAAATCCCTAAAGACAAACATTGTTTTTTTGTGCAGACCTTCTGGCCTACTTTTATTATGCCACCATACCAAACAGAACCAGGTGGCGTGTTGAATTAAAACGTGAACAAAAGACGGTACACAATGAAGCAAGAATGAAAAGCGTACGAAGATAGAGGCTTTCAGGACGTGCGTAATGAAATCTAACCTGTTATGTATGTAGACTGAGCTTATAATATGACGGAGTTTGGTGTAGAGTTGTAACGGAAACCTTCACCTCCGCAAATGCGGAACTTTCAGGAGGAATAATACCTCGTCTAATAAGATTGTCTTCAGAATATCGCTTTTAGAGGTAAGGCCACCCATTGTGTCACTAATACTAAATTATTTAATTTAATTATATTATATTTATTTATTTCTTACCACAAATTTACAGACAAAATATTAAGGAGTCTACAGATACAATTGTATAATTAATTTGTGGAAAGACTGGTGCCTAAACTAAGTGTTTTACAAAACCTGTATTTCAGGTCACCAGGCCTTTCTGTTGTTTTTGTTTTTGTCTTGTTATTTTGGTTAAATGGATTTTCTGTGGCCAAACATAGGGTGTACCTTCTAATATAGACTATTCTGTCTATGCATCTCCACATCTGTCTCCACAAGATTTTATTGGAGTTTTAGGTGAGGTCGAATAAAGAAAATCGGCTACATCTAAGCGAAAAACCTTCACTGTCTACATAATTCTTACTCTTCGGAGTAAGTAGTCAGGTTCAGTGCCAAGTAAGCAGATATTTAGTGGAGTTGGCTTATTTTATGAACCACAATAAGGCCAAGTGGGTGTCGGACTTCGCACATTTAGGGTTTCGTACCAAACCGCAAAATTAAGTTGGTTGTAATTGAAAAAATGAGGGTATTTCAAAGAAAAATCTGATTTATCAATATATTGATATTTGTTAGTAAAATATACGTAATAAAAAACATTATCACTAAATTTCAAGTTCATCTCAATCAAAAATTTCAAGTCAATGGACAAGAATGAACAAGATTTTGTAAAAAAAGCTGACGTTGGTGGCTCTTCATTCCTTTGTTTTTACATATTTTAACCCCCGACGGAAAAAGAGGGGTGTTATAAGTTTGAGGTGTGTTGCTGTGTATCTGTGTGTCTGTCTGTGGCATCATAGCGCCTCAACGGATGAACCGATTTTGATTTAGTTAGTTTGTTTGAAAGGTGATTGTATCGAGAGTGTTCTTAGCTATGTTTGAATAAAATCGGTTCAGTCGATCAAAAGTTATGCGCGTTTTACTGTTTAGATCGTGATGTTTTCGCAAGATAAATGTGTCGGGGGTTTTTTAAATTTTGAAATTTTACTAAATAAATGCTAAAATATTTTTTAAAGCAAAAGTAACAGTATTTATCTACTCAACGAGTACTCAACAACGATACCCATCCGATGGGGACGGCCAACAATTTTTTTTCACGTCCCCCTTTATCTGGGAGTCACCTTAAAACTTATAAAAATATTCTTTGTCAATTTGCATAGCGTTGGGTCAACAAGATGCTTATACTGTGAAAATTTTAAGACTGAAGCTCTAACCGTTTGGTTGTTACACCCATGTGACAGACAACGGATAGACTGACAGAGAGGCGGACACGTGAGTGACAGTAATAGGGCTCCGTTTGGATCCTCCGTACGGAACCCTAAAAATCGACAATAAGGTGAAAAAACGCACATCTTTTTTTCTGATTTTTATTTTGTTTATTCCACCTTCGCCTATGCTTCCGCTAACCTCCTACTCAAGCTTGCCACTGTCAAGATTACATCCCTAGTGTTACGTAGCATGTGGGTGTTCTCGCATCAATGCTGATGTTTTGTAGTTTGTAAAGGTTTTGTTGGATAAAGGTCATAAATGTTAAATGGCTTTGTTATGTTATTAGTTGCCTGTTTACTCTGGTTATCAGAATTTTTAATTTTTTTTTAAATTCCTTATAGCCTTGCATTTGATCACTTTCTCGCCTGATGCTAAGTGATGATGTGGTCGACGGTGAAGTATGCTTGCCTAAAAGTAACCTATTCACTCTTGACTTGAAGACCCCTAGGTTGTAGCTATCAGGAAACTATTCCACTCCTTATTTGTAGGTGAAATGTAACTTTTGTCTAACATTAAGATTTTTGTTTCAAAACTTTGCCTACGTATTCAAATTTAAGCACCTTATCGTTCAAATAGCAGAACCCAATTGGGTCTTTCTTTTATCGTGTCACCATCAGCTGTTTTTATACATCTAATACCATGATGCCAGTCAACAGTGATTAAACTCGATAGAAACTTGTATACGTTACTCCTGACATCATCGTCATTATCATTTGAACCGAAATAGATCCAGGGCTGAACATAAACCTCCTCCAAGTGTCACCACGTCGAACGATCCTATGCTTCTCGTCTTGATGTAGCTTCCATCAGGATTCACTGGAAGATGCAGCGTTAAATAGCCTCCCTCTAGGTGGAACAATGACCTGGTTAAGGTTGCAGAAATCCGTTGGATGCGAGACTCCTGATAGACATCCGTATTATTTTTGCGGATCTTCTTTAATTCAATACTAAAACAAGAGTCTTCTATATACATATTCATGAAAAAGTTAGTATAAAAAGACGAACCCAACGTTAACTTCCCAGACGTGCATTCTTCCACTCTCCTCTTGATGCATGTCTCCAATTAAACCAACACTCCAATAAAAAACCAACACAATATAAAAGTCCAATAAACACCCTACCGTCTTCAGCAGATTTTGCCAAAAATATCCCCACTTATTTCCCTCGCTCCCCTAAATTCAGGGTAAAACACGACATGCATAATTTTCAAGCAAGCAAATCGTCTGAAACATTAAGTGAAGCTAACTTCATGAAATAAACAAAGCCACAGGTGTGGGTAGCAAATTAAATACGAAGCGTATAAGACTGGCCTTTGTGTAAATAATTCGTCCTTTAATTTCAGTGTATTATATGGTGGGCACGTAGAATTAGGAACGTTAGATGGAATTTAGAGGATCAACACACAAGCCGTGGTGTGTAAGGCGCGATTTTTATTTTGTGATACACTGGGTTTGTGTGTTAATTGTAATTTTAATTATGGATTTGTTTATGGGCTAGTAAGGCGGACTTTTTCATGTCTCTTGCTGAGCCACATTCCTGCCTAGAATAAAAAATTAGAACAGTTAAATTTAATAACTGTAGTTATGTGATACAGCTGATAATAAATTAGTATCTGTAACATTCCATAAAAGTATAAGAGAACACTAATAAGCTTGAAAATAAATTATGTAGATATGGACAAGAAACTGTGATAAATATTAAAGACTAGCAGATGCCTCGCGGTTTCACCCGCGTAGTTCCCGTTCCCGTGGGAATACAGGGATAAAAAGTAGTCTATGTCACTTGGGGATAGTGTAGATTCCCAAACGGTGAAAGAATTTTTGAAATCGGTCCCGTAGTTTTTAAGTTTATTCGTTACATACAAAAATACAATTTTTTTCTCTTTATAATATTACTAGCTGACCCTCGGGGCTTCGCTCCCGTCAATTGCCTACCTACCCTGACTTTCCTGCCTACACTGCCTACCCTGCCTATCCTGCCTACCCTGCCTACCCTGCCTAACCTGCCTACCCTGCCTACTCTGCTTACCATGCCTACCCTGCCTACCCTGCCTACCCAGCCTACCCTGCCTATCCTGCCTACCCTGCCTACCCTGCCTACCCTGCCTAACCTGCCATTCCTGCCTACCCTGCCTTTCCTGCCTACCCTGCCTATCTTGCCTACCCTGCCTACCCTGCCTACTCTGCTTACCCTGCCTAACCTGCCTACCCTGCCTACCCTGCCTACTCTGCTTACCCTGCCTACCCTGCCTACCCAGCCTATCCTGCCTACCCTACCTATCCTGCCTACCCTGCCTTTCCTGCCTACCCTGCCTATCCTGCCTACCCTGCCTACCCTGCCTAACCTGCCTTTCCTGCCTACCCTGCCTATCTTCCCTACCCTGCCTACTCTGCTTACCCTGCCTACCCAGCCTACCCTACCTATCCTGCCTACCCTGCCTTTCCTGCCTACCCTGCCTATCCTGCCTACACTGCCTATCCTGCCTACCCTGCCTACCCTGCCTTTCCTGCCTTTCCTGCCTACCCTGCCTATCTTGCCTACCCTGCCTGCCCTGCCTACTCTGCTTACCCGGCCTACCCTGCCTTTCCTGCCTACCCTGCCTATCCTGCCTACCCTGCCTACCCTGCCTTTCCTGCCTACCCTGCCTATCTTGCCTACCCTGCCTACCCTGCCTTTCCTGCCTTTCCTGCCTACCCTGCCTATCTTGCCTACCCTGCCTACCCTGCCTACTCTGCTTACCCGGCCTACCCTGCCTTTCCTGCCTACCCTGCCTATCCTGCCTACTCTGCTTACCATGCCTACCCTGCCTACTCTGCTTACCCTGCCTACTCTGCTTACCCTGCCTACCCTGCCTACTCTGCCTACCCTGCCTACTCTGACTACTCTGCCTAACCTGCCCATCCTACCTACCCTACCTACTAATTTGTATCTATCATCAATAGTTTTCTCAGCGCACGCCAAATAATGTATTTTACTGACAACATTTTGCTACCTTGGGTTACATTATTGCAATTTTCATAAGGATCTCTATTTTTTTTGAAAATATTTTAGCCTATGACACTCAGGAATAATGTAGCTTTCTACCGGTGCAAGAATTTTCAAAATCGGTTCAGTAGATCCAGAGATTACCCCTTACAACGTCACAAACTCACAAACTTTACCTCTTTATAATATTAGTATAGATAGATTATAGACTAGTATAGAATTTAAATTCTAACTATCTACTGAAGCAGAAAGCAAGAGTTAGAACGTGTCTGACGCAGCGGCATTTGAAATGCAACGATTGAGATTATTATTAGATAATATCAAGACAATAATATATTCAGTGTCTATATCGTTACTTTAACCATTCATTCAATACAAGCATAAACGTTACAAAATATTCCTTACGTACACAATATATACGCAACAAAACAAAACATCGTAATAACATTTTATCTTCCCGTAATTAATCAAGACGAATGCCGGACAAACAATACAATAAAATAATGTTATCGTTCAGTTAATAGGGCGATGCTATTGGACAATAAATTGCGCGTATTAATATTGGAAACCATGGTAGTTAAGAGAAGGAATGGATATCGAAAATAACACTCGGTTTCTGGAGCCAAATTATTTGTTTATTTATGCACACACTAAACGTATAACGATATTTGTATGAGCACAAAGGTACATATTATTCCAAAAGAAATTTCTTCAAGCAGACCTTACAGAAGAGAAATATTGACAGAACGGTCATGAGACAAAGAATGAAAATTAAAATGGACTATTCTACTAATGTGACTAGGAGTAAAAACAAATGTATGTCAAAAATTACACTCATATCAAGTGGTGAGATTGGCTGTTGATATAACTGATTCAACTGTTTAATTAATGTACGGGCAGTAGATCCGTACACTGTTATGGGTTGTGGTATGTAGATGGACGAATCACACGGGATGTTTACAGCAAATAAAAGCCGTTAATGATTGACAGTTTATTAGTAAAAACATTGAAATATATATAAAATAGGTTACTTGTGATGGGCGCGATAGCCTAGTCAGCGAATGTACACAAGTAATCGGTGAATTAGCAAATGCTTGTTCAGGTAAAACTAAAGCAATACATAACATGTGGCGATACTTTTTGTTTGTCTTCCAGCCCTCCTATCATTTTACATCGTACAGTTACACGTCTAGAAAGTTTAATAATTATTAACAGGCATATACAATAAAATGCAATACTTCACGGACACTTATAGTAGTGGAGCGACGTGCTTTTCGTTTCGTTATTCTGATAAATTAAAATTTACAGTTATATCGAATTTACGTGGCAGTCAATATCGCAGTGCAAATTGGATATTTTACATACTAATAATCTAATTATAAATAAGATAATTATGCAATTAAGGTTTGTCATAATAGATATATAAATATAGAAAAACAACAAAAAATAACTAAAATAAATACAATTTAATTTTATTTTAATATGATGAAGCGTTGGATTCTAAGATTTAAGTAAACTTTATAAAATAACTAAACACTATCTAAAAGATCCGTTTGATGAAGCCCTAAATACTAAAAATAAAAAGTTTTCGCTCAAATAACAGTTTATTTTATATACTTACGCTTCATCAAAACCAAATTGAATATCCTTTTGTTTTACGAGAATAGTTTTTACTAACAATATTAACTAGTTAGTTGAATAAATAGAGGCTTATTCTTGTCTATTGGATAATTCTATTAAATCTGAATTGGACCTTAAAATTTGTTATGAGTAAGGCCTGTTTCACAGTACCTAGAGTTAATTTTGTGTGGTGTGCGCGTGGTACTTGAGCACGTAAGGCGTTTTTTTTGTCATGTGCACATAGACTGCTAATATATAATAGAGACATGTGCATATCGAAATCATCATCATCTTCCTGCCCTTATCCATGTTACTTGGGGTCGGCGCTACACGTTTTCTTCCTCCATACCGTTCTGTCCCCTGTTACGCTATTACTGACTCCCTTTTCCTTCATATCACTCCTCACACAGTCCATCCATCTTTTCTTTGGCCTTCTTCTTCCTCTCCATCCATCCACATTTATATTCATAACACTTTTAGTAAAATGCGTTTCATCACTCCTCATCACATGACCATACCAGGACAAACGGTTTCATTTCAACTTTTCTGACACTGACGCCACTTACAAACTTCCTCTAATATACTAATTTCTCACTTTATCCAATCTCGTCACGCCGCACATCCATCTCAACATTCTCATCTCTGCTACATGCAATGTCCTTTCATCCATCTTTTTTACAGCCCAACATTCTGATCCATACAGTATGACAGGTCTAATCACGGACTTGTATATTTTACCCTTTAACTTGAGGAGCATCCGTGGGTCGCAAGTTGTTCCAGTGACATGTCGCCATTTCATCTATCCTGAGTTGATCCGGTGCGTTACGTCTCGGTCTACCTCGCCATCAATCAATAAGTTTCTATTAGTTTTCACCTCAGTGATTTTCACCGTTCCAAACGAAATTCAAAGAAATGAATAAAAAGTGTTTAACTGTCACAAAACAACATACATAATAAGTACATGATTATGCTAAATCCTTAACAATATTATTAGTGGTACTTGAATTAAGTTAGTAAAGATCGATTAGAATAGAAGAGAATCAATAAAACAATAAGAATTGCCTCTATTTTTTATATTTTAAATGTTTTATTTTTATTTATTTTATAAAAATATTTCGATAATAAGGAATCAAATGAATAAAGGATATATACCACCTAAATTTTGAACATAGAAGAATTAGGCTGGGAAACAAGCAAGGCATATGCATATCGTGATTGTGGCAAAAAGGCTTCCGTTCAGCATAATGCTGTGCTACAGTACCACAGTACCGCTGTACCCACAGCACGGCGCTGATTATCAGTAGTCGCCTAAGACGCCAATTGCGTTGCTAATTGCATTTCTCATATTCCACCCATCGTTTCATATTGAAAGATGGGAAGGAGCTTTCATCATAATACTACCTGTATCTTATAATATGCGGGATACTTGCAGGACTTGTGTCAATGGCGGTAAAGGTCATTTTTATAGACATGCTAGCATACGCTAACTACAAACAAAATATGAAAAAATATATATTAGCTGTGTCGTAACACTGAATGTGTCACATCCATTTACCCCAATTTTTCGTCCACACCTTGCAATACACCCCTTTATTCCATCTATTGAACTAGTCTCAACAATCTGAAGTGTGCCATGTCTTGCAGCGTCAATAATTAATAAGTTTCAAGCACTGACATGTTCTGGTTTGGACATGTTAATACTCTCAAATGGAGAGGAGACATATAGTGGCTTGAGGTGGTTTGGGTACAAGGACTCTGAAACTAGGTAACTGAAAATAGGTATTGATAATTTTGGGTTTAAATAGCGGTGCTACAATTATACGCATTATAACAATTATCTGCACATGTATTACAAAAACATTCGAATTGGGAACTCAGAGGTTCTCAATTCTAATGTCTCCTTTTGGAAAGCCGGTTAAAAATTTGAAGGTGTAAATAAAGTGTCGGAGAACCAGGCAGTAAAACCAAACAAAAAGGGAATGCAGCCATGATATAGATTTTGTTGAAATTACTATAGTACTGCTTAGTTTTGTGTTGCATAGGCTCCTCCAGTAACCTGTTTGCCTGGTTGTCATTGGGAAAAGTAATAAAATCGCTTGCGTCATACGCAAATAATAATAACAAGTTTTTAAACTTGAACTTTTCTTTATTTTGAAGTCACTTATTGGTCTAAAAGTAAAGATATTTAGTATAATACTCAGTTTCAATAGAATTTGTACAGGAGCCCCATTTTCGATAAACTATAAACTATGTGAAGAGACCGTTAACTTAATTCAAAAAATCCACAGCAAAAATGATTTTCTACCTATCTTTTTCCTAGGCCATGAACACAGCCTTATTTTCTCGAATATCATAATTTTAGGCTCCATGGATTTCAATATGATTATACGGTCGGTGTTAGGAGCAATTTACATCAAATCGTGCGTGAACTGCTTCTGTCCGGTAGTTGGTGTCCACTGAATAGAAACTGTGATAAGCTAATACTGATGTTTTACGTGGTTAGGGATGGGATATACCGGGATTTGGAGGGGACTGTAACGAAATCTGTCATCTAGGACGAATCTGCCAAATATCAGCTTGATGCAATAGAGTCGATCAAAAAACGGGCCAAGAGGTTCATCGCCAATGAGACACTGGTTGAGTCAAAGCTTCAGAGAGTCTTGAACATCGTCGCCAAGCTGCCAGCTTGTCGGTTTTCTAGTGGTTGCATTTAAGGGAGTGTGCGATGGGATTGCATGATCTATTCCGCCTAGCCCGTTTCATCATCGGACCACAAGACGTACGGCAATGTGCCATCGGTACATGGTGGACATCCCACCCATACAAACTAAACGTTTTGGAAATACTTTCATTATGCGTACAGCTAAGGAATGGAATTTCCTGCCGGAGTCTGTGTTGCCTGATAGTTAAAACCGGGGTCTTTAAGTCAAAAGTGAATAGGTTACTTCTAGGCAAGCGTGCTACACCATCAGTTGAGATAGAGGTCAAGCGCAAACCTATCTATGATAAAAAAAGATTGAGAAAATACTTGGCTCAGTTGTTTCTTGGTAATCTTCTTCGCGATTATTTAATAAATATAGTATTGCTACAACTTGCCAATTTATCAAAATTATTTCATAAGTCTTTAATTTTATGACTACTCATGCTAAGTAATTTTAGCTTAGATTTATTCATAAAAGAAATGTTCTTATAGACTAACCGAGAGTGCTTCTATAATAACTATATCACTATTATTTAGGACACAAATAATAGTGATATCACCGGCATCATTTTACGGTTAAAGCCGTCAACTACTATACATAAGCCTTCTACAAGCGTTCCCATCTCACATGCAGCAGATTTTCATGGCTTTCGAATTATCACTCATTCTAATGACAATTCCCGGTTCATCACATCACTAGTAACAAAGCAAACCACTACGTTCCACGCAGTTTATTTTATCGGAACACACTCACGGCACAATTTATAAGACGGAGCTCAATTCTGAAGGAGATTAAGACCGTCCTTTACCTAGATTTTCCCCAGACTCTGCTATCTTTTGACCTAGATAGTAGTAAAGAACAGTGGCTGATCTATGAACTCGGGAACATCATTTGTTACATTTCGGACTTGTGGTTTCGTCTTTGGTTTTCGTTTTAAAGAATTTTCTGTGGTTTTGTAGATTTATGGTAAGGTAATAAATGTATGTAACTAAATGTTTATTAAAAACTAGCTTCAGCCCTCGGCTTCACCCGCGTATAAATAATTTTATCTTAAGCGTAATACTACGTTCAGTATCATTTATTCTAATCCAATTCTTACTCTGCGTTGCCTTGAGATTTGAATGAATCTTTTGAAGCGTATTTGATAAACAAAAACCTGAATGAATCCTGGCTTTTTTGCCCAGTATTCTGGGAAGGTTAAACCAACCTTGAAAATAAACATACTTTAAGGCGCACCCCTGAGTAGCTGATTTTAAAATGAGAATCACGTCTAAACGGCTAGCCGTAATTTTTTGGAAAAATATATGTTATATTAAACCATTTTCCTAATAAATTGAAATATAGTACATCACTGCACCGGCCAGCAAAAGAGGCATTGATGGACGAACGTGTAAATGTGGGCCGAGGCGAAGCCGAGGCACACATACGTAAGTCCATCAATGCCTAGTTGTGGCCAAGGCTTGTATAGTGCTTTTCTCAAATAATGCGCGGAAATTAATACTAAGTAGTACCTAGAACTCATTTTATCAAACACAATTATTACTTTTCAAAATCAATGACGAACAAAGAACAACAATAATTATTCCCGCGTTAGGCTTAGCACGCACTGCGATTTTTATTCGCGCGATTGTTTTCCGCCTATTCTGGGGCCTATGGAATTGTATGCAGCCGCACGCGTTGCTGTAAAAAAAACATGCGGGAATAATACTCCAAAATCTGCGCAAATAAAATTGCAGTGCGTGCTAAGCCTTAAAGTGTACATTTGTTTTTTTTTTTCAATAAACAGCTTTCTATTTGCAAGCCAGTTCGAAATTTAAATAAAACCTTTGATGAGTTACCTCCTTGGTTGCCATGATTCGGAGTAAAAGATCGTTCCATTTTTAAATTACACGACAGATATGAGTTTACTATGTAATTTATTTGGCCGCTGCAAACGACAGATTTGGATTTTCATACAACTTTTGCCGGCCGCTGCTCACATTTATTCGGCCTGTACTGCAATTTCAATTTATCTTGAAGAAGGTTGTCAAAATAATGCTCAAATTTCCAAGCATGTTTGAGAAAAGATTTTTTTTTAACATAGTGTAATTAATTTGTAAAGTTATGTCTAAAACGGACTAAAACACGACAATCGCACCAAAACCGCTGGGCGTATTTTAATTTAATCGGCACCATCTCAAAGACAATTTAATGATCTGAGGCTTTTTATAAAGACATAAAATAATAAAGAAAGTACAAAACACTACGAAATTTTAGGTCGCGCGGGTGTGAAACGAGTGCGCGTTTCGTTCCCTCAAGGTCGTTGACGTTAGTCGTCGTCTTACATAGAAACAATACTGAGCCAAAGCTGTACGTTTCTCATACAATTTTGAACACGTTCAAACCAGGAAATCGCTTCTTCTCGCACATTAATTTCTTTGCCCGAGAGCTTTCATTTAACAAAATAATCAAGTCAATAATTTAGTGTAGAAACATAAAATAATAATATTATCTAATCACGCCTCCCCTTAATACACGAACAAAACACACTTCATTTGAGGGCCAAAGACCAATGAAGTATAAAAGCCCTGACAGTGGACAGCAAGCCACGCGGAAGAGATACAAGTGTAGGTAGGTATAAAGGTGACTTTCCACTGCTGCATGGTATTTATCATTTAAGTAATGTACGTTGGAGAAGCAATGGCCCAAAACTATCAATGTCACGCCAGGAAAAGACAACGCGGCAAGCCCAAAAACAGATGACTCGATGAGCTTGGCGCCTTCTCAAGAGACTATTGTGAAATCGTTGAAGACCGGAAAAGCGGCAAGAGAAAAAAGAGACTTTTGCCGTGCAGTGATACTGAACAGACTCATAATATGAATAACTAGCTGGCACCCACGGTCCCGCCCATCTAGAATAGTAGTAGTACTTAAATTAAAGTCAATGTGTTATTCTGATGTATAAGCTTTATAAAGTTCATCAAAGTCAATTCAGTAGTTTTTGCGTGAAATAAACATCCATACCTACATACAAACTTCAACAGTTATAAAATTAGTAAGATATACGAGTACCACACGTTAGCTGAGGAAGGTTTGCATTTGGTTTTTTAACTCATGGGCTGAGAATTCTATAATCCATAAGTGACCACGGGTCACAGCAGATGATCCCGTGACCCACCTACATTTTCACACAAACATAAGAACACCAACGTAGCGCAGTCGTAGGCGGCATTGGAATAACACCTTTATATCTACTACCCGAACTTTATGGACCATGCCACTATTAACGAATTAATGTTTTCCAATATTTATCGGGTGAAGAGAACAAAATGTTATATCCAACGAATCTTTCGGTATTAAATTCTGGAAAAGTGTGATAGGTGCATTTAACGATGATCTGCTATGAATAAATATGACATTAAAAAATTAAAATACGTTTTCTAGACATACTGTGGTTCTAAATTGTCTATTGCTTATCTAGCTTTTTGCTGTGACTTTGTTCGATTGTTTAATCATACCAAATCCTGTCTTATTAATTATTAAGACTTCTCGAAAAAATGTATAAAAGTTATCCTTCTGTTGTGGTGAATCGGAGGTAATCTCTAAGATTATCTTTTACAAACACAAATAATACCTTTTACAAGAAGTTTTACCTTTCTATAATAATATAAGTTTAAATGTACTCATTTTTTTTTTTCTCATATTTGCAGATCCATGTGGGTGCCATCTATAAACGTAAGTTTTCAGCTCGAAAATTCTCTTTCCAATCTTGAATACATTTTTAAAGCAGGTACGCATGTAGAACGTTTACTTTCCAAAGTAAAAATAACACATTTAAAATATTAACACCTGGTCTATTATTTTTCTTTCAACCCACACGAACTTGGAACAAAGACAAAGGGTCTTTGATGTGCCTACATTATGTGTAGTTGAATGAAAGTGGAACTAACCCTAGCTAAAACCCTCACATAAGGGAATGTAAATAGAGGGCTGCATAGTTGAATGTACATATTATAGTTGTGCCATTTTAGCATTGTAATAACGGTCACTGACCTTTTACTAAACACTGACGTCTGCCAGCGGCACCGCCTCTTTAACTGTTGGAAATGGTCCTAGGATGATGATGGGGAACGTACTCCTGGGGTTAAAGGTATAACTGTCTTTCTTAGGCGTGAAAACGTCACAGAGATACTTACATAATTACAATATCTATAAATATAATAAATCTGTAGAAAAGTCGTTTTTGTACAAAGAAAATATTTCCAAAAAAAATAGCCAGGGCGTTAAAGGATAAGCAACAGAACACTTACACGTAAAATGTAGGAAACCGATGTAGATAACTTTTATACATAAAAATTGCGTAACTTGAAATATTACTTATTTTTTGTTTCATCGCAATCTGTCAAAAGTTAGATGAATTTAAAGTGTTCAAGAAGTAAAATTATCACAACACTCGCAATTCAGATACTCGGGCAGCTGAACTCCATATTCGATGGCGTTGTGCATTTAAAGTTATTTTTTGAATGGCGGTGTTAAGATTCGCCGCAAAATAATGACCCTAGAAAAAAAATGGTAGGAGGGCAGGCAGGAAGGCAAAGGCAAGTAGGGTAGGTACGAAGGTAAGTAAGCTAGGGTAGGTAGTTGACGAGAGCGAAGCCGCGGTCACAGCTAGTTAATAATAAAAACTAAAAATAATGAAATAAACCAGTCCTGAATCAAAATGTATGTCCTCAGTTTTGAAAATGGAATTTCTACAAAGAGATGCTAGGCAAGGGTCAATGACCGCTATTGCTTTGCTAAAACAAAACAAGTATGTGTAAGTATGTGTGTATGTTTAAGTAAATTGTGGTGGGCCTTTGAAGTGTTTCTAGTTCTAAATCTTTAGCGAATTATGCACTTTTCAGTAATTTTTACTGAAAATTTAAAAGATATTATTTATTTTAATGAAAAAAGAAATACTTTATCGACGACACTAACGGTTAGAATCTTATCATGGCGTCTAAGATTTATTTATATTTCATGCTTATCAGTAAAAATGTAAACCATATTTTACATCACCTGGCACTACACAAAAAAATGTTAAGAAATACTCAGAAAAATGTTTTTTGTTCACTAAACTAATATGTCTAAACATAGAATAATGCCTTAAGCCAAGCCACACCCTCCCTTTAAATTCTGTCCTGATAAATGAGTTTTAACGTTTCATTGGCGTTCAGTATTTCGTCATTAACATAGTTGGGATAAGAAGAATCTTTGTAACTGCTAGAGTTTTACCCGACTGTAAGGAAAGTATTATGTTTTCCACGCGTATCTTGAATGCATCGCTCTTAAGGAGTACGCAGATCTCTCTTTACACCGGTTATGTTCACGTTTAATGATATTCGGGTAATCCATTCTGGCGTAATAGGTACCTTAACAACTTGCCACTACTTGTGAAAAATAAAAAAGTTTTTTACAAAAAAATACTACTGACTTCCAAATAAAAAGAAGAAACTACAAAGTGAAAAATAACTTTAATTTTGGAAGTCGGTGTCCATAACGTAAAAAAAATGTACCTATGAAAGACACCGACTTCCAAAATTAAAGTTATTTTTCACTTTGTAATTTCTTCTTTTTATTTGGAAGTCGGTAGTATTTTTTTGTAAAAAAGTTTTTTTATAAACTATAGACTATCTCAGATCAAATGCCACTTGCTCTTGGGCCCCAATAGCAACATTTTTTTTCGTACCAAAGTAAATCGGCAACGATCTTAAAAGAAAGGCAAATACCCATTTCTGCCCCCCCTTTCTTTAGGGTAGGGTTACTAACACATGTAGCAAACACATGAACACGTGTTCCTAAACATATCCCAATAAATGGTTCTAATTTTAACCCTTAGGCTTTTAGTTAACCGTTGAGTTGTTTATCTTTCGCGCGAGATAAGACGAAACTTAAGACGGCATCGGCAGGGTTAAATTGGGGTGCATCGTTATTTGTGTTTGGGTTGTAATTAGGGTGAAACTGTCGAGGTTTGTAATGATTTTGGGATTATGTTGGCGATTTCTGTTGTTGTGAATTGGATTACGGATTTACAATCTGTGGAAAGTTTGAAAAACCTTACACCAACTTTAATGGGAAGCTGAAACTACAAATCGAAACGTACTAGAGTCAATAAGACTTGATCGCATGCGTCACCACCGCTCACTTACGGTGGATAAAAAATATCTAAAAACCAAAAACCATGAAACTGACACCCATGAGGAAATTTTCAGAAATTTTGATCGGTGCCATCTTATATTTTAATTTTGACTCCATATTCACAATTAGCAACCGCAACGAAAGTTTATAAATTCGGTGGGACAACTTGCAATTTCATTTTTACCCCATATTCGTATTTAGTGAAAGAGACGAGAGGAGTGAAAGAATCAGAGAAGCAGAAACCAGTGCCTGGTTTGATTATCTGATCATCTTGAAACTCTTTCTTCCTTTATCATAAATATACGTATATGTCAATTATACACAATGCTGAAGGAAGTAATATAGGTTATGCAAACAATTTTTCATAAACGGAAAACCACAATTCGTTCTAAACAGTACCGTTGTCCCAAAGAGGCCTGCAAAAAAACAATCAGAGTACGTTATGGTTTTTAAATAGACAACGTTCGTTTTATTTATTAAAATCCAGCACAGACTGGCTCAGTTATGATAGCGTCCGAGCTTATGTTCCTGTTAATTTATCATACAATATAGATATTAAAGGTTTGGTATGAATATGCACTACAGTATCTATTTTGGCTTTAAAGTTGAAGCTTGGAATACTAATAAAAATGCTACAAAAATTATAACTACCATCTACAGTAGAATTTTAAATTATTTTTCATGTGGTATTTACGCCGTGAGGATGTAACAATAAACCTATTCATCTATTGTGAATCAAAACCAACTTATTTATTAATAATATCAAAGTTAATGTTTACGATCATTTACAGGATAATAGTATACATAGATTTAAACTCGATGTTGATGTGGTATTCAGGCATTTAGTCCTTATTTATATGATGAATATTTTTCGAGTTTTGACTTCAGAACTTGGCTTAAGAAGATTATTCGTGTATATTGTTATGTGAACTCTTCGGTCCGTTATTTTTTTATATTGATAGGCTTGCGCTTGATCACTATCTCACCTGATGGTAAGACAGTGAAGAAGATGGTGATGTGGTCGACGATGTAGCAGAAGTGTAGCACTCTTGACTTAAATACTCCCAGTGTGTAGCTATCAGGAAATACATGCTCCGGCAGAAAATTACACGCCTTTGCTGTACGCATAATAAAATTATTCCTAAAAATTTTGGTGCGTATGGGTGGGATGTCCACCGTGTACCAATGATGCATCGTTGTATGTCTTGTAACCCGATGATGAAACTGACTAGGAGAAATTAGTTCTTGCAATTCCAACGCACACTCCCCGAAATTTAAGCGATGAAAATACCGACAGGCTGTCATCTCGGCGCTGAAGTTCAAGGCTCTAGAGCCTAGATTCGATCAGTATCTCATTGCCCATGAGCCTCTTTATAGCATGTAGCCTTATTTATCTCACTAATTTGAGCCAAAGCTTCCCTTTTCGCATTCCAAGCCTTTGTCTTACGTGAGTAAGTAAGTAAGTAAGTAAGTAAGTAATCATTTATTTGCTCAAACATGAGTACAGTACACACAACAAATAATTGTCAATATGTAAGGCATGTTAAAATTTTAAAAAATACAGCGCGTCATGTTTGCCTTAGATAATGGCATGCAAATATTAATAATAGAAATCAATACAAATCAAAATAATAAATCTAAAATATCATGTCATATACTCAAATTATTTTAAAATGTCATGTAAATGTTAAAATTAACATTCTAGAATGTCAAAATAGAAATATTAAAAATGTCAAAATATTAAATTAAATCATAATAATAAAATATTCAAGTTTGTCATACATTGAGCCAAATTATTAAAAATAATAACAAAAATGCAATTAAAAATTATCGTTCTAGAATGTCAGAATAAAACATAAAAATGTCAACATAAAAATGTCAACATAAAAATGTCAACATAAAAATGTCAACATAAAAATGTCAACATAGAAAAATAACATACTAGATAAAAAAAATTACAAGTCCAGCATTACATTTTAAAAATGTCAAAAATATAAAACATAAATTAGTACAACAAAATATTAAATTTTTCATTCAAAAACTCATTTATATTATAATACGCCTTATCTGCAAAGAAATCTTTAACCTTTTTTTTGAATGCTAAATCATTCAACTGCTTCCAGCTTTTAGGAAATTTATTGTAAATTTCTGGAGCCATGCAAAAGACACTTCTACGCATAAGTGCCGTTTTGTGCTGATGTTGACAAATTTGAGTATTGTCTCGTCTGTTCCTAGGAAATTGATCTGCCATGCGAGAAAATAAATGCGGATTAGCTCTCAAGAACATGGCATTTTATAAAATATAAAGACAAGGTAATGTCAAAATTTTGAATTTTTTAAAATAAGGTTGATCTGGTCAATCACGCCATCGTAGCCGTGATCGACCTCGATGGTGACGTCAGATGATTGTTCGTTACAGAAGAAAAAACCTTCTTACTTACCAACACTTGCGACAAAACAGTGCCCAATTAATTTCACATTTCCTCGTACTATCTCCTAAAAATTGTAACAAAAACTGGTTCATTTATCTCCAAGAAAAAGCAGCATTATTCACGAAATATTGTCAACGAACAATCTCAAAATTACTCGCACAAAAACCCTTGTAATCTGCCTACACCACCCGGTCCCACGAAAACGATTTGTTATTTCTCTGAGAGTAATGCTAAATAGATTAGCTCAAACAAAATGGGTATATAAGAGGAGACTACATGCCGTGTAAAAATTGATCTAATATTGATGAGGTAAGGGATGAATTAGGGTAAGCGACCTAGGGGCCAGGTAAGGTTTATTTGATAAGTGTTTTATTTCTTTTGGTTTAGCGTTGTATTGTAAGACCCAGAATAATAATTATCATCACCATCACAGTTCCTCGGTTGGGCAAATATATGTATTTAGCTGTGTCAGTCTCTACACTGATGTGTCAGTTGTTGTTGTTGTCATTCGCAATATGTCCTATTAGCTTCTGCCAGCGGCTTCGTCCGCGTGAAAAGTATTTCCTTATCCTAAAGGAACATTATACCAGTCGGGTGAGCACGGCCTCTGAGATAGGATTGAGTCATGCATTTTATCACGGCTTTTGCTTCCAAACTGTGTGACTCAAGCCTTTAACAGTAGGCTGTGCTCGCACGTCAGGATCGGTTCAGCCGTTTTAACGTGATGGAGTAATAAACATACACACATTCATCAAAACCTTCGCATTTATAATATTACTAGCGAGTCGCCCCAGCTTCGCCCGTGAGACAAAAATCTTTCTCGTTTTTCACTCTTTCTATTGGTGAAAACGGCATAAAAAGCCGTTGAGTCGTTTTTGAGTTTATCGCGTATAAACGCGGCGAGGGACTTTATTTTATAATATGTGGTGAAGTTATTCGCAAAACATCCGAATAGAAAATTCTATATGTAAAAGGTCCAAAAACAAGAGATTGGAATTGGTACAGTCATACCACTTATATTAGATATTAAAGTAATATTGTTTTGCGAATATTAGGACGTTTTGATAAGGAGTCGTTTTAATTTCACGTATTATCGACGTAAATACATGCAAGTAAATAGACGCTTGAACGTGGAATAGCGAACAATAACCTATTATTCTCATACATATCTATTTTATCGATCCCTAAAACCTACAACTTAACGTTAATATACAACACTAGGATATATTCAGAAACCACTTCAGAATTAAAACAACTTCAGGCAGGAATTGACTCATTCAATACTCGTCTGCAAAGTAGAGCGCAAAATGAGCAATTATTGGTATTAGAAGTTTTGGTAGTTCAATTTGGTTTGCGTAATTTAGTAAGTTTTGGTAGTTCAAATTAATTACTCTAGGATCAGAAAATTATTATTACGTAGAGCAGTAGTTATTTCTGTCTAAAATTTCTTAAAATACATTCTTTGCATCTTTTCTTTTTTTTAAACTTCGTTACCTTTCAAAAGATGGACTAGTAGTCGCCGACCATCCTGCTATATGCCGACGAGTAGTCGGCCATTTGAGCGACAACTAGTCGGCTAATCAGCAAACTCCATTGTCGGTCCATTTCTACTAATATTTTATCAATTATTCTATTTCACCCTCATCATCTTCTTGTCCTTGTCCCGTGTTATTTGGGGTCGGTGCAACACGTGTTCTTCTTCATACCGTTCTGTCAACCGTCACGGTATTACTGATTCCCTTTTCTTTCACATCACTCCTCACAAAGTCCATCCATCTTTTCTACACCACCAGAAGAAAAGTAGCTCAAAACTAGGTCCCGAAAACACACTTACCTACGTGTTGGATAAATTCCAGATAGGTGCCACTTATATATGCATGTGATCGGTAGGTACACGTACCGTGTGTTGGGCTATCAATATTAGATCAATTTTTACACGTCCGTCCCTTCTGATCGAGAGATGTGGACACACTAAGTAGTACTCTCTCTATATCTACTGGCTGCTTACAATTTTAAAACTGTAACGGAAACTCGATAGAAGAGGACAGAGTACTTTTAATTTTTCTTTAGAACGTCACGACTGGCTAACGAAAAATCAGGAGAAACTGAGCAAAACAATTGTCTTCTTATTCGGGTAGTCGTATGAAAAACCACCTAATTTATTTTGTTCCATCAAGTCTTTAAATAATTTGACTATATGTGACCTCAGATCAGATAAAAGTAAAGATGGAATGTTGCAAACAACAAGGTGACGCCGGTTAAAACTACGCCTTGCCGTATACATACACAATTACACGCACATACGTACAACGAAACTACGCCTTAGCTTGTCAGTCGAGCTCTCAGATCAAATAAAAAGCTCGATATGCTTATTTGATCTGAGAATGTGACATGGCATTCTAGACTTATTATTTTGATTTGTTTTTTATCACTAATATTTGCATGCCATTATCTATATCAAACATAACGCCCTGTATTTTTTTAACCTCTCTTAATTGACAATTATTTGTTGTGTGTACAGAATACTAAATTCTGCCTACCGATCTAACTTTAGGAATTAAGTATTCCTTATTAATCAGTCACCTACCCACCTACCTACAGTATGTAGTTACTCCTGGTTAAATCTTATTCAAGCCATTGTGTTCTACTAACAGTACAGGCTGCTGTGTAAACACCTTACAATATACATTGTTCTAAATACCTGCGGGCTATGTAATACCTACGCAAAACTTTACCTACACCAAAATTTTCAAAGAATTCTTAACATATATCTTTAAACACATACATTTTGGTGAATTTTCGTTAGGTTAACATCCTCACGGTTCGATCAGTCTTTCCTAGAGGTATCAATCATGTTACCTATTTATTGGGCTATGGAGTATATGCCATGTAAAATACTGGAATTCTGTTACATTCGGTTAGATTGGATGCCGACTTAACGAAGTTGGGAATAGACTAGCGAGATTTACGGGTCTTGATTTCTCAGTTGCAGTACTCAGTCTCATCATCATTTCAGCCGAAAGACGTCCACTGCTGGACATAGGCCTTCCCCAAGCGTCGCCACACTGATTGGTCCTGTGCGTTTCGCATCCACCGGACGCCCGCAGTCATGACCAGGTCGTGGCTCCATCTAGAAAGAAGCTAACGCTGCGTCTTCCGGTACGCGGTCGCTACTCAAGAACCTTTCGGCCCCAACGGCCATCCGTTCTGCGAGATATGTGCCCTGCCCACTGCCACTTAACTGCCAATAAAGTCCTCAGTTTGGAATTTTATTTGTTTAATGGTAACAAACCCACCAATTGTATAGTAATCAAACATATATGGCATCATATGAGTGTACTGTACAACTCTGCCTACCCAGCCAATGTTGGCAGGCGTGACGAAATGTTACGTAAGTCAAATAGATCTAATATTGATGTTTGGCCTGTTACGTGAAAGCTTACATAAGTAACAGTAAAGTTGGACCCTTCAAATGAGGCGTTAAGTTTTGGTCGAAGGCACGAGATTCCGTCGCATGTAATTTCGTGTAAGTCGTTGTAACGAAGACCAGAGATTGGAAAGAAAACCGTGAAAAAGACTGGGGATTGAACGTTATGCAAAAAGTAGAGGTAACAGCATTTCTGTTAAGTATTCAAAAAGTGACCTTGTACAGTGATACAAAATGACAATGCTATTATCACTGCAGAGAAAATGAAATGAGATGAGATGATGAGAGTAGTAAGTGGTCTGACTTCGTTATATAAACAGTTCATAATATGCTGATCATTCACGTTTTACCACTATCTTACATGATGTTAAGTGACTATATAGTTCACTAAGGAGCACGCTTGTCTAGATGTAACATATTTTCTCTTGACTTACTTAAAGGTCCCAGTTAATAACTTACACTTTCCAAATTAGTCATATGCTTTCTTTCTACACTTTGTAATGAGTTTATTGCGATATAATTGCAAAAAGATAGCTACTAACCAATATATATATAATATACTGTCGCTGGTCTTATACCTTCGCTCATGCAACACAAACTGCCTGTGTGTGCCTTCACACCCACCAAGGCGAAGCTTTAACGAAACGCGCTATAGAATCGATGCAAAACGTCCTTGTGGGCGACCTCGCTAAGCACAATTCCTAATTCAACCAATCATTGCTTATGCTTAGTACCCTCTCTTTTATTGTGGTGACCCCAATTCGTCCTCATTGCAGCCTTTAGCTAGTGCCAACATGACGACATGACGTCGAGAGATCCCATACGTTTGCATAAATAATGGGAAGAGTATGTGACCCGTCAAATGAGGGTGTTAAGTCACGAAGGGACAAGTCTTGTAGCTCATTTGTTGGGGGATGACTTGTCTGACGTCTGATGAAGGTACTTTTAGATGGGTGGATAAGGGATGTATTGTATGTATGTGTAGGTTTGTCTTTTGATGTTATTTCATCTGCCATTCTTTACTGCCTTTTATTACTTAGTAACAATGTGGTTATATGAATATTCGCTTTTTAATTGACTACAATACCTTTTGAAGACGATGAGAAATATTTTTTTCTTTTTTAACTGACTTTCCAAAGAGGAGTAGCTTCTTTGTTCGGCTGTATGTATTTTATTTTTTGTGTATATTCACCGATTTCTCCGTCAATTGTGGACAATTGTAGTTTTTTTTTGTTTGAAAGAGTATGTTCCCGAATTGGTCCCATTTAACTTTGGTGAAGATCTGTCTGTTTATTGCTTACCATGTCATAACATAACATCACGCCGGTACGCTCTAAAGGGGTACACAGATGTGTACAATTCACCCTGCTATTCTCTCATTTCACCAATTATTTCAAGTTTCATGTTATTAGGGTAACGTTCATGTTATCACTTTGGGCATTATATAGAACTTACCCATTATATAATACCACAACTAAAAATAAAATATTTTACAAAAAAATACAACCAGCTTCCAATAACCTTTTTTGACTCCGACTTTTCCGACTTCGACGAAATTGAAGTAATTTTTCACATCATATTGTTTTTTTTGGAAGTTGGTTGTTATTTTTAACCGACTTCCCAAAAAGGAGAGGTTTCTCAATTCGATCGTATATATATATTGTTTTTATGTGTGTTCGCGGATAACTTCGTCGTTTATGAACCGATTTTGGTGATTATTTTTTTGTTGGAAAGGAAATATCTCAAGAGTGGTACCATGATAAGGAAACGAGGATCTGATGATGGAATCCTAGAGAAATCGAGAGAACTCCTCAAATATTATAGGCATACATGTAGCGATTTTGGTATTTTCATCAATAATGCAATCATTTGCACTCAGAAAGTATCATTTGGTGAAGTGGAACTGATGAAGAAGACCACAATGGCCACTGGAAACCCGAAATAAAACAATGTATCCTAGTCGTGTTTGGGCTTATTGGAATTGTCGTAAGATGTACTTTGGCTATAAATTATTTTCATATTAATTGGAGATACCTACCAAAACTAAAAAAAGAAAAATTAAAATCTTTTTAACAAAAAATCAAACCGACTTCCAAAACTAAACACTTGAAAGTGAAAAATAACTTTCTTTTCCGAAGTCGGTGTCGAATAACGGAAAACAATGGGTACAAAAGACACCGACTTCGGAAAAGAAAGTAATTTTTCACTTTCAAGTGTTTAGTTTTGGAAGTCGGTTTGATTTTTTGTTAATAAGTTTTTATTAAAAAGTTTTGTTTTCATATTATTGTTAACTTTCTTCAACAGCTCAAAAACAATTATGTAAAAAGTTATGTACAAGATCAAAACACATGGTACTTTCACATATATTAATATCATGGTATTACATTACATTAGAGATAAAAAGATAAATAAGAGAATTTTTAAGGAAATCGTTCATTGTGAAAACGAAACAGCATTTCTTAAAACCTAAATTCCAATGAGATTCCCCAAACCGTACCAGAAAGGCAAAAAGCATTACGATCATTGAAAATATTCTTTCACCTATACAAAATGGTACTTTCTCTCATAAACGCGTGTTACGTGTCAAGAAAACCTAATAACCATGCTTACTTGCGAAGCTTCAAGATATAAATTATTCATAATGACAAAGTTATAAATCGTGATGCGAAAATCTCATCCTTCCAGGGAAGTTAACGGCTGGAAGTGATAAGTAATCAGGTTGGAGTGAGAATATTATATTATGTATCATGTATTACAAGAAGTTAAGTTTGTACCTAGCGATAAACTTGCTACAAGACTAGATTTTTCGCAAGGGTTCTTGGTATCAAGAATGATCTGGACTTAGATTTTATATTTTTAACTCAGTTACTTCTGCTAGCAGCTTCACTTAAGTCAATGTAGGATATATTCGAAGAGAACATACTTCCAGGATAAAAGTTATGTATTAATCCAGGACCTGGTGTGTCGAGTAACGTTTTCGGGTACCCGGACATTTTTCATATCCAGGTATCGACTATTTTTTTTCAGATAAGTGACCCCTTAGCCAAATTACGAAACTTTCGTATCGAATCTCTTTCTATAATAATTAACGCCTTCTATTTGCTTGGTCTGATCACGTTATTTAACGTCCAGATGTGTCATTCCCATACATTGATTATTTTTCTACTAGCGTTATCGATTGTAGATTGTCAACTTGGCTACAGGTTCTGGGTATACCCGGAAACCCGGGTGCCACCTTTTTGCAAATTAAATACATTCACGCACGACATCAGTTGTCGTAAATTTGTGTCGGCACTGCAGAGTTTCACATAAATTCGTCCAGCTGTTGAGACGTGATAAGGTGACAAACAGGAAAAGTTAAAAGTTCTGTTTTACAACCTTCAGCTCACTTGATGGTAGGCAATGATATTCCACGACGATGGTGCACACTTATGTCTAGTCTAGAAACACAATACTTTCCACCGAAACGTAGTTGGCCTGTTTGAAATCCTAAAGTTAATATATAATATAAACCACAACAATAATTTGATCACCAATTCGCCGAAATCTCATCCCTTAGCGACGAAACACAAACAGTTAACAACAAATTAGAAGCCAACGATTTCATAGAATAAGGGTAGACCAACTCAAATGTATACATTTATTCAAAGAAGAAACCTCATAAACGTTAAGCAATACTCTGGCTTAAATAGAATACTGAAAAGTCTATAATAGATAAAGTTGTGAATTCACTACATTCACGTAGATAGGTGCTTTCTTCGCGCATCCATTCGTAGGCCAAAGTGGTGGTACACAAAGAAGATACAAAAGCACAGTTTTGGAACGTGAATAACACTAATATTGTTATATAGATGTCTGTAAAAGGTAAACTTTCGGAGTACTTTAGTGCGAGTATTTAAACGTACTCGTCCACCAAAAGTACCTAAACGTTTAGTTATGTCAATTTGAATAATAATTTTCGTTTACGTTAACGCGATCGAGAACGTTTGAAAACTGGCAGTAAGGCCACTGATCTGTAGTGAGATTCTGTAAATATCTCACCGTGAAAACTTACATGAAGTGGACTTGAAGTGAACTATCAATGCATAGCTTCAGGCGGAGTGGCAGTTTACTTCACGCTCTCTCTCACGGTGAGATTTTAACAGAATAGACTGGCAGGTTACGAAAATTCTTTATTTCTGTAGTATCTTTGATTATAGTGTTTTTTTCTTGAAAATGCATTGTTCCTATAGGATAGACCTCAGGAGCGAAGCCTCAGGAAAAGCTACCATGGATAATCTAAAAGACCGAATGAAAATCTGGATGGTAAAAACTCCTTCTCTTTAACATTCACGTCCCAAAAGAATGAGATGTAAACGATTTGTATTAAGAACAGCTAAAAGTACCCCCTCTGCTCACGTTTTTAGTTTACGTTCATTTGATTGTACTCAATCGCGATAAGTGCGCTAGCGTCGCTAAGTTGTCCTAGCGATTGTACACACGTAAAATAATCTGACTAAGTGCCTACAAATCCGACTACAAATTTTTTCACTGATACGGATATCATTAAGTTGCCTAGCCTTTTTTTATGACTGAAAATGATTACTTTATGTTGGATAATATACCACGGGAGCAAAACATAAGAAAAAGTTAGTTACCGGATAACCAGCTTAAAAGATCGAACGAAAAATCTCTTCGTAAAACTCCACCTCTTTAACATCCACGTCCCAAACCAATGAGATGCAAACAATTTGTATTAAGAACAGCTACCAAGTGCAAAAGCAAAAAGAATCCACACTGCTCACGTTTTGAATTTACGTTCATTCACTTGATCTCAATCGCGATAAGTGCGCGAGCATCGTCCTAGCGATTGTACACACGTACTAGTATGTAGTTACATTCGGAAGGCAATTGGTTTTAGGAATACGGAGATGTGGATCGACGAACAATGCTGTTTCAGTTGAGAGTGCAAATAAGTGATCGGTTTTCGACTTGGTAGCGTTTACGATTTCTGGTTGATGTTCAGTCTCTACTGGCTTAGGGATGGTCTGTTTCGAATATGATTTTACGAGAAATATCATGAAAACACACTTCCATTAGGGGTAGAGTTGCCCATCTGTAGTTTAGCAATGTAGAATATAAACGTTTAAATTCTGTTATTATAACAAGATAATATTTGAATTTGTAGATTATTAGATTCCTAAGACCACATTTTCAACGACTGGAAGAATTGCTGAGTATGAATAAGGTGAAAAGTACGCAATTATACTATTAAAATGGGCGTGACTAATAGAGGCGGACATAAGGTAGAAGAATAGATTGTGCGGCAAAAGAATAATGATGACTGTGAAAGAATTTTATCATATTAAAATGTTCCAAAAAATTGCTAAAACACACGAACACAAAATTCATCGACACGTGAATGTCGAGGCTATCCAGCCGCTAGACAACACAGACTTAGTGCGTTGGCTAAATATAACTAAACCTTTTGAATTGATGTAGCGTACAAAGTGAATGAATAATAGTAAGAATGTTGTGCTATACATATAACACATGAACATAGTGCTTTTATAAATTATATCATATTCTAAGAAAGTGCTACGGACTTGTCTAAAAGTGCAAATGGACACTATTCTTAGTTTTAACATAATCTATCACGTAAAATATTAAGTTATAGTTAAATTGCTTATTAATTAGTATTTTAGGCTAGATCTTAATTAATTTTTAAGAATTATGTTGTTACTAATAATTTACCAAAAAATGTTGATATTAAAGCTATGAAAAAAAAAGAATATGAAATGTATGACCTTTGGACTGTACGGGGAACAAAAACGTCTACCTCCTGATATAGCCAAGGCCTCAATGCTAGACGTTTTCCTTACCCGTACAATTCAAAGAAGATACGTTTGCAACAGCAAACGAAATCAACTTAAAGTTACAGACTACAACGATCCGAGTAATCTTATTACTTTCGTACGTTTGCTCATTGCACTCTAACGTAAACGTGCGCGTTAAGACCATTGAGTTTTCCGTTGTTCAGGGTTGTATTAAGCCAAATGAGCAAGATAAATTCGATGTAAATAACTGTAGATAAAGTGAAAGCGGGCGTTGCATATTTGACGCTTTTTCATTTCTAAGGAACAATTTAAATGTTTTCATATGAACCTTTTCAAGTAAGTTAATTAGCAGATAAACTGCAATGATTCGACCATATTTTTCATATTGAGTAAATATTTTTATTTTTGTAGAACTGGAAGTGGAAATTTTCCCGCGAATTATTTTTAGGGATTCCGTACCCAAAGGGTAAACACGGGACCCTATTACTAAGACCCCGCGGTCCCTCTGTCTGTCTGTCTGCCACCAGGCTGTATCTCATAAACCGTGGTAGCTAGACAGTTGAAATTTTCACAGATTATATAATTCTGTTGCCGCTATAACAACAAATACTAAAAACAGAATAAAATAAATATTTAAGTGGGGCTCCCATACAACAAACGTGATTATTTTCCTTTTTTTTTGTGATAATGGTACGGAACCTTTCGTGCGCGAGTCCAACTGGCACTTGACCGGTTTATTAATAAACGTGTCTCTGTCAGCTTACACGTATTTAAATACACACATAACATCACGAGGAGGGGGGAGACCTATGCCCATCAGTGGGCGTCCTTTGGCTGAAATTCAAATTCATTTATTTCAGATAACATAACCCAAACAGTTCGATTGAAATTAAAATGAAATATTTAAATAAAATAAAATACATTCAAATTACTCGCATAATAAAGGATCTCCAAATCGAAGAAGATATCCTATCTGCTACAATCTTCAGAATTCCGTTGCAAGAAAATTGTATCCCTGATCTGCAGATTGCGTGGCAGCATTCTGCAGATCAGGGATACAAATTTCTTGCGTGTGATGGTATGAAAGCCACGCGATACAGGCTAAACATCTCCGATGCACTATAGAAGCGAGGCAGCCCCAACATCATCCTGAAGATGTGACTAACCCACAGATTGCCCGTATAAAGCTTTGACAATACGCCTTAAGCAATGTTATTTTTACTTGAGTTGGTACGATAATGACGATGATTATAAAACTACGACTCTATTTCCCGAAAGGTGCCGCAGGTTATGTTCACACAAATTTCACATTATGTTTTAAGTCCCATGTAAAAGAGGGTGAGACTATTGCTTGAACCTAGCAAAAAGCCTGACTCCGAGTTGCTATTAAGAAATTCCAGATGGAAAACCCGATAAAACACTTTTCCCTACCTGATCAATATTTCACAGAACTCGGATTAATACCACTCCGGATTACCTTGACAGTATATCTAGTTTATACATGTATTATTATTAGATCTTAGTGTGATCTCAATTTTCCAACTAACATACATTCATTAACCTTATATATGATCGACGGAAAATCTTAACACCGCGATTAAGGAATGATGTCTAAATGAACAACGCAATCTATTTACGTTGATGGAACAAAATTTCATCAAACATATTGAATGCAAACCTCATCAGGCCTCATCAGAAAACTTACAGTCACCCTAAGGCAATGGAGAGGGCTTTGCTCTGAGTATCCTTGCGTGATCGAATCAGAGATGTAGAGATCCGAATGAGAACCAGGGTTGCCGACATTGCCCGAAGAATTTCCAAACTTAAGTGGCAGTGAGCGGGGCACATTGCTAGCAGAATGGATGGCCGATGGGGCAGAAAAGTCCTGTAGTGGCGACTGCAAACCGGAAGACGTTGCGTTGGACGGCCTCTCATCAGGTGGACCGATGACCTGGGATGACTCGAGGATCCACTGGATGCGAGACGCACCGGGACCGGTCAATTTGGCGACGCTTGGCGGAGGCCTATGTCCAGCAGTGGACGTTTTTCGGCTAATATGATGATGATGTTTACCCGGGAATTAAGCCTGCCCTCATTCTTAGTTGTAGTCCTTGCGTCCACTAGACCAACGGGGCAGTCGTATTTAAATATCGTTTTTAATTACTTTTATGCTAATTAAGGAGAAGTATAAAACGTCAGCTGCTCCTAATCTTAATTTAATTTTTAATGAGATATCTCTAGTCCTCCTCGTGTCTCAAGTGATCAATTTTTTTAAACTTTTGATTGCTCTTTTATTTTACCTGTGCAGTTCAATGTACTTAATTTAGAAAATACTTGAATTCCATTAGTAGTTACTAAACACGCGAACATAAGCGAATAAGTGAAGTAAGCATAAGTGAATTTAAAAGTAAACAATAACGACACTAATTTGTAGTCATACTAAAAATAATGTTATTTTTCAGATCCAGTACTTCGGTACCACAAACAAGCGTAAGTTAACAAGACTTATTTTATTTTAAGTTGTAACAAAAATACTGAATGTTTGTATATTTACAAAAAATCTTTCACAAGAACCTGCATCGCCATTGCTTGAAAAAAATTATATCGCAGATCAAGTTTTATTGAAGAATTTTACAAGAAATTCTTAATTTACTGCTTCATGTTTGAAAAATTCGTCCGCTTAAAAACATAAAGAATTCTTTGTTGAATTGTCAAAAAAGGATTGCTACTGATTATGTATACCCCGATGGAAAGGAAGATATATATATTTTGATAGTTCAATTTGTTTCCCACTGCTGGGTAAAGGGCTCCCCTTTCCCCTTACAAACCTTTCCTTCCTGTGCGATCATTGACCATGTTCGACCCCCAACGGGATCAGATCTCCACACCACCTTGGCCGCGGTTGATCACCATTGGGACGTCCTCTCTCAGGCGTCTAGTGAGTGACGATCTTCGCCCATCTCTCCGGGTACATCCATGAGTGGCCAGCCCACATTCTAGCCAGATTATAGTTGCACCACAATATTTTACTCTTCTTAACTATTCTAGTAATGCCCATAAAACTGAAGGTAAAAAAAGAGCGTCGCTAGATATATAATACAGTCTATTACGGCCTCACTGCTGGAAGGCTTGCTCATTGTGAGACAGAGTGGGCTATTATCCACCATGCGGACCAAGTGTGAGGTAATAGCCAATCTTAAGTGGAAGTAGGTAGGACACATTCCTCGCAGAAAGGAAAAAGTACTGTAGTGGTGGCAGCGTAATGGCAGACTCAGCGTTGGAAGTCCTCCCTCTAGGTAGACCGATGACCTGGTCAAGGCTGCGGGGATCCGCTGGATGTGAGATGCACAGGACCGATCCATGTGGTGGCACTTGGGGGAAGCCTATATTCAGCAGTGAACGTCTTATGGCTGAAATGATGATGATGATCAGATACCGCTACTCTTTTTACACTTCTATCTCTTCCAAATTTCTCAGTACTGGCTATAAAACAATACAAATAAGAGCTTCGCTCGATACTACAGAATCCCGACGGAGTACTCCATCGTTTAGTTCTAGCACTTTGTGTTATTAGTTCACTAACTTGAATAGAGATAGGGTTATTGTGTTGTGAAGGTATTTTTACGGTTAGATAGTGTTAGTATATTTTTGTGTATTTATATATATATATATATATAATTATGAAGACATCCATATGGATGGTTCGTGTCCCGGGCACAAGCAACTGAAGGAACACGGATGGGTTTTAGTCAGTAAGACACGCCCTCCCACTTCACCCAGAGCTGGCAAGGACATTGGATGACTTACAAGTCCATAAAAAAAATCCATATGGATGTCTAAATGATTTATCTAATTATGTTTCGAACTATACATGTATTGGTAACAAAAATAAAGTTAAAGACAAAAGTGGGATAACAGGCTCGTATTCAAAGTTTCATAAAGAATTAATCACCAATAAATTGATTGTTCCTAAATCAAAAGTAGAAAAACTTAAAATAAAAAACACCACGTCAATTCCGAAATGATTTACGACTTAAACGCATCATACCTGATACACATTCTCAAATTAGTCATAAGGTTTTCTTCAAAAATGAAAAACCGTTATAAATAGATCAACTAGTCGGAATGTTAATATTATACCTTTTTTCTTACAGTTACTAACCCCTCTAGATAGACTCTAGAGTCTAGACCGACAAAGAGATGTGTTAATTGACGGAACAGTCAAATTATTTCTACCCTGTAAATAAGTAATCGTTAATAACACACTGGCAGAACCACTCTCTTATAATTATTACAGATAGTTACTCGACTACTAATCGAGTAGCGTTTAGCAAGCAATTTCCTCCAATCAGCTTACTCGGTTCACAGCACAATAACTTTTCACTGCTATGTTTTCCTTCCCGTTGAGAGGCGAATTATGTTTTCAATCTTTCAGTCAGTAAATTCAAAAACCCAGTTGCCGCCCGCAACTCCGCCCGCGCGGTATTTGTACGTCCAAAACAATATCTTTACTAGTTGTAGCCTATGTATTATTCTAATGTAGCTATATTACAGTTTCATCAAAACCCGTTTAGTAGTTTTTGCGTGAAAGAGAAACAAACATCCATCCATTACAAACTTTTGCGTCCACGCGACTACGTCTCAGAGCCGTATGTCATCACTAGCAACAAACACTAGTTATAGACTTTCGTCTATAACCTAGATGCGCATGATGCCTAGCCCGCTCCAGTCCAGAACCTTGAAGACGTCCTCTAGTGCAGCGGTAAACAGCTTCGGAGATATGACGTCACCCTGTCTCACACCTCAATGCAAAAGTACGAGTTCTGAGGTCTGATCCTGAAGTCGATCTGACATGGTGGCATTTTTGTATAAACAAAAACACCGATGTACCGGTAGTCAATTTGGTACCATTGGAGAGACTGCAGTACAGCCCAAGTCTCGATCGAATCGAAGGCTTTCTCGTAGTCCACAAACGCTAAAAAGAGAGGCTGGTTGTACTCTTCGGTCTTCTGTATAACCTGCCGCAACTTAAATTTTGCGTATATGGGTATTTTGCGTAAGTAGAAAGAAGGATGCTTTGTCAGGAATTTCTCAATAGCAACCTTGAATATTATTACGGAACGTTCATGTGACCACGGGTTCCCAGCACTAACAAAGAAATTTGGTTCAAATAAATGTCACTAGATGGCGCGATATGCATTGATTTTTTATTAAATTGTGTGTATTAACATTTTCTAGAATTGCTCATAAAAATTGTATGTTCTTTTTTAATCAACTCTGCTAAGCACAAAGTTATGGAATATTGGGCTTTTAATCTTTTAACACATTTTGTAACTGTAAAAATGTGCAAAAAAATAAAATGGTCACTATATTTAAAGAAAAAATTATCACGAACCGAGAAAACCCTTTTTACTTGCAAGTTGCTGCTAACGCCATCTATAGCCGTGGAACGGAACCAAACGCGATCGAATACTTATAATGATCATCTTAATCAGACAAAAACGCTAGTTACGTCGGGACGGTTTCTTTGCTATTGCTATAAGCTAGTATTATATTATCTGTGACGTGTCCGATTAATGGCACACCTTAATCACATAGAGTACTGAATTTCTCTATAATCATTTTCCTACCCTTGTGTCATGTTTCTTGAGGTTGGTGTAACTTAAAAAAATGTCTTCTTCCATTCCACCCTGTCAACCGTTACGCTATCACTGACTCCCTTGTCTTTCATATCTGAAATCTTTTATGTACAAAAACATTTAAAATTACAAGTTAATATTTCACCAACCTCTGCCTATTACATTCAGAATACACTTCGTTGCATTGTAATATAACGCATATTTTATTTCATACAATAAAATAAAAAAGTAATATCTTTTAATTTGTTTCCTGAATCCACTGCTGAATCGGATCTCCTCAAACGTAAAATTAAAAACCAAAAAGCATTGTAATGTGAATTCTTTGTGGTGTAAATGGGACGAGTTCACGAATTACGTTCGAAATTTAAATTAAAGCTGGTTTCTGGTGGGCTTAGAGGGTGTTAGTCAGGATATAATTTATGGACCACAAAATAATATATTCAGTTCAAAACCTGATATTATGGAGACTAGCTTCTCATCTTTGTTAAGCTAGTTATTTGACTCTAACAAGTTTGTCAAATTCTAAGGACGATAGTGATTTAATTACGTATAAGTAATAAGAACAGCATCACATTGGTAATTTGTTTCTACATGATCTTTAGAGTAAGCAAGTCTAACTTTGTCGTAACTTCTCTTTGTTACCTAACTTTTGAAACAATTATACTCCAAGAGCATTATTAAAGATTACATGCTTCAAAAGTAACATTTCGAGTAATTGTAAAAATCTCTGCTGCTGACATTAAGCTCCGTCCTCTAACAAGGAACCTGGAAGATAAGACGAAGACAAAATGGCAACAATTTCCGCGACATTCCATTTAAATAACTTGGCTGCTTGCAAAATTGTCAACTGTCAACTCTTCGCGTCTGAACCCGACTTATAGCTATTATTATGAAAAACGTAAAGCGGTTTTACTCTCACCTCAGTTGAGGCGGATTAAAATATTTGCCCTCATATTTGTAGGCGACCATTTTTTTTGTCCGCAATTGTCATTCAGCAACCAATTTATATTCGAACCCTGTTTATATGGAAATTAGATTTAATTTCGAGTGTCTTCTGTGTTATGGAAATTAAATTTATTTGTTCTTGAGGAATGAGTATAATATGATCAAACTTATTATTAAAGTTTAGATGGGTAAAGGATTTTTGCGTATGAAATTATTTACTCATTTATCGTTTTATTTAAAAAAAAGAAACATACCTTTCGAGCAAAGTTCCCAGAGGCTTTAAAGCAAGTGGTATTTTTTACCACTTTTCTTAAAACAGCTGTTCCATCACAGCACAAAAATACGAAATTAAATCTTTGTCGTAAAACCCAATAAAGCTACTTCACACTCATGTACTCCAGATTTTCGTTTCCTGTTTCCCCTGAAATATTTTTAATTCCGGTTTCCAAGAAAACGGACTAACTGTTACCAATATTCCTCAAATCTCTGAACAACATAAAGGGGAAAGCAACAAGAGTAAGCGTGTATCATTCCAATTTATCGCCGACATTCATCAAGGAAAAACATAGCAAGGGAACTGAAAATTTTAATAAATTGTCAACGTGTGTAATGCTCTGAGAACTGTGATAAGCACGGCTACTCGTCATGTTGAGGATGAAAATAAAAGGTGCTTATATTTTGGGTTGTAAATGGTTGCTTCTGTCATTGGAGTTTCGAAACTGTTTGTTTGCTATAAGCTTTACGTCGACGATACGAAAGTCACGGTTAAGTACCTCAAAAGTAGTTAAGTAAATCAATCTGTCTCTCAACTATTTTGGAGTCAGCTTCCAATCAACCCGAATGCAGCTGGATCCCAGAATTTTGCATGGATCGACTTCCTGTCTAACCTTCATAGGTTAGTTACTAATAAATCAACATCACCGTCATGTTTCCGCCCTTATCCCATGTTACTTGGGGTCGGCGCAACACGTTTTCATCTTCCATACCGTCCTGTCCCCCGTCACACTATCACTGACTCCCTATTGTCACTCCTCACCCAGTACATCCATCTTTTTGTTTGCCCTCCCTCTCCATCCATCCACATTTATATGTATAACTCTTTAAGTAACATACGTTTCATCCCTTCTCATGACATGACCATACGAGGACTAACGGTTTTTTTTCAAACTTTCTGTCACTGGCTCCTCTTTCAAACTTCCTCTAATATATTCATTTAATTTCTCACTTTATCCATTCTCGTCACTCCGCACATCCATTTCAACATTCTCATCTTTGCTATATGCAATCTCTTTTCATCCATCTTTTTGACAGCCCAACAATCTGATCCATACAGTATGACAGGTCTTGAATAATGACGGACTTGTGTTACTAGTGTACTTTTAACTGACAATAGCCCTTTTAATCACTCTTGGATCAACTTAAAATTGGTACATTTGCAAGATCAACATTTTAGTTTTATAAGTAAGTTACCTATTCCGGGCAACTACCAATGTGACTTTTTCAAATTCAGATGTACTTTCTAAGTTTATCTTGGACGCCACAGGCAACTATGAAGGAAAACATCATGAGGAAACCTGGACTTAACCTGTTGAGTTCCCAAAGGCGGATTAGTAAACAGCAGTTAACAGCAACAGAGGTGGCCACATCCTCACACGAAAAGAAGAAGACCTATTTAAATAATAATGTATAAGATTTCAAGCTGTTTTCAATATATTAGTTTTTTGGTTTTGGCTGAAATTTAAATACACTTGGTAAATATCCCGAAACAAATATGAATTCTAAAAATACTCGTAATATGTATAAAATTGATCCTGTTGTAAAAAATTCATACCCAGCTATTAACCTATTTTGTATGGCCTCTTAATATTGGCATTTACTATCCTGCTGAAACTACCCCAACAACATAGCACAAAAAATAAAATGCACCTCAAAAATCGACTCAGAAAATCTGATGACACATTTCATACATCAAATGACCAAGCATACCCATTGACACAAAAGGAAAAGCAAATTAATAACAACAATATCCATTCTCACTTCTCACTCCAACTGTGGTACAATAGTAATTTTTCCTTTGAAATTCAAAGCCACTAGGCGACACGGATTTATGTTTGGCACAAATCAAAATTTACGCTCACAAATACAAATTTATAATTCACGGTGTTAAACTTTAAATAAATTGCTTGACATCTCTATGTTTTGGGTGGTAGAGTCCTCATTGGCCTGCTTGTACATTTTTAGGCGTCGACAAACTAAACTGTTTGCTTACCGGCGGGATATGGAATGGGCGTTCTATTACACTGTTGTGTAACAAAGATAAAATGGTTTATGGCTATTATTTAAATTTTGGTTTTGATAAATATTTTATAGCTGCCTAGAATTTGCAAACGGTTGGTATTATGAAATAAGTTTTGATAATACTGTTATGGCCATCTTTGCCTGTCACACTTTAAATAGAGCATAGAACATTTATTTCATGTCAATTTCTCCGTACACAGTACAGCTACACTGTGCTCTAGTGGCTTGAACCAAATAAATGAGTTTTCTTTCTTTCTACACCTTAATAATAGGTAGTTAATTATCCGCTGATGAAGAAAAAGGGCGCACTTTATAAACTTCTCTGATAATATTCAACCAAAGCCACCTCTAAAATTTCAACTTCGATTTATAACATAACTATTTGCTTAAACCATATTTCCTATTATTAATCGGCTATATTTCTCATAGCACTAAAAATAACTTTAAATAACCTAGGCTAAAAACTTTGTCACACATTACAATACGGTGTAAACGCACCTATTGAACCGAATCAGGCAGACGGAGGTGACGTCACGGAAGCAACGCGGCGGAAGCGCCCGCGCCGCGTTTCCGCTACAGCCGCCGCGCTTGAACCACGCTAACTACATCTCCTATCGACGCTACAGCCCTGGTACTCCCGTTCGGCAGATATGCAAAGGATTAGATTATATTTTCCATCTAGATGCTGTGTATATGAAGTGATGATTTCTGTATTTTTCTGCTAATATAAGATGAAATTAAATTACCTACATATACTGTTTCATTTGAACATGACTATGATATTTGACTCTTTCAGCCAGAGCCACTGTTCTTTAACCGCGCTTATTACATATCCTATCCACGCTAAAGGCCATCTGGATATCGTGTAGAAATAAAATGTAGTGGTAAATTTGTGTAAGACCTGTGTAGTATCTTCTTATAAAATGTCCAATTAAATTACCCTGGGAAACTAAAACTATGTAGGGTTTGGCTTCCATTTTAAGCTAAGGCCGCTGAATATTTAATCTTGTGTTTTTGACCTTATTCACCTATGCTAGTTCGAGCCGCTGCAGTTGAACCAAGCTAACAAAATAATATGTAGATCTCCTATAGACGCTAAAACCCTGGTTATCTTCCTAGATATGCACGGGATTATAATATATATCCTATATATGTATGTACCTTGGACTGCGAAACGCACCAATGCATCGATCTGGACCCAGCTCTGAGTGAAATCTCACTTGTCCACAATATTTTTTATTCTTATTCACAATATTCCTTTCGTATTTCGGCCACAAAATGCGCAGAGGCGACGAGAATCTGAAAAGACTTATTGTGATTGGGAACACTGCAGGCGCGATCGTTCCAAAAACGAGATGGACCGATCAAGTGAAAGACTCGTCGGCCTCCCAATTCTACACGCTGGACAGAAACTGGTAGAAGCAGATCATCCGCTTCAGATGTAACCCTAATGCTGACCAGATCCTCAAACTTGATGTACCGACTAAGAGAGCGATAATATATATCAAGACAGGTTGAGATAAAAATAAATGAAAACATTATGTATGCTGTAATATAGACCTCTAAACAAGTCGTATTCGATGACAGCGAAGGCGAAAGTCGAAATGTCAAAATGATCACGTGATTTTGCGATATCGCTTGTCAATCCCATACAATTTTGCCTTTTTGAAAATCGCTATCGTCACGCTTTCGATGATAGAATGTCACTTGTCGAGGGTCTCTGGTAGTGCAAAGTGAAGTAGATCTCCGAATTTTAAACAATACTTACTATTTGTACTATGGTGTATGTACAGGTACACAATGCACAATGGTTTGACTCACGTGCATATTTATATTGAGTATGCTATTTACAGATTTAACTAACAGAAAACATGAACATATTCTGAAACTTTCTAGTGTTGGAACAGTGGAATAAACTCTTCAGATAGAACTACTGCTTGGTTTACTAAAATTGAGGGATTACTATCGAATATGTCTACAACAAAATCAATAAACAATGCTCTCAGTGCTGGGACTTAGGCTTAAACCTACACGCACTCCATGAGCGGGACACACGTGCCCAGTAAGTTTACAATTTTACCTTTAAAAACCGCACCATTGTTAACGGCAATAAAAGTAAATACATTTTTAATTAACTATGGAATAATATAAAATTTCTGCATTCGGATGCATCATAGGCCATCCCTTCATTAATTACCTACAATAAAACTTGAGAGCTCATTACTGACGTTATTTGTATGATCTGTGTTTTCATCATAAGCATTCATAATAGGTGCATTTAGCAAATGTGAACTGTGTTAATATCATATAATTAATAACCATTAATACCATACCTTCATTGACATTGCTCATTTGCACCATTGCTAAGTATTGTGTCATAGTTAACTGCCGCAAAATAAACTTTATTTTTAAACCTAGATACGCTACTAATAAATAATTTAACACCTTGTACTAAATTAAATACTCCTTAATAATCAAAATCGTAGCCAGCTTTTTTCTCAGTAAGCATTACAACTCCTTTAACTAGCATAAAGTTGATAAAATTAAACAAAATCCTCTTCAATTAACTACAGAAACTTGTAAAACTCCTGCAGTCGGATGCATCATCGTCCATCCTTTCGTTAAGTACTATAAAACATGAGAGCTCGTAACTGGAATTATTTGCATGCATAACTTCAGCTCTGTCATCATGTTCTTATTTTCTGGCATTAATGGCTAAAATTAAAGGCAACTTCAGTAATTGAAGAAAAGGTAAATATATCTTGCCGCCTACTGGCAACTACACTAGCATCAACTTTATCATCCAAAGAATTTTTTACATTTATTTGGCAACAGTTCATAAGACATTTACATACCTAATCATCATCATCTGTGTTTCCATAATTAGTATTCATAAGAGTAACTTTTGCTAACTTATCAATCATGTTAATATCTTCTATTTTGAGTAGGTCGAAATGTTCAATTTCACTATTGTTAAGTACTGTGTCTTATATAACAGCCGTAAAATTAACTATTCATTTTCAGTAATATTTATCAGCTTCATCTAAATTAAATACGCTTTCATCATCATAATCGTAGCCAGCTTTTCCCCCTCTAAGCACTACACCTTCGTTAACTACGATAAACCGTGATAAAAGTAAACAAACTCTTCTTCAATTAACTACGGAAGCATGTCAAATTCCTGCATTCGGATGCATCATCGTCCATCCCTTCGTTAAGTACAATAAAACTTGAGAGTTCATTACCGGAGCAACAGTTATTTGCGTTGGTTATATTTTTGGAACGGAAATGACGGGAACGTCCGTTTGCTGGGGGTCCTCATGTCTATGCTGTGTGTTTCAGCGTTTGTAGTGTTCGTTTGATAGGTTTGTTGACCTGACTGGCAGATTTTAATTGTTAGTTCTAAGTTTGAAGTTGTCGTGAACGGCATTGTGATCATTTTCATATTTTAACGTTGCTGTCTTGAATTTGATCTACGAGTATATGTCGAACAAAATATTATTTCTTTCATTGAATGCTAAGATTTACGATCTCTTCGGAGAACTACGCGTCAGACCAGAGATGTGAACTATGAAGTAAAAGATATCCCACTACTTCACACTTAATCACTCCGACAGAGCTCTGCCACCTGGGCACGAACTGCTGAGGCCAATCTGGAGATCTCTGAACCGATTGCGGGCCCAGCTTGGTCGCTGCAGAGATAACCTGCTAAAATGGGATATCCTACACCCATTCCAAACACGGTGCCAGTGTGGAGCCCCTTTACAGGATATGTACCACCTCCTTTCCTGTCCAGCATGCGCAACCACCTGCACTTTCCATGATTTGAACAAGACTAACTACAGATGGATAGATGAATATTTGTTACTCAATCATGCCAGGATGATCGAACGGATTTGAATAAAATTTGGAACAGAGATAGATTACATTCTGGAATAGCACATAAGCTACTTTTTACTTTTCCCTTGGGATAACAAAAGACTTATCACGCGGGCGAAGCCGCTGGCAAAGGCTAATAATAATATAAGCCTTTATTCAGACACATTTACATTTTGACCCAATTATTTTACTTAAATTATGATTGATCAGTCAACATCGACAATTTGGTCTGTTTGGTCATAATTTATTTGGCAAAGGCCTCCATTTCTTTCCATTCTCTTCTATCCAACGTCATCCTGGTTCACGCTTGCCCTTGCTGTTGCTGCTATGTCATCGTCCCATCTTCGAAACTGTCTTCCGCGTTTCCTTTTTGCGTTCCTACGATATAAAAAAACAAGGTTTTACTCTATTTTTCATTACTTCTTATTATGTGGCCTGTCCATTTGTACTTGAGTTTCCGAGTCACTTGAGTTTTGTGCGCTTTCTTATTGTCTTATTTGTTATTCTGTCGCTTTGCCTGATATTCAGGATTCTCCTTTCCATCGCTGTCTGGCACGAGTATCTTTTTTTTTGTCCCCTCCAAGTATCACCACCTCAACCGTTCCTGTGCGTCTCGATTCATAGCTTAAGTTTTATTTCGGACTACACCCAATTTTCACAAATCAAACAACAGATAGAATCCCAAAGGACTCCCATACACAGAGCATACAACAACATACCAAAGGAAAAACCTAGATAGCTCATACAAAATGCACTCACAACCTATTACAGGTGAAATAACATGATCAAAACTGTCTCCCATAGGAATAACTCTTAATTGAGTTACAGTCCCAACTCGATTTCACTGGATATGCATGCCTGGCTATTAGTCTGAACTCGTAAGACCGTTACAGGTGTCCCAATAATTGGTTTATTAAACTTTTAGGTTAATAATCTGATCTTGATTGTAAAAATATATGACATAAGAGTTAAATTGATCGATAATTAAGGGCGCCTGAAAATTAACGACTAGACTGGTGACAGTTTCATATTTATATTATGACATGGCTAACTAGGTTTCAACTGCATTCTATTAAAACTTCTTTTATGTTATTCAAAAGAATACTTAAAGCACAACCAAAAGTTTTATCTCACAAAATAATAACAAAATCTCGACAAGAAAAAAGAATTATTTATCAAAAAATCCTCCACGCTTGCCTTAAAAACATTAAACACCAAAAAAAAGTTCACGAACCCTAATCCAAGTCAAAACAACTTTAAGACTGGCTTCGACGAAGAATAAAAGATTTTAAAAAAGAACATCGCCAGATTATCGCGGATTCGATTTCCACGTCTGAACTTCCAACGCTTAAGTTAAGGCGTTCGGAATGTTGTTGAGGTAACAAAAAAAACGTATTTCAAAAGAATCGGAAAGTTCGAAAAAATTCCAGCCAAGGATTTTGTGTCGTCGCTGGTTGACAGTTTTGCAGTAAGCCGAGTGCCAGTGGAAAATCATTGCTATTACGTGTTGTGTTAGGCATGAGTTGCTTTCCTAGTGGCTATTATCTTCTCGTCGTATCGCTAATACCAAATTAAATGTATTTTGATTAGAATTCGACAGCGTAAGTATTTGCTTCCATAGGGCCTTACAGTGTGCAGGTGTTGTTGCACAGAGTGCATGACAAGAGGTGAGGCATAGTTTGGGACATAACTCTTCAATCACATTGTTGTTAATTGGAGTAGGTAACCCCATTTGACTTATTTATACCTGCTGCGGCACTCCTGGCTTCGTAGTCGATTAAGAATTTCCAGGTGGGTATGGCAGTTGGTCGCAGGGAGCTTTTCTGGTGGCTTAACATAGTCAGTCGGAGGGTAGTGTTTTTTTTGTTTCTCTAAACCTATCGTCATTAATTGATTGAGTCAACGTCTAAAAGCTGCTCCAACCTCCAACAGCTTTCCCATATTGTGAAAGGAACTATTGTCTGTTTCTTGCCAAGGTTTTCAGAAAAGCTGGCTATTGATTTCTAAGAATTTGTTTGCCGTATGATTGACAGAAGTACTCTGTTTCCTTCACATTGCTTTTTCAGGTGATTAACTTATTAAAATAATTATTGTTTGAGTACAATTACTGTCCTTCTCTTACTTTACTGCATCTAATACCTACAGCTTATTAGCTAATTCTAGTTCCTACAAAATTTTAATACCAATTGACTAGCCAATTCTAATTCCTATAATTTTTTAATAGCAATTGACTCCATTGAAGTTAAAAATTGGCATCACACGTAATTGTACCAAAAGAACTTTTCACAGCGCTCGCCAATAATCCTTTTGTAACAAACCAGTTTGACAGATGAGAATTCTATTGTTGGAATTTTTCTCGATTTATCACGTCCCTGCTTTGAATAATGGCGCGTGTCATAAATTCTCGAATTAATCCTTTCATGTGAAAACGTATCACATTAAAATTTATTGTACAATATAATAACGATGCCATCTGAATAATGATGAGAATTCATATTCGAAATGTGATACAACGCGTTTAGCTGGGCAATATAACATGTTAGAGTTATGTTAGTTGTCTTAAGTACCATGGAACAAGGGCAGGAATATGATGATGAACTGTATAAATAAAAGTGGATAAGATTAGAGCGTCATCAACGCGTCACAATATTCAAATAAATAAAACGTTTTGGGGACTCTTTTATTACGCAGCTAAGGAGTGGAATGCCCTGTCGGAGTCTGTGTTGCCCGATATCTACAATCTAGGGGTCTTTAAGTCAAGAGTGAATAGATTTTTTCTAGGCAAGCGTACTTCACCGTCGACCAAATCTTCGCTTACCATCAGGTGAGATAGTGGTCAAGCGCGAGCCTAAATTATACAAAAAAAAACCTTCCAAGCGTTTTAGCATCGAAGTCTGCGATTGACCGTCTATTTGTCGCTAATGTCGCTATCCTTAATACCTGCTTGACAGTGAAATCCCTAGCTTAAAGGATCAGATCATCGGACATACTATAAACCAGCAGTAAAGATTCAAGAGCAAGTTGCATCGTCGCAGCTGAAAGACGTCCACTGCAGGATATAAGCCTTCCTCAAGCTTCGCCACATAACCCGGTGCTATGCTCCTCGCATCCAGCTGATTCTTGTAAACAAATTGCTTGTTATACTTTACCTTACAATACAGCACCTCTTCGATGATGAACCATTAAGCTTAGTTACTGGTACAAGAGAACAAGACGACAGTAAATCGCGTTGATGCATCAGGCCCTTTACTCTTTGTTTACTCAGTCATTATCTCATTATTTGTTAGTTATCTTTTAGTACCCCCAGGGAAGTGAAGTACCATACTTATCTATCTATATAAAAGGCGATGTCCTGACTGACATTTCAACGCCCAGCCTAAACCAGTAATGTTAGAAGGTTGACATTTTGAGAGGATTTTGATTTTATACTGGTGTCATTTAAGAAAGGATTTTTCGAAATTCATCAACTAAAGGTTTTTTTATTTACTCTAAGACCATCTGAGAGCTCGTTAGAATTTCTTTAACCGACCAAGAGGCCAGAATCCTGAAGTCTCAAACTCTGAAACTACGAGAAATACAGAAACATAAAGAAAATAAGTGTATCCGGGGATGGGATCATGTGTGGTAAAGACTCTCGAACTACCAGGAAATAAGAATCATGAAGAAGTAGAAAATCACAAAATCTAAATTAACCAGAGCGAAGCCGGGGACTGGCAGCTAGTAAAGTATATAATTCGCACTTCGGCTTAATTAAACTAGGTTTACTTAATTGGATTTAAGCTTATGACTAGCACACATTGCTTTGTAACTGTAAGCTGAAGATATGCATGAATGTTAATTATCTTGCGAAGACGCAGGAAATTGTAGTGTACAGGGTGTTGAAAAGAGTTCAGTCATCACTCAGTGTTTCTTTTCTTTGCACACCATGTGATCAGGTCGATCTGTTGTGGCCCAGTGGAAACGGCCCTAACTTACGTGTCGTAGTTCGTGGGTTCGAAACCAGGCAGGATTTTGTGTACATTATTTCATCACCACTGCTCTAAAAGGTGAAGGAAAACATCGCGTACCTAAAATTCGAAGACATGTGACATCCGCTAAACTGCATTGGGCCCGCGTGGTGTATTAATGCCCATTCCATCTCTCACAGAGAGGAGGCCTGTATCCCAGCAGTGGGAGAATTAAAAGCCTGATGATGATGATGATGATGATGATTATCAGGGGTAGCTTTTGTATCAGTGAAGAATTTTTGTAATCGGATAACATAACTAATACAAATTATCAATTTTACATGTTCATAATAATTATTAGTGTAGATAATAAAAATAATCCTATGTAACTATTTATTAAATTGATTCTAAAACGACGAATAAATTATCCTAACTGGTATAATATTCTCACTTCTTTCAAAGATAAAATCTTATCTCTTAAATCACGTAAGTAATTCCGTAAACAAAATTCATTCTCATTTTCATCCAAAATAAAAATAATTTCACGCCACGCCGCTTCAGAACGAGTTAATTTTTACATCGCCAAAGATTTTCTCAGACGAAAGTTGATTTTGATGTTATTTATTCGAGGAACATCCGAGGAAATTATGCGAAGAAGGCTACGAGCGTGATGGAGAGTCTGTCGAGGGCATTACTATGTCGAATCAATTCCAACACCCCTACTAAGAGGGAATTTTTCTTATAAAAATAAAATTTTAAATGCGTGGCGAGAGTCTGACGCAAATTACCAGCTGATAATGTTGCGTCGCTTGGAGACGACCTATTCCAGCTATAGACATCTAAGTTTGATGAAACAGTTACAAGCCTCGACTCAACTCAGTTTCTTTCAAATAATTAGGTCCCGCCCTTATCCCATGTTACTTGGGGTCGGCGAAACGAGTTTTATTTTTCCATACCGTCCTGTTCCCTCACTCATCACTGACCCTTTTCATTCATATCCCTCGTCACACAGTCCATACATCTTTTCTTTGGCTGCACCTTCTTCTCCATCCATCTACATTTTTATTCACTCTTTTAGTAACATGCGTTTCATCCCTCCTCATCACATGACTATACCAGGAGAAACGGTCTCCTTTCAACTTTTCTGTCATTGGCGCCACTTTCAAACTGCCTTTAATATACTCAACACTTTATCCAATCTCATCACGCCGCACATGTGTATCTCAACATTCTCATTTCTGGTAAATGCGATCTCTTTTTCACAGCCCAACATTCTGATTCATACAGTATGACAGGTCTAATCACGGACTTGTAGATTTTCTCCTTTAACTTTAACGCTAATCAATATTTACAATATATATTAATATAAGTTACAAAGTCTTTAGGTTCAAAAATATTTTATATGTTTTCGAATATAAAATATCATTCTTTTTTTAAAAGCAAAGATAAAAAAGTTTGCAAATGGTAGTCTCTCCCTCCACATCGAAAGCCGCGACTTATCAACACAAATAATTTCCTATTACTACCATACACTAAGCCGGTCTTCCAATTTTCTTAAATAAACATTCTTCCGCCTGAATTTTCACATTTAAAGCTCAGATTGAGCTGAAATGGGGTGAAGTGTGTTTTTAGGAAATAATGTTGATATATCGAAGGAATCACAGTGATATAAGTCTACACAAGATTAGGTATTAAAAGAATATAAGGTGGGCCAACGATTGTCAGAATTTAAATGCTGAGGACATTGTGCCCTTGGAGAAGAATAAAAGGATGATAGATGAATTTAATTGAGCTGGGCATGATAAGGCAGGCTATAAGTAAGCCTAGATTTGCACCAGCATCAATATAATCGTTACTCTCTTGAATCGTATCGTCCTTATCAACCCATTTGACTATTTATAATTAACACGAACTTCTATTTACAGTAGTTTTCTATCGAGGCAATTAGTCTATTAATCTCTTCTAACGAAATTCCCGCGTGTAAGTTGTAAATTATTCTAGGAGAACTTAGGATGAATCCTATGTCCAGGACATGGTTTACCTGTATTTCAACTGTGAACATTAAAAAATTGAGACAGAGACTTTCTCATTTATAATATTAGTAAGTAGGATACGATTGTTTGCCTTCCTACATCCGTCAACTTTTTCCCTTCTAACTAAACATATTCACGAACAATATAACGTTAGTATGCAGTATCAGGTTATTTACTCGGAACCTTTTATCTTTGGCATAATAGCAGCAGAGGCTAACAACAACAAGCAAACTTGCGAGGACTGAAATAATTCCGGAAATAGCTGACGGAATATCTAAATCATGGCATGCCTCACAATCTTAGGAATAGGGATGGGCTGACTTGTATTTATCGATAGTAAGAAGAAATATCTTTATCACGGTGATGAAGTTAATATAATAATGAAATCATATTAGAACCTATACGAATTATTTTTGTAGATAGTATATTCGCTACTGATGTTGGTTTTGAGATTGGGTGTTTTGAGATATGTTAAGTATTTGAAATTATCGATGAGATTTTTATTATTATTATTTAATTTCTTTCTAATTTATTGACTCTGTTTTATTTTGATGTTTTAAATCTGTTTTTGATTAATTGTAATGTATTTTTTTTTGTTGTAAACAACCAAACATGTTTTAATGTATTACCATAATTGGTGCAGGTTGTGTTAGCCTGTAAGTAATTGTTGCACTTATAAATGTAATGTATTGTATTATTATGCAAGTATAATTTTAAATGTTTTATATAAGCAATTGTTGGCTAACCTAAATAAATAAGTAAGCAAACTGAATACATGGTATAATTTTAAAATTATATTTACCAATTTTAAAGATAGACCATCCTGACAGATCTGACCTTGACAGATTAGATATTCGTGATACAAAAACCCACGCACAGTTATTCGTTACAATCCGTTGAAAGTTTTCAAATCGAATAGTTTTGATTTTCAATCTGATTCGTTTGTTGCGAAAAGTAAACTTTTTGTACCTTATAAATAACTCCAACTCATCTCAGATTATATATTTTTGTTTATCTTTTCCGTTTATATTCATAAAAGTCAAAAATAGTCTGAATGGTAACACTAGTGAGTGTTGTTACCGAGAATAGTACTTTGTTTTTAGTATTACCAGTTATTGTTCTCACGAACACGGTACGTTGGATTTTCTTTGAAAATCAAACTTATTAGAAGTGAAAATTTGAGGAGTGGTCTCAAAGTTACTTCTACACTAGAACAAGAATCAAATTCAGTTAGCCTGCCTTTTCTTTCATCTTGTTATACCTCCAAGAGTATTGTCGTGTTGCTAGTTACGCATTAAACTAATTGGCAAAGCGGTTATCTGTTATAAAATATAACACTCAACAGCTTTGCCAACCTATTATTGAACTTACATAAAAAAGAAACACAATAAAATTACACATTAGCTGGCTAATGGTTTCATAATTTTATTGTGTGCTTCACCCGCTTAAAATTCAAAAATTATCCCGAGGGAACATATTTCCGGAATAAAAAGTATCCTATGTGCTATTCCTGACTATAATCTATCTCTGTGACAATCATTCAATTTCATCCATATCCGTTCAGCCGTTCTGGCAACAAACATATACACATCCAAACTTTCGCAGTAACATTAGTAAGATTTTATTGTAGTTTTCTCCTCAACACATAAAAAAAAAATTATGAAGCAAGATCACTGATCAAAGTCGTCTTCACTGAAAACCAATCAATGAAGACGACTTTTTGACTCAACAGCAGAAAAATGCTAAAATGATTCGATAAAAAATCTGTTCATGTCCAGACACGGTTTCCCATCCTTAGTTCCAACGTCGTTTACTTTAACAGGCTCGTTTGCCCTGAATAGACAATTTCCTTATACTTAGCGTTATTTAGCCGTCGGTATAAACGATTAATCATTTTTTGTTTTGGTTAACAATGTGGTGAATTAAAGTTGATAGTTGTTTGATTCGACTGGCCTCTTTTGTTATTGACATGGTCACATTTCGTTTTATGTTTAACATGTACGGATTTTCTGATGGAGTGGAAACACTTTTATCTTGGAATGAAGTTGTTCTAAGTAATGAAGTATTGTATTGTCGTCAGTATTTTTATTGATAACTATTTTCTTCCTGCGGCTGTGACCGAGTGAAAAGTGTTTTATTATTCTAAGGAATCATTATATCGAGTTTGTCGGGATAAAAGTATCATATGTGTTATATATATACAGGTTATAAACTCGGTGCAAAATTTCATCCAAAGCTGTTCAGCTGTTTCTGCGTGTTTGAAACACAAATTTTTCATTATTATTTCAGTAGAACCACTTGCACGAAAAAATAAACTCAGAGTTTGTTGCTAACACGAGGTTAAATTAACACATTGTCATACAGTATTGTCAATTTAACCTCGTGTTAGCAATTAACTTTAGTTAATTAAGTTTAGTTTTTCGTGCAATTGGGCCTTAAAGATTCATGTTAGTTGTAGTGGTCGAGAAAAAATTCGAAATATTTTATTTCCCTTAAACGTTTTCAGGAACTTGCAAAATCTAATTAGTAATATCCGAAAGTAGAGGCAGACAAGAATAAAGACCGGTAAAAAAATCTACAGTGCTTTCACATTACAGCGTCAATGGGTATGAGAAGATAATGTAGACATATCAAAAAGTATCAATGTTGACCTATCAAGTATTTTAACAAAACCGTCAAACAATAGGAAATGGGTAATAAATCGAAGAATCCATAAGACAAACGGTGACAATTGAGACAAATGACGACAATTGGGCGCACGGTTGGCGCAGTGGTGCGCTGCGTGTCGTGAGTTAGATTTTTTTATGACCTACAGATAGTTTGTCCGGCTTTGTTTTTTTTTTTTTGTTTATATGTTTGTAAACGCACCACGATACAGAAGAAAGTCCTAGTCTGGGGCAACGTTTTTTAGAAGCTTAAGAAAAAAAATGGTGAGGCCAATGCCCAGCAGTGGACATAGGATGATGATGATGATTATCCATAACATACAAGAGATCTATTAGACACAGGGTCTTATAAATCAAAATCTCTACGTCGTCAAAAGAAACACAAAAATGATTTTAGAAACTTCAGCAGTAAATCTCAAAAATTATAAACAGTTCAACACGCATTTAATTTCCGACGGGAAAATCTGTGAATTCGCAACGAAAATTCCATTTCGGACCTATAAATAAATAACGTATTCAATCTCTTATAAGTTAAATTTTCAAATCTCAGCCGTAATCGAATTTATTGGATTTATGGGGCAAACCGTTTATTATGTAGCGATTGGCAGAATTGGTTTATTGATGAGCTGAAGATTGCAAGCAGATTTATTTCGCAAATATTTAAATTTTCTTTTTAAATATACTTTCCAAGTGTATCTAGGACATCACTGATTTTGGTGAAGAAGAATCGTTGGGCAACTTGTATAGTTATAAAAAGTGTAAAATATTTTTTTTTACTTAAAATTAAATTGTCTTCTAAAGCAAAATAATAAAATGGGAAAAATTATTTTGTTTGCCGAAGTCGATGTCGAAAAACGAAAAACAATAGGTATCAAAGACGCGGCACTTTGGAAAATAAAGTAATTTTTCGCTTTCTAGTGTTTTGTTTTAGAAGTCGGTTAAATAACATTTAGGTATTTTATAGTACCTTCTGAAACCAACAAATACATACTGAAATTCATGACCCCACGTTAAATAGGGAGCTGGGTATTATATACACAAATAATATACCAAGCTTTTGTTTATATATGCCCTTTTTTCTTTTTAAATAAGTTGTAAAGCCTGCCAAATATGTCGCCACTATAGTGACAGCCAGTCAGTCAATCGCCATCGCCATGACGTAACATCTTACCACGAGGCCTAAGTGGGGGGTGTGACAGTCACCGCCAAGCCAGCTGGCCAGCCATATATAAACGTGTTGTGCCTTTGCTTGAGTTTCATTAAAATTTGTAAAATCAAGGAAATATAAGTGATTGCGTTTATACCGTTTTTTTTATTATTTCAACCTCATTGAGTTACTATGTACAACGTACCTACTAGAAATGTCGGCACACATGATGTGTGGCGACTTCACGTTCGTCGTGTTCCGTTCATGTGCGGTCTTCCGGCCACACTTAACTCAGTTGCTTGCGAAATCTTGACCGCCTATATCATTGTTTATTTTTAAACCAAAAAACTATCAGACGCATTAAATATGCCGTCGTGTGTTTTAACATATTGCATTAATATTTCAACTAATACGGCGAAATTCAAAGGAATAACTATTCAAAGACAAAAAAAAAAAAAGCATGGGGTGCTTTTTAAGATATTTTCAAAATTATCCTACGTTTACCAATATCTGTAAATAAAATATTGTAACAATTGACATCAAGCACGCTACGCAATATTTATTTTTAATTTTTAATTCAATCGCTAATCCTGAAGTTCCTGGTAAGGATAATAGGACAAACTATTTAAATTATTGCATCGTCATCGGTCCTTGATAAATATGCAAAGTTTCAAATTAATCCGACGTTTTGTAGGGGTTGAAAATCACGTTCAAAGATTCCGTTACATAGAAACATACACACCAAGCTAATGAAAGCGTGTTAAAAATGGTAATCTCTATACAATCTCTTAAAGGAAATCTTCATGTTGCGTGCTGTGCCCAGCGCACCTCAAACAGGGCGTTAAACAAAACTTACAAATGCTAGTTAAACAAACAAAATAAAGTTATTATCAAACTGGAAAATGATATCCTTTAAACATTACCATAAAAAAATATTGGTTAAATTTTACTATAATTTTACGGGTCGTTACTCCACTTATTACACTTACACTAATTCGCCGTTAGTTGTTTGGAAAGAACACTTCATAGTTAAATCTACCAGTTATATATATTTGAGTTAAAGTAAATAAAAGTATAACTTAGATGGAAGCCGACTATTTCTCTCTCCTGGTTTGGATAGCAACACGGCTATAAGATAATTATTAACATTTGTCAAATATGAGGCACATCGTTGGCCCAAAGTAGGTTGCCAGTATGCAGAAAAATGTACGGTGATGAGATCGTACATATTGGCAGCCCTCAAAAGTAGCTACGATGAGTGTAGAGGGAGAGAAAGAATTGGCTGTACTTAGTTAAGCACACACACAGTAAAATTAATCGAAGTTTAACGCAATGTTGTCTTGAGATATAGGGTGGCAGTCTTCCGTGGTCGCCTGCTGGTTTTCTGGAAGTCTGCTGTTGGCAGGCTGCTGTCCCATAGGTTGATGAGCTCGATGTTTTCATGCGTTTGGTCTCTATTTCTTGAAAATCGCTTCCTGAGCCGTGTGCAGTATTTCCTTATCATGACCCACATGAAAGTGATGACAGCAATTGTTAGTAAAAGGTAGCAAATTGTGTATTGCTGTATGGTGATGGTGGATGGTAGTTTCGGCTTGTTCCCTTGTTAGAACCGCAGCTTGTCGTCGATTTAAAAAAAGTCGTTTTTTAGAGGAGAGAATAGTTCGTGTGGCTTGTTAAAGAGTGTGGCGTTGACGATGTTGTTTATTGGTGAATCCAAATTTGGATCACGCATGTCATAGATCACGTTGAGGTTGCTGTTGTACTAATTGTTAAGAAGAGATGGTAAGTTCCTTTGACCGCAGAACGCATCCTTAACTCAAAGTTTTGATTGCCGCTGATGTGGTAGTTTGTGGTATTGCGTCGATTTCACAAACAATACGTAATTCGCACGTTCCGCAACAAATAACTAGCCAACTGTTTGATGCTTGCAACTTGATCTATGTCTTCTCGCATGATACGCTGTGCACTTCACAAGGTGACTGACGTAGTTGTCCGATAAATCAGTAATTTTGCTTCTCAAGGTGCATTCGTGTTTTGAAGGTTGAACACTGGCAGATTTCCATTGCAAGTCCTAATCTCTAAGAGTCCTATTATTTACGTTCTGTCTGTGTTACATACAAATAAAGAGTATTACAATCTATACAAAAGCGTTAGACATAATACAGTTGTTTTTAAAAACAACTGTAACTGTACTTGAAAAACTCATCAAGTATTTATGTAGTTAGATTTAATTAAGTATTTATATCTATGTAAATAAAGGTATTCAGAGACATAAAAAAATGTACACAAAGTCAAATAATAAAATTCAGATTGCTTATTTTACACTTTTTATTTTGATATTCATAAATGTGTATGTGTAAAAGCCCGAACTGTGGTAAACCCTAGAATTTACCGGTTGAACCCAAAATTTACCAAGCCCTAATGGTAAAAGTCCGAATTGATCTAATATAATCGCTAATTTCGGTATATTATGGGGCCGTGCACGAATTTAAACATTTTCGTAAGTTTTATGAACATTATGTGAAAAAAAATAACAAATAGATTGTGACTCTATAAAATCATCTACATTTTGTGAATCTTATCAAACAGTCCTTAATTGTTCTAATCATTTCGTATGTGTCATAGACATTACAAATTTTCAGCATTTATAAGTTTCTGGGGTAAATCCGGTTCTAGGTCGACTTAATCTGTAGCCCTGTATTTGTATATTAATTTTTCAAAAAACCAATCATGCGGTTTTAGTTTTAATCAAAATCGGCCTCTAGACTCCTTTCAGCGTTTTTCGCTATTCCTCATAGTTTCGAATTTGGCCATGCACGGCCACTTGAAAAACTCATCTTGTATACACCGTTACATTTAGGTCGGTTGCATGAAACAGTATCGATTTGTAAAGATGAAATATAAAAAAATCACAAATACATAAACCGATTTCCAAAACAAACCACTAAAAAGTATAAAAATAACGTTTGTTTCGGAACTAGTGTGTTATTCATTCCACATCATTTAGTCTATTTACCACAACACTATACAAACCATACTTTTTTATCTTTTGATTTTGTATCAACTCATGTGACTCATTTTTATGTATTCTTTGATACTGTTTAACACCTGGGTAGCATATTTTTAGTTATTTCTGATTGTTTTAATATCTACAACTTAAATTATATTGCTAATTTGTGAAATCTTGGAATATTTTATACGGTGACATTTTCATCTGATATGACGTCTGTCTGTCTCTTTGATTTTCTTAAGCCATAGACATAACATAGGTACCATGGACTACCTAGATCTTCCTTAAGCTAGTTGTACATTATTATAAGGGCAGCGACAGACTGCCCCTCATCTGTGAACCGGTTTTTATTCGTTCTGGTCTTGATTTCTTAATTGAGATTTGAAATTTAGAAGGGAAGAACGAGAAAAAAACGGGCGTCAGTTTTTTAGTTTCGAATCTGGACTGAACGCCGAAAGTCGGTTGACTACTTAATACTACCAAGTGTACTATCGTATCTGAAAACTCTTTAAACTATAATATATACGGCCTGTGAATTTTATCAAATCTTTGAAGTGCAATTAATAAATATATTGTGTGTGGTTCCCTAAAGAGAGAATTATTTCTTGGAACCTTACCCTCATCAAAGGCCTCACTATTTGGCTTATTGAGTCATAGCGACCTGCTGCCTGGTTACCTGCCCAGGTCGTGCGAAGCCGGCCAATAGTTTTTAAACTCAATATCCTTTTTATAATCTTTTAGTTTATAATTAATAATTTTTATTAACGTGGTTTTCTTTTAGCTCGACTGAGCTAACCTAAAGCTACAGTAAGTGTTGCAAAATAATAAAACAAGAGGTACCAAAGGCATGTATTAATTTGTGTTTGTACTAAATATTGTATTAATATACTCATTTGCTCTATACACAATCTCTTCACAATATTATTTCTTTGGGTTATAATAAACTGTTCTAATCTAATTATTATTATGATTATAAAGGTCTACACATATTTTGTAAATATCTACTAATAGCTTTATAATTATATCAAATTGCTGTATTGAAACCACATAATATCTTAAACTATACATTTCTTCATAATCATCCTGACCTTCATTTAAAACAAGTAACCAGCACAACCACAGCCGTCTGATTTATTTTCTGGTTGTTTTTCTTCTTCCTCCTCCTCCTCGTATTCCTCGCTCTGTTCCCATGGGCACCTATCGCCATCCTCTTTACCTCCTTCACCTCCCTCATCCTCCTCATCACTCCCCTGTGGAGTAGTCGATGTTCCACCACTACCCCCACCTGGGGTGGCAGTCGCAGCCCCACCGCTACCTCCACTTGGTGCTTTAGTCGTTGCCCCACCGCTATCTCCACTTGGTGCTTTAGTCGTTGCCCCACCACTACCCCCACCAGGGGCAGAAGTCGTTGCCCCAGCACTACCCCCACCAGGGGCAGCGGTCGCAGCCCCACCGCTACCTCCACTTGGTGCTTTAGTCGTTGCCCCACCACTATGTCCACTTGGTGCTTTAGTCGTTGCCCCACCACTACCCCCACCAGGGACAGCAGTCTTATCCCCACCGCTACCTCCACTTGGTGCTTTAGTCGTTGTCCCAGCACTACCCCCACCAGGGGCAGCGGTCACAGCCCCACCGCTACCTCCGCTTGGTGCTTTAGTCGTTGTCCCAGCACTACCCCCACCAGGGGCAGCAGTCGTAACTCCACCGCTACCTCCACTTGGTGCTTTAGTCGTTGCCCCACCACTATGTCCACTTGATGCTTTAGTCGTTGCCCCACCACTACCTCCACCAGGGGCAGCAGTCGTAGCCCCACCGCTACCTCCACTTGGTGCTTTAGTCGTTGCCCCACCGCTACCTCCACTTGGTGCTTTCGTCGTTGCCCCAGCACTACCCCCACCAGGGGCAGCAGTCGTATCCCCACCGCTACCTCCACTTGGTGCTTTAGTCGTTGCCCCACCACTATGTCCACTTGGTGCTTTAGTCGTTGCCCCAGCACTACCCCCACCAGGGGCAGCAGTCGTATCCCCACCGCTACCTCCACTTGGTGCTTTAGTCGTTGCCCCACCACTATGTCCACTTGGTGCTTTAGTCGTTGCCCCACCACTACCCACACCAGGGGCAGCAGTCGTAGCCCCACCGCTACCTCCACTTGGTGCTTTAGTCGTTGCCCCACCGCTACCTCCACTTGGTGCTTTCGTCGTTGCCCCAGCACTACCCCCACCAGGGACAGCAGTCTTATCCCCACCGCTACCTCCACTTGGTGCTTTAGTCGTTGTCCCAGCACTACCCCCACCAGGGGCAGCAGTCGTATCCCTACCGCTACCTCCACTTGGTGCTTTAGTCGTTGCCCCACCACTATGTCCACTTGGTGCTTTAGTCGTTGCCCCACCACTACCCCCACCAGGGGCAGCAGTCGTAGCCCCACCGCTACCTCCACTTGGTGCTTTAGTCGTTGCCCCACCGCTACCTCCACTTGGTGCTTTAGTCGTTGCCCCACCACTATGTCCACTTGGTGCTTTAGTCGTTGCCCCAGCACTACCCCCACCAGGGGCAGCAGTCGTATCCCCACCGCTACCTCCACTTGGTGCTTTAGTCGTTGCCCCACCACTATGTCCACTTGGTGCTTTAGTCGTTGCCCCACCACTACCCACACCAGGGGCAGCAGTCGTAGCCCCACCGCTACCTCCACTTGGTGCTTTAGTCGTTGCCCCACCGCTACCTCCACTTGGTGCTTTCGTCGTTGCCCCAGCACTACCCCCACCAGGGACAGCAGTCTTATCCCCACCGCTACCTCCACTTGGTGCTTTAGTCGTTGTCCCAGCACTACCCCCACCAGGGGCAGCAGTCGTATCCCCACCGCTACCTCCACTTGGTGCTTTAGTCGTTGCCCCACCACTATGTCCACTTGGTGCTTTAGTCGTTGCCCCACCACTACCCCCACCAGGGGCAGCAGTCGTAGCCCCACCGCTACCTCCACTTGGTGCTTTAGTCGTTGCCCCACCGCTACCTCCACTTGGTGCTTTCGTCGTTGCCCCAGCACTACCCCCACCAGGGGCAGCAGTCTTAGCCCCACCGCTACCTCCACTTGGTGCTTTAGTCGTTTCCCCACCACCACATCCACCAGGGGCAGCAGTCGTAGCCCCACCGTTACCTCCACTTGGTGCTTTAGTCTTTTCCCCACCATTAACCCCACCAGGGGCAGCAGTCGTAGCCCCACCGCTACCTCCACTTGGTGCTTTAGTAGTTGCCCCACCGCTACCTCCACATGGTGCTTTTGACGTTGTCCCACCACTACCCCCACCAGTGGCAGCATTCGTAGCCCCACCGCTACCTCCACTTGGTGCTTTAGTCGTTGGCCCACCACTACCCCCACCAGGGGCTGCAGTCGTAGCCCCTTCGCTACCTCCACTTGGTGCTTTAGTCGTTGCCCCACTACTACCTCCTCCTGGTGCTGCAGTAATTGCTCCACCACTTTCTTCACCTGGCACAATAGTCGTTTCCCGACTACCTCCTGGTGCAGACTTTGCCTTTTTACTCTCTTCGTGAGTCCAATTAGTTGCCTCCGATTCTGCCTTTGCGTTGACATTTGGTTTGGCGTCTATAGAGATTCGAGTGTGGGATAGTGACATTAGGCACAATGTTACCTGATGGATCAAATAATTGTTAGATTAATATTTAAGATTTTTTTTGGTGAAATTGTAAAGAAGGATCTAGAGAACAGCAAAACAAAGAAAACTTAAAACTGTTAAAATACATGGAAATCGAAACACATGTTCGAATAATAAATTAAATAAACATTTTTTTTTATTATAATATTTAGGATCGCGCTTGACCACTACTTCACCTGATGGTAAACGATGATGTGGTCGACGGATTAGCACGCTTGCCTAGAAGTAACCTATTCCCTCTTGACTTAAAGGCCAATTATTTCCAAAACGTTTAGTGCGTATAGGTGGGATGCCCACCATATACCGATGGCGCATCGCCATACGTCTTGCAGTCCGAGGTGTAATTAGATCATGTAATTCGATCTTACACTCCCCGAAATGCAATCGATAAAAACAACAAGCTGGCAAATCAGCGACGATGTTCAAGGCTCTTGAGCTTTGATTCGACCAGTGCCTCATTGCCAATGAGCCTCTTGACCCGTTTTCGATCGATTCTAGTGCATCAAGCTGGTATTTGATAAATCAGTCCTAGAGATGAGAACAGTATTCCATGCAAGATCGAACTTGCGCTTGATATAACTTAAAGAGCTGTTCTGGCGTGAAGTACCGTCTCACCTTCGCGAGGATCCCCAAATTTTTGGCTGCCAGTTGAGCCTCTGCCTCAACGTGTGGGCCAAAATTGAGTTTCGATGTCAATGTTACGCCAAAAAGCTCAAGATGATCCGTTATCGTTACGGTTACACCCCGAAAAGATGGAGCCGGGTGAAATTGGCTCTTTTTAGCGAAGAAAAGACACGCCTGTGTTTTAGCGGCTTTGAACTTGATCAGATTGGCATCGCCCTATTCGGAGACTACCTCCAAGGACAAGCTCAAGCGCTCCACCATGGCCTCATGGAGAAGGCGTACCTGAGGCCCAGTAGCTCGTGCGTTGGACAAGTACCTCTCAGCAACAGTGCTGTCGTCTGCATACTCAAAGGTTTTTAGCAGTTCATTTATGCGCAGACATAATATGCAATTGGGCCGACGAGCTCGATAACTACTCGAATGGAACAATCCCTCAGGAAGTCTGCAATACAATCACACAGACCACCGGGCAGACCGAATGAAGGAAGCTTACCAATAAGGCTATCGAGGGAGACGGCACGGAAGCGCTTCCCCATGCCTGTCGATAGCCTCACTCCAGATTTGAATGGCATATGCTAGAAGAAGCCACATAATAGTAAAAACGCATTTTGGATAAGAACATTTGACAGTATTCTATCAAGTATGGTGTTTAAGATTTTATAAGACATATAATAAATCTGTAGAAAAGTCGTTTTTGTACAGGAAATATTTCCAATAAAAATAGACAGGGTGTTAAAGGAGAACCAAGAGAACCCATTTCTAGCGTTTTTAGATTTTTTTTCTGTTTGTCTGTTTATTTGTACATGCATCACGTAAAATGTACGAAACCAATGTAAATAACTTATATACATAAAATTGTGCGTAACTTGAGGTATTACTTATTTTTTGTTTCATCGCAATCGGTTTACTGATTCACCCTATCAAAAGTTAGATGAATTAAAAGTGCTCAAGAAGTAAAATATCGCAACATATGCAATTCAGATACTCGGCCTGTTGAACTCCATATTCGATAGATGGCTTTGTGCATTATGTTCACCGATATCTCCGTCAATTGATGACCGATTTTGAATATTCTATTTTTGTTAGTAAGAGTATGTTCCCAAATTGGTCCCATTTTAATTTGGTCAAGATCTGGTGTACTACTTCGGAGATATACAATAGAACTCTTCAATAAATGACGGCAAATCCTTCGGGATTGCTGCAATCGCATGTTGGTTTATTGTTTATACCATTTCATAACATAACATCACGCCAGTACGCTCTAAAGGGGTACGCAGATGTGTACAGTCCACCTTGCTACACCCTCATTTCACCGGTTATGTTACAGTTTCAGGATATTCAGGTAATCTATTCTCGCATTATATTAAAGAACTTACGAACTTACGAACAACTAAAAAGTGAAAATTAAAAAAACTGATTTTTCACTTTGTAGTGTTTTTATTTGGAAATTGGTAGACTTATTTTGAAAAATACTTTCTTTTTATGCTTTCGTTTCAGGGTGGTGTTCTGGAATGCTACTAGATGGCGCGCAGCAAATCTGTCCTTACTTTTTTTGTACGAAGTCGATATTCTTCTCCCTAGAGTAAATAGTATTCTGTGCAGTGAACGCTCGATCTAGGTAGGCAGGAAGGTAAGTAAGATAGATAAAGTAGGTAGATCTAGGTAAGTAGGGTAGGTACAGGTAGGTAGGTAAGACTTAAAACTCTTTGTCAGATTATTAAGGCTAAGGCTATCGACAGGCATGGAGAAGCGCTTCCGTGCCGTCACCCTCGATATCTCTGGCGTTTGATAGGGTCTGTCACAAAAGCTTTATTGGTAAGCTTCCTTCATTCGGTCTGCCCGGTATTTTGTGTGATTGGATTGCAGACTTCCTGAGGGATCTCTCCATTCGAGTTGTTATCGAGCTCGTCGGTCCAATTGATTATTAAAGACCCTTAAGAGTCCTTAAGCACCCTTAAAGAGTCTGCGCATAAATGAACTGCTAAAAACGTTTGAGTATGCAGACGACTAGCGTCTAGCAGACATAACCACTTAAAAAAGTGGTTTATATTGAGTTCGTATCAAAAGTGAGAATAATATGTACAACATACAATCACGCTAGTATTCATCGAAAGATTAGGCAGGGATCCGCATGTAGTACCCACATCTTGCCCAATATATTTAAGTGGCATGTTGGGTGAGCCTGTTGTCAGTATCATCATTCTCATCTTCAGCCTAACTTTTCCCATTGGTAGATTGCTATTTATTAAATAAATTCGAGCAGGATCCACAATGGAACTGAAAACAAGCATTTAAATGGAATTCATAGATTCCTGATTCTATATATGAAGGAGATAATAATTACCTATGGTCAAGTTAAAATAACATCAAAGAATCGGATAGAGGTGTAACACATTTCACCAGATGTATTTAAACTATGGACAGTCATTAGCATAAACATAATTATAATTACTCTATTACGTGCCTACTGCTGGGACAATGGCCTTCACTCTGAGAGAAGGTGGAATGTGTTAATATATTGTGCGGCCCTAGTGCAGATTGGTAGATCCTCATGATGTTTCGAGAGCAGTGTTGATGAATTAATTAAATAAAGTAATGCACATGCCTGGGCTCCAACTCACAATCATTATTTCTTAAGTCGGGACCATAACGACGGGGACCCAAAAAAAAATTGGAACAGAACATATACTTACCAAAACTAGACGTTTTAGATCTCCCATTGTTGCACTTGCCATTTCAAAACTGATTGTGGTGAATTGTCAGCTCCCATGTATTTTATACTAGCCAAATAACTATTTATAGTCAACTGATATGATAAAACTTTGTAAAATCGTCTTTTCCATTTCGAAAATGTAAGAAATGCATTTTAAATCTGCATTTATTTTTGACTAGCTGTCCCACGCGGCTTCGCTCCCGTCAACTGGCTACCTACCTACCCATCTACATACATGATTGTTGCGTAACTTAAACCGTTTACGCAGCGCACGCAACGGAAGCTCTCAAATAGGAAAATTATTGCCAGTTTTTGCAACATTTTTCATTTATGCTCCGCTCCTATTAGTCGTAGCGTGATTTTAAATAACCTATATCCTTCCTCGATAAATGGACTATCCAACACAAAAATATTTGTTCAATTCCAACTAGTAGTTCCTGAGATTAGCGCGTTCAAACAAATAAACTCTTCAACTTTTTATTATTAGAGTAGATATGGATGTTCGTTTAAAATTGTTTTATTTTAAATACCTTAATGATCGTGATTGTTTGAGGTCTCTATTTAGCCCATCGTAAGTTAAGGTAAGGTAAATTATTAATATATATTAATTAAATTAATTGTTCATATTTTTCAGATCCACTCCAGAACTCGAAGAAACGTAAGTGAATAATTATAAAATTTTATTTGCAAGAATATACCTTTAAATTGTTATCAACATGATTGTAGTTTTCAAAATTTTCTATTTAAAAGAAAAAGTGATATTGTTACTGGATTGACATTGGTATAATATTAGTAAGATACATAAATGTGTGTATTTTCAAGTTAAAATATTTAATAATAATTTCAGAGCTTACATCACATTAAGAATTAAGTCAACCAGTTATCAAAATTCAAATGCACTGTGATCATCAACACAACCAAAATCTTCAATTTTATCATCAAGCCCTTGTGCTTATCCTAATTTCTTAGAATCACGTATTAAAGAAAGAAAGAAAACATTTTATTACCAACACTGTGCAATCTTAATAATTCCTAGTAATTTCAAACACACATGTGGCAATAGGAGTAGATTCAGTATGGTAAATGAAGCGTGCTCAGCGAATGTTGATAATTGTGCAGCATGGCTACAACGCTGAATTACAGCGAATTTTTCTTCCTCCATACTGTATTATTAGCAAGGAATCATCAATACATCGCCCAATTTTTTGTCAAGATCTATGCAACACCCTTTTCATTGATTAAGCCATCCTAGGTCATTCATTCTTATCATCATCGACCTTATCATCTTCCTACCCTTGTTCTTTGTTTTTTGGGGATCGGAGGTTGCTCGTTTTGATTAGCTGATTATTAACTAGTAGATTTAAGTAGGTTAGTGCCATATTAACTCCTTCTTCTATATTTTATTTCACAATGCTATCTACTACGTCATACAACGTTCATATTCTAACTTACTCATTAAGATAAACACTCGAAACAATGCAACGGTGTTTGCATTTAGACGATGTTCATTTAACAAGTTTTTTATCAATTACCTACTAGTTTCAATATAAATGAAACACGTTATCATAAGAATTGGGCGCACGGTTGGCGCAGTGGTTGAGCGATTGACTGCTGCGCTGCGTGTCGCGGGTTCGATTCCCGCACGGAACAAATATTTGTATGATCTACAGATAGTTGTTCCGGCTCTGGGTGTTTGTGTATGTGAGTTTATATGTTTGTAAACGCACCCACGATACAGGAAGAAATTCCTAGTGTGGGGCAACGTTTTTAAAGAAAAAGAAGAAAGAAAAGAATTTTAACTCCTTTCCTAGAAAACTAAATTCATATATATAAAATAAAAGTTTGTCTTAATTAAATAGTTTCTAGAAAATTCGCTTGCCAGTGTTGGCTTTTCCATCTGAAACTCAGTAGCAGCCTCCTTGCCTATTATAAGACTGGTAACAGATAACTACTTAGTTTTGGAAGGTTATTGAAATCGGAATGCTTATAAAATAATTAAAGATGTTTTTATTAAGTTTTGGTTTTGACTTCGGTACAAGCCGCCTGAAGGCATGCACGTTGTTGATTCAATACAAGATTTCAAAGTAATTTCTGAATATTATTTATAGCTCTCTGAGCTACCCCCTCACAGTACACATTCGTCCAGTCAATATGAGAAAGAAAGAAAGAAAAAATATTTATTTGTGACCCGCACAGGAGACACGAGAAATAAGCATAAAATTAAACATTAATAAAAAAAAAACCCCGTGCGATACTAAAAAGGCTCCTATCTCAGCAAGTGCAGCGATATTCAAAAAAGACGCTACGCTGATATACTGATAGGGACCACTGTTGATGTCACGGACACACTTATGAAAGAAAAACAAGTAAATCCTCCAGGCCCTTTTACATGTAATGCCTGGTTTATTTGCACTAAAAATGTCTACAAAATAATAGAACAGCCATTTTCTAACTTCGTAGAGAGCTTATATCCATAAAATAGTTGTATTAAGAGATATGAGCACATTTGAGCTCCGACGCACTTTGTGGAGCACCGTGATTTATCTAAACAAGCTAAAAGCTCTCAGAAAGGTATGAATAACAGGGAAAACTGGATGACAGTTACATATTTTTGTGTTTTACAATTGTATTTTTTTTTGTGTAGAACTGAAAATGTTGCTTCATGGTTGATACTTTTATGGGTATATGTTGTAGTTTTCAATAACTCTACGAAGCATCTCTTTTTTGTTGTTGTTGGGGAAGAACCGATCAATAGGCATCTGGACTTTTGGGAAAAAAACCAGGCATCGTGGGCTTTTTACCTCAATAAAACCACCCCGGTAATCACCATCACCCCGTGACATCTTAAAAGGACCACCCCGGAAAACTCTCCAGACAACTCATTACAGAGCAAAAATATATAAGAAACTAGTTTCTGGCCGCGGCTTCGCCCGCGTAAAAAGTGTATAATCGTCCCAAGGAAACAGACTACCGATATAAAAACCATAACCAGAGTCTCAATCTATTTTCATACCAAATTTCATCAAAATCGGTGCAGCCAATTAGTCGTGAAAAGGTAATAAACAAACAAACAGAGTTATTTTCGTATTTATAACATACTAGCTGTTCCCCGCGGCTTCGCTCCCGTGGACCACCCATCAGGACCAGTTTTCGAGATTAAAGAATAGCCTATGTCACTCAGGAATAATGTAGCTTTATATTGGTGAAAGAATTTTTAAATCGGTCTAGTAGTTTTGGAGCCTATTCGGTATACACAAACAAACAAAAAAATCTTACCTCTTTATAATATGGTATAGAAGTATTGATAAATTTTTGTATTGCAATGTTAAGGAGATGCGATTTTGCTTAGATATTGCATCTAGGTATCCCATAATGTATGGGTTATGGCATATTCACGCTTCCCCTCTACTTGAGTGTGCCTTGACCCTCAACTGTAAACGGGCAGTAATGTTCTTTTTTTGCAATCTTTAGAGTTCAAGAAATTACGCAGCTATTTTTTTTATAATACGGTGTTATATTCACTTATTCTACACAAAATACAGAAAATATCCAGGTTAAGATGGTTTTTTTTTGCCGGCAGATTTTTTTGTTAGATTGCAACGTAATTTACTGTACTGGATAGAGAACTGTTTTTGATCTTCATGTCAATCGCAAATTAACCCACTAGATATATATCAAGTGGCTTAATTAACGCCTTGGTAACTCTCCTCTCATCACAACATAATCATTACAGCCGAAAGACGTCCACTGCTAATTGCAGGTCTCACATCCAGTGGATGCCCGCAATCTTAACCAGGGCATTAAACCACCAATAGGACGCCTTCCGATGCAGGGTCTTCCGGTTCGCGGCCACCACTACAGAACCTTTCTGTCCAATCTGCGAGCAACGGCTCTCCCCTTAACATGGGATTAAACATACTTGCATACATAAACTCACGCCTTTTTCCCATGAGGGTAGACAGAAACTACAGAACGCCACCTGCTAAGATCCTCACATATTTCTTTTGCTCCACTCACATTTATACATCTAGTCATACACACATGCCGGTTATAAGTACCGCGCACCTGGCCTTTCTGAAGAACATCACTAATAAGATCTATGTATGTCTTTCTAGGGCGTCCCCTCCCGGCGTTTTCATTCACGTCTGCCTTGTAAATACCTTTCGTTAGGCGCTTTCATTTGTCCTCTCAACATGGCCAAATCATCTTAACATACTCTTTTCAATTTTAGTCACTACATCTTCTTTTAGACCACAACGTTGTCTTATTACATCATTCCTCAATCTATCATTTAGATTTACACCACATATACTTCGCAAGGAACGCATTTCTACTGCATTAATCCTTCTTTCATGTCTTTTTTGCCTACCCAACCTTCACTTTCATAAATAAGTGTAGGCACCACCACGCTGTTATGAGCGGCGAGTCGAGCCGCGATTAAAAGTGCAGGGGATTAAAATACAGGCAAAAATATGTTCCCTCTTTGGGGATACAGATAACAAAATCAATATCACTACTAATCAATGAGAAAGAGAAGGAAAAAACCAAAAAAGGTATTAAGTCCTGTCGGTTTTTTATCGGTTACATTTCGGGGAGTGTACGATGTAATTGGATGAACTAATTCCTCCTAGCCCGTTCCATCATTAAACTGCAAGACGTACGGTGATGCGTCATCGGTACATGGTGGACATCCATACGCACCAAACGTTTTGGGAATACTTTTATTATACGTTCAGCTAAGGAGTGTAATTCCCTGTCGGAGTCTGTATTTCCTGATAGCTACAACCTGGGAGTCTTTAAGTCAAGAGTGCTACACTTCCAGGCAAGCATGCTACATCGTCGATAACATCATCGCTTACTATCAGGTGAGATAGTGGTCAAGCGCGAGACTATCAATAATAAAAAAGTCCGCCTTTGTAAAGTTAAGGGTCAAAAGTGCAGTCACACTACCAAAACAGCGGCCACAATTTTTGGCCGTCTTTCAACTTATAAATCTCATTCATAATTTCAGTAGAAAGAAGTTATCACTTCACAGCAGTACCGTTTGTTAATCTTCTGCCTAGCTTTTCCTCAGCTACTTTGATATTGGTTTTTAATGTATCCGTTTCATGTAACAGATTGTTAGTAGGCTTAAATTGACCAAACAATTATTGTGCGTACTTACATTTTTTTTTCTGTATCGTGTAATTTATGTTTCATTTTACTCGACTGCTGAAGGACTGCAGGCAGGGACAAACAAAAATTATAGAAAAAACCTACCAAAACTTCGTTTGTTATCGCTGACAGCTTCTCATAATATTAAATATTTATATTAATATATTTCATTATTTCCTTGAATATCAAAATGTCGCAAAACAATATTATAATTATTAAGGTGCATTCTTAATTACTTCACAGAATTTAATATATTATGCGTAGTACTTGTTTTCTCTTTTCAGTTAATATTTTTTTAGCAGTCGGGCTTTTTTAATGTAGTTTGCACCTGGACATGAACTGCAGTGGTAAATCTGGAAATTTCTGAACCGATAGGTCCAGTTTGGTCACTCCAGTGACAATCTAGTAAAATGGGGTATCCTTGACGCATTCCAAACATGGCGCTAGTGTGGAAGCTCTCCACAAGATATGCACAACCACCTGCACCCTTGACTACTTGAACGAGGCCAATACAAAGCTGTCCAAGTGGCAACATTCTGGTCGGACATAAATTTGAGTCAAATCGCCACATAAAGAAGAAAAATAATGGAACTGCCAATGTTAGCTCAATGCCGAAAGTAGAAAGTCCAATAGTGCATGAATATTTAGGCATTTTTTACGCATTACCTTGTATTACTGAAAACGGGCATGAGTAACATGGTACAAGGGATGTTAAAAGAATGATATATTTGATAACAATTTTATTTTCATATTTCAAATATTGGCCAACAACACATATTACACATATACATATCACATACCTTTATCCACTCAATATTATAAAATGTTTGATAATCTGATTAATAATTGCAAAATTAATTATCAAATATAGTGAATGATCCTTGTGTATAGGTGGAAATTGGTAGTGTATAATTGTTAAGTTCCTCTTCTGATGCGAAGAGAGTAAATCCTTCTGTGGAATCCGTAGGTTCTATTGTAGAACGGAGATTTATTTGACTTCTTACTACTGGACAGAACGCTATTATGCACACGAGTATCTGTGGAGAAAACAAAATGTTGTCCATTAGAACATTTAATCTTATTTATTTGGTAATCTTCGTTACATACAAAAAAACTTAAAAACTACTGGACCGATTTCAAAAATTCTTTCATCATTGTGAAGCTACACTATCCCCGGGTGACATAGGCTACTTTTTATCCCGGTATTCCCACGAGAACAGGAACTACGCGGGTGAAACCGCGAGGCTTCCTCTAGGATAATATATATTGCTTGAAACATAAATACATTTATTAATGCAAAATTTTGGATGTCATTTGTTACTCAATCCCTTCTGAATAGCTGAACGGATCGTGCTGAATTACAGATATATATGGCACAGAGATAGATGATAGTCTGGATTAACTCATGGGCTAACTTTTAACCCGATAAACTAGATATAATGATCTCTTGGGATAATTTAGAACAAGACGTACGGCGAAGCGTCATTGGTATATGGTGGACATTCCTCACATATGCTCCAAACATTTTGGGAATACTTTTCTTATGCGTACATCTAAAGAGTGGCATTCCCTGCCAGAGTCTGTATTTCCTGATAGCTACAACCTGGGAGTCTTTATGTCAAGAGTGAATAGGTTTCTTCTAGGCATGCGTGCTACATCGTCAACCACACCATCGCTTACCATCAGGTGAGATAGTGGTCAAGCGCGGGATAACCAAAAAAAAATAACTTGCCCCAAATAGGATAATATCTAGAAGAAAGGTAAAGAGAAAGTGCGTTATTAATCATTTTAGAAAATCACGTTCGTATAAGATAGTTCAACTCACATGTGCGCTCGGCGCCATGTGTGTGTGCTCTTGTAATTATACATTAGGCATTTGTGTGGCAGTGACGCGGCAGTCTTCGTCCGAGAAAACAACGACTCAAACATGTTTTTGCATAATTTTTTACTTGCTTAGATTCGCATCAATACGTGCATGAAAAGTGGCGATAGATATTTTTTTATAATATTATACTTCATAGAGCGTTGGATGGCTATGGGAGAGGTAATTGCCCAGCAGTGGGACAATATAGACTAATTAAGAAATATACATATACTTTCATTATCGTCATCATCAGTACATTAATATTTCGACTGCTGGGACACGCGCCTCCTCTCTGTGAAAGAGGGGATGGGCCTTGATACAACACGTGGGCCCAGTGCGGGTTGGTGGATGTCACTTGTCTTCGAATTTTTGGTTCTACGACATGCCGGTTTTCTCTTACATATATACTTTACTTACAGTATTTATAATCTTCATCTTCGCAATCTTTATTAATATTTGAAGCTTTTGATTCTCTTCAGGTGTTCGTACACCAACTTAATTTTTTAAACTGAGGAATATATGAATGCACTTTCCTTTTATGGACACAGTTTCTAAAAATGCGACAGGAAAACTAACTATTACAATCGTAAGTGTCGACCGTTGTCTTAATTTAATGCATTTATAGTTAATTTATACGAGATAAAGAACGATTACTTTAAAACAGGGAATTCGAACATGATATCGAAAATTGTTTATATTTAATTCAAAAATAACACGTTATCTTAAACGGTTGCATTTACCTATAGTTGCATACCTTACTGTTAAGGCGTATATATGCCCAATGCTTGCGCGGTACTGTCCCTGCGCCCTATTAAAACCAAAATAACAATATTGGACCTTTTGGATAGTTTTTCTAATTTAAAATAAAATAGTCTGATTTTTTTAATTTACTGCTGTGTCGGTTAAGATGAAATTCCAACTATAAATTTTTCTGAGTTAAAATATTTTGAAACATCCAAATAGTTTTAGAGGAGTAGGCAAATGTAGCAAAAAAATATCGTGTTGTTGAACAATATGAAAGGCAAAGTATATAAGCAAATACGAAAAAATCTATAAATAAAAATAAGGAAGTGAATCTTAAAAAAAAACAAAACATTAAGTCTAGCCGTTAATTAGGAGTAATCTTCAAAAATTAACCGTTTTACGTCACTAATCGGCTAAAGTAAATTCTTTACTGTAATTGAGGACATATTTGGCGCAGTGGCTGAGCGTTGGCTGTTACGCTGCATGTCGCGGATTTGATTCACACGCGGAACAAATGTTTGTATGACTTGATAGTTGTTCCGGATCTGGGAGTTTGTGTATATCTTGAATTTTAATTTTGATTCCATCATCTTTTTCAGCGAAATGACGAAAAGTTGACAAAATTATTCGGTGCTTTCTTGGATTGTGATTACGACATCATATTTGTTATTAGCCACCCCATAAACCATGAAAATTACTTTTTCCTATTCGTTGTAGTCATTATTGAAGGCCGTGTCCGTCTTGGAAAGCTTTGATGGAGTCACTGACTTGCTAGTTCGGCTCTTCTCGGGACAGTTGCCAGCATGAGTCCTGAAATCAGCCTGATCTGGTCTGACCATCAAATGAGTGAGCGTCCGCGTGGCTTTTTCTCATCCGATTTACCCACAATAACAGTATTTCATATTTTTATTTAAATCCCCATAACTACAAAAACTGGCCAAGTGCGAGTCGGACTCGCGCACGAAGGGTTCCGTACCATTAACACAAAAAACGGCAGAAAATTCACGATTGTTGTATGGGTGCCCCTCTTAAATATTTTTTTGTCAATAATATAATAATCGTTGTTATAACGGCAACAAAAATACATAATCTGTGAACATTTCAACTGTCTAGCTGTCAGGGTTCATGAGATACAGCCTGGTGACAGACAGACAGACGGACAGTGGAGTCTTAGTAATAGGTCTTAGTTACTTAAAATGCCATGACCACCGATAAAAGTTTGCCATCCAAGTTATATATAAACTGCCTACTTAGAAGTTTTGAGTATCACTTTTGATTTGTAGAAACCAACGCTTTTTTCAACAATAATAACATAATTACAAAGAAATAAAGGAAATAATACATAATAATGGAGTCGAACGGATGGAAATACATCTACATGATAAGAAAAAATATTTATACTTATAATCATGACAATCTAAGAATTCCGTTGACGTTTCTCATTGTACATGCCGCAATAACTTTGTACATAAGAAATTGAAAAATCAAATTCATAATTTTAATTAATAACTATGTTCCCCTTACATTATAACAACGAGTATCATTCGTAAACATCAAGTTTAATTATTATTAAGATTTTTCTTTTTTTTTCATATTTTTTTAAAGAAAAACGTTAAACCACACTAGGAATTTCTCCTGTATCGTGGGAGCGTTTACAAACATATAAACTCACATACACAGACACCCAGAGCCGTAACAACTATTTGTAGGTCATACAAATATTTGTGCCGTGCGGGAATCGAACCCGCGACACGCAGCGCAGCAGTCAATCGCCCAACCACTACACCAATCGTGCACCCAATTCATATATAATTTCATAGCTGTCAAATCCGACTTCTTAGATTGTCACGACTATAGAAATATAGTACCTACTTCTAACTTTAATCTATCCATAAGGCCCACGTGCACGAGAAACTTAACTCAGAGTTAGTCGCTAACACAAGGATAAATTGACAATGTTGTATGACAAACTGCCAATTAAACCTCAACTAACTCTGAGATAAGTTTGACGTGCAAGTGGGCTTAGTCGCTTGCACAATCCTTTATCTTACTAACTTCGAGAAAGTAGCTAACACGGGTAAATAATACTAGTTTTTTGAGAAATAAATTTATTTTATTTTATTATTATACATATTACATTTCGTAAAAACACCTACCAAGAACACCATACAACCAGCATTATTAATTCATACACAAGCTGAGGTCCATATCACGACTGAACTCGCATTATTGGCACGACTGCCAAAGTGATGTTTACCCTCACCAGTTTATTGGCGCCAGCCTCGACGCATACCGTCGGTGTCTTTGGTACCCAACAGCCGTCCATCCATCCGTAGGAAATTATTATTAAAACATGTAAAAAAACGTAAGTCATTGAAAAGGTAACATGTTTTTTCTTTTTAATTATAGACTTCATTTGCTAGCCTGAAAAATTAGGGTTTGTTCCTTACGTCAATTCTTATAACAGGTATCGATTATGTACAAATCGCGCCAAAAGCTTTGCTTGTGTGATGCAGGGTTTTGTGTTACGTCAGGTCATTTATTACGTCGTCAGGTCATTTATTACGTCGTCAGGTCATTAGTTCTTCTGTGGTGACATTTTATGCTGCTGCACGATTTTCAAAATAGTTTTAAGTTGTAAGATGAGCATAACATGGCACCGCGTTTTTAATAAGAGTGCTTAACTTTAAGGTTCAAAAAAATAAAAATCATTTTGTTTATGTATATTACTACATATTTTTTATTACTATTGGGTTCGTAAGTTTGGTTTCTGAAACTAGGGCCACGGCAGTCCCACAGCCAAGTCGAGCTCTTCGTTTGTCCATCAACCAGATACCGTACCACCAATATTATACCGCATCAGCTGGTGATGGAGAAGGCAGGGGAACCGACATAACCATTGTTGCAGCCGTCAGCACCAACAGACATACGAACAGCTGTAATTTGAAATCAGTTTTAAAAAAATAAAAAAATAAGCATATGGTTGAGTCGTGGACATGTGTAGGTATTCTTTCAATCTTGGCGCACAGACTTGGTCGTTTCTAACAACCAGAAAATCAAATTCAAACTGTGCGATAGAGCAAGGGAGCGCGGTATATTAGATGCTAAATTAACGGATTAAGTTCGAAACACAATACAATATAACGCCTATGTTCCTCAAAGGGTTGGGCAGAGAGGCACATAAACACACACACCACGTAATGTATGGTCACCCATCCACGGCCCGAACTTGGCAAGCGTTGCTTAACCTTCAAGATCGACTCGTGCAGCTGTTATTACTATGCTGTGTTGCCCAAATTGAATGGAAAAATATATTTAACTTACCAGTATGGTAGACTTCATTGTGTTTTCCTTGGAGGTGTTTTCCAGAATGAATAAAATATTTGAGTCTTTACCTTTTATAGCAAGCTTAATAGGTATAGCTTTCCGAAAATACAAAATAATTGATAACTCGTATATAGATAAATACCAAATGAATTACAGAAACGCGTGCATTGAATAATTAGATAAGTAATTGAAAACCGTTTGCTGAAATAAAAAGAATTTTGAACTTTGAAATTATTTGATACAAATAAATAGTTAGTTTTGCTTGTTTTCCAAAATATGAGTCAGTTTTTACTAAAAGCAGCGTTATGATTTTTGACTGTTCGAGTCTTCGCTCGGAGTTTAATATCCAACAGTGTAAAAATACTTAGGCATCCATTAAGACGTAAAATTCTAGTTTGATAATAGAAAAGTTTCGTCAAATACTTTAATGATTCTTGATGGTGAACGAAAAGTACGCACTGTGAAAATCTGACTTTTATAAAAAAGTTCTCGACTTTACAAATTGTACGATGTTCAACAGAAAAATATTTCGAAAACCACTATTAAAGCTTCAGTCATTTAAGCAATGATTTTGATAGATTTAGCTTATGTTATCTTATCTTATCTTGTGGAGGGGCCGAGAAACAACTCGGACACTTCGACCCATTGGGATCTTTTGTGGTCCTCTAGATACCTTACTCCTCCCCAATCTCGTTGAAAACTCTTTTCATGAATTTTACAACGAGACTGGGAGATATGAGCCTATAGTCTTCTGGTCTTGGATATCCAGCCCCTAGGAGACTCATTCGCTTAACAGCCAGTGCATCGCATGTGCAAAGAAGGTGCTCCATGCGCTCCGTATGTTCCCCACACAACCTGCACATGGGTGTCGCGGTTATACCCATCTTCATGAGCATGTCGTTGGTTCCAAAGTGCCCAGTAAAGGCCCCAAGCAGGTAGCGGATTTGCCCCCTGCTCATATTCCAAATGCATTCCCGGGCTTTGAACGTAGAGCCTAGGAATTTCTTGGAGTGTTGTAGACCGGTTCTAGATAGCCAATGAGTTCGCTGTCTGTGATCTGCAAACTCCCTAAATGCGGCTTTTACGAGGCACGTCGAGATGCCTACACATGGTTCTGGACCCACAAAGTCATTTGCTGAGCCCTCTCTTGCCAGTTCATCTGCCATTTCGTTACCATGGATTCCTTTGTGCCCAGGGACCCACATCAGTCTTACCCTGTTGTGCTTCCCAAGCCTGTTTAGGGTTTGGACAGCATCCAGAATAAGCCCGGAGTCCACTTTGTAGGATGCCATGGCTTTGATTGCAGCCTGACTGTCACTAAGAATATATATGGATTTACCTCTGGTTCCTCTATCTATATTCTCTTGAGCACAGGTTATTATGGCATAAGTTTCCGCTTGGAATACAGTTGCCATTTTCCCTAGGCTTTTGCTACATTGGTAACCTTTTGCGTATATTCCCGCCCCTGTACCTGATTCCATTTTGGATCCATCAGTGTACCACACCAGACTGTCTTGTTCTGGTGGATCGATTCCCTTCGCCCAGTCCTCTATTGTAGGGATTTGGACCTTGAAAGACCTTTCAAACACAAACATAGTTTGCATTTTATCGGATAACATGCTTGTTACCCGATCCAGGCCTTCATTCCCGTCAAACTTTGTATGGTTGGTCCTTGGCTTAGAGGCATCCCATAGTCCAGCCACAGCAAGTCGATGTAATGTTTTCCTTGCCTCGAATTCAACCATCATATGCAGAGGAGGGATATTGAGGTATCTCTCAATCGCTGCCGTAGGTGTTGTCCTGAAAGCACCCGTGATGCCTAGACACACTGTTCTTTGTAATCTGGTGAGTGGCGCTTTGCACGAGGCAAGCTTTGTTCTGGGCCACCACACTTTGCTGCCGTATGTGATAATAGGTATTATCATTGTCCGGTACAGCCATCGTATCACTTTGGGCTTTAACCCCCAAGTTTTACCGTAGTTGGAACGACACATGCCGAACACTCGTAGGGCTTTCGTCGTAATATTTTCCACATGAGTTTTCCACCTGAGTTCTTTATCAAGCGTTACACCCAGATATTTAACTTCGGTAGACCAGGGCAGCTTTATTCCATTGAGGGAGAGCTCTCCTAGGTTTCCTAGTTGTCTCTTCCTCGTGAATGGAACAATGACTGCTTTGCTTGGGCTAGCTTATGTTACTCGGGAATACTGCAGCTTTCTACTGGTGAAATAATTTTTTAAATCGGTTAAGGCGTTTTTGAGTTTTTCTTTTACAAACAAACAACAATCAAATCTTTCCTCTTCTTTATAATATTAGTGTAGATTTCTTATTTTCACAGGATATCGTAGTTACTTTCATGTCTTTAGTATAATTTATTATCTTCTTGCTTGAGAAGATCCAGAACAATGGCACGAGTATTAGATAATATATTAGGTGGTATTGTTTATTCATGCAATTAATTCTTTAGCAAATTGATTACAAACTTGAAGCACCCGCAGATAGATAAAATGCCGAAACTGAAGTTATTTTTCACTTTGTAGTGTTTTTATTTTGAAGTCGGTTGTATTTTTTGTAAAAAGATTTTAATTTTTCACTTTTACGTCGTGGTACATAATGGACCAGTTCTATAGTTAGGAACCTATAATGCCCAAATTGATGCCAAAATAGATTAATCCAGTAACATGAAACTTGAACAAAACCGGTGGTATGAGACTATTACAGGTAGTAGGATAGTATACCTGGGTACACTTTGTTCCTGCGTACCCCTTTAGAGGGTACCAGTGTGCTATTTTGTTATAAAATGGTGTAAACAATAAATATACATGTGATTGCAGCTATCCCGTTCCCAAGTGATTTGCCGTCATTTATTGAAAAGTTCTGTTGTATATCTCCAAAGTTCTTCATAAGATCTTGATGAAATTTAAACGCGACTACATGACAAGAATCAACTATAAATCAAAATCAATATATAAAAAGAATCATCAAAATCGGTAAGAAGTTATGTTATAACATTCTAACAAAAAGTAGTACAGTCGAAATGATAACCTGGAGGAGGTTTTTTGGAACTCGGTAAAAAATGAAAATTACCCACCGAGACCGAAATAAATAATCATGCATCGGTGTTTCATTGTCACGTTACGCCTATGGAACGTTTACTTTTAAGGACCCTCAGACCTACTTGCACGAAAACCTTACCGATAACACGAGGTTAAATTAACCGTTGGTCATACTATATAGTCAATTTAACCTCGTGTTAGCAAGTAACTCTGAGTTAAAATTTTCTTGCTAGTGGATCATAGCTTCTGCGCCAGTCCAGACATATTATTTTCAAAAGAACTAGTCAAAAATCACTCATCAATATAAGAGAGTCCACTATTAGTTTTGAGGCCGTATCAGTTTCATCCAAAACTTTGCTAAACACAGTTCTGAAATAATTTTAAGGTAAATACATTACAGTTTAACTCAAATTGTTAGCTTAAGTGAACTATATTATCACTAACATCATATTTATCTAAGATAACTTTGAAATTGCTAGACTTTAGGTACGCTACGATATTGGACACATTCAATTACTGGGTCAGACGTAAAACAAAGTTTAAACGGATAACTGTAGGTAATCTATAGTTTGTTCTATGTGGGATAGTTAACCGAGATCACGGGGTCCCAGTGCCAAGATTTGGTCAAATTTGGTTGAAATAAATATCACTATATGGCGTGATATGCATCGATTTGATTATGAATTGTGTGTAAAATCAACATTATCTAGAATTGATCATAAAAGTTATATGTTCCTATTTAATCAATTCTACTAAGCACAATATTATGGAATATTGGGCTCTTAATTCACATTTGTACAGTGTATGGCACCCTCTGTCCCCGTTGTGAGGGGTTAAGACAGTGGCCCCGCCACCTACCAGTTTTCGGCTGCAGGGGATGGGGAGAGCGGCCTACGCTATACCAACACTCCTCCTCTCATGGCGGCTTCACCGCGTCCGACAGACGGTGGCGACCCCGTGCAGGCCGCGGAGGATAGGGAGAGCGGAGCCACACTGTAATACTGGCACATCTCTCCCGCCGCAGCCGCGATGCCTCAAATACACAACATCGCGGCTGGCCACTTGAGTGGCATCGCAACTGAGGCCTACTTGTTGGCCGCTACGTCGTTGGCTTATCGCCAAAAACTCTGACGAGCGGCACCTCCTCGGGTTCCTCTTCGCTTCACCGTCCAAGCCTCGGCTGCTAGGCCTTGACAATGCGGGCAACCAACGGGGGGCATCTGTCTAGCCTTGTCTTTACTATGTATATTGGATTCAGCTACCAGTCTAGTATGGATGCAGCTGAGTAGCAGTATTTACCCAACTACGGCGAAGCAAAAGGAGGGTTATGTTTTTGACCGGTTTGTGTGTATGTATGCATGTATGTAAGTTCATCAGTTCCCTCATAACTTCTAAACTACTATTCATAATTTAGCAGTATTTGTCCGCTGGTAGGCTATGTGGCGTTACATTAAATTGAATCTGGCGCCCTCTAAGGGGGCACGAAGTCAAGGACCAAAATAATTTAAGAGCGAACCTATCTATCTGTGTTCTAAATAGAGCACTATTTTTATTGCCGTCCTTGAGTAGGTACTCCACAAAGAAAGATGTTTTACATAAGAACCCTAGTCTAACCTCAACTTTGACTACAAAGAGAGTATCTAACGAGACATTTTAACGTTTGCTTGTGCATTACGCCCAAAGACCACTTCAAACCATTTATAATCCCGAATCCTTAGGAACAAGTGCTAATCTGCCCAAAGGCCCAAGGCCTGAAGCAATGCATGTTATAATAATTTTAGTCCACCTTTGCTCTGTAAATAAAGCCGTTAAACCGACAAAATTTACTGACAGTCTTTGCTTAATTGCGGTCAAACCTAGTCCCGTAGTTTAGGGTTAGACCTAGATTCATGCGAAGTGCTAAATATTCACAGAGAATTGTTGAAATAATTTTATTAATGCTTTGAAGAGATCTGTGGTTTTTGTAATTTTCATTGTGTCCTTTCTAAAGAGATCTACATAATTTGAAAGCGAACTCATTTGTTTCCTAATCATTAACCTCAACACCGTTCGAAATTCGAAGACATTTGAATATCACAATGGCACTTAAAAACACAATTAATTTGATTAAAGAATATTGACTGTTAACTACTAGTTTTTTAATTCTTAAGCAATGCCACTGCAACTGTCATGTTGTCTCTGACTGGTAGAGACACAAGTAAGGCATTAAGTCCGCCTTTGTACTTTTTATGCATGAAGTCTATATCAATACAAAATTTAATTCACATGTAGGTAACTTATCTACTTAAAATCTCTGTAAAAGTTATTATTTCGTTTAAGTAGCGAAGATTTGATTTGGTAACGTTTCAAAGAGTTAACGGATTCTAGACAGTGTCAATCTATCGGTAGAAACTATTGTCGAAATGTCCACATTTTAGGGATTTACAAAGTGATATATCGCACTTCAACTGTGTGACAATTGTTATTGTTGATAGGGATATTTTGTTTAGATTACGTTTTTATTTTAATTATTCAGCGACACATACAAATTGGTTTTAGATGATGTGTAGATATCACAGTATTTATGGCTAATTATTATAGGTTTCCTGTGTAACAGGAATATGTTTACAACATATGAACGAACTAACAAAATATTTTTAAAATCAAACATTGCTTTATACTTACTTGCGAAAAGCTAGAAATTCAAAACAATTAAAAACAAAAAGGTAAGAATAATAAGAGATTCCCCTCTGTATCTACGAGTAATACCTGTAATATAATGATGTTTCTACACATCACTGAAAACTCTAACAGTTTCATTAATATTGAACAAGCTACTTTAGTTCGGCCTTTCACTGAATTATTTCAGTGGTATTTGTTTGTGCAAACTATGTTGTTTGTTGGCAAAATCATCTCTCCAAAACTATTCAATGATTGAATTTTGTGGATCCCATTTAAGTTGGACCGGGTTGGGTTCATGATTACGCGGAGAACCATAAGTAGGTGTGTTACACCAAACCTGGAAAACATGAGTTAAAAAATATATCTATCTGAAATCATAGCCGTTGGTGTTGCAACTTCCTGGGTATAGCAATGTCGTAATAACATATCTTATTTTTTCGGCATCGGCCTCACCACAGGCGTAGCTGTATACACGACAGCTACTAAGTTTAAAAAAGTCGAATAAATAAAGCTCAACGAGTATCGTCGAATAGATGCAACTGTCTTGTGTCTCACAACGAAATTAATCGGAAAAAACAACTTTTTAACAAAAATTACAACCGACTTCAAAATAAAAACACTACAAAGTGAAAATAACTTCAATTTCGGCAGTCGGTGTCAAAAACCGAAGAAACCAAAACAAGAATACCGACTTCCGAAACTGAAGTTATTTTTCACTTTGTAGTGTTTTTATTTTGGAGTCGGTTGTATTTTTTGTTAAAAAGTTTTTTATTTTTCACTTTTTAGTTGTGGTCCAAAGTGAAGCCAGAATAGATTAAACCAGAAACATGAAACTTAAACAAAAACAGTGATGTTATGTTATGAAATGATTTAAATATTAAAGAGACATCCGATTGCAGCTATCCAAAGTGATTTGCCGTCATTTATTGAAGAGTTCTGATGTATATCTCCGAAGTTCTTCATCAGATCTTGATTAAATTTATATGATACTACATGACAACCACCAGCTTTCAAATAAAAAAAAAGATTATCAAAATCGGTCTACTCAGTAAAGAGTTCTGAGGTAACAAATATATTAAAAAAAGATACAGCCGTATTGAATACCTCTTCCTTTTTGCGAAGTCGGTTAAAAAACAGCAGAGAAGTAAGAAAAATGTAATTTCTACTCTCCCTCCTTATCAAGCAGTTCTTACATAACTATATTGGCAACCACATTTACACAACATTATGGCAATTACATAAAGTACGTACCTTAGTCTCTTCTAACGCCATCCCGTCGCCTAACCCTTTGGCAAAAACAGATCTCGCCTTTATAGACAGACAAACCGTAATCTGAGCCAAACACATAGATTCGAATACATAATCGTGACGTAATTAATGATGTACGACAATCGTGCAATTAGTGATTAACTAGCCCATTGTTATATCACTAATCACTATTGATATTTCATCTAATTATCAAGTATTCATTAGTAAATCAGTCAGTTCTAGTAGCCGCTCCTTCTCTTAAGTCCACTAATCACTATCTTCGAATCCCTCTATATATATTTCATCAAGATCAAAAGGGTCAAGAAACCATCGTGAGGAAACCAGCATATCTAAGAACTAAAAATTTGAACACATGTGACATACACCAACCCACACTCGTCACACGTGCTGGATTACGGTCAGCTCCTTCTAAGCACTAGTTTTACCCCATTTTACCAACTTCAAAAGAAAGATGGTTATATCTTAACATATTGGGATTAGCTTGAATCCTGCTGAATATCAAAATTTTACATAGATCGACTGTCTATCCGAACCGGGCGGGGTTCGTCCAGTAAGTTGCGCGGTATCTTTTCGTCAAACTTACCACAATGTCTCGAGACAAAAGTCCAGTGTGTGTTGCCAGTGATGTACTATGGCTCTGAGACGTGGTCGCTCACAAAGGGTCTCGTCAGAAAGCTCACAGTCACCCAAAGTTCAATGGAGAGGGCTATACTCGGAGTTTCCTTGCGTGATCGAATCAGAAATGTAGAGATCCGCAAGGGAACCAGGGTTACCAACATAGCTAATTCACGTGCACAGGAAAGGTACACGAACAATTGTTTTTTTCCTTGTTTTTATTTGACCTCTTTGTCGGTGTGACAAATTATAGCTTCTAGTACTTAGAGTCTCTGAGCTAAACTGCGGACGAACAGACGGACATGGGTGAACTAAAAGGGTTCATTGTTGACTTATTACACTACACTTGAAAAACTTATAGTTATTTTTTTTTTTTTTATTTGAGATGGGTTTGCTCTTGACTCTAGTCTAAGTCATAGGTGACAGAGACAGAGTCGACGATGGAGTGAGCTTACCCAGAAGGAGCCTGTTTACTCTAACTTTGAAGAGATTCGGGTTGAATGCGTTCGGAAACACAGATGCAGGTAGTGAGTTCCATTCATTCGCTGTGCGCATTATGAAGGATGTTTGGAAGCGCTTGGTGCGAATTGGTGGAATGGCAACAAGGTAAGGATGGTAACTTGCAGTGCGTCTAGATGTCCGATGGTAGAAGGGGGCTGGTGGGATGAGGTCGTGGAGTTCTTGAGCACACTCACCGAAATACAGGCTAAATAATAATAAATTGCTAAAAAAAAATAAAAAAAGGTAAGTCCTTGAAAAGTTAACAGGTTGTTTTATTAGAAACTTCATTTGCTCGCTCTGAAAAACTGGGGTTTGTTTCTTACGTCAATTCTTATTACAGGTATCGATATGTTCAAATCGCGCCGAAAACAGGGCAGGCTTGTGCAGGGTCTTGTGTTACGTCAGGTCATTTATTAGGTCGTCAGGCCATTAGTTATTCTGTGGTGGCATTTCTATTTCTACACAATTTTCGAAATAGTTTTAAGGTGCATAACATGGCACCGCGTTTATTAATAAGAGTGCTTAACTTTAAGGTTTAAAAAAACAAAAATCATTTTGTTTATGTATATTACTACATATTTTTTATTACTGTTTGGGTCGTAAGTTTGGTTTCTGAAACTAGGGCCACGGCAGTCCCACTGCCAAGTCGAGCTCTTCGTTTGTCCATCAACCAGATACCGTACCACCAATATTATACCGCATCAGCTGGTGATGGAGAAGGCAGGGGAACCGACATAACCATTGTTGCAGCTGTCAGCACCAACAGACATACGAACAGCTGTAATTTGAAATCAGTTTCAAATAAAATAAAAAATAAGCATATGGTTGAGTCGTGGACATGTGTAGGTATTCTTTCCATCTTGGCGCACAGACTTGGTCGTTTCTAACATCCAGAACATCAAATTCAAGCTGTGCGATAGAGCAAGGGAGCGCGGTATATTAGATGCTAAATTAACGGATTAAGTTCGAAACACAATACAATATAACGCCTATGTTCCTCAAAGGGTTGGGCAGAGAGGCACATAAACACACACACCACGTAATGGATGGTCACCCATCCACGGACCGAACTTGGCAAGCGTTGCTTAACCTTCAAGATCGACTCTGTTATTACTATGTTGTTTTGCCCAAATTGAATGGAAAAATATATTTAACTTACCAGTATGGTAGACTTCATTGTGTTTTCCTTGGAAGTGTTTTCCAGAATGAATAAAATATTTAAGTCATTACCTTATATAGCAAGCTTAATAGGTATAGGTTTCCGTAAATACAAAATAATTGATAACTCGTACATAGATAAATACCAAACAAATTACAGAAACTCGTGAAGTGAATAATAAGATAAGTAATTGAAAACTGTTTGTAAAATAAAAAGAATTAACTAACTTTGAAATTATTTGATACAAATAAATAGTTAGTTTTGCTCGTTTTCAAATATATGAGTCAGTTTTTACTAAAAGCAGCGTTATGATTTTTGACTGTTCGAGTCTTCGCTCGAAGTTTAATATCCAACAGTGTAAAAATACTTAGGCATCCATTAAGACTTAAAATTCTAGTATGATAATAGAAAAGTTTGGTTAAATACTTTAATGATTCTTGATGTTGAACGAAAAGTAAGCACTGTGAAAATCTGACTTTTATAAAAAAGTTCTCGACTTTACAAATTGTACGATGTTCAACAGAAAAATATTTCGAAAACCACTATTAAAGCTTCAGTCATATAAGCAATGATTTTGATAGATTTAGCTTATGTTACTCGGGAATACTGCAGCTTTCTACTGGTGAAATAATTTTTTAAATCGGTTAAGGAGTTTTTGAGTTTTTCTTTTACAAACAAACAATCAAATCTTTCCTCTTCTGTATAATATTAGTGTAGCTTTCTTATTTTCAGTAATGCCACAGGATATCGTAGTTACTTTCATGTCTTCAGTATAATTTATTATCTTCTTGCTTGAGAAGATCCAGAACAATGGCACGAGTATTAGATAATATATTAGGTGGTATTGTTTATTCATGCAATTAATTCTTTAGCAAATTGATTACAAACTTGAAGCACCTGCAGATAGATAAAATACCGAAATTGAAGTTATTTTCACTTTGTAGTGTTTTTATTTTGAAGTCGGTTGTATTTTTTGTAAAAAGATTTTAATTTTCACTTTTTTCGTCGTGGTACATAATGGACCAGTTCTATAGTTAGGAACCTATAATGCCCAAATTGATGCCAAAATAGATTAATCCAGTAACATGAAACTTGAACAAAACCGGTGGTATGAGACTATTACAGGTAGTAGGATAGTATACCTGGGTATACTTTGTTCCTGCGTACCCCTTTAGAGGGTACCAGTGTGATATTTTGTTATAAAATGGTGTAAACAATAAATATACATGTGATTGCAGCTATCCCGTTCCCAAGTGATTTGCCGTCATTTATTGAAAAGTTCTGTTGTATATCTCCAAAGTTCTTCATCAGATCTTGATGAAATTTAAACGCGACTACATGACAAGAATCAACTATAAATCAAAATCAATATATAAAAAGAATCATCAAAATCGGTAAGAAGTTATGTTATAACATTCTAACAAAAAGTACAGTCGAAATGATAACCTCCTCCTTTTTGGGAAGTCGGTTAAAAATGAAAATTACACACCGTGAATGAAATAAATAATCGTGCATCGGTGTTTCATTGTCACGTTACGCCTATGGAACATTTACTTTTAAGGACCCTCAGACCTACTTGCACGAAAACCTTACCGATAACACGAGGTTAAATTAACCGTTGGTCATACTATATAGTCAATTTAACCTCGTGGTAGCAAGTAACTCTGAGTTAAAATTTTCGTGCTAGTTGAAAATAGCTACTGCGCCAGTCCAGACAAATTAATTTCAAAAGAACTAGTCAAAAATCACTCATCAATATAAGAGAGTCCACTATTAGTTTTGAGACCGTATCAGTTTCATCCAAAACTTTGCTAAACACAGTTCTGAAATAATTTTAAGGTAATACATTACAGTTTAACTCAAATTGTTAGCTTAAGTGAACTATATTATCTCTAACATTATATTTATCTAAGATAACTTTGAAATTGCTAGACTTTAGGTACGCTACGATATTGGACACATTCAATTACTGGGTCAGACGTAAAACAAAGTTTAAACGGATAACTGTAGGTAATCTATAGTTTTTTCTATGTGGGATAGTTACCCGAGATAACGCGGTTCCAATGCCAAGATTTGGTCAAATTTGGTTGAAATAAATATCACTATATATGGCGTGATATGCATCGATTTGATTATGAATTGTGTGTAAAATTAACATTATCTAGAATTGATCATAAAAGTTATATGTTCCTATTTAATCAATTCTACTAAGCACAATTTAATGGAATATTGGGCTCTTAATTCACATTTGTACAGTGTCTGGCATCCTTGGTCCCCGTTGTGACGGGTCAGGAAAGTGGCCCCGCCACCTACCAGTTTTCGGCCGCAGGGGATGGGGAGAGCAGCCAACGCTATACCAACACTCCTCCTCTCTTGGTGGCTCCACCGCGTCCGACATCAGATGGTGGCGACCCCGTGCAGGCCGCGGAGGATAGGGAGAGCGGAGCCACACTGTAATACTGGCACATCTCTCCCGCCGCAGCCGCGATGCCTCAAATACACAACATCGCGGCCGGCCACTTGAGTGGCATCGCAACTGAGGCCTACTTGTTGGCCGCTACGTCGTTGGCTTATCGCCAAAAACTCTGACGAGCGGCACCTCCTCGGGTTCCTCGTCGCTTCACCGTCCAAGCCTCGGCTGCTAGGCCTTGACAATGCGGGCAACCAACGGGGGGCATCTGTCTAGCCTGGTCTTTACTATGTATATTGGGTTCAGGTACTAGTCTAGTATGGATGCAGCTGAGTAGCAGTATTTACCCAACTACGGCCAAGCAAAAGGAGGGTTATGTTTTTTACCGGTTTGTGTGTATGTATGCATGTATGTAAGTTCATCTGTTCCCTCATAACTTCTAAACTACTTATCATAATTTTGCAGAATTTGTCCGCTGGTAGGCTATGTGGCGTTACATTAAATTGAATATGGCGCCCTCTAAGGGGGCACGAAGTCAAGGACCAAAATAATTTAAGAGCGAACCTATCTATCTGTGTTCTAAATAGAGCACTATTTTTATTGCCGTCCTTGAGTAGATACTCCACAAAGAAAGATGTTTTACAAAAGAACCCTAGTCTAACCTCAACTTTGACTACAAAGAGAGTATCTAACGAGACATTTTAACGTTTGCTTGTGCATTACGCCCAAAGACCACTTCAAACCATTTATAATCCCGAATCCTTAGGAACTAGTGCTAATCTGCCCAAAGACCCAAGGCCTGAAGCAATGCATATTATAATAATTTTAGTCCACCTTTGCTCTGTAAATAAAGCCGTTAAACCGACAAAATTTACTGACAGTCTTTGCTTAATTGCGGTCAAACCTAGTCCCGTAGTTTAGGGTTAGACCTAGATTCATGCGAAGTGCTAAATATTCACAGAGAATTGTTGAAATTATTTTATTAATGCTTTGAAGAGCTCTGTGGTTTTTGTAATTTTCATTGTGTCCTTTCTAAAGAGATCTACATAATTTGAAAGCGAACTCATTTGTTTTCTAATCATTAACCTCAACACATTTTTCACAACAAATTCGAAGACATTTGAATATCACAATGGCACTTAAAAACACAATTAATTTGATTAAAGAATATTGACTGTTAACTACTAGTTTTTTTAATTCTTAAGCAATGCCACTGCAACTGTCATATAGTTTCTGACTGGTAGAGACACAAGTAAGGCATTAAGTCCGCCTTTGCACTTTTTATGCATGAAGTCTATATCAATACAAAATTTAATTCACATGTAGGTAACTTATCTACTTAAAATCTCTGTAAAAGTTATTATTTCGTTTAAGTTGCGAAGATTTGATTTGGTAACGTTTCAAAGAGTTAACGGATTGTTTTATTAGAAACTTCATTTGCTCGCTCTGAAAAACTGGGGTTTGTTTCTTACGTCAATTCTTATTACAGGTATCGATATGTTCAAATCGCGCCGAAAACAGGGCAGGCTTGTGCAGGGTCTTGTGTTACGTCAGGTCATTTATTAGGTCGTCAGGCCATTAGTTATTCTGTGGTGGCATTTCTATTTCTACACAATTTTCGAAATAGTTTTAAGGTGCATAATATGCCACCGCGTTTATTAATAAGAGTGCTTAACTTTAAGGTTTAAAAAAACAAAAATTATTTTGTTTATGTATATTACTACATATTTTTTATTACTGTTTGGGTCGTAAGTTTGGTTTCTGAAACTAGGGCCACGGCAGTCCCACTGCCAAGTCGAGCTCTTCGTTTGTCCATCAACCAGATTCCGTACCACCAATATTATACCGCATCAGCTGGTGATGGAGAAGGCAGGGGAACCGACATAACCATTGTTGCAGCCGTCAGCACCAACAGACATACGAACAGCTGTAATTTGAAATCAGTTTCATTTATCATTTCCATCTTGGCGCACAGACTTGGTCGTTTCTAACATCCAGAAAAACAAATTCAAACTGTGCGATAGAGCAAGGGAGCGCGGTATATTAGATGCTAAATTAACGGATTACGTTCGAAACACAATACAAAATAACGCCTATGTTCCTCAAAGGGTTGGGCAGAGGGGCACATAAACACACACACAACGTAATGGATTGTCAACCATCCACGGACCGAACTTGGCAAGCGTTGCTTAACCTTCAAGATCGACTCGTGCACCTGTTATTACTATGTTGTTTTGCCCAAATTGAATGGAAAAATATATTTAACTTACCAGTATGGTAGACTTCATTGTGTTTTCCTTGGAAGTGTTTTCCAGAATGAATAAAATATTTAAGTCATTACCTTTTATAGCAAGCTTAATAGGTATAGGTTTCCGAAAATACAAAATAATTGATAACTCGTACGTACATAGATAAATACCAAATGAATTACAGAAACGCGTGAATTGAATAATTAGATAAGTAATTGAAAACTGTTTGCTGAAATGAAAAGAATTTTGAACTTTGAAATTATTTGATACAAATAAATAGTTAGTATTTATATTTACTTTTTGCTCGTTTTCAAAAATATGAGTCAAGTAAAAAAAAAAGCGGTAAAAGAGATTTCTGATTTTTGACTGATCGAGTCATCGCTTGGAGTTTAAAAACCAACAGTGTAAAAATAAAAGACGTAAAATTCTAGGTTTGGTAACAGAAAAGCTTGGACAATAACTTTAATGATTCTTGATGGTGAACGAAAAGTACGCACTGTGAAAATCTGACTTTTATAAAAAGTTCTCGACTTTACAAATTGTACGATGTTCAACAGAAAAATATTCTAAAAACCCCTATTAAAGCTTCAGTCGTATAAGCAATCATTTTGATAGATTTAGCTTATGTTACTCGGAAATAATGTAACTTTCTACTGGTGAGGGAATTTTTAAAATCGGTTAAGGAGTTTTTTAGTTTTTCCGTTACAAACAAACAATCAAAATTTTCTCTTCTCTATAATATTAGTGTAGATTTCTTATTTGCGGTAATGCCACAGGATATCGTAGTTACTTTCATGTCTTCAGTATAATTTATTATCTTCATGCTTGAAAAGATCCAGAACAATGGCACGAGTATTAGATAATATATTAGGTGGTAGCTATTGTTTATTCATGCAATTAATTCTTTAGCAAATTGATTACAAACTTCAAGCTCCCGCAGATAGTTAAAATGCGACACTGCGACACCGATTTCATTACATTATTTTATAGAAATAGTTTATGAATGATAGAAAAATCCGAATGGTTGACAGCAGACCATAGTATGAGTTAATCGACACGAAAGAATAAGAATAGAAAAATACAACCGACTTCCAAATAAAAACACTACAAAGTGAAAAATAACTTCAATTCCGACAGTCAGTTCTTAATTCTTAATTCTTTATTGTACACCAAAACAATACATTTACACAAGGTGAAATCAATATTAATGTACAAAGGCGAGCTTAACTCCAAAATGGAGTTTTCTTCCAGCAAACCTTTGAGTGATAGAGATTATAATAATTGAGGGCAGTAATCCAGTGTACAATTTTACTGTAAGATAATAATTAAATATATAATAATAATACATACATAAAAAAACTACGTTCATAAATACAAATATATATATATACGTATATATCTACTAATATTATTTTATTGCGTTGATAGAAAATGCTCCTTAATTTTCCTCTTGAAGACATCGAGAGAAGGGCTATCGCGTAGGGAGTGTGGGAGAGAGTTCCAGAGATGCACTGCAGTAACAGAGAAGGAGCCATCATAGCGGCTGGAAGTGTGACGAGGAGTTCGAAGAAGAAGCGAAGTGGCTGTGCGACAAGTTTTACCCCTCGGGACGAGGTACTCAAACCGTTCGCGAAGATATTGAGGAGAAGTAGGATTGTGCAGGATAGTATAGAGAAGGGATAGGATGTGGGTATCTCGTCGACGCCGAATTGGCAGCCACTTCAATCTGGTCCGAAATTCCGACACATGGTCGTACTTGCGGAGGCCAAAAATAAAGCGGATGCACAAGTTCTGCAGTCGCTCGAGTTTGTTTAGGAGTACCTCCGTTGCATCTAGAAAACAGACATCCGCATAGTCTATCAGCGGCAGAAGAAGAGATTGCGCAAGAGTTACCTTAGTGTGAAATGGTAAGAATTTTTGGAGACGTTTAAGAGACCGAAACGAGTAGAAAACCTTCGGATCTAATAAATTGAGCATGTATCTGCCACCAATAACGAGCGCTTGAGATTTAGTTGGGTTCAGGAGAAGTCCAAAGGAATTAGCCCACTGGTTGATACTTTCAAGGTCATTATTGATGGCAGCCACAGCCCCAGCGAGTTCACCCACTTTAAAATGGCGATACAACTGCAAGTCGTCTGCATAGAGATGATAGTTAGAAGTTAGGACCCTAGTGATAGCATTCCTCACTAGTTCAGTCAGTGTTCCTGTTTTCGTTTCTTCGTTTTTTGGCAGCGACTTCCACTTCTTTACTATCAGCACTTGGAAGGGACCCCGTTACCTCTTAAAAAAGGGGAGACTGATAAGCCTCTCCCCTGAGTACTATGCCGTCTTTTCCGAAGATCTAATCTTAATCTGTATAGATTTTTTTTTTGCTTTGAGAAATGCTCATGCATACTGCGCTACCATGGGGAGATAGCGCAGTTTGGTGGGATTCCAACACACTAAAACTCCACGGTGTCTCCTGTGCCGCATATGGCGGGCACAAGGGCACGCGTAAGCCCTGTGCCGCATATGGCGAGCACAAGGGCACGCGTAAGCATACATCCGTGAACCCGCCGCGGCTGTACGTCACCGAAACCTCCTTTGGGGAGTAACCTCCATCACCAGTGCACCAGAACACGATGCGTCGTGACCACCCCAGAGACCAAACTAAAACATTGGCGCCAGATGACCCCGTGTATGGCACCCTCGGTCCCCCTGTGACGGGTCAGGACAGTGATCCCGCCACCTACCATTTTTCGGCCGCATGGGATAGGGAGAGCTGTCAACGCTATACCGACACTCCTCCTCTCCTGCGGCCCCACCGCGTCCGCTATCTGACGGTGGCGACCCCGTGCAGGCCGCGGGGGATAGGGAGAGCGACGCCGCACCGTAATACTGGCAATCCTCTCCCGCCGCGGCCTCCAACCCTCAGCCGCGATTTCTCAGATACACGACATCGCGGCCCGCCTCAGTTGCGATGCCGCCCAAGTGGCACCGTAACCTACTTGTTGGCCGCTATGTGGCTTATCGGCAAAAGCCGTGACAAGCGGCCTCTTCTCGGGTTCCTCTTCGCTTCACCGTGGGTGTCCAAGCCACGGCTATTGAGCCTCGACAATGCGGGCACCCACCGGGGGGAATTTGTCCAGTCTTGTCCTAACTATGTATGTTGAGTTCAGCTACCAGTCTAGTATGGATGCAGCTGAATAGCAATATTTACCCAACTACAGCGAAGCAAAGGGGAGGGATTAATTTTTGACCGGTATGTGTGTATGTAAGTTCATCTGTTTCCTCATAACTTCTAAACTACTTATCATAATTTGAGAAATGAGATGTCGTTGCAAGCGTCTTATATGTCCGCTGGTTATAGGCTATGTGACGTTACATTAAATTGTATACGGCGCCCTCTAGGGGGCACGAAGTCAAGGGCAAAAATAATTAAAGTGCGAACCTATCTATCTGTTTTCTAAATACAGCTTTATTTTACTGTACAAAGAAAGATTGTTTACATAAGAACCCTAGTCTAACCTCGACATTGACTACAAAAAGAATATCTAACGAGACATTTTAACGTTTGCTTGATCATTACGCCCAAAAACCACTTCAAACCATTTATAATCCCGAATCCTTAGGAACAAGTACTAATGTGACCCAAGGCCTGAAGCAATGCATGTTATAATAATTTTAGTCCACCTTTGCTCTGTATATAAAGCCGTTAAACCGACTAAATTTACTGACAGTCTTTTCTTAATTGCGGTCAAACCTAGTCTCGTAGTTTAGGGTTAGACCTAGATTCATGCGAAGTGTTAAATATTCACAGAGAATTGTTGAAATAATTTTATTAATGCTTTGAAGAGCTCTGTGGTTAATTTTTGTTATTTTAATTTTGTCCTTTCTCTTTTCCACATAATTTAAAAGCGAACTCATTCATTTGTTTTCTAATCATTAACCTCAACACCGTTCTAAATTCGAAGCCATTTGAATATCAAAACAATTACTTTGACTAAAGAATATTGACTGTTAAAACTAGTTTTTTTTTTTATTCCTGAACAATGCAACTGCCATGTTATCTCTGACTGTTAGAGACGCAAGTAAGGCATTAAGTCCGCCTTTGTACTTTTTGTGCATGAAGTCTAAATAAATAAATTATTGAATTCACATGTAGGTGACTTATCTACTTAAAATATTTGTAAAAGTTATTATTTTGTTTAAGTAGCGAAGATTTGTTTTGGTAACGTTTCAAATAGTTAACGGGTTCTAGACAGTGTCATTCTATCGGTAGAAACTATTGTCGAAAGTTCAACATTTTAGGGATTCACAAAGTAATATATCGCACATCAATCATTTGTCAAATCCATTTTGAACTCTTTGTCAATCGTTATTGTTGATAGTGATACTTTGTTTAGATTACGTTTTTATTTTAATTATTCAGCGACACATAAAAATATGTTTGAGATGTTGTGTAGATATCACAGTTTTTATGGCTAATTATTATAGGTTTCCTGTGTTACAGGAATATATTATGTTTACAACATAATGAACGGACTTACAAAATATATTTAAAATCAAAAGGGGCAATACAATGCAACATTGCTTTATTACTTACATTCTTACTTGCGAAAAGTTAGAAATTAACAAAAATAAAAGACAAAAAGGTACGAATAATAAGAGATTCCAGGCACTCTGTATCTACGAGTAATACCGGTAACATAACCATGTTTCTACACATCAGTGACAACCCTATCAGTTTCATTATTATAGAACAAGCCTTTAGTCCGGCCTTTCACTGAATTATTTCAGTGGTATGTGTTTGTGCAAACTATGTTGTTTGTTGGCAAAATCAATCTCTCTAAAACATTTCATTGATTGAATTTTGTGGAGTCCAAATTTAAGTTAGACCGGATAGGGTTCATGATTATGTGGAAAACCTTAAGTAGGTGTGTTACACCAAACCTGAAAAACATGAAGTAAAAAAATATATTAGCCGTTGGTATTGCAGCTTCCTGGGTATAGCAATGTCGTAATAACTTAACTTTTCTTTCGGCACCAGCCTCACCAGAACAGTGTGGCTGTAAAAACTACAAATACTTAGATTTAGAAGCGAATAAATAAAGCTCGACGAGTCTCGGAGAATCGATGCAACTGTCTTGTGTCTCACATCAAAATTAATCGGTAAAAACAGCAGAGAAATAAGAAAAACGTAATTTCTACTTCCCTTCTTATCAAGCAGTTCTTACGTAACTATATTGGCATCCACATTTACACAACATTATGGCAATTATATAAAGTAAGTACCTAAGTCTTCTCTAACCCCATCCCGTCGCCTACATACACAGACAAACCGTAATCTGAGCCAAACACATAGATAAGAATACATAATCATGTCGTAATTAACGATGTACGACAATCGTGCAATTAGTGATCAACTACCCCATTGTTATATCACTAATCCATTAGTGATATGTCACCTAATTATCAAGTATTCATTAGTAAATCAGTCAGTTCAAGTAGTCGCTCCTTCGCTTCAGTCCACTAGTCATTATCTTCAAATCCCTCTATATTTATTTTATCATCTCAAAAAGGTCAAGAAAATCATCGTAAGGAAACCAGCATGTCCAAGAACAAAAAATTCGAACATATGTGACATTCACCAACCCACACTCGTCCCACGTGCTGGATTACGGTCAGCTCCTTCTCTACACTCGTTTTACCCCCAGAGTAAAGACCTATGTTTATGATAGTATTTTTACCGACTTCAAAAGAAAGAAGGTTATAGCTTAACATGTGGCGAGTAGCTTGCAGTCTAACTGAATACTGCTGAATATCAATATTTTACATAGATCGACTGTCTATCCGCCTCGGCTGGAAAGTATTCGGTAAGTTGCGCGGTATCTTCTTATCCAACTTACCACAGTGTCTCAAGACGAAAGTCTATGACTAGTGTGTGTTGCCAGTGATGACATATGGTTCCGAGGCGTGGTTGCTCACAATGGGCATCATGAGAAAGCTTATAGTCACCCAAAGAGCAATAGAGAGCTATGCTCGGTGTTTCCTTCCGTGATCGAATCAGAAATGTAGAGATCCGCAAGAGAACCAGGTTTACGGACAAAGCCACTTTACGTGCACAGGAAAATTACACAATCAATTGTATCTTTCCTTGTTTTTATTTGACCTCTTTGTCGGTGTGATTAATTTGTATAGCCATGCCAAATTATAGCTTCTACTCGTAGCGTCTAGTAGTCTCTGAGCTAAGCTTTCCTTGTTGATTTATTGCACTATACTTGAAGAACTTAAAGTTAATTACTAAAAAAATGAAAAAAAGTTTAGTCCTTGCAATGTTAACAGGTTTTTTTTATTAGAATATTCATTTACTCGCTCTAAAAAAACTGTGCTTTGTTCCATACGTCAATTCTTATTACAGGTATCGATATGTTTATGTGCGATGCAGGATATTGTGTATCAGGTCATTAGTTCTTCTGTGGTGGCATTTGTGAGCCGCTACACGATTATCGAAATAGTTTTTTTAAGATGAGCATAACTTGGCTCCGCATTTATTAATAAGAGTGCATAACTTTAAGCTTTAAAAAAATAAAAACATTATGTTCATATTTTACTAATAGTTTTTATTACTATTGGGTCGTAAGTTTGGTTTCTGAAACTAGGGCCACGGCAGTCCCACAGCCAAGTCGATCTCTTCGTATCCACCAGAATCCGTAAAATCAGTATAATCGTTATCTTCATCAGCAGGTGACGGAGAAGGCAGGGGAACCGACCAAACCATTGTTGCAGCCGTCAGCACCAACAGACATACGAACAGCTGTAATTTTAAATCAGTTTATTATATAATTATATAAGCATACGGTGGAGTCGTGGACATGTGTAGGTATTCTTCCCATCTTGGCGCACAGGCTTGGTCGTTTCTAACATCCAGTAGTTCAAATTCAAGGTGTGCGGCTGAGCAAGAGAGCGCTGTATATTAGATGCTAAAATAACGGATCGAGTTTGAAACACAATACAATGTAACGCCTATGTTCCTCAAAGGGTTCTCCAGAGGGGCACATAAACACACACACACCCACACCACGTAATGGATGGTCACGCATCCACCGACCAACCTTGGCAAGCGTTGCTTAACCTTCAAGATCGACCCGTGCAGCTGTTATTACTATGCTGTATTGCCCAAATTGAATGGAAAATATAAATTTAACTTACCAGTATGGTAGACTTCATTGTGTTTTCCGTGGAGGTGTTTTGCAGAATAAATAAAATATGCAGGTCATTAACTTATATAGCAAGCCTAATAGGTAAGGTTTCCGAAAATACAAAATAATAGATAAATAGCAAATTAATTACAGAAACGTGTGAATTGAATATTTAGATAAGTAATTCAAAACAGTTTGCTGAAATAAAAAGAATTTTAAACTTTGAAATTGTTTGATACAAATAAATAGTTTTAATATTTACTTTTTGCTCGTTTTAAAAAATATGAGTTACTGTTACTAAAAGAACGTTGTGATTTTTGAACGTTGTGAGTCATCGCTCAGAGTTTAAAATCCAACAGTGTAAAAATATTTGGGCACCTATTAAGACACAAAATTCTAGGTTTGATAATAGAAAAGTTTGGTCCAAAACTTGAACGATTCTTGATGGTGAATGAAAAGACTGAAAATTTGACTTTTATAAAAAAATGCCCTACTTTACAAATTGTACGATGTTCAACAGAAAAATATTCTAAAAACATCATTTTGATAGATTTAGCTTATGTTACTAGGAAATAATGTAGCTTTCTACTGATGAGGGCATTTTTAAAATCGGTTAAGGAGTTTTTGAGTTTTTCCATTACAAACAAACAATCACATCTTCCATCTTCTCTTTAATTTTTGTTTAGATTTCTTATTTGCGGTAATGCCAAAGGATATCGTAGGTATTTTCATGGCTTCAGTATAATTTATTATCTTCATGCTTGAGAAGATCCAGAACAATGACACGAGTATTAGATAATATATTAGGTGGGTAGCTACTGTTTATTCATGCAAATTAATTCTTTAGCAAATTGATTACAAACTCGAAGCGCCCGTAGATAGATAAAATACGATACTGTGACACCGATGCGATGATATTATTTTATTAACCGACTTCGCAAAAAGGAGGAGGTTTTCAATTTGGTTTTTTTTTTGTATGTGTGTTACCTCAGAACTTTTTACTGGGTGGACCGATTTTGATGAATCTTTTGAAAACTGGTGCTTGTCATTTGGTCCCATTTAAATTTCATCAAGATCTGATGAAGAACTTCGGAGATATACATCAGAACTCTTCAATAAATGACGGCAAATCACTCGGGATAGCTGCAATCGGATGTATGTTTATTGTTTACATCATTTCATAACATAACATCACTTAAGCACGCTCTAGAGGGGTACGCAGGTGTGAACAGTTCACCCTGTTATACCCTAATTCCACCGTTTTTGTTTAAGTTGCATGTTTCTGGGTTAATCTATTCTGGTTTCACTTTGGAGAAATGGTCCATTATGTACCACAACAAAAAAGTGAAAAATAAAAAAAAAATAACAAAAAATACAACCGGCTTCAAAATAAAAACACTACAAAGTGAAAAATAACTTCAATTTCGGCAGTCGGTGTCAAAAAACGAAGAAACCAAAACAAGAACACCGACTGCCGAAATTGAAGTTATTTTTCACTTTGTAGTGTTTTTATTTTGAAGTCGGTTGTATTTAGTGTTTTTTTTTTTTTATAAATAATTTTTCAATGATAAGTGATAAACCAACGTTTCATAGAATAATATCAAAGTTACACACCGAAATAAATAATCGTGCATCGGTGTTTCATTGTCACGTTACGCCAGTGGAGCCTTAACTTTTAAGGACCCGTAGACCTACTTGCATGAAAAACTTATGTCAGAGAAAGATGCTAACACGTGGTTATATTGACAGTTGGTAATACAATATTGTCAATGTTACCTCGTGTTAACACGTAACTCTGAGTTAAAATTTTCGTACTAGTGGGCCTTAGCTGCTGCACTAGTCCAGCCAAAAAATTGTGAAAAGAACAAGCAATAATCCTTCATCAAAAAATTTTTTTTGTAAAATAAAATAACAGTCTGTTATTTTATTTTGAAAACAGTTTTTATTTTTCACTTTTCAGTTTTGGTTCACCATCACTACAAATTTAACAAGTCCCCCAGTAAGGAATCTAAAGGATTGACAAAATACCCATAATAACTCAATTTACACATTCTTGCTGTCGTCGCTAAAGAGTTCGATTTTATGCTCCATACCTTCTTGAAAACTGTCTAACCGATTTCGATGAAACTTACATTATGACCTAAGTTGAGAGATACTTAATCCAAAAAAAAAGAATGATTATGATCCGATAACTAGTTTCGGAGAAATATACATACATATAAACATACATACACATCACGGATCCATGCGGACGACGTCACGGGGTATTCATTTGTTGCATGTATATCAAAACCTTCTCCAGAATGTAACAAATACTTTTTTGTAAACCGCATCAAAATTGGTTCAGCCAAACACGAGGAAATCGCGGACAAACATACGGGTCAAATTGAGAACCGCCTTTTTTTTAAGTTGGTTGATATTAGTTTTGAGACCGTATCAGTTTCATCTAAAACTTTGCTAAACACAGTTCTGAAATAAATTCTCAGGTAAATACATTATAGTTTAACTCAAATATTAGCTTAAATAAGCTATATTATCTCTAAAAACATATTTATTTAACATTACTTTGAAATCGCTAGACTATAGGTACGCAACGATATTGGACACATTCAATTACTGGGTCACACGTAAAACAAAGTTTAAACGGAAAACTGTATGTAATCTATAGTTTGTTCTATGTGGGATAGTTAACGTTCCCCTAGTCGACGGCACGAACTATTTTGTTCGCGAGGTTAAAATGCATGCTATCTCATCCGACAGCACGTGCGAAAGAGACAGATACTGATATACAGATACAGCAGGAAGAAGTTAGTTCGCGTACGAATTAGCAGTTTTGGATGGATGATGATTTCGGATGAAAACGAGCGCGCGAAATTTTATAAACAGACCTTTGGGAGTCTAGATATCATGAAAAAACGACTAAATTTATATTTTTTAAATAAAATTATTTGCATTGTTGAATTACTAATCTATCCCTGTATGGAGGCCGTTATGCGATTTTCTTTCTCCTTATGGTTTTTATTTCAACCCAAAAATGCGTTAAAATTGGTGTTGAAATGTGGCACTTTCGACGATCATAACTGTCAAATATTTTTTTTTACCTGTTTGTTTCCATACAGGGCTAAATAATGATGAGACAAATTGATATCAGTGGAGTAATCGCCAGACTACGTTTGTATGGAAGAATTATCGCCTAGCGTAACCTTAACCGAGATCACGGGGGTCCCAGCGATAAAAAAAAAATATTGACATAAATATCACTGGATGCATCGATTGAATTGTGTGTAAAATTAACATTATCTAGAATTGATCATAAAATAAGCCTCGTACTCGCGTCGGGGACTACCATAGTCAAAAACAGTTAATTATATAACACAGTTATACCCACGTTATTATTTTACTTTTTATTGTTTTATTTATTTTGCTGTCCCCCGACGCGAGCACGAGGCTTATTTTAAATTTTATTCGATCGACAATCTATCGAAACACGTAATTATGACACGATATTTTGCGAAAAAACTCAGATTCAAAGAGTAAAATGCGCATCAGTTTTGAACGACTGAACCGATTTTCATGGAACATAGCTAAGAACACTCTCGTAAAAGTCACCTTTCAAATAAAAAAACTAAATAAAAATCGCTTGATGCGTTTAGGAGCTACGATCCCACAGACAAAAAAATACACAGCAAAACACGCCAAACTAAAAAAAAAAGAGGTATATAGTAAGTTAAGTTAAAAACAAATTTTGGTATTTGTTCTTGCATTTGAAACGTAGGCATAGATTGTATAATTTTAAAAGCAATTTTATTAAAGAACGATCTGTGTTCTTAATACAGCTCTATTTATCTTGCCGACCTTGAATAGGTACTCTACAAAGAAAGATGTTTTAAACCTAGTCTATCCTCAACTTTGACTACAAAGAGAGTATCTAACGAGACATTTTAACGTTTGCTTGACCATAACGTCCAAAAAACCACTTCAAACCATTTATAATCCTGAATCCTTAGGAACAAGTACTAATCTGACCCAAGGCCTGAAGCAATGCATGTTATAATAATTCTAGTCCACCTTTGCTCTGTAAATAAAGCCGTTAAACCGACTAAATTTACTGACAGTCTTTGCTTAATTGCGGTCAAACCTAGTCCCGTAGTTTAGGGTTAGACCTAGATTCATGCGAAGTGTTAAATATTCGCAGGGAATTGTAGAAATAATTTTATTTAAGCTTTGAAGAGCTCTGTGGTTTTTGTAATTTTCATTTTGTCCTTTCTAAAGAGATCTACATAATTTGAAAGCGAACTCATTTGTTTTCTAATCATTTAAATCAACACCGTTCGAAATTCGAAGACATTTGAATATCACAAGGGCACTTAATAAAAAAACTTTTTGCAAAAAAATACTACCGACTTCCAAATACAAAACTACAAAGTGAAAAATAACTTAATTTTTTGAAGTTGGCATGTCTTTCGTAGGTACCATTTTTTTGCGTTATGGACACCGACTTCAAAAAATTAAGTTATTTTTCACTTTGTAGTTTTGTATTTGGAAGTCGTTAGTATTTTTTTGCAAAAAGTTTTTTTATTTTTCACTTTTAGTTGTACGTACCTAATAGGCAAGTTAGTAAGGTAACTTTAACGCCAAAATAGATTTCATGAAACTTGAACATATCTGGTGAAATGAGAGATCTGCGAGCGTACTGGCGTGATGTTATGTTATGAAATGGTATAAACAGTAAACAGAAATGCTTGCAGCAAGCCCGAGAGATATGCCGTTATTTATTGAAGAGTTCTGTTGTATATCTCCGAAGTTCTTCATCAGATCTTCACCATATTAAAATGGGACCAATTTCGGACCATACTTTAAAAAAAAAAAACAGAAATTTCAAAATCGGTCCACAATTGACGGAGTAATCGGTGAACATAATATACAAAAAAAACAAACATGAAGGCGAACATTGAACCTCCTCCTTTTTGGGAAGTCGGTTAAAAACACAATTAATTTGATAAAAGAATATTGACTATTGAAAATTAATTTTTGTTTAATTCTTAAACAAGACACATAATGTCCTTTTTTTCCATGCATACATAATGCATGGAAATAAAGCTCAATTTAGGACATACGGTATGTCTTTGCTCGGACGTGGTTATGAATGACGCGCCATTTTGGCGCCCGTGCCTGATTGCCGCCAGTTCGTAGCGTCGGGCGCAGAAATGGCGTCGGGCACAGACATGGCTCGGGCGGTTTCCTATTCCGTTCAAATTTCATACTAAATACATGGAAATAAAGCGCAATTTAGGACACACGGTATATCTATGTGGCTTGCGCCTCGCTTGCTTACAACAGAACGCCACGTCATTTCTATGTCATTTCCGAGCCATTTCCACGCCATGTCCGCGCCATGTCCGCGCCGTGTCCGTGCCATGTCCGCGCCCGACGCCATTTCTGTGTGGCCTGCTTCTAAGGCATTAAGTCTGCCTTTGTACTTTTTGTACATGAATTCTATTAAATAAATAATTGAATTCACATGTATCTACTTAAAAACTCTGTAAAAGTTATTATTTCGTTTAAGTAGCGAAGATTTGGTAACGTTTCAAATAGTTAACGGCTTCTTCTATACAGATAGAATGACGTCTATCTTCTAGATAGACAGGTAGAAACTATTTTCGAATGGTTCCCTTTTCTGGGGTTTCACAAAGTGATATATTGCACGTCAATCATTTGTCAAATCCATTTTGAACTCTTTGACAATCGTTATTGTTATCGGATACTTCGTTTAGTTAACGTTTTTATTTTAATTATTCAGCGACACGAAAAAATATGTTAAAGAAGAAAGAAAGTTGTAAATATTACAGGTTCATTGTATAACAGGAATATGTTTACAATATATTGTCAAGTAAGAATGTAAGTAATAATAAAAGGTCCACATATTTATCTTCCTGGGTGAAGCAATGTCGTAATAACATAAAAATTTTTTCGGCATCAGACTCACCACAGGTGTGGCTGTAAACACTACAACTACTAAGTTTTAGTAATTATTTGGAGGTTGTAACCTCCCCCAGGAAAAACCCAATAAAGCTGCAAATATCTTGTTAAGTTTTGGAGAACAGATGCAATTATCTGTGTCTCACAACAAAAAAAAACAGCAGAGAAGGAAGAAAAACGTAATTTAACTATATTGGCATCCACATTTACACAACATTATGGCAATTATATAAAGTAAGTACCTAAGTCTTAGTTACCTAGTCTAACCCCATCCCGTCGCCTAACCCTTCGGTGAAAACAGATCCCGCTTCTATAGACAGACACACCGTAATCTGAGCCAAACACATACATTAGAATACATAATCATGGCGTAATTAATGATGTACGACAACCGTGCAATTAGTAATTAACTAGCCCATTGCTATATCACTAATCCACTATTGATATGTCACCTAATTATCAAGTATTCATTAGTAAATCAGTTCAAGTAGTCGTTCATTCTCATCCGCTAATCATTATCTGCGAATGCCTCTATGTTTATTTCATCAAGATCAAAAGGGTCAAGAAACTCATCGCGAGGAAACCAGCATGTCCAAGAACAAAAAATTCGAACATATTTGACATCCATCAACCCACACTCGTCCCATGTGCTGGATTACGGCCAGCTCCTTCTCTACACTCGTTTTGCCCCCAGAGTAAAGACCTATGTTTATGATAGTCTGTTTACCGACTTAAAAAAAAAGGAGGTTATATCTTAACATGTTGGGATTAGCTTGCAGTCTAACTGAATACTGCTGAATATCAGTATTTTACATAGATCGACTGTCGAATCCGACTCGGCTGGGCAGCGTTCGGTAAGTTGCGCGGTATCTTCTCGCCCAACCTACCACAGTGTCTCAACACGAAAGTGACGAGTGTGTGTTGCCAGTGATGACCTATGGCCCTGAGACGTGGCCGCTCACAGTGGGCCTCATCAGAAAGCTTATAGTCACTCAAAGGACAATGGAGAGGGCTATGCTTGGCGTTTCCTTGCGTGATCGAATCAGAAATGTAGAGATCCGCAAGAGAACCAGGGTTACCGACATAGCCCGGAGAATTGTCATCGCAGAATGGAAGGCCGATGGGGCAGAAAAGTTCTGGGGTGGCGACCACGAACCGGAAGACGTTGCGTTGGAAGGCCACCTACTAGGTGGACCGATGACCTGGTGAAGATTGCGGCGATCCGCTGGATACGAGATGCACCGGACCGGTCAATTTGGCGACGCTTGGGAGAGGCCTATGTCTAGCAGTGGATGTATTTTGGCTGATATGATGATGATGATGACTGTCTGTCAGACTTCCACAACCCAGTAACTGTTAAATATAATAATATAATACGATACTTAACACGAAGCCCTTAAAAGTAAGTACAATTAAGAAGCCTACAATTGTTTCAGCACCGAATAATCGAAGTAAAAATCGTATCGATAAAGACTAACAAAAACTAATATCGGTGATATCTAGTTTCTATCGTTTTTCTAGAAAGCGTTCCAATATAATTTTATCACAATAATATTGTTCTAAAGCATAAAATAGTTTGTTGTTTTGTGCAAAGTTGCTATATAATAAAATTTTATGTTCTACAGTGCTCGCTGTTACGAATTTAATCGCAAAAATTGTGAACTGTCGCATTATGCGGAACATTTTTACTATTATCTTGTTTTTTGAGTCACTATTTACGCTCTGAGATATAAGTAGTTACATTCAGCGCTAATTACAAGCTAGGATTGCCCGAGGCAACCGAATTAAGACCTGTCTCTCTCTCACAGAATTATTTGTACAATATGGCAAAAAAAATATTCTTAGCTTCTTCAGCAGCGTCAGCTAGGTTAATTAGCGAATGAAGAAAAAATAAACATTGCACTTATTTTTTTTTTAAGTTACGAGTCCAATAACTATCCGTCCCAAATTATTAGCAATCAGCTAAATAATAGTCCTTGTCAACAAGTTTTCCAGGCGTTGATTGCTGTTACAAGTATTACAAGTATTACAACCCATCCCTTTCCAGTAACAACACCACAAACGAGGAAAGCTTTCCAGAAACAAACTGAAATCAATCCATCCGAAAATTTCATCTCCTATTTCAACCATGCTAAAAACCTGCAAGTTCGAAACACATTTCTTCCACGCCTGCTTCCCATATATAGCAGAGTTACACCTCTTCTCATTACCTCTGTGCATTCAAAGAAACGCAACGAAGGACGTAAAACGCTTTCAATTCGTAAAATACAAATCTATTGGAAATTCAATTTCCTTTGATAAAGTTCGTCGGTGTTAGGAAGTTTGTAAAAGCACTACGGTTCCGTATTTGGATTCTTGAAATGTTTTTGAAGTGGGCTTAGAATAAGTATTGCTTTCTATTTGTTTTAACTTTGTTGTTTTGAATTCTTATTCTATTAATTAAAACATTGTTTGAACCGAGGTTTGGACTAACACTTAACAATGATTTTTCAAACAATGCTAAATCTTTTTGTGATTCCAGTCTCTAGACGTTCGTTACGTTCGACGTTTTATTTGTCATAACAATTTTAAAAAAAAGTTTAACGTGAACGGGGTAGACAAGACAGCCTTTTTCATGACAACTCATTGTCACTGTTTACAATACACAATAACATAGCTAAGCACCCTACGTCCTGCTTTTTCATAGGATAATTTTCTGCCCATTCAATATACCAACGAAAACAAAATTCATTTCTGGTGCAAAACTCAAAACTATGCGTTCACCATTTCGACCAATGAACCCTAAACACACGTTTACCAACACTCCATCAGAATCTGCTTTTGAAAACTCTTGCCCGCGCACCGTAGTAAGACCCAACTATTTCTCATTGGCTAAACGCCTGTTTCCGCATCCTGTTTGTATGGCTTTGGCTTAAACGAAGCTTAAAGCTCGTTCAATTTATTAAATTTTTACCGGAACCGAATAGAATCGAATATTGTTTCGTCGTAACGTGGAATAGGAGTTTCGAGTGTGTTTGTAGCTTTGGAAGTTAACGTATCTGTAATGCATTTGATACGGTTAATGATTTTTGTGTTTCCGATCTAGATTAGTATGTTGATTCTATTTTTCCATTTTAACTTCTATGTGTATTCACTTTAGAATACGCCGAATTGCATTTTATTGATTCCTTCTTTTACAGCATTTTAATTCTTGGGATACTTGACGCTATCTTTACCGCCCAGTGGTGATTATTCCTCCGTTTACAAATTTTATCAGACATACAAAAATTTCACTATTAGCTTGAGCTCTTATGATAACCCTATTAGTTGGCTGTTCAATAGCTTTCCAATAGTCTTATGGGTCAGAGGGTTTGATAATAAAGGATATTGGAACGTAAAAATGAAATCAAGGTAGCATTTTCGTAATGCAAATTATGAATCTTATTGCAGATAGTTTCGTTCAGAATCCGCTTGATGCATTGAGTTTTCTATGTATAACTTTTCCTGATGTGAAGTAAGTGCTTTCCCAGACTCTAATTTCTCAACATATTATAGACATCGTCGGTTACTTTTATTAAAGAATAGATTGAATGATCAGAACAGACTGCATCTTAATAGGACCGTAACTATTTAACAAGTAAAATTTCAAAATATTAAAAAACCCCGACACATTTTTATTTCATGCTACATAATTTATCTAGTACATACTAGATACGCTTCGATCGGCAATCTATTGAACACGTAATTATGACACGATATCTTGCGAAAACACCACGATTCAAATAGTAAAACGCCCAGAACTTTTGAACTGATTTTATTCAAACAGCTAAGAACACTCTCGACCAAATCACCTTTCAAACAAAAAAAAAACTAAATCGGTTCATCCGTTTAGGAGCTATGATGCCACAGACAGACACACAGATACACAGCAACACACGTCAAACTTATAACGTCCCTCTTTTTCCGTCGGGGGTTAAAAATTAGTCAGTAACAAACAACAAAGATAATAATTTCCCATATCATTCTAACGATACCCCAGTTATAGACAAATATGACAAAGATCCTTCATTTATTTAAGCACTTCAAAATAAACAACTTCACAGAAGCACTGATAAGTGATAACGAACACCGAACCCCAATATCTTGGAGATCAACCTTCCAGAAATTTATCGTCAAAACTTATCGTAATTTATGTCCGACAATAAGTCAGGGGTTACCAACTTTTCGGGTTGCCAGTGTTGCCACTTCATTATTTCGCTTGCTTTTAATTTATAGAAGTTTCTAATTTAAACGCAAGCGTATACCACCTGAACGGGTTGATTTATTTGTTGGTTTCGCGAATTTTATTATATCGTTGTTCGGTTTTTAGAATTGTAATTCGAGGGGTTGAATTTAGTTAATGTGTGCGGGGAAGAAATTATTTGGTTGTATTTATTTTGCTGGTATTTTCGTAGGCTGTGAAATGAAAGGAATTTTTAAGCCTTACAGGTACCAGGTAGAGAAATATATTTATTAGCTGGTAACAATCAAATAAAAGATTTTATCCATTTATTTTATTGTATTAAAAATTAAGGACTTTCAAAAAAAGGGTACTTATCTGTTTAGTTATCAACACCTTTTTTTTATCTTAAATATTGTATATGTGCTTTTGTTAGAATATTATATGTACATATAAATCGCATGAACCTACATTATATGAATACTATAAAACCTAATAGGCAATCAGTCCAAAATTAAACACAATCAAAAATTTTACAGATTAGTACCTACACAAAATGTGGAAATTCTGATGAGTGAGTACGTAGGTTGTTTAATTTCTGTGAGTTTCCATAGCAACGAGGATCTATTGTCTGAGACTTGTCGAAAATGCTTTGATGCTGGGCAAACCCGCATAAACTGACGGCCATCACGGCCAGTTGAGATTCTGACGTAGTTTCAAAATTTAAAAACTGTCCAAGTGCGAGTCGGACTCGAATACTGGGTTCCGTAACATTATGGCAAAAAACGGCAAACAAATCATGTTTGTTGTATGGGAGCCGCACTTAAATACTTCTGTTTTTAGTATTTGTTGTTTTGCGGCAACAGAAATACATCATCTGTGAAAATTTCAACTGTCTAGCTATCACGGTTCATGAAATACAGCCTGGTGACAGACGGACAGACAGACAGACGGATCGTGGAGTCTCAGTAATAGGGTCCCTTTTTACCCTTTGGGTACGGAACCTTAAAAAGCAGAAAAATATGTATAAAACGAGTTAGGAAAAGGGTTTGGACAGATATTTAATTTATTTTAGTAGAAAAATGTGGTTTAAAATTATATTGCGGTGAGATTAATTAAAACTGGATTCGGTATTCTTTATCTAATTGCTTTCAGCTAAATTGAAGTCGTGATTGTCTTTATTTAATTTAATTAAAAATTTCTTAAAATCGTACCTAGGTTGAATCTAGGTTGATATTTATTTACGTAATACAAATTTTGAGATGGTTTGGTTTTTTTCAATGCCAGAACGTGACGTGTATGTATTATATTAAATATGTATGTATGTGTATTTTAAGCAATCCATTATTATTATTTTTTGTTGCCACGTCTTAAACAGTGCACCTGCCATGTTTTCTCTTCACCACTCTTGGTTGACTGGTAGTGAATGCCTCAGGCATTAAGTCCGCCATTTTGTGCATGAAGTTTAAATTTATACTAATATTATAAAGAGGTAAAGTTTGTGAGTTTGTGATGTTGTAAGGTGTAATCAGTAGAAAGCTACATTATTCCTGAGTGTCATAGGCTATAATATAATTACAAAGAAATTAGAGATCCTTATGAAAATTGCAATAATGTAACCCAAGGTAGCAAAATGTTACCTGTAAAATACATTATTTGGCGTGCGCTGAGAAAACTATTGATGATAGATAAAATTAGTAGATAGATTGGTAGGGTAGGCAGGGTAAGAGCAGGGTAGCCAGGGTAGCCATGGTAGCCAGGGTAGACTGGGTAGGCAGGGTAACCAGATTAGCCAGGGTAGGCAGGGTAGCCAGGTTAGCCAGGGTAAGTAGGGTAAGCAGGGTAGGCAGGGTAGGCAGGGTAGGCCGGTTAGGCAGGGTATGCAGGGTAGGCAGGGTAGGTAGAGATAGGTGGCCAGTTGACGGGAGCGAAGCCCCGAGGGTCAGCTAGTAAATAAATAACGTGATATAAAATTAAAATCACTTCTTAATATTCATCAAAGTGATACAGTTATAGTGTTCTAAAATTATTAACAAGCAATAAAAAACCCTTTTAAAAAAACATTTTACCTTACCGTCTGTTTTTTCGTATAGTACGTTTTTATTCCCTCCCCTGTCAAGTCAGCATGGAAGTGACGATTAAGTTAATTGTTTAATCAAGTGGAAAGTGATCTGTCATCCCAACTTGTGCCGTAAATGAACTCTTGCTGACCTAAGTATTAGGGTTGGGTGCTATTACAGGCGGACGCGATTTAATTTAGATATCGGCGAATCAAAACTTGTGAATAAAGATCGTGGCAGAAAGTGTTCTATAGTTTCAAAGTCAAAGTCAAATATATTTATTTTAGCACTATTGAACGTCAACAATTAAAATTTACAAGTAGTTAATGTAAATGTTAAAGGGGAAAATTTACAAGTCCTTGATTAGACCTGTCGTACTGTATGGATCAGAATAGGCTGTGAAAAAGATGGATGAAAAGAGATTGCATGTAGCAGAGATAAGAATATTGAGATGGATGTGCGGAGTGACGAGAATGGATAAAGTGAAAAATGAGTATATTAGAGGAAGTTTGAAAGTGGTGCCAGTGACAGAAAAGTTGAAAGGAAACCGTTTGTCATTGCATGGTCATCTGATGAGGAGGGATGAAGCGCATATTACTAAAAGAGTTATGAATATAAATGTGGATGGATGGAGAGGCAGGGAACGGCCAAAGAAAAGATGGATGGACTGTGTGAGGAGTGATATGAAAGAAAAGGGAGTCAGTGATAGCGTGGGATAGGACGGTATGGAAGAAGAATACGTGTTGCGCCGACCCCAAGTAATATGGGACAAGGGCAGGAAGATGATGATGAAGTAGAAAATAACAATTGATTCTACCGTCCATTCGGAAAAGTAGCTTGTTATGGAGAAGAACGGAAAATAAACTCAAACCACACCTACCCATTTAAAAAAAAGAAGAAGACGGTGCACCCAGAATAGCACTACATACAGATATAAACTATTAAAAGTACTTACACATATAATGTCGTCTTAAAACCGGCAACACGGATACTAATCTACAATTATTTTTGTCTTTACTGTCCCTGGATTTAAAAAAAAGACGTAAACAAGAAGAAAATCAAGCTGTGCAGTCGGAGGATACATGTTCGTGAGCTGGCTGACCAAAACCAGATGTATCCTCCGACTGCACAGCATGATTTTCTTCTTGTTTAAGTCTTTTTAGTTCGCCTTTTAAGCAGTCGGGTTTTTTGACTTTTCTAATTAACTTTTTTTATTTATAACTTTTTAGTATGTTTTTTAGAATTAAGTACTCATATAAGTTTTATATATTTTTGAAATCACCTCTTAAAATCCTTTATTTTGATACCCCACACGATGGGATTGGTGGAAAAAAAAATTGGTGCCCCACAATATGGCGCCCAAAATTTCGGCATTTTTTTATTTTACAATTATAATGTAGCCAGTGACACTCGCAGGGTTAGGACGAATCGATTGACGTACGAATTATGAAAATCGGCCAACGCGTTTGGTCTCTGGATCGCCACATAGGAAAAAACATACATACATAGACTGATAAACACATTACCCTCCTTCGTCAGTCGGGTAAAAAGATGTATGACCTTACCATATTTCATTAGATCCGGAAAGACTCCTTGATCTACACACAAATAAAAAATTTGATTTGTTTTGTATAATAGAGGTATGTACAAGCTTTAATGGACATTCCCCATAGATCTTTGGTTGGTTTGATCTTGATTTGCTTAAAAGCTTTTATTACTATTATGAAGTTTATATGTGAAAAGTTAAATTCAGTCGGACAGGCTGAAACGTTCGCGTTTAATAAACCAATTATATATATATATATATATATTCCCGTTTCTATATATTCCCATGGAAAAACGACGAGCGTAGATATATTTTCTTTAGCTACAATTTTGTTAGTTAAGTTTTGTTTGTGTACATAAGTTTCTTAGCCTGAACGGCAATCTTCTGTAATATAGACTAAAACATTTAACTTTTCTTAACTGGTCTATTTATTAGCTTTCAATTGATACCCATATTGTTATGAAAACGAAAAAAAAATTGTGAAACCCCCTTTTTTTGAGGCTGATTTATTTAAAAATTATACAGCCCATGTCACTTCCACAATTGAGAAGAATCTAACGACACCTCATATGTCAAATTCCATCAAGCCCTATGGGCTGTAGAGCGTGTTATAGAAATGGACATGCATACGCTCGCAAAACACAACCCGGGAGGGTAAAAAGCCAAAATGTTAGGAAATAACAAACATTACCGTCACGTGAGAAATCTCTACCATTTTTGACTATTCGACAATCTATATCGTGCGATCCAATGTCACATTATTTAGGAAACCAGTTTTCACAACAGAACTTCTAATGCATTTCCATGAAGTTATATAGAAGTTGAATCTTGTCAAACTGCTCTTTAACCCGAAAACCAGTAAAATTGGTATGAAAGCCTCCTTTAATACCAAAATTTTACTGGTTTTCGGGTGCGTCTAATTACAGAGACAATGGAAATACAATAGCTTACGCACACATGGGATACAGAGCAGTTTGGCTCACATTCTGTAGTTGAAAATCTTAATTCAGAAAACGGCAGTAAATTTATCTCCGTTTATTTAACTCGCTGACAAAGACACCTCGCCACAATTTAATCGTCACGTCAGGACAAAGTTACGACAGAGATTGCCCACCGCTAACTGTCAAATGAGATAATACCGACAGTTTTACTTGTACTTAACCTATTTACCTTTGACCTGTCTGCTAGGGTAGATTGTGGTCTTGTCATTTAGTAAGGGTAGATATCAGGCAGGTTATGAGTTAATTGGAGAAGATTTCGTGTTTGACGATAGTCTGGGTGTGCAGGCAATTTTTGGGGTAAAATGCAAGTTAAATCACAATGTGAAATAACGGAATTTGAATAAAAGGGGGAGAATTTCAAGACTATTGAAACCTTTTTCAGATATACATGGATATCCATTGGTTGTCCGGTTTTTTGTTCAGTAAGGCTGTAATTTGTAGAACTTTGGAAGTCGTTGCGGATAGTCAGAAGTAAAAATTTCTGACATCAATCTTGCCAACGGTTGCCAATATTACCCAGTTCAGACGACGAAACTCGCCAAAGACCTTGAGGGCACAAATCGCGCACTCATTTCTCACCCGCGCGACCTAAAATTCAGTAGTTTTTTGTACTTTATTACTCTATTACTTACAAAAAAGCCTCAGATCAAAATGTAGATAGTTAAATTGTCTTTGTGACGGTGAAAATTTCATTAAAATACGCTCGGCGGTTTTGGTGCGATTGCCGTTTTTTGTCCGTGTTAGACATAACTTTACAAATTCATTTCGCTATGTTATACCAATAAATATCAAAATTTTCTCAGAACAATTTATAAAAAAAAATGTCATATATAACATATGTTTTATACAAAAAAATATGACTTGTCGTTTAGACGTGATTCACATTTTTAAATATCTACTGAGGGGTATCTGCGCCTTAATGGGTTGTGGAGGACATACCATAGGCAGTCGGTCCACATCATGTAAAACATTGGTACCCAGCTGCAATTGCTTAGACTGGTAGCCGACTCTAACATACACCAGAACACAGAAACAGGCTATGCTAATTGATGATTGTCAAATTGTTCCTTGGTAAAATGTTCATAGTCTTCCTTTATGTGTAACAGGTGCCACCATGCGCATTTCTGCATCCATACACACAGGTTTAAATTAAATTAGCGGGAGATACTCGCTAAACGTATATTGAATCAATATATCCGCAGAGTTTCCTACAACCTAGTTTATTTGAACCTGTAGGTAACTTCCTCAAAAAAGGAGTGCTAGCATCTTTACGTGGTATTCAAACCGGGACTTTATTAGGACGTGCTAAATGTATGCTTTATTTGACGAAAAGAAATACTCGGTAAACTCGCAATCTCGGTCGATACGATACCCATACGCACAAAACGTTTTGGGAACACTTTTATTATGCTTACAGCTAAGGAGTGGAATTCCCTGCCGGAGTCTGTGTTTCCCGACAGCTACAATCTGGTGGTCTTTAAGTCAAGAGTGAATAGGCTATTTCTAGGCAAGCGTGCTTCACCGTCGACCACATCATCGCTTACCATCACGTGAGATAGTGGTCAAGCGCGAGCCTATAATATATATAAAAAAAACAAAGTGATTTCCCCCAACACATACACATCAGACTGCATATGAATATAAAACAATCATACACTCACGGACATCCTAACTACACCAACTCCGAAACATCCTAACAAAACTTAGTGGACATTCCTCCAGGGAATTAATTTCAAATACGGGTGCAACAGAACTCAAAGTACAGTTTAATCTACGTAGAATGGGACTAAGTTTAAACTTAGCAACATTGCAGTAGTTGTGACAGGATGCTTAACCAACGCTTAGCTTAGTGATTTGTGTTTGAGCTGTCCCGTTTATTTTGGCCTTTTTTGTACGTATGCGGTTAGCATTGGTGTGGTGGGTAAAACGTATAAATCGTTTGTAAATCTTGTATCCAGAAGAGTAAATTTATGACGTGTGCGTATTTTCATACCAGATAGAGAAGATAGACAGAAGGTATACTACATTTTATGGATTACAATATCATGTGGTCGATATTTTAACCGTTTAATAAGTAGCAAACTACAAAATGGGTAGGTTTACTATTTATTTAGACTTCACGCATTTTGTGCCTTATCGGATTTTATTATTTTCCAGTAAAAGTGTTAAAGTCGTCACAATCTCAGAAGTCCGTTGACGTTTCTCATTTCACATATTGCCGCGATAACTTTCTACGTAAGAAATTAAAAATTATATTCATAACCCTAATGTATTACTATGTTATCCATACACTATAACAAAGAGTATCATTCGCAAGCATCAAGTTCAATTATGATTAAGTATTTTTATAGCTGTCAAAACGGGGCTTTCATTTTTTACCAATTTTAACATGGTGCAATTCGGGTTCTTTTTAAAGTTTCTATATAGGATTCAACATTACAAACCCGTCATTACACTCAGTTCTCTTGAGTACTTAAATTGTAGTTCATTAATAATCAGTCATCATCACTCGCCATCAAGTAAATCACGAATAATTCAATCCAAATAAGACCTGTTTCTTCAGTAAAAAGTGAATTCACTCCAGGAACTACAGCAGCTAAAATATTAAAAAAAGAAATCCTATGCCAACGTCCTCTATCATATACATCTTCCCCAAATTCGTCCCCATTTCAAAGGGGGTGGCCGACTCCCGCCGCAAATAGCCTCGTCATAGCCGGGCCGGAATAAATTTAACTATAACCAAGCTAACGACTTTAGGCGCCACTGTTTTTACGAAGTTTATCCGGGCGACTTTAATAGACATTGTCAGCTGTTGATTGTGGGGCAAGATTTATATTCGTAGTGCTATTTTTGGAGTGGGTTTTCATATTCGGTGTTATGTTTTAATGGTCGTATGTTATTTGGGCTTTTTGTTTATTCTTCTTTGTCACATGTGTATAGTCTTTGTTGTAGTGGGTACTTATTTTTTGTTTTTCATGGGCTTCTCTATAATGCTTCGTCAAGACGGATACTGTCGCGACAATTCGTTTTAATTTTTATAGGGTTCCATACCCAAAGGGTAAAAACGGGACCAGCCTGTATGTCATGAACCGTAACAGCTAGACAGTTGAAATTTTCACAGGTGATGTATTTCTATTGCCGCTATAACAAAAAATATTAAAATCAATATAAAATAAATATTTAAGTGGGGCTCCCATACAACAAACGTTTTTATTTTTGCCGTTTTTTGCGATAGTGGTAAGGAATCCTTCGTGCGCGAGTCCGACTCGCATTTTTCCCTTTTTGTATCATCACCGGCGTTGAAATAAATTTCACAATGTATAGTGCTTGCCTGGGTAACGAGTACGACGACCTACAACTCTTAAATTGGGGCTGGTTCTATTTGTGTGAAGATGTGGCCACCTCTGGTGTCAGAATTAATTAAGCCGCCTCTGCACAGGCCTCTGACTTGGCTATTTCAGACTTACATTAGCTATATAAGTCCAGGTTTCCTCACGATATTTTCCTTCACCACTGCCTGTGATTTCCAAGATATACTTAGAAAGTACATATTATGAATTTGAAAAGTCATATTGGTACTTGCCCGGATTAGAACCTACGACGTCAAGCACGAAAGGTGAGATCTCAGCCCCTGAGCAGTACCAATTAGTCCCAATTTACCATGACATGGTAAATTGGGAGTGTTACCACTGGACTACCATTGCTCCAACCTAAAAAACATTTTTCGAATCTTGCTTCATTTAACTCGATCCTCGGCTAACTCATATCTAGCTCTACTTTGGACAGATCGTCATTACACTTAGCTTGAGCGATGCACCTACGTTCTTACCCTATAACAGAATTCGAATGAAAGCTTTCTCCACGGTCACCCTTACTCTAGCCTGTAAATTACCTTTCGAAAATAATATCATATGTCTCTAATCCAGCGCAACCTTGAAAAGATTGTCGCGACACTTATTTATTTACATAACCAATTTAAGAACAATATTTATTCAACTGAAACCTTTTCACAGAATCTCAACAAAAATGACAATGCGGAAATAATGAAAACACTACAACGAGCAGACAATGTAGTTTTGTGTGGGTATTTGAACAAATTTTCCGTCTGTAAAACTCATAAAGCTAGTTTATGGCGGTGCACTTTAAATTGTCACATTAAATAAAGATGGCACAGCCTGCAGTCTTATCTTTTTATCTAGCTTGTTTGTATGCGCAGGAGAATTGTACATTAATGCATTATATCTGTGATAAAATGAGTTTATATTTTGTTTTAAAAAACTCTATAAATATGGAGCGCTACACTTTAATCTCCTGCGTTCTGTTCTATTTATCATTATCTAACCCTATACTCAATTTATTTGGGGTTAGTGTCATGTCTTTTTCTTACTCTTAGGGCTCTTTCAATTTAGACGTTTTTTTCGTCCTGCTGTCGCGGCACCAGCGCCTCACTGCGTTCTTGGTGTACAAATTTAAGTTGAACCAGTTGAACCAGCACCGCTGCGGCGGCGCCGCAGCATTCCGTCACCAACCGTATTAATTGAAAAAATCCTTAGTCGTTTCTTCTTTATTAGTTTTCCTTTCAATAGTCACCTAGTTTTACCATACAACCTTACTTTATTCTTCTCATTGTTTACTTATGATTATTTATTTATTATATACACCAATTAAATAATTACACTTAAATTAACTGACATATTGTTAAGATCTTTTTCTTGTACATTGTCAGTGTATAAAAAAGAAACATCTTATCTAATATTACTTAGATATAATAAAATAAAATACATACAATACAAAATAACATACTAATAAATATCTATTATATAACTGAGATACTTACAGTTCCTTCACCATTATATTTGAACCACAGTTAAGTACGCCGAAATCTTAGAAATCTTTTTGGCTGACAATGTTTTCAGATGGCAGATGCTGGTACGAAAAAAGAAGAGTTGACATAAAAACTCTTGCATAATTCGCTAGCGATGATCAGAGGCTTTAGACAAGTTTTGTGTCATTCGATGTCAGCGATTGCGTTGGTCGAAATACAAAATATGGATTGGCCACGGGATATTTCGAGGGTGCTTGACAATCCCGTACATGACATAATTTATATTTTAAGAATCATTATCGCGACGTTTTCGACGACCTTTGGCTACCACACTAGAGAGTCTCAGAGCAGTTTTTGCCCACTAAGGTGATTTTTTGAAATCTTTCCATCCCGCATGACATCAACACGACATTATAAAAATCCATCACCATTGTGGTCAGTGAACACACGTTCCTTTAACAGCACATCGCAATACATTATAGTGTAAATCCTTTTTGGCTAATCGCCTTTCACACATGGTTTTCACATGACAGGAGTACTGAAGCCAACCTTTCTCAACCCTTGTCACTCATATCTTCTTTAACCGTTGCGATCTCTTGTCAGGATGTTGCTTAATCTGTTATTTGAAGTTAACGCTTAAAATACCTACGTTTAGTGGTTTGTGTACCTTTTCTAATACATATACCCGTGCACAATGACGGCCATAATTATTTAGGAGTGGGTATTTGACAGATTACTGTTATGAGCCCAAAGGTTTCTCGAATCAAAACCTTTTTTAACTCATCTATCTTCACGTTGATGTTCTATAATTGGCTTGTAAGATATCTAAATTAGTAATGGTAATATTATTGTTAATAATATGCCTAGAACTGTCACCTTAGCACGAAATTACGCACGCATATCATAATTCATATTCGTTATTTTGAATTAGGTAACAGGTCTGTGTGTGGTCGGAAAGCAGTGGTGGCCCAGTGGTAATGGCCGCGATTTACGTGTCGTAAGTCGTATGTTCGAACCCAGGCAGGCACTTTCCTTCGTGTAAATTATGTCATCACCACTGCTCTCAACACGGCACACACAAACGGCAAAGGCAAACATCGAGAGGAAACCGGCATGTCCTAGAACCAAAAATTCGAAAATATGTGACATCCACCAACCCGTACTGGGCCCGCGCCGCGAGGTGGATTATGGCCTATTCCCTCTCGGAGAGAGGAGCATTGGGCTTGGCATTGGGAAAATTAATAAGCTGATGATTATCAGGTCTGTAAGATTTTATCATGAAAAGTGGAATCACAAAACTGTTTAATAAAATTAAGCGATATGACTGTAATATTTTTTTTAAACAAGCATTTTTCGTGTTTTACCAAGAAAACCCTTTCATTTGATACCTATGTCATGGCAGTACACAAAAAATAACTAGTCCGCCATCTTGGGTCGTCCGCCATATTGGATTTAGAATGACGTCACTTAGCTAACCATGCATTGTCATCCAAACTAAACGTGTATGCAAAATTGCATGTTAATCGGTGGAGGATAACTGCTTGAAAATTCAGTTGCAAGATTTGACCCGAACACAATTACATACATACATACATTGCAAGATAAATAAAAGCTTGTAATATTGACAGAATTCATATTACTAAAATCACGACTTTTATAAACTTTTCCACGAAAACTTTTAAAAACTTCGCAACTCTATTAAGCAGTCGCCTAAATAAGGTCTAATCTAAAATCAACCATATTTAAAAAAAATCCTTTACGTTTCACATTCCACCAGCCAGTAGTTTAAGTTTGGAACTAACTTTAGCTTAATTACACCGAACCAAGCGAATGATGGACACTTTGAAACTTTAGCACTGCATAATAGTTCGTTCAAATGTTTTCGGTTGCAACTGTGTTATTATTCAAGAGTTGAATAACTTTCGGTTTGGTTGGTTAACGAAGCTGATGGATACTGTTGGATATTTTTAGGTGGAGTGGAAGTATTTTATTTTTTATTGACGCTCTTTTATCGGATTGAAATTTCAGTAATGTACCAGGGGCGATAGACCAGGTTACATTCTACCAAAAATAATAATTGTCTATGACATTTGGGTGGCGCATGTCAATTCTATAAATTTTTAACCGCCGACGGAACAAGAGGGGTGTTATAAGTTTGACTTTTGTATCTGTGAATTAATGTGTATGTCTGTAGCATCATAGTTCCTAAACTGATGAACCAATGTTGATTTAGTTTTTTTGTTTGAAAGGCGACTTTATCCGAGAGTGTTCCTAACTATGTAAAAGACTAAATGTAAATCGGTTCAGCCGTTCAAAAGTTATGCGCATTTTACTCTTTGAATCGGGGTATTTTCGCACAAGATGTCGTGTTATAACTACACTTTTTTGATGGATTGTCGATCGAAGCTTCTCTACTAAGAGATAATTCTGTAGTTAAAAAGTTAAAAGCATGAAAGCCTAGGTGTTTTCAAATTTATAATTTATGCTTTTGTATACATTTAAAAAAAAAATTTAAAAAAATCTACCGACTTCCAAATACAAAACTACAAAGTGAAAAATAACTTTATTTTTTGAAGTCGGTGTCTTTCGTAAGTACCAATTTTTTTGCGTTATGGACACCGACTTCAAAAAATAAAGTTATTTTCACTTTGTAGTTTTGTATTTGGAAGTCGGTAGTATTTTTTTGCAAAAAGTTTTTTTTATTTTTCACTTTTTAGTTGTACCTACCTAATAGGCAAGTTAGTAAGGTAACTGTAACGCCAGAATCGATTTCATGAAACTTGAACATAACCGGTGAATTGAGAGATCTGCGTACCCCTTAAGAGCGTACTGGCGTGATGTTATGTTATGAAATAGTATAAACAATAAACAGACATGCGATTGCAGCAATCCCGAGAGATTTCCCGTTATTTATTGAAGAGTTCTGTTGTATATCTCCGAAGTTCTTCATCAGATCTTCACCAATTTAAAATGGGACCAATTTCGGAATATATTTTTTCAAACAAAAAAAGAATTTTCAAAATCGGTCTAGAGTTGACGGAGATATCGGTGAACATATACAAAAAAAAAAACATAATGTCAAACATAGAACCTTTTTGGGATTTCGGTTAAAAACCGTTATCATTTTGACCAGAGATTCAGTATTTAAGATTTGTATTATCATTATCGTCGTCTCCCTCATGCCTTTAGCCTATTTCAATTTGTTTGAGCACGCTTTTTTTTGTAATTTATGTTTTCCTACCATACAATATCTTTATATACTAGCCGTCAATTCAGAACTCACGTCCTTGCAATATAATCCTTCACACAACCTTCTATCTCTGGTCTACCTCATTTCCTACAAGTTTACAATAATCCATTTTATTCGTTTCTTGCCACGTTCAGACAAGAATATTACATAAATGCAAAGTAAAATAAGAAAAATAATATACCTTTTCTAAGTATATCTAAAGTTCATTTACATGCAGTCCGAGAGAGTATAAGCTGCGTTTTCACTTAGCGTTCTGAACAGACCAAGCATCTGCGCAAAAACAGTCTCGTTCAACCTACCCACGTATATATTATAACTTATCGTACAAAGCGTAGTTTACTTAGAAACCCTCTAAGTTGCAAGAGCTGGTTACTTAGAAAAAATGGCTTATACAATGTGGCCGTACGTGTAATAAAACTTAAAAGACTATAAATACATAAAATAAATATTAAATGTACGCCTCTGTGAGGCCTAGGTCCAAAGTTATGGTTGTTAGACTATGTGGATACTGTAATCAGTAAGTCAGGTACTAAACTTGCTATATAAGGCGGTTAACACACTGCCAAGCACCACGCAGCGTAGCGCGTGAATGCGTGGCTTGTAAGTCTTTTTTTTTCCGTTTCCGCGAACCGAAAGGTTTCTGTGGAAAAATCACTAGGGTTCCGTGAACTGAAAGGTTTCTGTGAAAAATTACCAGGGTGCTGCGATAATAACAACAGATAATTGTATAATAGAATTATCTTTGTGTTGTTACATAACTCCACAATTATAAATAGCTAATATTATTTTTGAATAGGGTGAAATAATGTGATGAAGAAAACAAGACTGCAGTAGGCGCAAAACTGTTGAATTTGCCGCTAGGGGCGCTCGTGTAGATTAAGGTCTTCAAAATGTCAAATAACAGTTTTTTTTTTTTGTTTTAGCGCCGGTTTATTTACATTTTTTTTATTATTGTTAATATTTTCACAATATGGCAGATTGAGATAGGCACGGTTTTTATCAACCACTGCTTTATTAGAGCTTTATGTTTCAGAAAAATTAATACTCCTTTTTTTCAAAAAAAATGGGGCTGCACACATAGCAGGGCAAAATAAATGCTTTGATATAATTAAAATACAAATTATAAAATAATATCTCGCATGTATTTAAAATACGAAACACAATATATCTGTCTTGTATTTGAAAAATAAAATACAAAATACAGTAAGTATTTTATCGATCATCCATCGTGACATTCGTACTAATAAACTTAATTAATACACAGAAGTTTCGTGAAAAGAACCGTTTGAAGTGACAATTTACAAGATACTTGCATACGAAAGTTATCGAGGTCTTAAAATCGCTAAATATTTATGTTCAAATGGACCAGACGGATGTTGTGTCTGGTGGGCGAAAGCCCGACGCGCGATGTTTGTTGTCAGACTGCTGTATGTGTTTTAATGGGCACCTACATAATTTAAACATCGAAAATCAATACATTTTATAATAAAAATGCTACCGACTTCCAAATAAGAAAACTACAAAGTGAAAATAACTTTATTTTTGGAAGTCGGTGTCCATAACGCAAAAAACGGTACCTGAGGTACCGACTTCAAGGAAAAACTATAAAAAGAAAAATTACTTAATTTTTGGCAGTCGATGTCCATATGGCAAAAAATTGGTACCTACGAAAGACGTAGGAGTAGTTTTTTAAGAAAGTTAAGCCGGTAGTATTTTTTTGTAAAATGTTTATTTTTTTAAATTAGATTTTTAGTTGTCATTATATTCGATTTACTTGTAAATATATAAGTGGTATATATTTTTGTAATCACCTCTTCAAACTCTTCATTTCGATACCCCATTCGATGGAAGTGGAAGAAAAAAAAAACTTAGGTAATAAAGAATACCACAAACATACAAGTTACGCGCGAGAAACATAACCCTTTCCTTGCAGTCGGTTATGATCCCAGAAGTATTTTCTCTACGGATAACTTTCACGATGGCGAAGCCTAACTAGCAGAAAGCCCTCCTATAAAATCTGTTTGTCCAATTTTGCAAGTTGATTGTACAAGCTCTTTTTAACCCCCGACGGAAAAAGAGGGGTGTTATAAATTTGACGTGTATTGCTGTGTATCTGTCTGTGGCACCATAGCGCCATAGCACCAGCGAATTGATTTAGTTTTTTTTTTGTAAGGTGATTTTGTCGAGAGTGTTCTTAGCTACCTTTGAATAAAATCGGTTCAGCCGTTCAAAAGATATGGGCTTTTTAATTTTTGAATCGGGGTGTTTTTGCAAGATATCGTGTCATAATTACGTGTTCAATAGATTGCCGATCGAAGCGTATCTACTATGTACTAGATAAATTATAAAGCATGAAGTAAAAACCTGACCCCTGGCTTTAAAATTTTGAAATTTTACTTGTGAAATACTTACTTGTATTGCTGCTGAGAAATTCTAGACTGTTCCGTGTTCTATTAACTTAAAAGTTTACGAACCGCTGAACTAAACCACTAACTATAAGTATGCCTTAATAATTTCTATGAATAATAAATACAATTTAAGATTAAGCATTAATCTTTCCATCTAATAAACACCAACTGAATATTTAAATATCAAACCAAAGCAAATCCAAATGGAATATTAATTTTCAATTTTACATTACAGAAAACAGAAATCACGTTTTAGGCCGGAAATTAAAAGCCAATAGCCTGAAAACGCGTACCACGGACAATCGCACTCAGCCGCTGAAAAAAAAACCTTGCAAAGTGCGTGGGAACAAACATAAAGGGCTGGGTTCAGTAGACTGTATTAAAACAATAGGTGAAGGCTAATTAAATAAAAGCTTGACCAAAACCATGCTATTTTAAATTTACATTTTTTTACTAGTTATCATTTTAATTTAAATTACTTTTAAACTTATAATTGGTATATATTTCTGTAATCACCTCTTAAAGCCCTTTATTTTGATATGCCACATGATGAGTACGGAAGCAAAAAAAGATAGTCACAATATCTATCAAACTAAAAGCCGCCATTTTTCTTTTTCAATTTTAATGTAGCCAGTGACTCTCGCAAGATTAAGACACATTATCCGTCCATTACACATTATCCTCCTTTGCGTCGCGCAGTCGGGTAAAAAGTTTAGACTAGAGGTAAATGGACCGGAAAACTTTTGGCATGTACGCAGTTCTTTTCTGCTAGCCCAATTCGAACTTCGAGCACTCAAACTGACTTATTTTTCTAACCTTACTCTTTTTTGTAACCTTAATCTTACTCTGTTTTGTACATTTTCCGTAAATTTTGACATTGTAAACTAAATAGTTCAATCAATCTATTCTGACCTCCTCTTCACCGCTGAACAAAAGCCTTTCCAAAAGCATAGTGTAAATTAATAGTTTGAAATCAACGCATTGGCACATATTAAGAAAGTGGCGCATTATTTAAAAACTTAAATCGACTGCAGGATTTCTAATCAACTTTTAAATAAAATATCTCTAGCAAATAAACATGACCAAGAAATAACCGGTCCTACCACCAACCGCTACTACGGAACCCTAAAAAAACGATGTTAGCAGGGGACATCACAGGAAATGAAATGGTCTGGTGGACGGAGGCACAGACATGTTAGAATCAATATAGCTGAAGGCGTATGAATTATTCCGAAAATACGGTATATTTTTCTCTTGCCACGAACTTTTGTTTGACCGGTTTCAGGGTGTGGTTTTGACGTGGTATGATGAAGGTAATTTCGTGTTGACCATTCAAACTGTTTAGGAGGCAGGAAGTTTATCTTCAAACTGATTCGTTAGGGGCTAGATGAGTAGGGGCACCGTGAAGAAATTACATGACATACTCGAACATAATATACTTCTCAGAAGTGTTCGCGTTGTGTACTTGGGTCACACTGATAGTTTTTAGATTAGGCCAGCAAGAAAAGCGGCCGAAGAAAAATATATTTAAATTTCGAATTACGAACTCTTTGGGAATCCGTAAATGTGAATTCCAAAGACCTTATACTCCTTACTGAAAAACGTATAAGGTCTTTGGTGAATTCATAATGTTATTTTTTTTTACAAGTTGGCGGCAATTTAAAAAGCGTCTGTCATGCGTTGAAATGGATTCGACTAGAGAAAATATTCACTCAATTATTTATTACGACTTTCGATGCAGTTTTACTTAAAAATAGCGTTATGATTGACTTCGAATAGCGTTTCATGACGAAGCCCTATCCCTTGCGACTGTTTACAACAGGTTTAATGAGTTTAAACGTGGTAGAATCAATCATACTGAAGATAACGTGAGTGCCGTGCGGCTCATGATTTAAGCTGATAGAAGGGTCACATATCAACAGATTCGGGCAAGTTTAGGGTTTGGTAGTGCTAGAAGATAAAAGGACTGTTAGGTACAGCAGATTGTTATGTTAGTCATTGTTTACCAATTGTCTTGGATAATTTTAGACAGCAGCGCCCAAGAAGCAGGTTCCTCCTCCACCACAACAACGCTCCAGCTCACTCCGCCAGACGTACTATCGAATATTTGTATTTATAAGGTGTGGAGTTAGTGAGTCATCCTCTTTACAGTTCCGAGCTGGCACCTTATGACTTTTATTTATTTCCTTAAATAAAAAAAGTCATGTGGCACTCGGGGACTGCCGCGGTAAAGCTATTGCATAGCATTTATTCTTGATCCAGTCCTGGAAAATGCGTCAAAAAAATTAAATACTGTAAAAACTCGAAAACGTAGCGAGCCAAACCCGCATTTATTTACGATTAATAAAACTCTAAAAAACAAAACAAAAATACCCTTATTCACATTGAAATAAGGTCGCTTTTCTTTGACAAGCAAAAGTGACCCTTATTCTCATTAGCATAAGATCCACATTGATCACCATTGTCACAGAAACAGCTCAGAGAGACCGATAAAAGGCAAAAAAATTACGACCAACAAAAATTTTAAAACCCTCATATCTCAGAAACGGTTGGAGTTAGCGCTACTTCATCCAGGAGAACAAGATAGGATTTCCCCCCCCCCCCCCTTAACCGTTTACCTCCCCCCGCAAAAAAAATTTTCATTCTAAAAATACCAACAACCAAGTCGGTGTCTTTTGTACCTACCCATTGTTTCCCGTTTTTCGACACCGACTTCGGAAAAGAAATTTATTTTTTGCTTTGTAGTTTTTTTGTTCTGGAAGTCGGTTTGATTTTTTGTTAAAAAGTTTTTATTTTTCTCTTTTTAGTTTTGGTAGATACCTGCAATTAACACGATTATCATTTATAGCCAAAGTACATTTCATGGCGATTCCAATAAGCCCAAACACGACTAGGATACATTGTTTTATATAAGAGTTCCAGTGCCTACCTTCCGGCTTCATCATCAGATCAGTTCGATGGTGCCATTTTCATCAGTACCATTTATTTATAAGTATATGCTTCATTATAGTCGGTTAACTATTCGAGATATCTTATGCCCGTGACATATTTAGCATTTAGGAGTTCCAGTGGCCATCTGTGGTCTTCTTCATCAGTTCCACTTCACCAAATGATACTTTCTGAGTGCAAATGTTTGCATTGTTGATGAAATTACCAAAATCGCTATATGTTTGCCTATAAGATTTGAGGAGTTCCCTCGATTTCTCTAGGATTCCACCCTCAGATCCTGACCTGATGATTATGGGACCAACTAGGAAGTATACCCTTTCAAACAAAAAAATAATTTTTGAAATCGGTCCAGGCGTCTTTGAGTAATCGGGGAACAAACATAAAAAAAAAAAAAAAAGATTCCGACGAATTGAGAACCTCCTCCTTTTTTTGAAGTCGGTTAAAAACTTTCAGTGTGACCCCCGTAAGATTAGGGGCCTTACCAAGACGAGTCAAAAGTTTTATAGTTCCGCTATGGAAGAGGGACAGTGCTATTTATTTGCCTTGCGTATCTCACAATGGAACCAGGATAGTTTTGACACGCCGTGGTAAGGCCTGGTCGCAGATACAATCGTCGCGATGACGCATCGCGGTTTTGAGTTCATACCCTTACAGCGAACTTCTACTAACAGATTCACTGTTCACATAGTAGACACAATAGTCCACATAGGACAGGGAAGAGGTCAAGCAATATTGTACAGTAAAATGCTGCAAAGAGCCAGTAGTTACCAAAAGGTACTTATTTAGAAAAAAAAATAGGGTCCCTTTTTCTACTCCGTTCAAAATAAATTCATCACTTCAATGGTCAATTAATTTGACAAATTAGTCCTGTCACTTACATCAAAAACCAAACAAACTAAAATAGTATCAATCCGTCACTCACAAACCAACCTTCTAAATTAATTACTAACCTTCCATTCAATAGAATATGACTCAATTATTCAACAATAAATCAACCCTTATACACATGCGACCTTTTATAATATTCCACACAAAATGTCAAACAAATACCGAATGGAATCGATATTTGTGCAAGAAACTCATCGGTTGTTGGTTCAAAGGTGGCTATTGTACGGCAGAGTATTCGACAGCAGTTTCATTACTACCCACAGTCTAGCCCTTGTATAATTAATCAGAGCGTAGGGCTGGAACATGGTCGGTAGATTAGGAATTTGATGTGAATTTTAAGTGCAAGACTTATTAAATTGTCATAAAAATATTGAACACACTGTTAATGCTTATATGTTCATGATTAGAAGACCTTGCGCTGTGCTATAGCTAAAAGCACTAAAGAACTGTCAGATGCCTAGAAAGTTGAAATAACGTTCAGTTGAAAAGGTAGCTATTGACTTAAATTGAATTCCTCCTTTATCCTTTATCTATCCAGCTGCTATGATTTATATCCGATAGAGGACTACCAACAAATCCTATTCCACCTCGATACCCCACCTTTACCACCGTGCCCCCACACTATTGCGGTCGTGTGAGTGGCTTCGGCACGTGTTAACTATGAACAAAAGATTGGGATAACCCCATTTATCTCAAGCCTGGTGCCGTGTGCCCGTACAAATTAAACACACATCAAATCCGAGTTATGGCTACGAGGGTTAAATTAGAACCCATCCAAAACATAACTTGGAAAGAAAGCCAAGTTCTTTATAACGGCTGATAAAATATTGAATATATTTTTCTCAAACTTGCTTGGAAATTTGAGCATTATTTTGACAACCTTCTTCGAGATAAATCGAAATTGCTGTAATGGCATACATGCGAGCACCGACCGGCAAAAGTTTTATGAAATCCATATCTTCTCTAGACTTACGTATGTGTATTTACACGTTCGTCCATCAATGCCTCTTATGCTGGCGACTGCATATTCGACTTAAAAGGAGTAAAAGAGAATAGTAAAAAAGTAAAAAACGAAAAATAAATTGGGATCTAAATCTACACCAAGTTCTCTTGACGTTTCATAATAAATACTATTTCTGTCATGCACGGCGATCGCAAGTTGCTTTAAAAAAAAAATAAGAATTATTCTTTGCTACTCAACAGTGGACTTGGCAAGTTACACCCACGAACTTCAATCTTCGAATTTCAGTACAATAAGTACTTGTTTCAAAATGTTATACGTAGTGTTTGACTACTACATCACCTTATAATAAGCTATGATAACAATATAATCGAGAATGAAAATGAAATAAATAAACTTGCCGCAATACTGAGAAGCAAAGAATGGCCCCTTTTACTTCGCGAACTTGGCTGTAACACTACCGTGTTTCTATATTTCATCACTATCTCTTGAAACATCTTTAGTCAGGAGTACTCAGGACTTCAGTCATGTTTTATGTCTTAAGCCTAGCATTTTATTAGCCTGTCTTTTAAGGCTTTCTTTGGGTAAAGTACGGTATAAGCCTAAGCCTAATGCTCTGTCTCTACTTAGGCTAGGCTTTTAATTAGTACAAAGTGATACAAGGCTTTGAGATACATCTCTCTGAAGAAGCGACAGATTATCTAATATGTTCGTACATTTACAGTTCATACTAAATGTTCAAAGGGATCCAGGTTAATTGTATTGCCTACTTGACAAGAAACTGAGCTGCTACTCTTTTAGGTGTTTAATTTTGTTAACAAGTAAAATTTCAAAATTTAAAAAACCCCCGGCACATTTTTATTTCATGCTACATAATTTATCTAGTACATAGTAGATACGCTTCGATCGGCAATCTATTGAACACGTAATTATGACACGATATCTTGCGAAAACACCCCGATTCAAACAGTAAAACGCCCATAACTTTTGAACGGCTGAACCGATTTTATTCAAATATAGCTAAGAACACTCTTGACAAAATCACCTTTCAAACAAAAAAAAAGAAATCAAATTCGGTTCATCCGTTTAGGCGGTATGATACCACAGATAGACACACAGCAACATACGTCTAACTTATAACACCCCTCTTTTTCCGTCGGGGGTTAAAAAGAGCTTGTACAATCAACTTGCAAAATTGGACAAACAGATTTTATAAGAGGGCTTTCTGCTAGTTAGTCTTCGCCATCGTGAAAGTTATCTGTAGAGAACAAACTTCTGGGATCATTAACCGACTGCAAGGAAAGGATTATGTTTCTCGCGCGTATCTTGTATTTTTGTATGTATGTAGTATTCATTATTACCTCATATCTTTCAAACCGTTAAACGTATTTAGATAATTAAGTTTTTTTTCTTCCAATTCCATCGAATGGGGTATCAAAATGAAGAGTTTTAAGAGGTGATTACAAAAATATATGTGTATACCGATTCGATATATAAAAGTAATTCGAAAAAAAGAATGACTACTAAAAAGTTGTACATAAATAAAAAAAAGTTAATTTAAAAATCAAAAACCAACCGAGGAGCCGAGGATCAGCCAGTTCGCGAATATGTATCTGCCGTCTGCACAGCATGATTTTTCTTGATTACAGCTTTTTAGTCCGTTTCTGAAGCAGTCGGGTTTATACCCGACTGCCGAAGGAGTGTAATGTGTTTATCTTAATTCTTAATTCTTTATTGTACACCAAAAACAATATTTAATACAATGTGATAGTAAAGTACATGTACAAAGGCGAGCTTAACTCAATGTTGAGTTCTCTTACAGCAAACCCTATAGTGACAGAGAATGATGATAAAAGAGGGTAGGATCCAGTGTACAATTTTAAAATAACAAAGTTATAATCATAAATATATACATACATACATAAATACAAATATATATAATATATATATCTTCTAACATTGCGTTAAAAGGAAATGCTCTTTAATTTTCCTCTTGAAGACATCGAGAGAAGGACTATCGCGTAGGGAGTGTGGGAGAGAGTTCCAGAGGTGCACTGCAGTTACAGAGAAGGAGCCATCATAACGGCTGGAAGTGTGACGTGGACGTTTATCAGTCTATGTATGTTCCTATGTGGCGTTCTAGAGACCAAACACGTTGGCCGATTTTGATGATTCGTACGTCAATCGATTCGTCTTAATCTTGCGAGTGTCACTAGCTACATTAAAATTCTAAAATAGTTATAGTATTTTGGGTGACATATTGTGGGGGCCCAAATTTTTTTCTTACAATCCCTTCGTGTGGGGTATCAAAATAAACGGTTTTAAGAGGCGATTTCAAAAATATACAACACTTCTATGTTTAAATGTACCTAATTCGAATAATATGTTAATAAAAAAGTGTTAAATAAAAAAATTCATTCAAAATTTCAAAAAACCCGACTGCTTAAAAAGCGAACTAAAATGACGTAAACAGGAACAAAAAGGCTTTGCAGTCGGAGGATACATCTGGTTTTGGTCAGCCAGCTCGCGTATATGTAAGCAGTCGGGATTTTTGATATTTTGAATGATTTTTTTTTATTATTAAATTAATTTTCAGTATTATATGTCATTATCCAGAATATGGTCTGTGCTAACTTTCATCCAAATCCGTGTGAATAGGTAACAAATAAATGAAGCAACAAATATTACCAAAAAAACTTTTTAACAAAAAATCAAACCGACTTCCAAAACAAAACACTTCAAAGTGAAAAATAACTTTCTTTTCCGAAGTCGGTGTCTTTTTTACCCATTGTTTTCCGTTATTCGACACCGACTTCGTAAAAGAAAGTTATTTTTCAGTTTGAAGTGTTTTGTTTTGGAAGTCGGTTTGATTTTTTGTTAAAAAGTTTTTTATTTTTCTCTTTTTAGTTTTGGTAGGTACCTCCAATTAATATGAAAATCATTTATAGCCAAAGTACATCTTATGACAATTCCAATAAGCCCAAACACCACTAGGATACATTGTTTTATTTCGGGTTTCCAGTGGCCATTGTGGTCTTCTTCATCAGTTCCACTTCATCAAATAATATTTTCTGAGTGCAAATGATTGCATTATTGATGAAAATACCAAAATCGCTACATGTATGCCTATAATATTTGAGGAGTTCCCTCGATTTCTCTAGGATTCCATGATCAGATCCTTGTTTCCTTATCATGGTACCACCCTTGGGATATCTCCTTTCCAACAAAAAAAGAATCATTAAAATCGGTTCATAAACGACGAAGTTATCCGCGAACACACATAAAAAAAAATATATATACGGTCGAATTGAGAAACCTCCTCCTTTCTGGGAAGTCGGTTAAAAATAGTTCTATTATTACAAATATTATATCAACAATTTATATCTATCAGAATATTACCTACGAAACTAGTTTTGCGTTATCGCAAAATATTCTATCCACAATTTCAAAGAAGTTCAAAGACCTTTTCTACCAAAATAGACAAGATAGATGAACTAGAAAAATATTAATATGTGGGTCATTTATTTATCTAAGGGGCCCAGAGTGAGGGTGTTCTGGGTTTATTTTTAGCTCAGTATTGCCAGGTGACACCTGGTGCACATTTCTGATATCCCGAACAGATAGAGATGGATGTAATTTTTAACACATTCTGAAAATAGGAAGTAGGACAGCTGCATACTTAGTTTGTGATACTATTTTTTACAATGAAACATTTAACTACCCCATTGTAAATAAACTAGGTAGTTACCTACATGAAAAAGCCAAGTAAATGTTTAGTTTTAAAATAATGTTATGCATTTGTGTTATCAGTTTTGGTACTAAGTTTATATTTTAAAACTCATTTATCCATGAAACAGTGAATACATTTTAAATTATCTGGCGCCATACTATTTTTTTCAAAGTGATTAAACTTGCAAATAGCGCCATCTACCATATTTTACGGTAACTTTCACAACCTCCAGAAAGGTAGTGGTGTGGCATGTCGACGGACGTTACTTTACGCGTGATCATGTTCGGTAATGTGGTGGTCTTGTAAGTTAGGGTGGCGTTTACTAGATGGCGCTGTTTCTAAACTGTGTCTAAGGAAATGGCAATTGCAATGTCTTTATCTTTATAAAAAATATATAATAATTTACAGAGAATTTATTATTTGTTTTATATACTTTGTAAATGATGCTCTACTAAAATATTTTTTCCCTTGTTTCAGATTGCCCTCGACCAACGAACGAATAATTCCTGCAAAATTAGTCAGATCAAGTTCCTAGTAGTTTAGTGTAGTATAAAATGTACAATTCCAATGAATTCTTGCACAGTGCTGGTGTCAGCCGGCACATGCAAGCTACTGGGGAGACTCCCTCGCAAAAGACGAGCATGAAACGCCGATCTTGTGAGGTCCCTTTAGGTGACATTTCTTCAAACAATTTTAAAGTTTCCCTAGGGGACCTAAGCTCTAGCGAAGGTCCAAGTTACGATTGTCGGTCGCTGCGTTCGGTAAAATCCGAAGATGCCCGATCGGTTCGTAGCTACCGACCGATAGACAGCCGTAGTTACAAGAATTTTCGGTCTTCATTGGCTGATATTTCGGGGTACTCTTTATCTAGGCCCCCTAGCTATGACCAGCTGTCTCGTAGGTCTTTAGTAGAAGGGCCTGATGGGCAGGGCATCACGTCCAGTATTGAAGGTGTGCTGTGGTCTGATGAAGAAGAAACGGAGTACTTCTACCATGAGAATATTACTTCGGCGTGGAATCAAGGTGAGTGGCATAATTATTATGTCTTGATTTGGTTCTATTCCACGAAATCTGAGAATTACCTATCTCTTAGGATCTGTTCAGTGTTCACCACATCTGAATCAGTATATATATTTATAATATTCTGTATTTATTCTGGAATCATCTTTCAGAGAGGTATTTTCATATGAAGTACTGCCATATATTATTATACGTACTTCTATACTGAACCTAGCACCTACAGCTACATATCTATATTAAAACATCTAAATTAATCAACAATCGACAAAAATGCTCCACGCAAATTCGAACAGACAAAACCATAAGGAAGTTCTAAAATAACCACCAAACAAGATTCCCGATCATACCTTCAAGTTCACTGACCTCAGATCGGTGATCAATGTACAACATTACCATAATTACGGCCGCTGTAATGCATCGATGTAATATTGTAGCAATGTTAGTAAACATTCGGTTTGAATTGGTTCTGAGGCTGATTTGGAAGTTGGTAGGTACGTTAACAACGGCAACAATAGTGATACTCATAAGCTCATAACCGACGCGTTATTTTAACACGGACGCAACACAACAGCACTTATACCTTGAGGAAACCAGGACTTTATAAGTCAGTATTTGTAAGTTTGTGCTCCATTGGTGTAATTGCTGCAAGGCGTTCCAGTGCGAGGGTAAACAAATAAATAAATAAAGACAAAGAAAGAAATACCAAGCATGGACACTGCTAAAATGCCTGTAATTCTATTGCTAGAATATACATAACATGTTAATATACTGATAGTTGATCTAGGATATGACAACTTGTGTATTTCAAATTTTCAACTGCAGGGACACACTCGGCCTCTTCTCTGTGAAATGGAAGTCTTGAACATGCGAACAATAGTGATACTCATAAGCTCATAACCGACAAATTATTTTAACACGGACGCAACACAACAGCACTCATAAAGGCAAAGAAAGAAATACCAAGCATAGAAGCTGCTAAAATTCTTGTAATTCTCTTGCTAGAATAGACATAACATAATAATTTACTGCCAGTTGATCTGGGAGAGGACAAGTTGTATATTTCAACTGCAGGGAAACATTCGGCCTCTTCTCTGTGAACTGGAGTTGGTAAATATCACACACATTTCTTCGATTAGGTATGCATTTAGGACATGCCAATTTTATATAATAAAGATGAAAGGGTAACTAGAGTTGAGATATCCAGATATTTTGAAGTATCCTTAGAACTCTAGCACAACACTAATACAAATGATTGGTAAGGTATTCTAACTGCATAAGGCACTGTATTATAATGCAAGTCTTAAGTAAAAATAAATTCTGATAGCAATTTATACCGATTGTCCCTCGTACCTGTAAGAATCTCAACAACTCAGCACCAAAAGAGTACTCATTGACATAATTATTTGATACAACCTGCCTCTTCACCACTAAGTAACGGAAGCCAGCACCATAATTTAAAAGAAAGCCCCTCTTCCTTTGAAAATTATAAACGTAACGAGAATCACTAGTTTTTATTTTCGATTCCTGATGATGCCTTTTTTGTTTGACTTCCGACAATATCGTTGACCACATTAATACGAGGGTACTGTATTATTGAAGTAAGAGATATTGATTATTTTTGAAATATTTCGAAGGGCTAATAATGAACGGAACTAACTTTTTTAGACGCGGTTCTAGAGAAGTATTTACTGAATAAGTAAAATTTCAAAATTTTAAAAACCCCTGTCACATTTTTATTCCATGCTACATAATTTATCTAATATATAGTAGACACGCTTCGATCGGCAATCTATTGAACACGTAATTATGACACGATATCTTGCGAAAACATCCCGAATCAATCAGTTAAACGCCCATAACTTTTGAACGGCTAAACCGATTTTATTCAAACATAGCTAAGAACACTCTCGATTAAGGCACCTTTTAAACAAAAAAAAAACTAAATCAAAATTCACCCGTTCGGTTCACCCGTTTGGATGCTATGTTACCACAGACAGACACACAGATACACACAACACAAGTCAAACTTATAACACCCCTCTTTTTCCGGCGGGGGTTAAAAAACATGCACAAAGGTGTAATAGACTTAATGTCTTAGGCATTCTGTACAGTAAACCAAGGGTGGTAAATAGATACCATGGCAGGTGCATTGTTACAAGCGTGGAAGGCTACTTCATTAGCAATACCTACCTGTGTCAAGGGTTTTCATGAATCCTGGCAGACAATGGCTATGATTAGGAGGATTCTTCTTGAGTAATTTCTGTGGCTTCTATTATTGTTAAAACATGGAGGAATTATGAAACCTTGTAGCTAATCAACATTGTGTTCCAAACTACGAAGGACAATATTTTGTCTGGAGTTCACTTTAGCATAATTATATCTGAGCTTCTCGAAGACTCCTTACAGATTTCATAACTTATGGTTTAAAATACAACCAAACATCGCCTCCAGGATCGCTAATCCACTAACAATAATTATTACCCAAAACAAAACTTAAAAATATAATAACGAGGACGACGAAAATATGGGTTCCCACCGAAACACGTCTCCATACCGACTCCTGCTCATGGGGCTATCATTTTGCGATTCTGCATGGTGTTTTAACCAAATTATACCGGTGTCGGCCACGTTTAGCTCTTCCGAATAAAACACGCCGATCTTTCGGCATGTTTAAGTGGTCGATTATAAGAACCTGTTTTGTTTTGTTTATTTGTTTTGAAGCTCAGTTCGGACTGCGATTACTTTCATGGCCATTAGAAAAGTATAATTTAAGGAGCTAATCAAACTTTTGTGATCGCTGCTCTACAAGACAAAAGTCACTATGACTTTTTATCGTCAGTCAAAGCAAAATAATACAAAATCTTACAAAGAGAAGCAACTAAAGGTATTCGTAGCAAAGTAAAGCCTTGAATGTCATGAAATGAGCCATTCCTATCATAATCTATTAACCCAAAAATAGAAACAGCGAAAAAAAGGAAAAAGACACAAGGTTTAACGATTATTCAAAAGACCAAAGAAATATTATCGATGAACAGGATCAGTTCATTTTAACCCTTTATCCTCATCATCTTAATAAAATCAAGAATTTATCACAGATACGGTTTTGTAACGCAAAAATGAGATAACTTGTACAGCTAAGATATACCAAAAATTATAAAATCTGTTTCAGGAAGTATATATTATGTAATAAATCTTCTCGAAGTCTTCGTGGATCATTGGCATGATTTTATGAATGAAGATAAAGATCTATTTAATATGTTATAGCGAAAATAACTCATTACAAACTGTTTCCAGGAAATCGTTATTGAATACCATTAAAATTGTTTAGGAAGGTAACCAAAACAGCTCTTGAATACATTTGAACAAAAAAGTCCAAATAAATCAAAGCAACACCAAAGTATTTTTTTCTATAAAGATTACATAACTTAAAATATGACACTGGATCCTGAAATCTTCTGTCACAAGATGCAAGCTCTCTTAAGATCATAAGAGCTAGGGATACAAATTATATAGTTTCAGGTGACTTTTACTAAACTCCAAAAATCCTGCATAAAAAAATAAAGATGTTTTGAGTTGTTGACCAAAATGTTGATACTGAAGGCAATTTGATTAAACCATTCTCTATTCAAATCCAAATTACAAACCAATAAACACACAGTGAAATCAGTTCTTATTATACCAGCAAACCTTTTAAACAAAAACAATTAAAAACGTTGAAAACCTGCTACTCTGTGATAGCCTTTCTAGGCAACATACATAAAGTTCTATAAACAAGCCAACTTCCTGCAGATTGCATCTTGATCGATGAACGGAGTCGGGGGACAAGCACTAATTGAGGACCTAGTAATGAGACTACCGTGCTGAATCAACTTTCTTGTTCTCATGGAGTTAAAAAAAATGTAGCGAAGTTAAACCATTTAGTATTTCAGATTTGTAACAAACATATTGATAAAGATCGAACGATATTATAATGATTCGCATATTATTATATATAAAAATAAGTCACTTATATGGTGGTACGAAAACACCTAAGAATTCGGCAATTTAAGAATTTGAATAAAATATAATTATGAAAAATAATGTTACGTTTTTAAAAATATCTCATAAAATATATAATATAAAATCGTAAATTTGGATTTCGGCGCTAATACCGCGAAAACCATAGCTATTACAGGTTTGATAATTAATTAAAGCAATGGATTATAATAAAAACCGTATCTACTATACACCTCATCGTGAGTGAAGCGTAAATGTTGCACCTCAAAGTGCCTCAGAAAAAGACAAAATAATCTGATGAAGGATTTTTGTAATCTAAAGCTTCCTCGGTTTCAATATTTAATTTTACAATAACTCAATTAACTAATTTCATATACTGTAGCATATGTTCCTAATCAAGCCAATAAAACATTGGCAAAAGCCTGAGCCACATAAACACACAATTCACATAGAACTGAAAAAAAGACCTAGTTATAATCACAACTTTAAACCAACCTAAGTTTCTGAACAGCCCATCAAGGTAATATACCTCAGTAACTCTTCCATTTACTCCCAATCCAAGCTAATTTCGAACAAAAAGAAATCTCATACTGCGACATAAAGTACTGCTAAGTGCTAACCACGGGTGGTCTCAATAAATATAGGATAAAAAGTAGATCTATAAGTAATAGCGCACTAAAAACTAGCATATGAATTAACTGCGAGTTACAAGTTAAATGTGCTAGGCTTGACCAGTAACGCAGAAAAAGTAATAGGCACATAGCCGCTACTATTTGCTCGTAAAAGAGCGTTTATGTGTGATAAAATAAAGGAAAAATTGTAAAGAACATCCATTTTCGTTATAAAGTAACATTTAATGTACGTGCAGACCTATTATGTTGGCACACTATACATCTTTGGCATGAATCTGCATTATACAAAGTATTTTGTTATTTAACATTTCACTCGCGTTTGACCACTATCTCGCCTGATGGTAAGCGATGATATGGTCGACGTTGAAGCACTCTTGCGTAGAACTAACCTATTCACTCTTGACTTAAAGAACCCAAAGTTATAGCTATCAAGAAACAAAGACTCCGCCAGAAAATTCAATTTTCTCTCTCCAAAACTGTTCCCTTGCCTTTTATTTTCATTCTCAAAAATTTTCCTGCATTGTGATGTTAATGTTGCAGCATTATGATCGGGTACTTTTATTTTTTTTCCTGGAAAACTATGAACATGGTCGAAAAAACAATTTGTTATAAAACGAGCGAACTCCGAAGATGACTTTCCACTGTTGCTTTGAAAGGTGCTGGTTATTGGTGGTAAACAGACGCTGCCAGCGTGGTTCACACTCTGGATGTAAGATCAAAAATTATAGTGGAGAAACGATTAGAACTACAGTTTCGGAAATTGTGGGCTAATAACAAGAAAATCTAGCTTGAATAACATTTCCTAGCTACTAACCTAGTATCCATACCCTTAGTAATCTTACAAGCAATAGAGATCTAATTGGCCCAAGAGAGTGCGTCTAGGACTTGACAGATAAATCGGAATTAACACGATCATTGCGAGTTAATTGAACGTTGTTCAGTATGCCCACTTAGTGGAGAAAATTGCAGAGTAATTGTGTCCGACGTTAATAAGGAAAGTGACTTGTTAGAGGGAAATTAGAGAAAGGCTTAGAGCTTTACTTTTTTTGCTGATTACTGTGAATGGTTATTTAAGTAGGATTCTAGTGGAAACGGATGGCGAAGAAGGACATAATTAATATTGACCTCATTGGTTTGTCTGGACCTTCATAAAGGTTGATTTACATTGATCCTGTACTTTCACGTTGTACCTAATAACGAAACTTTTGTATTTATAAAACCTTGCCCCACACTAGATATTTCTCCTCTATCGTGGGTGCTTACAAACATATTAACTCACATATACAAAAATCCAGACCCGGAACAACTTTTTGTAGGACATGCAAATATTTTTTCTGTTCGCTAATCGCTCTAACACTGCGCCAACCATGCCGTCTAACTAAGCAAAATGAGTATACTACATAGGAGCATACCAAGTAGCGTTCTTCTCTGCTGTAGTTTCTACCTTCCCACATTTCGTGCATTACCTACAAAACTCATTCTGGAAATTCTCTCATTCGAAACAGTAACAACACCGGCAAACAAATAATTTACTGCAAAAAATATGGATAAAACCAATTAATTTTCCATTAATTTCCGAAAACAAAATTAATTCTTATCTTTTTTTTAAAGTACTTATAATGTTAAATGTGATGGATAAGCCCTATCTGTAACACGATTACATGATTCAAGTAAAAGGAGCTATAATATGAAATCGGACGAAAAACTGGATGATACAATTTATACTCGTAAATTCTGTAGGTATTTTAATTTATGAAAATGTATTTTTCCTTTTTCTCTGTAGGAGTGGCGAGGTTACTTGTCTGATATATAGTCATGAGTGAAATGTATGAAGAGATCTCTACAAACAAAAAAAAATATAGAAAAAGGTTTTTCAAAATAATATTCACAACGACTCGTAATGTTGTTCCAGACTGAGCCTTTTCACATACAGGTGAGGTTAGTGCTGCATAATTATTGACTGTAAAATATTTAGTAATATATAATGGATACAAGTAACATTTTAAAATTTAAAAAACCCCCGACACATTTATTTTACGAAAACACCCCGATTCAAACAGTAAAACATCCATAACTTTTAAACGGCTGAACCGATTTTATTTAAATATAGCTAAGAACACTCTCGACAAAGTTACCTTTCAAACAAAAAAAAAACTAAATCAAAATCGGTTCATCCGTTTAGCCGCTATGATGCCACAGAATCACACAGATACATAGCAACACACGTCAAACTATAACACCCCTCTTTTTCCGTCGGGGGTTTAACTGCGGAATAATAAAAATGGCGGTTTGACAGCTTTTGTATAGAAAATATATCAAACGGCCATTTTTATTCATTAGTTAAAAGTTGTCAGACTATTTAAAAATCGGCTCTAAGATACATGTGACATATTCTGGGTAATGCGTAAATCATTTGTATGCATATTTATGTAGTTTTGCATGTGAGCCGTAGCAGAAGGGCTTGCAAGTGGTACCTACTATTATCTCGTCTAGACGCTTATTATTACAAGTCTCAAGTGTTACACTTGAACCTTACTTTATAAACTACAGAAGAAATACCTAATTGTGCCGTAGTTCTAGACTAGAAAAAGATTAACGTTGGATTGGTATAAGACATCAACACTAAATGAAAAATAGACAATAAAACTACCACTGTACCCGTAGGAGGACTTTTTAGGCTGTTGTGGTGATGATGAAAATCATGTTGTAAGAAAGAGAAATTGTTTATTCCTTTTCCTTCTTAATTCATATATTATATTGAATGAACAGAGTAAAGGTATTGCTGTTGAAATAAACACTACGATGGTAAATTAAGATTAAAGCACCATCCACACAACTGAAGATGATTCCCAAAGCAAACGCAACAAAATAATAAGCTAAAATAATTACACAAAACACATAATTCAACACAAATCCATATTTATTTGAGACACCTTACAAGTAAATTACCACCATCAGGATTCGTTTACAGCACATAATTTTGGATTCCATTTAAAGTTGTAATTAAGCCCAAAGAAATCTTTAAATCGGTGTAATAAACTACATTTTGCAATAGACTACAAGACAAGATAAAGATTGGACAAACAGTAATCCGATATTGGATTTCCAAAATAAGAAAACATGATTGCAGGGAAGATGGATATCTGGACGCTGTTGGAACTTGTGTTTTTAATCTTGTTTATTTGGTGCTGAAATTGTATCCCCTCTTCTTTTGAAAGGTCAGTCGGCAATCCGTTTGGGTGAATTGATGATTTTTCAACCGCATGCTGAATCTTTTCTTCGCAGTGCTTGGACAGGATCTAAAATGCAAAAGTTGTCCGGGGTTTTATAAATTGACTCCTTGTTATTCTGAACATTGTCTCCTTCATAATTGAAAGTGTATAAATCATTCTGGGTTTTTTAATTTGACATCTTAAAATTAACCGAATTCCCTACTTTTTGTGAATCATGAATAAAATGCTAGGTTTTGAATATACATACCTATGTCACTTAATCCGCTCCAATGATTATTATTCCTGTATTCGAACCAAATCATTTAATAACCAAAGCAGACACCGTGAGAAAATGCAAACTAAAATTCAATATCCCTATATGAAAGTAAGCTGCTCCACATACCCACCAGCTTTCACATCCCCACTAAAATTGAAGCATCCAATCATCCAGAATATATACTTGAACCATCCAGTTATTATAACCACACACGGCACTATATATGCAAATCAGGAGAAAATGATGCCGCTAATAGCGCATTTACCCTTTGATTAAGTGCACTAGCAGTAACCGTTGCGACCTGAATATGCTTACATTAGTTTTGCTTATCTTCAGTGTCTCATTGACCTAGTCGTGGCTTTAAAATGTTAAGTTCAGTTTGATAAGCTCGGGAGAGTGTGAGTGTAGGGTTGTTTTAACATTTATCATTGGAAAGAAGCTTTCAGATGAGGTTGGCAATAAATTTTATTTTTGTGGCAGCAGAAATAAAATTTGGCGATGAGCATAAAAGCGGAGTTCCTTGCATTCCAATGTGAGATAATAACTTTTGATTGATGAAAGTCACAATGGTATGAAATCTACTTGCACACTTTTATGCATGTCTATTGTCGCTCTTATAGCATTTTCACTCCTTTTTTTCTGTAAAACATTGGTTTCTACTGAGCCCAATACTCCATTCGGTATACATAGAAACCAAAACAATGATATCTCAAAACTCTATCAAAATCGTGAATCGCGAACGAATATTCTATTTCTGTACAAAGATTTATGTCTGGCATACCAACTTTACTTGTATGCATCAGTCACCAGTAACTGCCCTAATCTAGCCTATACCTACATGCTGTATGATCTTTTCGCAAGTGTATTTATGTGTGTTATTTTTCTCCCCGTACCCATTTCGTACGTACTTAAATTATTATTATCATTGACTATAGACAGTATAAATATTGACTACCGGGCGGCTGGTATATCAACCTATTGTCATCATTCCATTAATAAATGTTTACATAGGGCTGTTCAGTTTCTTTTAACACGCAACTTTTTGTGTTCGATTTCAAATCCTCGGTAAACAGAATTTTACATAACATGACTTTTCACCCAAGCTTTTCGCAACACACTATTTCTCAAACAAACATTGTTCCTATTTAATATACATTTTACGATTTCATGGCGATTTCGCCCAGAGGGAAACAAAGTATTTTACGACTAACCATGCTCTTACGAGGTCGAAAGTCAAGTTAAAATAATAGATTCTCTTGTTTACAAGCTTCCGGCACCCACAAACGATGTCTGACAAAACCTTAGCCAACAAGGTGGTTACCATATGAAAGGAGCTCTACACCAACGGTGGAGTTTGCAATATACTCGTAATATTAGCATACGCCAAAGCTGATAAAACCAATCACGATTTTCACACAGCCGTTTGCGTTGCTTTCGACGCCTGTACACGTCAATTTGTTGAAGTACTAAAATCTCATGATATATATGACGATACAACTAAAGTTGCTTATAGGCATTCTCAAAACGTTTTCTAAGTTGTGAGACCATTAAACGTAATGCAGACTGATGATAAAAATATTTTAGTGAGAGATGTTTAAGTAGATATGGGCAAGAAGAGAAGCAATATTCTTGCCTATGCATTGTTAAAATCTTCTTACGAACATAATCAACAAATTCGTAAATAAAACAAGTATCGTTGTTGTAGAGCAGTATCGTTACTTCTTTTTTAATAAATACATAATGTACTTCGCTTAATTTTTGTACTGCAATCTTTCCGCTGTATTTAATTTTTCCTTGATTTTCACACGCCGCCTTTTTGGGTGTTGCTTTACCTCTAATTATTGCATAAAATTGTGCACTTGGTTTGTATAATGCTTGTATCTTTTGGTTAAAAAATGTTACAATTGTAGATAGGTCAATCAATAAATAATCTTATTGCCAACATTTTATAGGCCCGTTTCCTTTTCCTTCAGCAATAAACCTCGGCACAATATAATAGCATCGAGTTGATCTCAAGAGCCGTCGCCGCCAGTAGCTTTCGTGTCCGCTTTCCAACGACCACTGCTATAAATAATAACATTCACACGGTACACGTATTTAAATAAATACGTATCAACTTTCCCGGGCACAATACTAGGGATTAGGTTGAATCGATTTTTGGATCGATCCCTGTTATAAATCGAAGAGGAAAGGTCTACTTTAACTTTCGAGTCTCACCGTTGTATCGACTGAATTTACAATGGATTTAAAATAAAATCGAATAGAATTTTAAAGTTGCTTTGAAAGCCAATGTACAGTTTTGAAAGATGCTCTCCATTAACAAAGGTTGAGAAGACTCAGTGGAAAGTAGACCATGATAACAATTGGTACGAAAATAAGATGACTAATTTCTGCTTTCCCAGTCAAATGTATCGTAATTTAAAACACGCCTGCGTAAGCGAAATTCATTATTAAATGCAAGTAATCTGTAATCAATCAATTTGAACTTGTTTATATTCTAAATCGGACCAAACCGCTTTGCATTCAGCCTATATTTTCCCAACCCACTTCCACACTTCCGAAACGTTTTCTACACAACATTTTCTGATCAATCACGGCAATCATTGATAGCTATATATAACACGGTGTGCCATATCGAGAAAATTGAAATCGACTTAATCGCTGGTTAATCATCGATCATGAATAACGACTCTATCGATGAGTTTTATCGATTATGACAGACTCGATTTATCTCGACTAGCATCTTGTGTCCCTTCACTAGAGTGTGCAGAAATTACAGAATTTACGTTCTACTCTCACATGTAAACACGTTTGATGACATTAGAAACATAGTTATCATGGCGACATGTATTTTATTACTTGAAGTTATTCCTAATTACTGAATGACATTATAGGAATGGGGAATTCGTAATTAAGTTTTCTCGCAGTTTATTTGCTGCTTCTGTGAGGAATGGATAGTGAGCTGCTTGTTCCGTGTATGTAATGAAGCTGCTCTTTCTTTATGTTTAACTAGCTGTTGCCTGTTTAGTTCTCTCTCTCTCTGGGTTAGTTATTCTTGTCATCTAATGTCGGTTACAGAACTTCTTTAAAATGCATTTTAACAAAAGATTATATTTGTAACAATACTTGGTTATTATACTGTACTAGGATACATATTATTGCGAGTAAGTTTTCATAATTGTTCCTCCCCCCAATTTCCGAATTAAGATTAACCGCCATATCATGCCGGATACAGGACAGAAGCAAAACGAGAAATAATTTCATACAATTTATTACTTTGCAAACTTGCAAAAAATCGTGATTTATTTTCTGGTGAACTGTCAGTACAGGTAGACAAATTAACAAAGACATTAATATATCAAGCAATAAGACAGGGAAGGCACAAAAAATTACTACCGTTATACAAGACAAATAAGTTGATTCAATCTGAGTGACTGTAATTAGGGTAAGGAGAACATTTACTATCTTATTTTTTTATCCATGATATTTTGATTTGATCCACAAAATAAACTCGTGAAAATGCAGACCTTGACAGCAGCTACAATGATCATGTTGACATAGCAGCTAAAATGATCATCTTGAACGGCAGCTTAAATGATCATAAGTTTATTTTTCTATTAAATTATGATTACCTTACAAGTAATCAGCTGATCGGCAGTTGCAACAACTTTTTGAAATTCCAGCCCATGACATAGAAGCTAAAGTTATTCGTAAATTATTTTCGACATATATGAAGAGACACTCTGGCATTATTCCATTTTCAATTTAGTGTAAGAAGAAATATAAAGGATCTTCAGCCCACACTACTAGCAATGATATGCAAGAGAATGTCTCAATGCAAATGCAAGTCTATGCAAATTTGAACTATAAGTAGCTTTTGACAATACGCCACGTTTTTTTGCGAAACCAAACTAAACAATGGACTTACTTGGCACATGCCTTTGCATATTGTTGGGCATAGCTTCGAACATTGCTGTTTTAAAATGAAGAGTTTAGTCTATGAATAGGAATTCACCTTTGCATAAAAAAAAATTCGCAATATTACGTGTACTATTTAGTTCATGCTTTACAGAACAGATGGAGTTGTTTACAAAGTTGTTAGATTTGCAAAAACATTCGTGTTTTTTGCCATGAACTTACCTATAATAAATCAAAATATTTTATTTCAACTAAACCATTTAAAAGAAAACGTCAAGCAAGCTTTATCTACTGTGATTGGGTGTTGAAAATTCATTCAACCAATCACAGCAGATAACGCGTGCTTGACAATTTGTCACATTAAATCTGCGATAATTTAAAGGTGGGAAACTCGGCCTAAATGTAATACAAAAATTTAAGAGAATAAATAAATAAGTTGTAATAATTTAACATAAAAATAGAAATACATACGCACATTAATATTCAATAAAACAAATAAAAACAAAAATATAGGAAATAGATAACCGGAAAGAGGAAAATGTTTAAGCGCTATTCCTCTCTCCTAGACATTGAATATATCTATGTTGCTAAGCCCGACAGAGTCGATAATTGTTTCATTAACTTATATTTACCCCCTATAGGTATGTACATTATGGATGCAATAATAAAAAATAAAAAGATTAAAAAAAAAAAAAAATATTTGATCCTTTCAGTATCTACCGAATTTTCATGAAATATAACAAAACAAAATAAAATTTATCAAAAAATTAAACATCTTTACTTACAAGACAAAAAAAAACACCAACGGCTGACAACTGGCACATCTACCTCACACAAAAAAAAGAACCACAATTATAATCGGACTCAAAGTTTAATCAAGTGACTTTCGCATTGCTTTCACTCGCGAATCAATTATATGCTGCTTTACTTAATCTAAAAGCGAATTAAAAGCAATCTGATTTTAAATACTGTATGTTTATTTGCTTTTGACATTTTAACCTCTAAAATTTTGGCATTGAGATAGATTGTACGTCTAGGACAATGTTTTTTTTTGACAACGTATATTTTCGAAACGATGTCAGCGATGGCAATGATTGTAATGCCAAAATGTAAGTAATTCATCTCATAACATTTCGATAGCTTTTGACATTGCTATACATTTTTTAGGGCCACAGAGGCCCTAGAGAAGTTTGTAAACGGAAACACCTCGCTAGAAAGATAGAGCATGTTTTTTTAAGCCGGGCATATATTCCTTATGACGTTTTACGGGCGAAGCCATTGGCAGAAGCTAGTCTATACTAATACTAATATTATAAAGAGGTAAAATTTGTGAGTTTATGAGGTTGTAGGGGGTAATCTCTGGATCTACTGAACCGATTTCGATCATTTTTTTCATGGAGATAGTTTGAGACCCTGGGAAGGACATAGGATATAGGTTTGTATTCCCTTGGGATGACAAAACACTTTTTTACGCGGGCGAAGCCGTGAGCAGAAGCTAGTACTTTATAACTTAACACTTTGATTAAGTGATGTGTTTAAGTTACTTTTAAGATAAATTTAAGTAATGTTGTGTTTACTCGGCGGCCTGCTGGGAAATTAATGTAATTGTACGTAATTATGTGGAAACAAAATACTTATGTTTAACTTATATTTTTCATGTTGCGCAAGAAGGCTTGTTTTGTAAGTTGGTGCCTTCGTAATAATAATTATGATCTTGTTAAAACATAGTGAGAAAAACCGGCCAAGTGCGAGTCAGAGTCGCGCACCGAGGGTTCCGTACAAACATCAGCTTAAAGTTATTATAGACCTGAGTATTTGACACAAGTTTAAATTTAATACCTCTACGCGTTCATGAGGAATATTTTTATTATATGATCTAACAAAAAAAAATCGGTTTTCGCAATTTTTCCTTTATCTGTGCTATAAGACGTTGCTTCGTACCAAATTTCAAGATTCTGATTTCACGGGAAGTACTCTTATGTTTTGATTCCCTTGCGAGTGTAGAAAATTTGCGGAAATTTGCGGCATAAACGGCTGTATCTTTTGATTGCGTTGGCTTAGAAGTTTGATTTTTACACAGCTTTAAGGGACATTAAACTTGAGCATTTGATATAAATTACAGCTTGATATCTCGCTTAATACGCGTTCATTAGAAAAAGGGTCTTAACAGACAGACAGACGGACGGACAACAAAGTGATCCTATAAGGGTTCCGTTTATTTCTTTCGAGGTACGGAACCCTAAAAATGGCATGTCCTAGACAAAACTAGGTAAATGAAAATATAGGACTTTTGACCTCGATCTCGGAGAGGAGAAGGCTGACTTCTTATAGTAGAAATATTGAAGGCTGATTCACCCCAAATATAAAAAAGTGTTCATGCTTACAATGAAAATAAATCTAAAACCGAGCTAAAAATCAAAATGCTGGACGCAAACACCGACCGTTCTAAAAACTGACGCGGTCGAAGAAGATAAAACTATTATCACGAGAGCCATAAAATCAAGCAGAAATTACTTGTAGTTTCTTGTATCATTTTTATGTTCATAACTGTGTACTAAGTTCCCCATCAAAACAAACTGCGCAACACACGCCCATACAATTTAATCCCGACACAATAATTGACAAACTTTCATTGTTTGTAGCTCGTCTTTATTAGTGGGACTAGGATTGTGCAATACAATTGTTTGTCGTAATATAATAAACACGAGCATGGACCGTAAATTGAATGAATTGTTTAACGCCTTACACGGTGTTGTGGCCATAAAATACCTCTTCCTAGTTGAAAACACGAAAGAGAGTTTTCCGAAAACAATAACTAGGAAGTGCCTCGAATATACAATTTTCCAAGTTATCAAGAACTATTTAACACTGTAAGCTTGTTAAAACAATTATTGTTGACTCAATAAAGTGATTCGTCATGGTCGGTACCCAAGCTTTAAGTATTCCATAGCTTATTAAAAGATTCAGTGCCAAGAATGAATTAGGCCGGTATTCCAGATGCTCATTCACAACTCAATTCAACTCAAACTGGCAATGGACAGTTGGCTTGCTTTTTTGACATTCACGTGCTCAAGTCCAAGATCCCAGACGCCCCAAACGTTACCGAACTCTTTTAACACAAAATCAGTGGAATTGAGTAGTTAGCATGTACCTATGTTAGTGTTATCATGTACCACACATTTTGTGTATAAAGAATTCAGTAACTTCTAAGGTGTCCGGGCTCCTGCTCTATTGAGTACACATAATTATGTCGAGCCGAAGAATAATATGCTAAACTCGAGAGTTGTGATTGATACACTACAGAAAGTAGGTGTGGCCAATTTTGAGTTTGAGTCGAGTATGAGCATCCAAGCTGGCATACGGGCCTTAAGGTTAATAGTCAATCATTCTTCCATACAAACGTAGTCTGGCGATTACTCCACAGTTTGACGATGTACGTTCAAAATAAAAAATAATATGAACTTGTCTTATCATTATCTAGCCCTGTATGGAAGCAAAAAAGTAAAACAAAATAATATTTGAATGTTATGAGCGTCGAAAGTTCTATATTTCAATACTAATTTTAACGCATCTTTGGGCGGAAATAAATACCATATGAAGAAGGAAAATTGGAAAACGGCCACCTTACAGATTAATAGTTCAACAATGCAAATAATTTTGTTATGAAAACATACATTTAGTCGGTTTTTCATGATATCTAGACTCCCAAAGGACTGTTTATAAAATTTCGCGCGCTCGTTTTCGTCCTAAATCATCATCCATTTCGCTAAAAAGCTGCAAAAGTGCTAATTCGTACGCGAACTAGCTTCTTACTGCTCATCACAGCATCTATCTCTTTCGCACGTGTTGTCGAATGAGATAGCATGCCTCTTAACCTCGCGCGAAAAATAGTTCGTGCCGTCGACTAGGGGAACCTTAAGCTAGCGTAATAGTTGTAAGCTAAGTAAGCTCTCATAAATTCTGTTGAACTAAGTTGTACATTCTTCTTCTTCTTTCATGTCGATTAACATAAATAGTCTCAACTATTCAGATATTGTCCGACCTGTATGTAGCTACTTGGTTTGTTCTGTCATTAACTACGTTCAAATCCTAAAAGGTGCAGGTGGTTGGGCATGAAGGGCAGTCAAGGTGGGCCATATCCTGCGAAGGGGCCCACTGGCACTGTGTTTTGGATGGGTCTTTTTACTCCATTTGGCTAGGTTATTTCTATATCGGCCAACCTGGGTCCGCAAACGGTTTAGGGATTTCCAGATTGGCCATTGCAGTTCGAGTCCAGTGGGCAGCTGCTAGAACTAAAACAGGTAGGTTCCTCTTTTAACACTTCATCTGACAGCAGATGTACTTATGCCAAGCTTCGAATGAGATAGGTACCTATTTAACACTTCGTCTCCTAGCAGAAGTATGCTATACTTCGAATGGGATCACACATAGTCTTGCAACTACTTCAAGAAAACTTAACCTATATCCCAAAACGTAAGATTGCTTTCAAAAAGGTGTAACTAAAACAATGAAGCAACGCGCCCTACCTGAGCTTTGATTGAGCGAATCATACTCGTGTTTCAACAGAATCAAACGGGAGTTCCATGTACAGAGAGTACCTGAGGGCTTTGGTAGGGTAACTACGAAGGAAATGTTAGAAGAACTAGACTTGGTCCTATCGTTTTTGATATTTGGAAAGATAAAGGAGACTTTTTCTCTTATCTGTTGGCAATCACAAAAAGTGTTGTTATTTAATTTAAAATTGTTAGAAGCCTTCCTATCTCTGTTGTACCCCAAAAATATGGGATTACAGGGTGTCTGTCCTTCCGACTCTAAGATTTTCAAACTCCTTGTTTGAAAATATGAGTTAGAAGTCTAAAATTACAGCAATAACACACACACACACAGTATCAGTCAGTTTTACAGTACTGTATTCATAATAGTATATTCGTTCTCTCAATAAAAATACTCAGACTTTTCTTTTAGTCTTTTAGAGGAAGGCCCAAAAACTGATCCATAGTGAAACCAATATATCAGAAATATTCAGTTAGATAGTTATCAATCACGAATCACGAAAGAAATCTCGAATCCTTCCTAACCCTTTGCCTCATGGTCACCATACAATACCAGCACAGTTATTGGAAAGGCAATGTTCAAGCCAGATGTGCACGCGCATCTAACGGACGTAAATATTTACACTTTTTCTTCAGCTTCCGTAATATAATTAAAGTAAAAATAGTTTACTTCTAAGGTACGTTTGTTTAATATCTACCTTTATGAAGTTGGATGGGAAAATCTTTGTAGAAGATGCCTTGGGAAGTTCGGACTTGTCTGTTTATAAGTTAGACGAAATGTTATAAGTATAATAAACGTGAGTTACTGGTAATGTGTTTTATTATGAATCTTTATATTGAATCTGTGTGTTTTTTGGTTACAGGTAAGCATCCTGTGGATTCTATCATGCTTTATAGAAATACAAGAAACATGGTAAGACAAACTATAGTTATTATTATCTTATTTTACCAGTAAATATTCATTCTGAATAAAGAGTTTGGAGTTGAGAATTTGACAAATTCTACATTAGCAAGGTTTAGCACTTTGCTTAGCTTCAAATTCTCAATTCAGAATCCGGGTGATAGGGTCGTTCTGCGCTGTAAAGCTTAGGTCCTTGATTTTTCCTCTGTTTATCTACGTTTCTAGATTTGGTCTTGACATAACGATCTATCGACTTCACACTTCCTACCGCTATCATTTCTATGGTCTCTGTCATGTTATAGAGATTACTTACAAAGAAGTCATAAAAAAACTCATAACTGCAAAACTATAACTAAGAACTACATCCCAGATCATGGTAAGGAATGCCCACATTATCACGGAAGCCATACAATCATTATAAATTCCATAACGGCGCATCTAGTGACCGGTACACTTGATAAATTCAATGATTTACGACTAATCCTGCTTACCAGTCTATCATGCTTTCTGATCGTACTAGGGACTTATATATATTAGAAGTTCTACATATAAATTGAGATGTAAAGTGTGCTTTAGTTGTTAAGGTCATCATTATTTGGGAAAGCTCAGTAACTTTTATGAGAAAAGTAGATACACGATTAGTTGTTATGTTATCTTGAATGTGGTTTTTTGATGAGCTCATCTCACGCTTAGCTTTGCGACGGATTCGTCGGAGAAGATAAAGTGGAATAATGGGAGAGACCATTATCCAGCAGTAGGAAAACATAGGTTAATAAAAAAACTTATTTTAAGGTGATACAATCTAAGTCATCATCATCAGCTTTTTTAAGCAGGTCTCCTCTCTGTGAGAGGGAATAGGCCAAAATCCACCACGAGGGCCCTGTGCGGGTTGGTGGATGTAACATCACAATGACTTCGAATTTTTGGTTCTAGGACATGCTGGTTTCCTCTCTATGTTTTCCTTCACCGTTTTGAGAGCAGTGGTTATGAAATAATTTACACAAAGTAAAGCGCCTGCAAGGCGCGGTGATGATAGGTGGAGTAAGGTGGTGACTGAATGGCTTCCAAGGACTGGAAGAAGAAGTATTGGTAGTCAAGCGGCGAGATGGGCAGATGACATTGTTGCCATCGCGGGTAGAACCTGGATGAGGTTAGCACAGGAACGTGGTGATTGGTACAAGAAGAGAGAGGCCTATGCTCAGCAGTGGGTGAATTCGGGCTGTGGATGATGATGATGAAAGCGCCTGCCTGAGTTAGAACTCAGGACCTACAACTTGCAAGTCGCGGCTGGGTCCACTGCATAATCAGACAAAATACAAAAGTATAAATCTTCATCTTCAAACGATACAAAATTCATTGCCTTTCCGTTACGCAGAGTTTAGAATAAATTATTTTCTTGCGTCAAAATTATCCTTATCACATCACACATCCTCAGCCTATTAATGTTCCCACTGCTGGGACACAGGCCTCCTCTCTGTGAGAGGGGATGGGCCATAATCCACCACGCGGGCCCAGTGCGGCAAATTATCCTTATACTCGTATGTAAACCCTGAGCAGTATATATTTTCAGATTCAATATTAAAATTTAAAAGATAGACTAAAAGTAAAACAGTTATAAATCATCATCCTTTCACCCAAAAGACGTCCACTGCACATATAAAATAAAAAGAATTTCCTTATCCCAACCAGGATCTTGCTTACACGAGGAAAAAAATGTCAAATAACTTGATTAATTGGGAGCATTAATCAAGTGAATACAAAAATTTAGGATCTCTCTACTACAAAAAAAATTCATAGAATACCACTCAAGTGTAAATTAAACAGTACAGTAATAAATTAAAACCATTTTTATATTCCGCACATCAATCAAACAAATTATTTATGACATTTGCTTTCATAAAACTTACTTCCACCTATCAAATGTTCAGTCAATGTTCGCAAAAACTTGATTAGGTTAAAGCAGTCTGTTGATTCAATTTGAAAGCTTGTAGATCAATATATAGTGATTGAATATCTCAATGACGGATTATATTGACAGGTTGCTTGTGTATGACCTAGTAAGCTTTGGCAATGACCTGGGTGGTTGGAAGATGATGGATATCTTTATTAGTTATTATTTTATGTTAGGTGTGAAATTGATATAAAGTATTTTTTTAAGATTTGTATTATTTGGAACCATTTCATTACAATGTATATCAAGATGATTGTCATAATTGTCCTATTTTTATCCCAATCAATGTGCAGGATATTTGCTTCATCCTCCATACATATTTTCTTTCATTGTAGCCGGTAGCAATACCTTTAACAAAAAACATCTTTATATCATTTCGGATATAAATTTGTTAATTTTTAGGGTTCCGTTCCTCAAAAGGAAATAAGGAAGTCCAGACAGACTTCCTTATTTCCTTTTGAGGAACGGAACTGACCATGTGTCAAGATCTTCATTTTGTTTATTATTTGACACTTCACAATTTGAAGTTATATATCAAACATGAGTTTCCATAGTATTTTCATCATTATCATCAGCATTTGCAGCATTGTTCTTACTTTGTAAAGATAATATGTACTTTAAATTCTTCATGGTCATTATATTTTCCCACACAGCACAGACTCCTTGCAAAATATATTTAGCTCAGTCCTCAACGATTATGGGAAAGGCACACAAGCTCATGAGTGATTCATTCAAACATAGCTACTGAACTTGTCTGAGGGTGCAACATAACAATGGAACAGGTTGCCGCCGTTTATAGCAAACAATTTACTTATTAGACGAGAGAAAAATTGAGCCGCTAAAATGTGCTGAGGAGCTCTGGATTCCTGGAATGCTTAGATATTAAGACCGTACACTGACCAAAAAATCAGCATGAGATATGAGCATTCCTATTGGCCTAGCGGCACTGGTGGCGCATGAATTACAGTAGTGAATACGCCCAGATTTTAGAATAACTTGTTTATAAAATCTATAAAAGTTACAAAATGTTCGTTATTAAATTGTCTATCCATTAGTGTTAGTACAAATTATTATTAATGAACACTTTACAAGGAGATGCATGTCAATTAAAGCAATCATTATTTCTGATCCACACACGGACTTATTAGAGATAACAAAAAAGTTGCGCAAGAATTTGTAAATTTCTTTACCAACATCCCAATTAAAACTACTGAAACCTTAAATTCTTCGCCCGCGCTTGCTTTTGGATTATTAAACGCGAACGTTTCAGCCTGCCCGAATGTATTTAACTTTTCACATATAAACCCCATAACAGTAATAAAAGCTTTTAAGCAAATCAAGATCAAACCGACTGAAGATCTGTGGGGAATGTCCATCAAAGCTTGTACCTCCATTATTCAGACTATAGCGCCGTACTTAGCTGTGATTTTCAATTTGTGTGTGGATCAAGGAGTCTTTCCGGATCTAATGAAATATAGTAAGGTTATACCACTTTTTAAATCCGGGGACAGTAAAGACACAAATAATTATAGACCAGTATCCGTGTTGCCGGTTTTCAGCAAGGTATTTGAGAAGATAATGCTTAATCAAATGCTCATTCATTTTAATACGAATAACATCTTGCATGATAAACAGTATGGTTTCACCAAAGGACGTTGTACAACTGACGCTGGTGTCACCCTATTAAAACACATCTTTAATGCGTGGGAAGAGTCGCAGGATGCCATAGGTATCTTCTGCGACCTGTCGAAGGCGTTTGATTGCGTTAATCATGAAACATTACTTCTGAAACTTGAGCATTACGGGCTAGGTCAATCAGCGTTAAGTTTGGTTGAATCTTATTTAAGTGATAGACAGCAATTAGTTCAAATAAACGGTGTGAATTCGTCGGGGTTAAACGTGAAAATGGGGGTACCCCAGGGCTCATTATTAGGTCCTTTCTTATTTTTAATATACATAAACGATTTACCCCGTTTATTGGAAAACAAACTAAACATGGTGTTATTTGCTGATGACACATCTTTAATTTTTAAAATAAATAGACGTACTTGTCAGGTTGACGACGTAAATAACGCGCTACGGCAGGTTCAGGATTGGTTCACTGCAAATAATTTAGTTTTAAATGGTAAAAAAACCAAGTGCGTAAAATTTTCCTTGCCGAATGTAAAAAGTACTGATTGTGACATTATCTTAAACAAGGAGAAGCTAGAATTCGTCGATAAAACGGTTTTCCTGGGGATCACGCTAGACTCAAAGTTACAATGGGGTCCTCATTTAATATCACTTGCAGGGCGGCTAAGTTCGGCAGCTTATGCTGTTAGAAAGATTCGTCAATTTAGTGATGTAGATACCGCGAGGCTGGTCTATTTTAGTTACTTTCATAGTATAATGTCTTACGGTATTTTACTATGGGGAAGGGCTGCAGACATTGAGTCAATTTTTATTCTGCAAAAACGAGCCATCAGAGCGATATACAATCTTCGCCGGCGCGATTCTCTAAGGGAACTGTTTAAGGGCATTAACATCATGACGGTTCCTTGTCAATATATTTATGAAAATATCATGTACGTGAGAAAGAATTTACATCTTTTTAGTAAAAACGGAGATAGACATAATTACATTACTAGAAATAGGGACCAATTAGTTCAACCAGGTTTCAGACTGGCTAAAGTAGCCTCTTCTTTCATGGGGTACTGTACAAAATGTTACAATAAAATTCCTCCCCACATTCTAGAACTGAATGAGACGAAATTTAAAACTTGTATAAAACGCACACTATGCAGGCAGGCATATTATAAGTTGGGGGATTACATCACTGATAAAAATGCTTGGCTCAATGCTAGTCTTGCTCCACAACCACTAGGGCACAAAAACAAGTGATATGCAGAACATTATTGTTCTGTAGAATTGTTGGACCTGCTGAAGACTGTATGAATATATTTGTATTATATAGACTCAATTTCTTTTAGTATAGTATAACTGCGCAGCACGTGTGTGAGTACTATGTACCCAACTGTAAATCTACCATTTGCTGTACCTTGGTGTCGTTCGTTGACTTGTGTTTGCCCTGGCAGTTGAGTGTGTCATGCTCTCTCAAATGTCTCTTTGATGGTGGCGTGTGTGTTGGATCATTCGGTTCCCTTCATGATGGTTGAGCTGGGTGGTGCCGATTCATGCGTCATGTTCGTGAACGGGCGCCGTCAGTTGGGATTGGTCTTAACTTAACTGCTTCGGATGCTAGTGTTTTTCTAGTGCTTATTATGTAACTGCACAGTACATGTGTGAGTACTTTTAATACTTTGTACGTAGTATAGTATGTAGTGATTCTGGGTGCATTGTCCTCACACATATAAATTTATTAATGTATGTACTTATGTACCTAAATTTTGTAAAAAAAACATATATTTTTTTAAAAGAGTAAGTATGGAGTTTCTTGTGCGTTCTTCTCCATAACAAGCTACTTTCCGAATGCACGGTAGAATCAATTTTTATTCCCTGTAAATTTTAATGTATTCTAACGTTCAAAAGTGCCGCTTTGTGGCCTAGTTGAAATAAAATATCTTTGTCTTTGTCTTTGATTTTTATGGTTTTGTTGGAAGGAGATTAGTGAAACATATACTTCATTAAAAAAAATCTAAATTTACCATTTTGGAATCAATAATATGTAGAAATTTAATGTATTTTTATTAGTTGATATTTCATTTTAAATAACGAGTAGATAGCTCCTAAAAACTGCACGAAAACTGCTCGCGCGGCGTTTTGCTCGGGGTAGCGCCTTAAAATTGAAATCAGAAAGAGCATAAATATTTAGATAGAATGAACAGTGGCTTCTTTGTGTTTCTATGCTTAGCGTAATGGCGATTATAATTAATATTTTGAAATTAATAGTGTTTCTGTCATCTTGATTGTAGTTTATTTGTTTTCTGCGTTCTATCATTACATTCTGTGCTAGGTCTTCATCCAACAGATCATCCACTTTCAAATTAAAATGTTTTACAATAATACCTGCAACTAATAAACATATCTTTCTCGTCTACAGGTTGTGAACATCGGAATACTTTAGAAGTGCTTTTCCTTTTAGGTAGCAATGGCAGACTCTAAGGCTTTGACTAAGGCTTCCAATTTAATTTACTTGTAAAGCTTCAGCAACATTGATTCCAATTATAAATTTAAACTACAACATTTATAGTTCTAGGTTTAAATTCTCTTAACAACAATAAGAATACCTGCCAGCAGCATTTTAGGAGCCCGCGAGCAAGTTTTTGCGTCCAACCGATGAGTCACAGAGTCAACGGACGGAACCCAACCGCGCGCCTTTGATGGCACTTTTTACTTTAAACCTTTTTTGCAAACCTTATCCACTCGAGATGAATTCAATATTATTTACATTAATAAATTCTTCTCGTTTTATTTCTGTGTTGATGTGATCTGTATCGGATTCTTTAAAGCTTATGTTTGTAATAAAGTTGTGGAGAATTGGGTCATTTATTGGGGAAGGAGCCCCCACCCCCTATTAGTGTTTAGTGATCATCTGATATCATCAGCATATTTTTACATTTACCCCGATTTAATTTTTCGGAGCAATCTGTCTTTTCATTCTTAACTTCTCTATTAATTGTCATCTCAGAAATTATTCTCTTCCTAGCCTTATCATATTTCTAATAGTCTCTCGTTTTTGGTCGTTTCTGGTGATCAACTGATATCATGTAAATATATTCTGCTTTCTTCTGGAATTCCTACAAACCCAAATATTTCACTGATGAAAAGCGACGTCTTTCGGCTGATATAATGATGATGTGCAAAGACGCAAGCACAACATAGTAATTATTAGCAATAAACCACTTATTTAGAAACAATTATTAATTAGATTATTGGTTGATTGAAATATGGTAACTATTAAACCACCAGAGAAACTAGCGATATCTTTATTTTAATCGCTACGTGATTTTAATTACGGTTAGTTTTATTAGTAGAAAGTACTTTGGGGCCATATTAACTTTTGTCATTGTGGTAGTAACCAGCTCTTAGTACTAGAAACCTGGAGCTGCCCATGTTTACAAACATAGTATATCGAATGCTTTCTACAACTATCTCATTAAAATTAACATTGAATATTAAAGATTGTCTACGGCAATGAAAAATAAGTGGATGTAATAAATTCAATGAGTTTAGTAAAAACAAGAACACTTAAGGTAAATTAAGTTATAAACATCTTGAAAATAATTTACCTAAAGAACCAATACAATTTATAAATGCCATTACTAAACAATCTTTACTCACGACCTACCACGACACCCACCACCCCCCGCCACCTTTTCCTACTATTTTTTGGCTGGCGTTAACCAATTTTTAATTATAAGCTAGAAATCATTAGGCAGCATTTAATCAGCTAACAACAGATTTACTTTGAATGTGTTATTTTTATTCTTACTTATACTTACTTTTCTATTGTAAGATAAAGTATAGTCTATTCTATTGTTTTCAAAATCCCAGTCACACAAAAAAAAACGAATATAATTCAGAAATGTAACAGTCAGTTCACGACAAAGTTACAAACGTCGTCAAACTTAAAATTTTTACTCAAATACTCAATTCCGATTCAACACACGAACACGCCCCACATTTTGTTTAATCACATACATTTTTCAAATCCATTTTGCGTTTTAAGTTAACAGTTGAAACTTTCTTAGTTTCTACATGTGACAATGAGATTAATTTATTTTATGGGAACAAGGTTTCCGGACGGAATTATAAAGATGGTTCAAATCATAAAGTAACTAAAAGACACATATGAATACAAATAACAAGCTTCGTACATAAATAAAACATAGATAAAGGTTTCATTACATCAATTGCATATGACATTCAAAAATACGAATGGTACAAGGTGGGCCAAAAGAAATCACCCTATTGGAAGATGCTCTCATTTTTGCAAATGGCCGCCAAAGTCAAATCTGTTTTGACATTTGTGGACTACACAGATGCAGAATACAAGTGAACAAGCCATGGAGCGATACACTCACCAAGAACGCGGCATAATCGTGTCTATTTTTTTGCGTAACAATTCGTATGTGGTGTTGGTGCAGCGCGAATTCCGTCGCCGATTCCCCGGCCGTCCGACACCGACTGCGCAAACACTGCGCCGTTTGGCCACCAACCTTGAAGAGTATGGGACCACACGAGACGTTGCCAAGAGTGGCCGGCCCCGGAGCGCCCGTTCTGCCAAGAATATCGCCGCTGTTGCCGAGGATGTCGAGTTGTCGCCGGAAACATCGACCAGACGCCGTGCCACGCAATTAGCCATCAGCCGGATGTCCCTAAGGTAAATTTTGGTCAAATACCTGCGCATGTTCCCGTACAAAGACCAGTCCGTGCATCAGCTGCTGCCTGCCGACCGCCAAACGCGCGTAACCTACGACCAAGCCATCCTCAATCTCGAGAAAGAAGTGGACGATTTTTCGACCAAAATCATAATGAGCGATGAGGCTCATTTACACCTCAGCGGGTATGTGAACAAGCAAAACTATCGCTTCTGGGGCACCGAAAATCCACGAGTGATGCACGAGGAGCAATTACACCCGCTCAAAGTGACTGCATGGTGCGCTGTTCACGCTGTCGGCCAAACGACAACAGTGGACGGTGCGCGCTATAGGGCCATGTTGACCGTGTTTTTCCTGCCGCAATTGGACAAATTAGGACTCAGGGACATGTGGTTCCAACAGGACGGAGCAACGGCACACACTGCGCGAGCCACAACCGATATTCTGAAGGCAGCGTTCCCGGGTCACCTCATCTCTCGTTTTGGTGATTTGCACTGACCCGATTCGTTCCAGGCTTTTTTTTGTGGGGTTTTTTGAAGTCCCGTGATTACGTGAACAAGCTCGAGACTCTGGAAGCCCTCAAAGACAACATTCGACACGAGTGCGAGAATCTGTCACCTGAAGTTCTCACCGAAGTGATGAAAAATGGCATAAAACGAGCCCGTATGGCAATCAATTGTGACGGCGCCCATTTGGCAGATATAATCTTCTCGACTTTACCAATAAAATTCTAAAGGTTCAAATAAACACAATCAAAAAACAGAATCGAAGTTTATCATTTAGAAAAAAAAAGAGAGCCAAACTACATCGGATGACTTATTTTGGCCCACCTTGTATAACGTGGCTACAATAATTATTCAAACGAAGGAGATCAAACCTAGCCCGAAGATATAAAATTTGATCCTGTGGTTCATTTTTGTACCGACAAAGCCGACACAAATAGTTCTATTGATAATAATAATATTTGAGAGATCTTTATTATAAAAGCTTATGAAGATAAAACATAACACGTTAAAATGATTGATTTAATAGATGCCTCATTTAGGAAACCCGTTGAAACGCTTGTTAGCATTTGCATAATTAATGAAAACATTCTAAAATTCAGACTTTTGTTGACGATGTTTATGGCAATGGTACGAAATTGATTTGTTATTTGGCACGAGGATCCTAATTAAAACGAGTGAGCATCGAATTCCTATATTGCGAAGATTTCTAAAATCAACAATATAACGGTATAAAGCACACACATCATAAATAATAAACTGAGCTAAAAAAAAAATTAATACGGTCAATAAAACATCAATAGCCCTGAGAGTCCACTCCACAGACGGAAAAATAGCAACAAAGTTAATAATAAACTCAAACAAAATCTTAACTTACAAGTTAGTCGCATAAATCCAACAAAAAGTAACAAAAGGATATTTTTGTTCACGTAAAAAATCTATGGGAAAGAAGCGGTGCCCGAAAGCGAACGCCTAAAAATGTTAGGAGCGCGTCTCACCCGGTACGGGAGCGGAATTTTAAACAGGGACTCCTAAAAGGGAACGTCGGGGATGCCTTAGGCTTTGAAGAAAAACTTCCAGACGGTGAATCAGAACGTCTGGGCCTTAAAATTGCTGGAATTATTGTTTTCGATATAAATAAAGATGGGCGTGATGGTATGAAGGGTAGATGTGTAGATGTAGGAGATATTGTGGTGATTTAGTGGCAGATGGACAAGTGATTTAAAGAGGTTTATGTTATCTTATTTTAACACCATCAAGTCAGCCATTATAACGAATGATTTTGCTTTAGATTTAGAAAAGTAATACCATTTTAGCAACAGTAGATTTTAACTCTGGGCAACAAAACACTTGATCAAATATACCAGCTCAAGCCAGAAGAATATAAAGCCTGGCTGTACACTGACTTGGTTTAAATACAAATAATAAATAGAGGAAAGACAAACTTTATAACGTTGCATTCAGGCAGAACAGATAAATTACTAGATACGGCAAGTAGCCGGTACAGACAGTCTCAGACAGAAATTAATTTGGCTATTATTTTTTGCCGAAATTAATCTTGTGTATTAAAAAGTATCGGTCAAAGCACCTGCTAACAAGCTAATTAAAAAGAAATAAAAATAATAATGTAACTTAATATTTATCTTGTTAACAAATACCGTTTACAATCCTACAAAGATTCAAATCTGTAATTTGCGGTCTACTTACTTGAGCATTTTGCATTTGCAGAACTGGATCAATTTCTGTTCTGTTGTTAAAATTAACATTTTAGTCGTAATTCTCATAAATGTGTTACCGTTTAATCTGATCTTGCACAATTTTCTTTTGCATGAAGACGTAATTATGTGAAAAAACACCGAACAGATTCCCTTGAAAGACAAGGTTTTTAAACACGCATTATACCTACCTCAAGTAATTCTCGCCTACTTACACTTTAAATCATGTGCAACTTTTATAAATTGTTCAGGTTTTCCATCATTAATTTTATTACGTAAAATACACCCAGCATCTGTATAAGAATGGGGCATTATGTAAATTATGTATAATGACAAGTGTTTGAGCCTATTCAAGTAAAATGTTCTTTTGACGACCGATCTGTATCGATCGATGTAGTTCTGAAGTGTCCAACGATCGCTTTAATGAAGTGAATATAAGTATCGATCTAGATTTCTTCGAAAAACAAAAATTTCGCTGTCGTATTAATTTTCGAGTTGCATAACGTGACATTACGAACAATGGTACACCTGTCAACGAAAGTGGGCCGATATTAATAAACACACGCGAGTTTATTGAGTGAGGAGTTTTGTCGAGGTCTGTACAGTGTACACGACATTAACACATAAAGCTCACTGATTACGTCTGATCCATTTTAATTATATTTTGAAATTCCTGAGCTGTCCAATGCGGTACCAATAAAACATTTATAATTGTATAGTGTTTTCTAATAAATACAATTGAATAGTGTTGTCTGTGAAAAATTATAATAAACAATAGCAGCAGCACCTAAGAAATGCCTAGCATAATCAGCCCAATATTTGCCCACGGCTGGGATATAAGCCTTCTTTCTATGAGAGTGAGACATAATATACCCTTATTATATCAATATGGTGATATATTAATTATTTTCTTTTAGAATTTCTTTAACAAATATCGTGGCATATTAAATCAAATTAAAGACTGCAATGATAATATTTACTCAGAGGTTATTCCAAATTTTTGACTTCTAAAATTACTTTTTACTTAAAAAAGTTTCCGTTTCATCAAAATCATTTTCATCACTAAGTACTTTATAAATACGATCGAAAATCCAAAAGCAAGTTCTCAAAATTGCTGTTTACCTGTTTCGGACTTTCACTGTCGGGGTTCAGTTTGTCATTTCTGAATCACTCTCGATGATTAATGGTGCTCAAAATTATATAGTGGTCGCCTCTGATGAAATTGGTTGGGGAATCATAGGGCCTTGGACCATAAAATAAAAAAATAAAAACGGTGTGGGAACATCCTTTTATACGTTACGTGAGTTTTGCCCTTTTTTCGATCAATCGATCGTAAGGAAGCACGCTCGATCTGATCAAAGTTTATAGCCCACTCACCAATTTTATGGTTTTAATTTCAATCACGAAAGCTGATAAGTTTTTGAGTTTAGATATAGTTTAAAAGAAATTTGAAACGGTCGGAACACCCGCTTGACAATTTGAATACAAAAACTGTATTGTAGAGGGCGATATTATTACTATAGTTTCGGCGCATGCGGACCGAACAATACCCGATCTCGAGGGAGGGACCACCGACCCCTTTCGCAAGTAATAATTCGTGTACCCCATTATCACACGGATTGTTTGAATGTTGGTTTTATTTTATAAAACAAATTGGAATGCATAATTAATTGCGCTTTTAACTTCAAACCAGTCTTTAAAACTAAGAATTATGGCGTACTCAATGTCAACAAAAGATAAGGCTTTATAAGGAACAACACTGCGGACAATATAGAGTATGTATGTATAATCAGATTATCGTGCAGGTCACTCCGTTCAACATGAATCTAGGCGCACATGTCTGCAACGCACGCAGCGTCATTCGCGTCGGTGAGACGTCGCGCGAAGGACGTAAGCGCGCGCGCTGGGACCGTTAAAATTCGAATTTCAAACTGTTAACAGACCAAATTCGTGACATTGTTCAAAAAAAGAAAACAAAGCAAGTGTGTATTAAACGTCAAACATTTATTGATTTTGTGAGTGAATTCAGTGAAATATAATTGGTTAGTTGATCCCGTACTGGTGTGCATATAGAGACAAGTGGTTGTGACCTTCTGTGTTGTAAAAAAGGAGTTTGTTCTCAAACTTGTATGCAAAAGTGATGGGAATATGAATTCGAAGAAATTGGAATGTTTTGACGACGATGATTCCGTGGATGATAAACCAAGTCTCAGCTTTTTAGGTAAGTCAGAGATAAATAAATACAATAGTAATGTATTGATATATACAGAAATAGTTTCATTGATAGCTCCTGATATTTATGAGGTTGACTATTGATACGAATATCATGAAAATTGTGTGTCAGTGATAAAGTGTGGGGTTAGGAATGCTATTAGTAAACGTCGTATCTGGTGAACTTTACTGCAGAAATCATGACTTCGTAATATACATTATTATCTTTAGATTAGTTTTCCACATCAGTAATTTGAAAACCTATTTATGAATACCATTGGGTGTTGTCTGATTCTAATTTGAATTTTGAACGAGTTGAATCAAAGGGGATTGCTAAAAGTCTCCCTTCGTCAACATTTTGGCATTATGATCCTTATAAGTATCCTTGAGTGAGTATCAAATTCTATATCTCCGTACTACAGCTAACGAAATAGATAACGGTTCTAGCTTCTTTACGAGTTTATACAACTTCATATATACTTGCACGAGTTCGAGTGATATATATTAAAAAGATCGTGTCTCGCAATTAACCTTCGCTGTGTCCAACGACTGCAGTAATTATTCCCCTCCATTGCATGTTCTAGGTATATACGAGTTTTTAGTATTGTAAAATAAGTTTTTATTCACCAAGGCTGCAGTGCTTTAAGGAAACGTCCCAGTTTTTGCTGTGATCCATCATGTATCATTAATTTTTTTCATCAGCTTGGATTTGCATAACGGTTTTGTGGTGAATATGTAGAAAAATATGTAATATTGTAGTATGGCATTCAAATCACGACATTGATTTTAAAAGAATCTGATTCATCATTATGGAAATCTGCTTTAAAGAAATTGCCCAATAATTTCCACACATTTCACAATGTCCTCTAAATCTGGATTTTGTGGGGGTGTATTGACTCATAGACAAATGAAGCCACGTATCCTGGTATGAGTCAGGTCTACCGAAGGTTCATAACCCACGCCCATAAGTATGCCTGTCGGCAGTCTGAAGAGTTTATGTAGGTAGTGCAAGTGAAATCCAATATTCCTTGCCAACAAGAAACTGTAGCTGCATCAACATAGAAAGGACTAAAAAATAAAATAACATGAAGCTTGAAATTAATACGGTTAAAAGAAATTGTAATGCGAAATGAGGTTTACAATTTCAAAGTGAAATCATTGGGCTTTTGATTGCTTTTTAAGTAGTCTGTCTACTTTTATATATCGTGTTTCAAAGTTTTTGTTCATGTAAAATGTAAATCTACATTCTATCTAAGATTATTAAGTTACTAAATCAGGGTTTGGATAATAAGGATATCGTCTCTGTCAGAAATTATCTTAAGGCAAAGCAGAAAAGACCTTTAAATCCGGCGAAAGCTACCTATTCATATCCTAATTGCACCTCTGTGTCCCTACCTGGGTTTAATTTTGTTTTTTTTTTGTTTTTGGAGGATACAGTAATGACTTTGGCTACTAATATAGTAAAATCCATAGTATTCGTAGTCCGGAAGATTCACTTTCGTTTTTTGATCTGCTTGAATATATAAACACCTGTCTTTCGAAATCTATACCATAAAAAGTAAATTAACACTCATGTTAATCTGAGCTAATGTTTTCATCTTTGGAGTAGCTAGTGACCTCAAAAAAATTATAAGCTGACCATTAATATCGCAGGAGGATCGTAAAATCTGCATTATGCAGCCTTATTGCTTATTTTTATGACTATTTCACTGACTTATGTCTTTAAGTGCTGGATCGCTTCTCCAATATATTCAAGGTTCATTAAATTGATTAGGTTTATCAATTCATAGAACAGGATTAATTATCGTCACTATCTGATTCTTACTAGAATCAAAGATAATCTTTATAACGAATTTTTATGTTTATTCCTTTCAAGTTAAATTGTAAACAAGAACTGTTTTTGTATGTCTACGGACAGATGCAGTGAGATATGCAGAGAGCAGTGGTGGGCCCAGTGGTATTGGCCGCGACTTACAAGTTGTAGGTCGTGGGTTCGAACCCAGGCAGGCACTTTACTTTGTGTAAATTATTTCATCACCACTGCTCTCAAAATCGGTGAAGGAAAACATCGTGAGGAAACCGGCATGCCCTAGAACCAAAAATTCGAATACATGTGACATCCTCACAGAGAGGAAGCCTGTGTTCCAGCAGTGGAAACATTAATAGGCTGATGATGACGATGCCGTCATACAGATAAGAAACTATGATGTCTATTATTGGGATCCAGCGTTTGTTTTTCGATTCGCATTGAATTAATTAATTTATATACAAGTTACACTGTATTTATTTTGTTTTTATATCTTAAAAAAACAAGTTATTTCGTCTAGTGTCAACTACGGTCAAGTGGTCCAATTTGTACTATAACATGGAACCAATTAAAGTAAAACTGGATGTTCTTGTTTTATAGACAATTTAACTGGTTCGGCTATTAGCGATTAATTTAATTAAGCTTATAGTCATGGATTCATACCGATTAATTTAACTGTAATTTTCAATGAGATGGTAATAACGTTTTATTTACGGTACTTAGTTGGTCCTTAGGCGATTCTTTGTTTCATAGCGTCAGTATGCATATGAATTAAACTGATTTTATAGTTCATGATAATGAAGATGAAATATATGAGACATCTAATATTTATATTTAAATCATACTCGTATTTAATAGATTTCTCCTTGTGTGATCTGATTAAGAGGAAAGAAAGAAAGATTTGAACAGGTGCAATAAAGACACAACAATAATAATACGAGGTCAAATGTTAATGCAGTAGGCAAACAAGTTTCGAAATCAAATTATGATAATAAAAGCACAAACTAGGACACTTCCATTAAAGATTGGGACAGTATTCAAATTCAAAACAATTGGAAATCGGTAAAGTATAAAGCTACCTACCTACCTATCTAGTCGTAAAAACATTTTCAGTTTCGTTCAATGGGGTCACCATTTGGTTAGAGATTCATGCGAGCTTACAAAGTTGTATATTGTCACCTATTAGTCTAATGGTTTAACCGATTTAGATAAAAACGGTATCATGGGTTTACCTTATCGTCCAGTGTCAGACTAGTTAAGATATATGAAGTATTTTTCCTGACTCGCTGTAGGAAGGAATAACCAAAATTATTTTTCGAGTGCATTTGATTGCCGTTATGCAAATCAAGACCTATTTTATTTGCTGATTCGTTATGTAAAGCATATGGTTCGTAATCACTCTTTGCAATATCCATACTTTAATTTTTTACCTTAGCTCTTTCAAGATACGTTTCAAATTCTATTGTGCTCTTGAACCCTCCTATTGTCTGTGCCCCATTTTTTGCCAGACTTCGCAACTAGAGGTTTCGCTTCAACACCTGTACATGTTTTTGTATATCAACAACAGTTAGGATATATTCGATGATCGACACTCTTAAAAGTGTTTTTTTATGATCAGTCTAAGACTGGTGACGTAATAGTCATTGTGGAGTCACTTTGTAATGACCTTGGGATTAACAATGTGCGGAAGTGTTCAGACGAAGTTCAACAACTTTTTTAAATTTAGTATCTAAGACCACGGCGTTATTAGATAATCAACAAATATTATAGGGATTTGATGAAATGGGATGATGAAACATCACCAGCTAAAAATGTGACAAGTACTTGTACTAATACAACAAAAACAGCAGCAAATCTTTGTATTATTAAGAAAACCACAGAGTCAAACTTTAAATTACTGACAATTTCTACAAAAAGACTTGTAAAGTTACATACGTAGTTAATTAATTATACAAATATCAGCAAAACTTCTATCTGTCGCAGACATTTGTTAATGTTCTAGTAAGTTTGTTTCTTACAAAATTTTCTAAATTCAAGGATTTTCTTAAAGAGGCTCAAGATAAACCCTGTCGGCAGCCCTCAAAGCTAGTAATTGCTAGTGTAGATAGTGGTGGCTAGTTTAAATACCATGATACTTGGACATCCACTCTCTCTACGTATCTCTGTCATGGTTTGACGTGCCGAGATATGCATGTAGAGGGTGAAAGTTTTCGACCAGACTTTGAGGGGTGAGTGAACGATCAGAGGAAATAAATCAGCAATATTAATTGCGCAAGCTTTCACTTTTCATTTTTGTTGAGATTTCATTCAATAGGAAAGGGTTGATTGATTGCCTGTCATTGTTGGCCCAAACTTCTCTGTACTTAATTAGACTTTGGGATTTATTTGAATCTTTCCAAATGTTCTGCAATTTCAATTTGGAACAAGGACATGTCCACGCACATTTAAATCGGCTATCAACTATGTAATAATGGCTTGTGCAACAATATTGAAAGCCTAATTGAAGCGATTAAGCTAAGCTACCTAATTGAATAAAAGTTTAACAATTTTAATCATTTAAAACTGTATATCTTTTCGCACCAGTTGTTAAAATCAGCTTAAGTAAATTGGCTGTTAAAGAGGTGATAAGAAATTGGCAAGCAATCTCGTACACAACAAACATTGTCGTAAACAGTCGAGCTTTAGACCCTGTCCTATACGATACGATAAAAACAACGTATAAATCAAATTCAATTTCACTTCAGCCGCCGTAAAAATATGACATTTACGCACTGTTTAAATTCTCACCATGAATTTTAACACTACATAGAATGATTACAAAATCATATTACCCATAATCGATTCAATCGAATCGAATTATATTCCAATAATACCGAAACGTGTATCGTTTTATAATAAGCTTTTTAATTCCCGTACATTTGACAGATTCTTTACAAGATTATCTAATGTAATACGTTTGGTGTAATCGTTTGAAACGGCTTTAGCCACGGTACTAAAATTGTGGGTAGTTACACTCATACTTTTTATGTCTGCTTGGCATTGGCGTAGCAGTAAATAAATTGACGTTTTTTTAATGCTTTTTGTTTAAATTAAGAGTGAATAAAAAACTGTTAATCCTTTGTTGAAGGCTTTTCTAACAATTTTATTATTTATCAATTTCATTTTCAGTGTCTCTTCTTTAACCACAAGGGTCTTGAAACAGTCTAGTAGTATAAGGTCGTTTTCAATCTCTTTTAAGGCGTATTTCGTCAGCTGTAGAATTGCCACTAAATTATTTATTACCTTTTAGTATTTACAAAGCAACAAAACCGTTGAAATCCTATTTACTTTCTCTACTCTCTCATTGATGTCTTTTATATGACCAAGATTGCCTGTACTAAGGCTAATTTTGTTAAAGAAATTTCTCAGTACATTTTCATTTGCACCAAGTAGTGTATGTTCTTGTATGTGCCGTTTGTCACTTTGTAGAATGTAACAGTCTACTGATGAAATAAGCTTCTGTATTGCTCCTTTAACGGGGACTAACAAAGCAAAGTACTGTAGAGATATTCATGACAGGTCTTTAGTCATTTGGGGATAAGCACTGAGTTTGCTATTGTTCCATTCCATCTACAGTTGGTTAAGGATGAGTTCGAGTAAGAAGGAAATTTGTATTGAATCATTGCAATTTGAAAATGTAGAATCGATTTTAATTTTAAAATTGTTGTGGAAACTACCGTCATGCTTGAGATTTATGAAGAGGTTTTTACATTTAATTAATGGTTTGTTTCATCCATAGAATATTAGCCTGATTAAAAATTTTATACGGCATATTTAAGTGGATTTATATAGAAAAGCTGATAATCCCACGGATGGCTATCAAAGCGTTTTGTGAGAGAATCTTGTAAAATGAAATAAGCCCACAATTTGAAGAGACTTTCTGCTTTCCATTTACGGTTTCTACCATAAAGATGACAATAAAATTTTATTCATAATCTCTCCTGGCTTCTAATGTCTTCATCTATCTCCTAAAAATCTGTTACTTTTTCAACTGCTATATTATTATCATGAACAGTTGTCATTTTGTCCACATATTTAACCCCTTCATCCCGTTAAGCCACCTTAATCTTCCTTAAACACATAAAGGCAGCGATACATTGGTCCGTGAGCATCCAGTGTGGTCCACTGAGTTATCAACAAAGGAACCGATGGGACCTGTGCTCGTGCCTTAGGGACCGGTACCCTTATAGGTTTTTTTTTCACACCCTTAATGAAGTGGTGTTAGCTTTGATTTTTCTACCTGCAAGTAACATCAAGGACAGGCTTTTGTTCAACAAAAATCATTTCTTCACTTGACTATTATATTCTAAGATTTATCCCCGAAATGTCAAACAGCGCATATGTTTTCATACGATACCGCAAAAATTTCTTGGAACACCAGAGACTTAACGGCAACTTGAAATAGAGTTGCGTTTGAGAATTTGGCTGTAAAGCCGATTAGACATATGGTTAGCTATCTTTAAATACCAAATACTTCTGTGTCAGATGAGATTAATGCTTAGAACCCGACTACTACAGGAATTTTAAAATTCATTAAGGATTTGGGAATCCTGTTACCAATAAAGCCTCCGGCCAAACCATTGATTTATAACTATCATAGATTTACACTTCTTAATTTAACTCATTAAAATGCAAACATCTGGAGCCTTAATCAAATATTTAAATTGGAATACCAAACTGGACGTCCGGATGTTTGTTTAAATTCATGCCAGTATTTAAATAATTGCTTTACCATGGGTAAAAAACCATTTACATAAAAAATAATTCGACGTATAATTATATTTTCTGAATCAAAACAAATCAAATTAATGTCTTCACTAAGTTCGGCTTTCACATCGGAATCTTCTCTTAAACCAGTCTAGTCTGTGAGACGTTTGTTTCGTCTTAATTTATAAGATAAGACACATCTACTTAATTATTGCCTATTGTATCATTTGCAACACAATTATCAGTTCCAAAATCTTCCCATATATTCTCATTAGCACTAAAAGTTCTCTCAAAGTTACCGTTAATTGGCTAAACGATATTTCGAAAAGTTAATACGTTACAGAACAGAACTATATTGTTGACATTATACGGTGTAATGTCAACATTGCACTAGCTTAGACTTACCTAACCTACTATTACGATAATGCAAATACACTGCTCCTCTTACTGTTTATTCTTGAAATTATTAATATGATACTGGAAATAATAACTTTACCGGCGTAAATTATTCTAGAGCAAAATCCAGAGCAATTCGAAATTACTCAGTTAACGTTTAGTACTCAGCCAAGGTATTTCATAAATCTGAACCAATTAGACACATTTTCATCTATCTTAACTACTTTCTAAACTACCCAATAAACATTATTCTTCTCCATAATCTTGACTCACTCGGCTTCAGTTTTATTCACATAATGATTTGAAAATCAGCAACTTAATGTCTTGCTTTAAAGCAGTATGAAAATGCTTGTTTATCGCATTAACTTCTTTAAAGCACTACCTTTCATGAGCACGATCATTAATTCCATGATAATTTCATTTACGAGCAATAAAACTATAATAAACTACAATGTAATTAATACCCTTAAGAATATTCCACTTTTAGTTCTTATTTTACTAGATCTAAATGCAAAAGCCGTCAAGCCAGTCTGTAAAATGACTTCTTTGAATGCTGTAGAACCTCCTGTTATTATTCCGTCAATTCTGATAGCTAAGCTAACAGATGGGGTTAAAACAAGAGAGGGTATCTTGCCTAAACAAATGGTGGTAGGTCCCTCTAATTTGTTCGGATAATATTTGCCTAACTTTACTTTTACGCTTCCTAAAATAGATAATGGGTTTTAGAAAGGGTGCTTTTTTACAAAAACTTTATGGTAAACATTTGGTGAAATTGAGGTTTTTTAGATAAAGATCGGTTAACAAAAAAATCAAGAATTAAACATAGAATGAAAAGTTTTTTATTTTATTTTAATAAAGATTATTTATTATTTATTTTGTCAATTTATTCATATAAATTAACATTTCTCTTAAAAGATACAGTTAGAACACATCTTTGAAACAGCCATTCAAAATCATGTCCTCGATCATAAACTGGAACTGATAACGCAGTCTTCTTCAGCGATTTAGATCTAAAAGACCACAAAGTAATTAAACTATAAAAGTAATCGAATGAAAAGGAAACTAATAAAATAGCTCTCTGTGATAATAATTTCAACGGCAAAGTAACTGATAAAGATGCCGTACAAGGCACCGATCTTAAGGACAGGTAGTCATGTAGGGGTCCCGTGCTGACCTCAGCAAATGCAAATAGAAAGTTTAATCTAAGGCTGACAGTAAATCTATGATATTAGAAATATTGCATATGTATAACGGTTGGTTTGGTTCTAATTAGACAACATTTTACACTTCTTTTCATATCTGTTTTTGCATTGTAATGTGTTCTCTACGAGATTGTTATATCTTTTTCCATCTTGACTATATTATATGGGCTTCGATTATATTTTACAAATCTGTTCATTATGATAATACTCGATCCATATGTGCACAAATTCTAAAGAATATGATTGTTATGTTATTGCAAAAGACGATTTATTTTATAACACTCCTCTGAAAGCCTATCGCCATAATGGTTAGTGCTTGTTGCATAAATAGTGACATATGACGCATTACTAAAGTTATATCATCGATTACAAGTACCGCAATAATCAATTTTGAATTTGTTATTTACAAAAAGTTTTCCTCGATCTTATACCGGATGAAAACAAGGTCAACATACTGTTTCTTTTATTTTTTATTCACCATGAAACTTACTGTTACAAAATTATATTTAGAAACATTTTTATAATTCAGAGCTATTATATTGATTTCTGATACTGTTATATTATTTAGCTGTGGTTTAAATATATTTAGATTCAGATCCGGATCTATGTTTTAATGCAGGTCGTTTATGTTAATTGATTCTGCTTTGTTTAAGTCAGTCGATGATATACTGAAGCACTTATGGCCCGATGAACAGTTAGTGTTTGGATTTTCCGTTAACATCTTTCTAATATTTAAATATTGTGTCTAGTCCAATGTAGATCTTGGTTTAAAGATCAACGTAAAAGACATGAAAAATTGTATAAAAGTAAAACGCTCGTATTTATTTTAATTTTATTGTTATCGATAGGCTCGTTTTTAAACACTATCTCGCCTGATGGTAAACGATGATGTGGTCTACGGTGAAGCACTTTATTACTATTAATAATAACCAACGAATCTAGTCTAAGTTACAACACTACAAAAATAGGACCACCCTAAGAGAAGTTGTGGCGCTACTGCACTGACACAAATAAAAGTATAAATAATCATTTCATCGGCAAAGTAACACATTTCGGAACTCTAACATCTCATTTGGTCAACTGACCCAAATAAGTAAGTCGGTACATCAAGCAACAGACATCTATACAAACATGGATACGTGACGTTTAAGGGCCCAAAAACGAAATAAACTTAAACACCCACCTGCTTTGAACTTCGTTTGCTTTTTATATTAGCATTTGTACGGAGTGCAATGCACCACACTTAAGACATATAAAAAGCTATGAAATTCTCTAGTGTATGCTTCATCACGTTTCTCGTTGAAAGCCTGCAATTGAAATTCTCTATTTATTATCGAATGAGGCAACCTAAAGCGAATTGTTGGAAATTTACGATTTCAATCAGTGTTTCCATGTTTTTTTCTTGGATCTAAAGGATGTATGTGGTGGAGGAACCCGTTTTCTGAGAGGTTTCTCGGTTCGAGTTCAATTTTATTACCATGCTAGTCTAGAATTGAAAAACGTGGAGTATTACTTATCATTTTGCGAAAGTTATGAGTCATAAGATCCCAGACTATGGAGTTCTAACCCGTCTCGCCTTTAATTGAAATATTTTATTCAGATTAGCTTTATCGAAGCTTTCTTCAGTGCCAATACTTAGCGACTTCAGTCTGCAAGTAGTTTTGCTAGAATGGAATGTCCATTTCAAGATACCGTTGATGCATAATATTTACATAACATAGGGTAACTTAGGTAGATAACTCTTAATTTCATTAATAGAAAAAGTGTTTTCCAACATAGGGCGGTACATTTTGCAGGTTTGTTGCAAAAACTTGTACAAATTAGGTTTCAATAAACTTTTTATCTCACACAATTAGATTTGGGAACAACCAGTAAAATAAAGACATGCAATCGCATGTAGTTATAATTTGAACTTTAACCAAATGGCAATAACGACAAAATAAGCATACCTCAATGCTCTATGTAGCTCAGACAATAAGAAATATATAATTGAGAATTAATAAACACGAGTCTATTTTTGGTATGTTATTTGTTCTAAAGAAAACTTCAAAAAATAAACTCTAGGTTTGTGCTAACTAAACAAATCAAACAAAAAGCTTTCAGAATACTGTTTACTTAAACTTGTCAGACTTTGGTATGCAGATTATTAAAATATAGGTTAAAAGAATAGTGTTGTACTTAAGACTAAAGTAAATAGCGGCAAACAAAACAACGAAGGGGACATTGACTGCAGCCAAATAACCAAACCTGAACTCAATACAGACTCATTTAAAACCAGAAATGGTTTATAAATCGAAAATTAAAATCCATAATCTACATTTCAAATCAATACGAAATTACAAAAAGTTAACAATTAAAAATAAATTTTTAACAGTTAGCATAGCATAGCATTAACAGCAAAGCTAATTGAATCGAGATCTTCGGAACCACGGGAGTCACGTGGGCGTACGGAATTGATCTGCTGTCTCTTTCACTCGTGACTATTGCAAGTGAGAAGGGAATAGGGTCTATTATTGTTGGGGGACGGCAGCAGGTTTGAATAAGGGTAGCCATGTTGCTGTATGGTCTTTGAATCGATCGGGTTAAAAAAGTGAAGTGTTTTGGGCATACAATAAGCATCCTGTGTTTGTTAACTTCAAATAATATTGCACTCACAACGTTTTAATACTAACAACCGTATTACTTATACCGTCGGATGTAAGGAAAATTTTAAGTTCTTAAAAAATCAAGTAATGGCGGAGATATTGTCAAATATTTCTAGCACAACTACTCGTACCTACTTCTTGATCAACAGTGAAATTTCCTATTAGATATTTGAAGTTGAATATTTCAAAAATACCCAAAAACATCATCAGGATGTTTATCACTGATACCGATCCTTCAGTTTTCAAATAATACACAATTTAGACAACGAACCTCATCAGAAAGATCAATTCTACATTCCACAATAACCTGAGCAAGTGAACTAATAATATTTCTATCTTCTCCCTTTCTTTCGTCGATTTATTCCGTTCTAATACCAAAAACTAATAGCACTGGTATTTGTTTAAAATCATATTTCTTTTGTATTCCGAACGGATATCATGGTTTAAACGAATACCAAAACAAGTACAAAAATATAAGGTACCAACAGTCAGTAAATTGAAAAAAATAGAGTAATATCCAATATAATAAAAATAAGTTAGCAAACGTCTAGACCAATTATAAAATATGACTAATAATCACCTTAATTATAAATTATAGTTCTTCCTTGTACCTGAATTATATTTTATTGCAACTACATCAAAACAAGAACAATTTACTTCACAGTAAAAAATATACAAAATATCTCAGAAAATCAACTCTTAATTTATATTAAGCAGGTGCACTGTCCAATTTAGTAAAACAATAGTTAGTATTAGTATTATATTACGATCTCATAAAAATATCAGCAAAACTATTCATTTGATTAGGTTTGACATTGCTGACTGTACCAAATTCAAGTTGTTGGTATTCGTTCGCACATTAAATTTAATTATTCAAAGAGTGGTATCCGTTCGGTGTATAAAATAACTATGAGTTGTAACAAATACCAGTGGTATTAGTTTTTGGTATTAGAATGGAATAAATCCTTTCGTCTATCTTTGAATCATTCCATCTTTTTCCCATACATGGTCACCCTGACCAGGATACCTTACATCGCTGTTTACTGGTTATAGCGACACAGAAGTATGGCTCCGGTAAGGTTCTTTTGTCGCCATGTTTTATGGGACATGTTTATTGCTATTTCGGTTATGTATGGCGTCTATGATTGGAATATAGTGGTAATCAGATTTAAAAGGACTTGTCGGGATACAGAATTCATTTTAGCTAGTTGGAATTCAAAAATTCATAGAAATCGAAATTCATCAAAAATGGGATCATACATTATGTTTATTGTTATTTCTGCCCCTAAGCAACCGTCATTTGGTAGACCAAATTACGGTTGCTTTATATACTGATGCCTTTTACTTTTAATAATTAACCACTGCTCAAGAAATGTTACCAAAAAACGAATGGAGTAGTCTTACGTTACCTGTCGATAGATACCATAAAAAGTAAAATAAAAAAGGGATCGAAATATACCATCTGCCTCAGTTTTGTGTTTCAAACACCGCTAATTGAAAAGGGTCTTTTAAATTTGAGAAATTGTAATTATCACTTTGATAGTGAGTTTTATAGCGTTGGTTTCTAGCGTTAGTGTGTCATTTTTTATTTTGACTAGCTGCCCGCGGCTTCGTTTCTGTCAACAGCCTACCGTACCCTACTTACCTTCCTGCCTACCCTACTTACCTTCCACCTATCATACCTACCTTTTTTCTAGGGTCATTCTTTCGCGGAGAATCTTAACACCGCCATTCAGAAAATGACGTCAAATGTACAACGACATCTGTCGATTATGTAGTTCAACTGTCCGAGTATCTGATTTGCGTGTGTTTTGATATTTTACTTCTTAAGCACTTTAAATTCATCTAACTTTTGTTACAGTGAACCGATTGCGATGAAACTAAGTAATATTTCAAATTACGCACATTTTATATGTATAAATGTTATTTTGGTTTCGTACATTTACATGATGCGTGCACAACTAAACAGACAAAAATACAAAAATGCTGGAAATGGGTTCTGTTGGTTATTCTGTAACACCCCGGCTATATTTTTTTTGGAAATATATTCGATGTACAAAACGGTTATTCTACAGATTTAATAAATGTATTGATTTAATTTATTTTATATGCCCATGTTACGCGGTTTCCCTCTATCTGGCAGAATCTTAATGGTCCGAAATGTATTTGGCATAACACACTTGACATAATCTCTTTTAAACGAATATTTTTAAGACATAAAAAATATTTAATATAATTATTGTGTGTCCGAGTGTTTATATATCTGAATTGGCATACTTTTAAGATAGCAGAATTTTATTTGGCATTATTTCACTTGGCATATTATGAAAATGGCAGAAATTCATTTGGAATAATTTTATGGAATAATATTATTTGATCTTCTAAAATCTAACTGATATATTGAAAAAGCCCGGTCAATTTAATTATTTCAATAGTTTTTGTCATATTTCCTACTCGTATGGATGAAATTATCAATCAAAATATAAATAGATAAAAAAGTAATTTAGATAAATCGAATTGTATAAAAAATAATCAAAATATTAGATATTTAATGCTCATTTCTCTTGCGCGGAGCCGTGACAGAAACCATGCCTGCTGCATGCTGCATGGTCGCTTGCATGTTGCATGCATGGTGTATGCTTCATACAGCGAAATAAAAACCAGCAAATGTTTGTGTATTTAATATATTTTTTACATGACTGACAATCTCGGGTCCCTGGGGTCCCGGTCCTTTGAAAGGCGTGTGAGGGGCCGAAGCCAACTCTCAGAGACATTGTTAGGCATGTATCAGGAAATGTGTCACTAACTGCCGATTAACTTTTTTTTTGTTGTATCTAATATAGGCTCGCGCTTGACTAATATCTCACCTGATAGTAAGCGATGATGTGGTCGATGGTGGAGCACGCTTGCCTAGAAGTAACCTATTCACTCTTGACTTAAAAACCCCTAGATTGTAGCTATCGGGAAACACAGACTCCGGCAGGGAATTCCACTCCTTAGCTGTACGCATAATAAAAGTATTCCTAAAACGTTTAGTGCGTATGGGTGGGATGTCCACCATATATCGATGACGCATCGCCGTACGTCTGGTAGTCCGATGATGGAACGGGCTGGGTGGAATTAAATCATGCAATTCCATCGCACACTCCCCGAAATGTAACCGATAAAAAACCAACAAGCTGGCAACTCGGCGACGATGTTCAAGGCTCTGGAGCTTTGACTTAACCAGTGCCTCATCGCTGATGAGTCTCTTGGCCCGCTTTTCGATCGACTCCAGTGCATAAAGCTGGTATTTGGCAGATCCGTCCCAGAGATGAGAACAGTACTCCTTGCATGATCGAACTTGCGCTTGATACAAGCTGAGCAGCTGTTCTGGCGTGAAATACCTTCTCACCTTTGCAAAGATCCCCAGCTTTTTGGCGGCCAGCTGAGCGATGTCAACGTAACGCCAAGAAGCTCAAGATGGTCAGCTATCCCTGTATGCACTACGCAAGGGCAATCCCCGGTTGGTGCAAGAATAGTGCACATATGGGTTTTTTAGGTTTAGTGAAAATTTATTATTATTATATTTTCTGTTATATGGTAGATGAGTATTTCAATTAATATAGATATGGAATGTATTAACTTTCTGCCATATGATGGTTCTACCTTTTAATGACTATCGATATGAAATGTTTGCCTAAAGATGACTCTGACTTATGAGTTTTGAATGTATGATAAATAAGTGTATCCCAAACAATTATCTACGAAATGAAGTTTATGCTATCCGTTGTTATGCATAATAATATTATGACATAAAAAGTTCTGCTATAAAAGGTAGCCTTATATTACGCTCGTACACGTATTTCAATGGTTTTGATAGTTAAGACATATGTAGACAGTTTCGTTTGATATAACTCAAACCTAGCGTTTTGGTCAACATTGCAGATACACTAAATTATCTGATTGGTTTACTGACCTGTCTTGAATTTCTAAATGATTAGTTACTTGCTTTGTTTTTACCGTTATAACGTTTACTCAAAGCAATGGTCCTACTCGGTAAAGCCAAGTTGGTAAAACTAATGAGCTGGAAAATGGCGTGTACAAAGAAGAAAGTGAACACGTAGACAAAGAAAATGAAATAATTATCCAGAAAGTTGGTTACTTAAACGTTATTTCCGACAAACTTAACCACTGGCCACCATAGTGCCTGCTAACCCAAATTAAACCATCAGATACATGCATCTTTCATTACCATGGGAGAATATAATTTAGAAAGCATTAAAATCTACAGATTAAGGCTTGTAAACCAATGTCTAGAAAACAATCGAAAACCAACCATAGAATGGAAAGCACAAGGTTGATTTTGAGTTTAATTTCTAAAGCAATTTGTCTCAACGAAGTCCTGTAGTAACGAAATTTATTACTTAGAATTAACTATTGATTACCAGGAATGGTTTGCGTTTAAACTAACAATTTATTACGAACTATCTCAGTTTTGTATGACTGCTCTATTAATGGATATATTTTTAATACTAGGCTTTAGCTGGACGTTGATTTATTCATGAAAGTTTTTGGTTCAAGTGTACTTGTAACTTTTTGTATTGACATTAGAATTGAAGGTTCACCTACTTCTGTATTTATAATTGGTTTTCCTTTGACTTGTACTAGATTTCAATCTGGTTCAGGTAAATAATTGACATTGGTTTATTTGATCTTACTAACCTATTGTACTTTCATTACCTTCTTCACTTAATGCAATAAAACAAAATGCTTGAAAACTTCAAGCTTAAGTTAAGCTTGAAGTTGACTTTTGTCAATTCCTCTAATATCGAAAAGTATGATCTATTTTTCTATGGCATTGAAACTGTTACTTAATTGAGTGATACGATTTCATTACTTATTAACAAAATAATTGTCTCATTAACTTTTAGTAGTGTTGCGACACTTTTCTGCATCAACAACTTGTTCGCGAAGGGCATTAATTTTTTTCGTCATTGGTATTGTTTTTTAAAAAAACCTAATTGCCTTGGGTAACACCCACAACAAAATAGGAATTATTTTGTTTGATCTGAATAATGCAATACATTTTTATCTGCAAACTAATACAGCATAACTACATACTTCCATATAGTTTAATATTATGGTGTATCTATGAAATGACAGCAAAATACATTCATATACAACTTTCGGTACCAACTACAACTACATTATATTCAACTAATAAAATATAGTTATTAAGAAAACATAATCTATTCGAATATGAACCTTAATTCAAGTCCCAATAAAAAATCTTTTCAAGTTGATCAAGAAGGAGGCCATAATTACTTTGCGTAAATATTTCGGGCTTCATTATGCGTATCGTATTATGAAAAGAAAAAGGATTAAAACGGTACTTTTGCAAAAAAACTTGATTGACACAGCTATATAAAAGAATGCATAAAAAATGTAAAAAGGTCAAGCAATTGATTGCAAATAATTATGTTAATCTTACTAATATTATAAATGTGAAGGTTTGGATGGATGTGTGGATGTATGTTTGTTACACAATCTCGCCAGAACGGCTGAACGGATATGGCTGAAATTTGGCATAAAGATAGATCATAGTCTGCACATATGCTACTTTTCACTCTGGTATAATGTTCCCTTGGGATGATACAAACTTTTCATGCCGAAGCCGTTGGCAGAAGCTAGTCAAAACATAAATGTTACTTTTTATGCAGATAACTCTCTCAATATTAACAACGGCGCGCGCCACCCCCGCATAAAAAAAAATACGAAATTAGGTGTGACCTCACCATTGATTTTTGATTAACCGTTAATCCCCCTTTAACACAATTTCATTCACATTAACTCATGACTAAGAGCTCCTTTGAAAAAAAATCTGCAAATCATCTAAATGGCGAAATGATAATGGTGTGTTCAGAATTCTTAATTTTCTAAGCACTCGCGGAACTGTACAGAAAAAATACACAATATAATTTCATACCAGCCTGACCGCATTTTCTATAACATTTGATGTTAAACTACTACTAACTTATAAATAAAGAAGAGGTCAATGGAATAATTAGTAATATTATTGTCAAATGTCTCATTTCTAATAATACAGCAGAAATTACTACACTTGCCGATAAAAAAAAACCGTATTACTTAACCAAGTGGAAGCAATAAATAAAAGTAAAGGCAGAATTTCTCACAACCTGATATTACTCGAAGCATGTGTACGCACTCCATCATATTCTATACCCTGAGGCTGTGCAAACGCAAAGAGGTCGATCGTGCTCCAATAAGTATTATTATAAAGATTTATTTTATTTTTTCTGAATGCCTACTATTATTTAGGTTCAATAGCCCTTGTTGAGTAAGTTGTGACGTCAGATCTTCATCTGTTGTGTCGTAAAAGTAATGAGGAATGGATTCTTAATTATTATTGCTTGTATTATAAAAATTGTATGAACGTTTCTTGCGTTTAGTCCAGAACCATTAAATTTTAGAGATAACAGCAATATCAATTACCTTTAAAACATTTCGTGTTTCAGCCAGTGCTTTATTATTTCGCCTTATCCAATATTATCATTCTTAGAATGTTCTTCTGCACATGTTCCCTTGTTTCTAATAGATACTTTTTAGGTTTGACAGCAGCGATCGTCATTCGCACCTTTCCATGTAAATGAAAATTTTCTTTCTTTAGAAATACCTTCTCACCATGAGTCCATGACACTATTGCCATAACCAATCCTCTTTATTGGTTAACACATAATTGATTTAAGTATCGCGAACTTCTGACACACGGAGCATTTATAAAAATTTGAGGTCGTCTTACCTTAAAAGGGAAGGATGCATGTCCAAGAGACACATGTGTGACCTTTGTGAGATTATCTTAAACATATTGAACAAAACGTATGGTTGTTGCTTTCTTGTTTAGATTATAATCCAATATATGCGTGTTGGATGATTGTGGGAGTGAGACTGAATTTAAAAAAGTGGGTAGTATTTAAAGCCCAAATTTGGTACGTTTTAAATTGATTGATTCGTGTTGTTTATATTGGTTGGATTGATTGATGTTTCCTCGTCAGGTTCTACCTATAGTAAGTGATTTATGCTTCTTTCTTTTTTACAATCAGTATATTTTACTGTTTACCTGTTCTACCATTCTTTTTTTGCCTAAATGATAAAAACATTCACAAGATATTTAATAATGTTTAGGAATTCCAAAAATTGCTCTAACGCGTCGCAATAATCGTAAATGAGATCTTTTTGTGAAAAGCTGAACATGTTATTAGCAAAGCTCTAGCTCTAGTAGCTAAACGTTCATAAAATATTTTGAATAGAAATATTTTATGGAAATGTTTCATCTTCAATATTTTGCTTTAAGTTCAGAACTTCACGTGCCGTAAAATTGAATACTGCCTGCACGTTTCTAAAGCTTTGAAGTGTTAGCTCGAAATGCTTATAAATTCCCTTACCTATTCAATGCCCGTTAAATTTCGATATGTGAGTAGTATTAATCTGTAATCAAATTTATGGATGTCGATATATAAGGCTATAATAAATGCGCTGTTATCACCAATCTTCCCACCAGCTGTTATATCATCGGCTTTGTCCCCAAGATCGTTACTTATATCGCTGTATGTGGTAGTATTTATTCAAAATGTTGTGTTCACTTCATATGTACCATGCCCATTTCATATACTGTTGCTTCAACAACATAAGTTTCAGAAATCGTGCCCAAGCGTAATATTTCATTTCAACGGCTTTAAGTATTAATGTAACATTATTGTTAATAAATTTCTCTGTAACAAGACTGCGTTAAGTTTATTAATGTTTATAACAAGCGTTACTTGCTTGCTTTCCTTTCTTGGATAAAGAACCACGAGCGATTGCAACACAAAGTGAAATGTTACTAATTAGTATTTAATAGGTACTTACCTATATTTTTCTTAAATTATTCATTACTATTTATGTTATTCTGCGCTTTTATTATATTAAAAGGCATGTTCTTATTCATGTTCGACCACATCATCGCTTTCCATCAGGTGAGATAGTGGTCAAGCGCGAGCCTATTGATAATAAAAATAAAAAAAAATGTTCTGGAAAGGGTTTCTCATCCAATTCCTAGAAATAGCGAAACTCGATACAAACTTTTTAACCTGTATAAACCCTTTAGATGTATTTAAAAAAATCCTTCTTTAGCAGATACTCTCTTACATATAAGGAACTCTTGTGCAAAAATTCATGCTTCTAGATTCAAAGATAAAGGCGATGTGTGCAGAGAATTTAAGTTTTCATTTTCAAGTCAATTGATAGAAACTGTTTTATTTAATAGGTCTATCGTTTTCTTCTATATCATAGTGTTGCCTGCTTTCTCTTAGTTAAAGCTGGTTTTCTTATTGCTTTCGAGCTCTAAAATTGCCATCTTTGCACTTTGATTACTTCATTGATAAGAATCACATTTGAAGTTGTTGAGGGAAAGAACATAATTAATTATAATTTACCTACTAGATTGAAGTAGTGCCCAGTAGCATCTATCACTCCCAAACAATCAGCCTATTAGGGATATAGGTTAATTCGATGATCATCCATCACCCGGTTGACATTTACGACTTAAACGGGAAGATAAACTGGAGGTGTTTCTATTTTTATTTTCTCTAGCCGTAATGAGGAATAAAGTTTTAAATGTATGACGGATTGACGGACTTATTACCCTGTTAGTCGAAGAAGAAAGTTTTATCTAGATAGTAATGTAGAGAGGCATTCTAGCCATATCAAAACTAAACTGTAAATTGTGGCGTGACATATGATTTTCACTTGTAAAGGAGGTGAAATCATATTACATATTACCCTAAGGTACCTTCTCTCTATATTGATCCAAATAGTTAACGAAACTCTACAGCCTTGAAAGTTATCGATGCGTTTTGGACTTATGATGACAAAACAGAAGTTTCGCCATCTAATTCCATTAAATTTTGTACACGACTACTAAAATATAGCCGTGAGCTTACGAAATAATGTTATGAATCGTTCAGCTCTCAAATGTGATCTACCATTACCTGAAAAGGCAATTTTATCGTCCTTGTCAACGCTAACGAGATTTGCTTTGTATTTATTTTGTGCGATCGTATTACTCGGTTTGTTTTAAATATTGGCCATGGAAGTCTGATAGTTTCAATGGTTTTAGTTTCATCGCAGCAGAAGGTAGCGCCGAGGTTTCTAATTGCTTATTCGATTTAAACTATAATAATATGATCGTGGGGGTAGAATGTCTTGCAGTTGTGAATGTATGAAGTTGTTATGAAGATGTTAAAGTAGGCAACTACATTAATAAGTAAAGCTTACTTTTGCCACAAAAGTATCTACCAGTGAATGTACATACGTATACAAAGTCATTTTGAAAACCCTCAAAGTGGTATTCTAGTAAGTAGTAGTAGTAATATTCTAAAAAACATGGAGAATGAAAGAACACCGGTGCTAAAATACTGAACAATACTAAATATTATATATACAACACAACACAAACTATGATATATGGCTTCGGTCACTACTTTTGAACGAACTCTAACTGAATTAGTAATATCACTCTTGCATCCCCTACCATGATTGACGATACAATTTTATTTAAAGGAAAACAATATAGTTAGCACGTTTACAACTCTCGATTTGTTTCATTCTGGAGCACCATAATTATTCCAACATCACGTTTTATAACTTTAAAATAAACAGTCAAATATAGTAAAACATCTCGATTCTCATCATGCAAATTCTCTGTCAACCATTAAGTCCGAACAGCGTCCGTTATTTGAAATAATTTCTCATTGTAACAAAGTCGTGTCTTCCAATGCTATCAATACATCCCAGATGGAACGATACGCAGCGTAATAAATTGGCTGCTGACTATCTCAATGCATACCGTTAACGAGTTATAGATAAAGTTGCTTTCACACGAACGGATCGTCGCAGCGATAGTTTAATTAATTTTCAAATTGCTGTTTTAGAACTAATTGGGTAAGGTGAGGATTGTTTAAATAGAGCTGTTGCTGAGAATGATAAATGTTTTTTCTTAATTATACCATCACAATAGAGATGGTTGTTTAATTGTTAAGTATTTTAAGATTACTCAGATTACGTATAATTATGTTGTTTAAAGTAATAATACATTTCTTAATTACTGGGTAGACGTCCATATATTCATCAAAATCGATTTGAGATATGATGATTAAAAGAGTAACTTGGAAAACCGTCAATTTAACGTAAACATCAAAGAAACACAATGCAAGTTTAATCTTTGTGCAACAAGCATCATTATTTTATCTTCCTCATTAGCTATATCTAGATCCAAGACGTTGCTACCAAAAGTAGCTTCAACAATACCACCAGTGTGTAAACTATCTAACGCAATACCTATCGAAATATAAATTATTTTCCAAGACATTTAGTAGAGAAATCCAGCAATAAGTATAATATAAAGCTTCCACGCCTTCCACCCTTCAATTTCACGTAGCTTTCACTATCATATTGCATAGAGCTGTGGCTAAATACCTACTTCTGTCTTGTGCTTGTTATAGAGCCATAATAATGCTTATTAAATTATTTAGTGGAATTCTATACTTCCACATTGTTCTTGGAATCAACGATATTACTTTGTAAAGGGCTAGGTGTAATGTTTCTAAGACCTTTAACATTGGTTTTATTTGTTTTGATAGTATTGTTGGTTGTGGTTGCTTTGATATTGGAGTTTCATTTCTTGATTTCATTTCCATTATCATTTTAATTCAGATTTTCGTTTTCATTGCCAAGCTCGTTATTTTTTAGTCGTCACCATTTTTTAAGAGCTTATTCTTTTTACTTAGTATTTAGCATAATTTCATCATCAGTAATAATTTTCACCTTCTTCATCAAATTTCCTTCTATTGCTAGGCAGACTAACACCCAAATCACCATAGTTTTCAATCAAAATTTTGTCAGTTACGATATACAGTAATGCAATAGTTAGATAGTCGCATAATCTCTTTCGATCAAGCTTACATGCACTTACAAGTTGATTTCGACATATCTACAAATAGAAACGTTACGTTCCTACCTATTAGACTTCTTATCAGTACTTTGATGTTACATTTCCTGCGCTTATCTCCTTTTGGAATATATATAAGACTTGTCCATATAAACGTGTCCGTGTTTGATTGTGGTAGTTTGGTCATATTTTATAGCAGTGCTCACGTAAAATTTAATCTATTTCTTTCGATATTCTGTATTATCGAGTTATGCAACAAAAACTATAAATTCACACTGGAACGCCTAGCAGCAATTTCACCAATGGAGCACAAACTTACAAGTACTAACTATAAGTCCAGGTTTCCTCACGATGTTTTCCTTCACCATTGTCCGCAATGTTCAAGATAAACTTATTCCAATATTCCTACAAAATTAAATTAAGCTGAATCTTGTCTATTGGGTTTTTTTTCCTCTAAACATACCATAATCGTTATTAGTTACAAGAAATTAAAGTAAGACAGGTATATTATATGCAACGAAATTAGCCAATTTTATCACCATCAGTAAAGGTTTGACATTATTCGCTAACCAAACTAAAGTTTAAGTAGATAATTCATTAAACCAAGAATGTTGATTTTATTATAAGTAGCATACATAAAATAGCTGTGAAATGAGCCAATTTTAGTATTATTGTTATAGGACGACTGGTAAACTAACATTTCAATGGTCATACAAAATTATTGGGATATTTTAGGCAAGGACAAGCAATTGTGCAGAATAGTCGTCTTTCACATTGCAACGAGTCTAACGCCAAATACGGACGTCTATCTTATAAAGATACCTCTTTTTATTTTCCTCCTATTTCTAGCTGTGTTCTTGTATATATTGTGTTCATTCAAATTATAAACATCACTAATTAAGAGTGTGCTAATAACTATTAAATGCACGTAGAATAACGGTTAAGCTCAAACAAACAATCGTTAAAATGATTGATAACAATCGATTTAGTGACTAATAGAAGTAACATTTATTTCCACAATCTATAACAGTCAAAGGCCTAGAATTGCAATCAATGAATCTGAAAATTACGATAGCTATAAACTAAGATTTGATGGCGTAAAAACCTACATGAACATAAACCGAGAAGAAACAGACGATATAGAAAGTCATTACAATAATTGAAACTTTTAACAATAAAGGCCAAACATGAAGACCATAGGTACCTGTAGATAATTCCCGTGTAATTGTAAAGCCTTTATAAAAACTTGTGCACAAAATACTAACAATTTCACTTAGCAAAAACTGTCATTATAATCAATTAAAGTGAAACGTGAATGGTCACAGTAATCTTCGTCGTCCCAGACTTTCTAGGCACCAATTAACATTGCCTACTTGTGTCTAGATTGTAAGTGAAGATAAGTAAGATGACCTATCGCAAAATTGAAATATCAGTAGGTAGTACCTGAATGTTCGGAGCCAGTTTTCGCTTCGATAGAAGTATTAGATGCGATAGCTATATTCGCATGTGGGAAGGCGAGGCTCAGAGAACTTAGTTTGGTATTTTGTGTTGTTCGACTTTCTTTAAGCCATTCCAAACAGGAAACTCTAACGAAAAACATGCTAGATAAGGAATCTGCTAGAAAATTGATAACTTTATTTATCACCTTAGCATAGTACCCGGTCGATATGGTAACATTTGGGGAAGGCTAATGTCCAGCGTGGATGGTTTTCGGCTGTTATGATGATGCCATCAATAGTCCTCTTCAAAATGTTCAGTTCTTCTCAAGAAGCCCATATCTGGTACCCCATCATTTTTAATACCTGAGCACTTTGCAAAAGCGATAAAAAAGATGATTATGTAAACGTTAACAAATAATACCACTTCCATTCCTCATGCAGAATTTACGTAGGCTTTAAATTTAGTTCTTATCAAGGTCCCTAAAACGAATAACAATAAGCCAACAAATTTACATAATAAGGTGACTCAAGAATCGTACTTTTAAAATGCCTTGATGGCCTTATGATTCCATGTTAATACAGCAATTTGTTTCCTTAAAAATAAACAAATTGATATTTAACCATCCGAAGCCTATTAACATTTTTATTTTGGATATGGATCTTGATTTATAGGTTTGGAAAGTAATTGAGTACCGCTTTTTGTAAGGAGTTTTGGAATTTGTTGAACCTATCTTCATCTTATTTGGTAGCAGTATTAGAAACTCTTCCACATCTACGTCATTATTCGTCTTTATCATGTTGATGTCGAAATACTCAGAGCAAAAGATTCCTGAGTTTCTAGACAAAGTTTCCATTCTATCAGCGATGGCGACAGTCGAGATGCTAAAATGGAAGGGATTGATCATGAATTCACGAGACTGTTCGACAACGCTTGACAATCCTCTGAACTTCCAATGTCCAGTATGAAAAAAAACAAAATTGATATTGTTGCAATGAGGTCAGGCTTAGCTTATTCATTCCTTTAACTGAAATACTTCTTGACACTTTTCCAATATTTATTTATACGAAAAGTAATACATATTTACACATTTCCATGATTTACGAGGGAGCAAACTAGATTGCCAACAAATATTAGGTACGGCTTGATTGATTGAATTGGCACGCGATAATAGACCTTAATAAAAATATACTAGAAACGTAAAAGTTTACCTCCTTGCATATAATATTAGAAACAATATTGCGAAGTATTATAGTACTTTTTTTGTTATTTGCCTTTTCTCTACGTTCCATGCTAAACTTTACAAAGCTAACATAGGAGCGCGCGCCCGAACGCCGTATCGAGCAGACGTGCTTTTGTACTCGCGAACTATAATTTTCGGAAAAATAGTCTAAAGTGTAGTAAACAGTGCTAACGTTGCACCAATTCGTGCCTCATATAAGAAGAAACAATCTGTGAAAAAACCAAATCAGTGCATAAACTATTAGCGAAGTTATAAACAAAAACAATTACCAAATTTTAAATGTGATCGTTATAAATCTCTTTGTCTTTGTGTCGTGTGACTGACCTTTGCACGGGTCAATGACACACGTCTGGCACCGTAGTAGTATTGGTAAGAGATCACCAATTTCGCAGCGATTGTAACAGCTCCGTTGGCCTAGGAGCGCAAGCCGCCCGCTCGCAATCGTCGACTCGTAGTTACTCGAGTTCAAACCCCACGACGTGCAAAACTTTTTGGGAGGTCTCACTTCAACTTTCATTTTCTACGATACGTTTAAAATTAATACAGACATTATCGATACAAGGATGACAGAAAACAACTCAAGTGAGATTAACAATGTTACTGTTCGAAATAAATGTAAATCAGTTAATTCTAACAGTTCATTTGATTTATCAGAAAAGGACGAAGAATATCGATCACTCACTTCGACGGCCTCTTACGAGTTGAACCGTAGCTATCCTGATTTATATTTAAAGTCAAATGACGACGTGAAAGAACTGAGAAGCAGAATATGTCAACTGGAAGAAAAGTTAATTATTGCAGAAACTGAAATAGAGAATTTGTTATTGGAAAATAGTTCTCAAGCCAAAATAATAACTAATTACAAACTGAGAATTGACAAACTGACCCATATTTGTACAAACACATCCACAAAAAAATCCGAGGCAAAAATAAAACGAAAATGCCTTATACGAACAAAGCTCGACTTTAAAAACACGCAACAAAGCCCTATTCATCAAACTGGAATAGATAAAATGCCGTTGGAAGATACAATAATAGGACCTAATTTAATGTATGATGACTTACCACAGCAAGCTACACTAGAGGGCACCACTCGTTTGGACGCAACGGGCTCGAGTACACAACGAGATATAATTGTAAACAAAACTCGCTCAAATAAGTTATGTCTAATAAGTGAAAATAATGGTAACGCTATATTAGGAATTGCCGAAAACACCTTTCCAAATAATAAAATATGCCACTATTGTATGCCGAGCGCAGGTATTATTAAACTTCTTGAAACATTAGACAAAAAACTAGTCAATTACACTCTTAATGACCATTGTATAATCTTCCTAGGTGAAACAGACTTTTTAGTTTCCAAAAATTATGCAGAATTAGTAAATTATATAAAATTCAGACTCGAAAAGATATTGCATACGAATATTATCCTGTGTTGTCCGACTTTTAAGTTAAGATCGAATACTAGTTTGTTTAATACCAGAATAGAATCTTTTAATCGACTATTACACCAAAGTAATCAGAATTTTAATTTTACATATACTTTTGATACTAACAAACAACTAGAGTATTCATATGAAATGTTTTCAAAGTTAACTGGCAAAGTAAATAATACAGCCATAAAAAATGTCTTCATGAACTTGAAAAACTATCTGGAGCAATTTAAACCTTCAGATCATGAATATACCTGTATATATGATAATTGTAATATGACGCATACTTATGAAGATAGTGTTAAGAGCCGCGTGAAACCAGGTACTATTCCATATTACTTCAGCAAAATGAACACAGACCAACTTTCACCCAAAGTTGAGTCTAATGTTAGCACAGGTTTTAACGACACTGATCTTTTTCGTGAATAAGAAATTAAATACAGTTTGTAAAAGTACTTTGATGCATAAAACCAGCTGTTTAAGGATTTTTCATCAAAATGTATGTGGGATAAGTAATAAAACAACTGAGTTAGAATTATACATTGCAACCACGGGTATTCAGTTAGATTACTTGTGTATTACAGAACACTTCTTAAATCAACAATCTGCTCATGTATTTAACTTTCCAAATTATAATTTAGCGTCATACAACACAAGGACAAACAAAAAAAGGGGAGGGAGTCTTATTTTAGCACATTCAAGTACAGAAAGTGAAAACATTGATTTTGTTAAAAAAATGTATAGATCTGATAGTTTCGAAATATGTGGGGTTAAAGATCTTGAAACAGGGTTATATCTTTTTTGTTGCTACAGAAGTCCATTTGATAAAAACTTTGAAAGTTTTATGTCTAGTTTAGAAAAGTTATTGGAACATTTTATTAACAAGAAGTGCCTAATTTGTGGTGACTATAATATTGACGTACTTGTTGACAGTAAGAAACACACTGAATTTTTAAGCATATTGACATGTTATAATTTTCGATACCTTTTAAATACTCCTACTTTTATACGGAGCAACGCATATTCGTGTTTAGATAACATAATAACAAATCTCTCTGATGATGAAATAGTTGATTTTTCTGTTGATCACAATGGCTTGGCGGATGGTCATGGAGGACTTTTTTGCAATTTAGCTCTTGAAAAAATAAAAAGTAAATCTAAAAACTCGAATCAAATTGTAATAATAAAAAAAAGAATATTTAATAATAAAAATAATATTGCTTTCAAGAAAAGCATAAGTAAAAAAAACTGGGTGAATATGGGAATAAATAGTTTTATAAGTTGTCTTACAAAAACATTCCAAGAGTGTTACCGAAAGAAATCCATTAGAATAAAGCCTTTTAAAAATACCTCACTACAATGGATTACTAAAGGCGTTAAAGTTTCAAGTAGAATGAAAAGAGTCCTATGCTCAGGTACAGTAAATAATGCAAGCCTAAAAAAGTATAAAACCAACTATGTTCGAATTTATAGAAGAGTTATTCAGCAACTCAGGAAAAATGCTATAATAAATAATATAAATACGGCTACAAATATAACTAAACGGACGTGGAAACTTGTTAATGAATGTACTAAAAAATCAAAAAAAAGGCAATGTAAAAACTTAATCCTAAAAGTGAACAACAAAATGATAACTGATCCCCGGCAGGTCGCAAATCACTTCATTGACAGTTTTGTGTACAAATCGTCTCTCGCTAGCAAGGAAAAAGAAAGAGCGATGAGTTTTCTAATAGAGAGTACAAAAAGGGTAGAAAGTGATTTAACTTTTTGTACAACTACACCATCTGAAATTGCAAAGATTATTAGCAAAATGGCCAATAAGAAATCTTGTGGGTTTGATGATCTACCAATATCGATCTTGAAGGAGAATATAGACTCTTTGGCAGTCCCACTTTCAATTTTTTTTAATAAATGCTTCGAAGAGTGTGTCTTTCCAGACCAGTTAAAATTGGCTAAAGTAGTTCCTATATTTAAAAAAGGAATTAAGTCTGATCCGAAAAATTACCGACCTATATCCCTTTTGCCAACCATATCAAAAGTATTTGAGAAAATCATTAAAACGAGACTGATGGTACATTTAAATGCAAATAAAATTATTAATTTAAGACAATTTGGTTATCAGAAAGGCGTCGGTTGCACAGATGCAATAAATACTCTTATAAATGACATAATTAATAAATTTAATGACAAAATGAAAGTGGCAGGGCTATTCATTGACCTTAGCTCTGCTTTTGATACGATTGACTATGAATTATTATTGACTAAACTTGAATTTTATGGCATCAGAGGCAAATCCTTACAACTTTTAAGATCCTATTTACATAATAGACAAATGTTTGTCGAAATAAAAAACATCGATGACAGTAATCAAGAAGTCATATACACCTCTAAAATTACAAACATAAAACGTGGTGTGCCCCAAGGCTCTATTTTAGGACCTATATTATTTATAATTTTTACAAATGACTTGCTTAATTTTATGCGTTATGTTCAACCAGAGGTAAAACTGGTTGTATTCGCAGATGATACAAATATAATAGTTGGGGCGAATGATTTAAAAGAATTGACCAAAAATGTTAACAAAAGCCTACAAAACCTCTGCGAGTGGTTTACAGCCAATAACCTTTTGCTAAACACAAGTAAAACGAACATCATTTTATTTAAAACTACAACTCGCCATAATGACACTTTGGATGTAAAAATCAAAGAAGACAAGATCGAATTGGTGGACAAAGTTAAATTTTTAGGTATTACCATAGATATGTATTTTAATTGGAAACAGGAGTTAGCTGCTATTGACGCTTCAATATCATCAGCATGTTATGCTCTCAGGAGCCTTAGAGATATATTGGATATAAAGCAACTCAAGGCTATATATTACGCGCTGGTAGAATCAAGACTAAGATACAGCATAATGCTTTGGGGAAACAGCTACAGTTATAACTGTGAGAAAGCGTTTATTTTACAGAAACGAGCCATACGAACTATAGTCAGGATCTCACAAAGAGACTCATGTAGAGAGCACTTTAAAGAATTGGACTTTTTAACGGTGCCTAGTTTGTATATATTGGTAATCTTGAATTACTTGGCTAGGAATATTCATGAGTATGAATCTCAAGAGGAGCGTAAGATAAGAGAAAGCACAAGAAGGAAAGAATTTAAACACAAGATGGCACCGAAATTTAACATAGCTAGGCACTGTTCCAGATACCAAGCAGTAGAGTTATTTAATAGGTTACCAACTGATTTAAAATTATTAATTTATAGCTCGCACTCTTTTAAAACTAAATTAAAGGCCTTCTTGTTGGAAAAATGTTTTTACTCCGTATCGGAATTTATTAGTGATAAAAGTAGTCACTTAAAATAATAGCAGTTGAACAGATTTAATGATTCTAAATTATATAATTATACTGTGCTCATTACTAAGACCTTAGCGAAATGATTTCTGTTTTTTATTTTTTTTTTTTTTTTATTTTGACATTCTTGCTAAAAATTGGACATTGAATTTGACATCATACTTGCATTATATTTCACGTTGTAATTGAGATTTTGCCTGATAATAATAAATTAGACTTTTTATCTGACACTGTACCTGCTATGAACCAGATATTGTATGTATTTTGTGTCTTTGTATTATTATTTTGCTGACATTGTATTAATTTGCTTAAGGTAGTTGTTTCTGCATGTGTTACTTCTCTTTTTAATATGTAATGTTCAACACAATGTAAATTGTTAATGAATAAAAAACTGAAACAGCTGAAACTAGTTTATACCCGAAATTAAGTTTGGCCGGAAACATATCTATCTAATTATAATTATTATGTTGATATTTTGTGGATGAAGTAGGTGTCGGCTTAATGAAAATGAAAATGCGTCACATAACTAAATATGCTGCAAAAAGAATCGTTTCACTCAAGATTGTAAATAGATAATGGCAATGTCTAAACGCAGCACCGGAAACTCACCTTAAATGGGAACAAGAGGCACACATACTAATAGACGAACAAAACAGGGCCCTTAGAAAAATTTACATACAGCCTCAATAAAAAGTCAGACAGAAACCGTCGGTCTTCGGTAAGAATTATAAGATAATAAAGAAGTAATTTGGTGCATTATCCGTAGATTTATCTCATCTGCTTCACTTCCTACGCAAGATGTCGAAGTCAATTAAGGGTAATGTATTGCTGCTAAACCAGTGGGCGGTTAAAAAAGTTAACTGACCCACGTCAGTTAACTTTTTTACATGCTCAGCTTTGACCTCTAACCCAACACTATCTACAACGTCAGTTTGAGTGGTGTTGATACCCTTTTGTGCATCCACATCGAATATATCCCGCAAAATGGTTTTACCGTTTACAGAATCATCATCATTCTCATCTCTATTTTTAAATCTCTAAAGTTAAATTATTCTATCTATTTCATTTAGTCACCACAGTAAATCGAAAGCTTATTTTCTAATCGTAAAGACATTGAATCTCGAGAATCTAGATTTAATTGAGCAAGCTAATTATATTGAATACTGTGGTCCAGATAAAATCTTTCGTGGGAATGAAGTCGTCTTACATAGATGCTTGAGATTAGCCTGGATGGATTTAAACTAATGAATTCTGCTTGAATGGAAACAGGAGTTTAAAGATCAGCAAATATACTATTATCATATCAGTTAATGTTTCTTTACTACATTTTAACATTAGTGGTAAAGCATAAAACTAAATGGGATGGGATGGATATGTCCATGATGATGATGGTATGTAATGTAGGTATACCAATGTCAAAATTCATAAGATGATTTACTGACTTGGAAATAAACCTATAATGATTTGATTTTCAATGTGTGTATCACTAAAGTCATCATAATATCAATGAGCTGTATATATAATCGTCGAGTGACAAAGAAAATGATAATTTGAGCATGTCATTGAATTCACTATAAAATTATTACGACTATTATTCTTAGAAAGACAATAAAGACCACATGCATGATAAAATAAAGAAAATACATGATATTGTAATTAGAAAAAAGATAAAGAATAACACTCAGCACGAGCTCATTTCTAAGAAACTCTTGATATTGTTTCTGTTTTTAAAACTTTTGATGGCACTGTATATTATTTGATGTGTATCTCTGCTTTCCCACGATTGTCTACTCGTCAAGTAAGTTTCAATTCTTCAGCATTATTACACACGTATAACATTGTGACCTTTCCAACTCTTTATTGCATAAAGTTACATTTTCTTTTATATTTTCGACATCAATTGCAAACTAGCTTCGCAATTGTTGGAAGTTTTCTCAGGGTTAGGTAGATAAAGAAAGATAAGCATGAACATAATATTTGTGTGTGTGTTGTCAGTTGTCACAATACCGATGACATCAGCATGCGTCATGATAATTTCACTTTCAAAGCAAATAGCGTTTGCGTGTATTATGCGATAATCGCTAAATAAGGCATGTAGCTTAAAAAGTGGATATCCCGCACCCATATCCTTCTCCCGCTTACCTAACTTGGTTAAAATTAATACTTTCATATTTTCGCTAATGTGTTTGCGTTCTAGTCTCCATAGCTAAACTAATATTTATGACACTTTATATCTTGGTTTTATTTATTTGCCAGACTATTTTACAGACAAAGAATAATGCTGCATAGTAATAAGGACTCACATAAACACAATCCACAAAGTAATACGCTTAAACAACGTTGCAACAGAATAAATGATGACATCAGATATAAAACAAAAATAAAAGCCTTTGCAATCCCTTTTATAATAGCAACAAAACAGAAAAGCTTGAACAGCATACCAGCCAGTTCCTTAACAAAATTCGCTACTTCAAGTATTGTGGTTAAAAAAATTCAAAAGCAAATTACCTTTGGGGATAATTCATGAGGCATTCTTACCCATAAATGGCTAGCAGAAAGTGATACCAAACGGTTCAAACCTAACATGGTGTTACGATCCAGTTTCTAAAGCAAAATGCAAATTAATGTGAACAGATAGTTGGACAAAATTGAAGATGGTTGTTGGGTAATGTGTTGCAAGGTTGTTAGTTTTAGAGTGAATTTCCATTGTTTTGAAATTTAGCTTAGCAACGACAATATTGAATTTATTAACAGACGCTTCGTCGTTACCGTCTCACTACCTGTCTATAAAATATTAAGTTACTTTTCAAACTATTTCAATAATCATGTAATTACACATTTCCTTTAAATGAACTTAAATATGTATTATGTTTCTTCCACTTATATTATATCTTCTTTGCCATTCGTAAGTAAAATTATTCAAAATTACTACTAAATTTCTCCCTTTCTCACTACACAATGAACTTTCGTCTTCATACTTAACATTATCTCTCTCACCAAATCCAATATGATTTACAATACCCACTCCTACCCCGGTATCTCCATAGTCCCCACATTTTTCATAGCCATCCATCACTTTTTTATATTGCACTGTTATCAGTTATCTCACCGGATCAAACTGTGTCAATGTCTATGACTCTATGTTGTAGTTATGGCTCGTGATCTTAAGCGGCACGAAGTTACTAATCGTATTATGGTGGTGTCTTAAAAATATTACTTGCAACGTTTCACATTAATCAACTAACATTTTCTATGAATTTATGATTCTCTTCTCTACGCAATAGTAGTTATATATTTATAATGCAGTATCAAACTCAGTAGCGAGTTCAGTAGCATATTCGTGATTTGTATACAACAGTTCATCTTCAGCCACTTGTTTACAGAAAGCTCTGGATACAAGCATAGTATATTGTTATAATCTAGCTGGTATTTGTGCAATGTCAACTCTTCTCAAAATTAAGTGGTAATTTTGGATCTAAGAACAATTCAATTCAATTACATCAGCTCATAAGCAGGATGCTTGACAGGAAGCTAGTCCATCATTTATAAGTCACACCAAGTTAACCTTTTTGACCTCTTTTCGACCGAGTGACCCTGGGTTGGCCTCACAACTAACATTGCTTGATAAGCTGCGAATACGCTCATGTTTTTTCTTGCTTGTAACATTCTTTATCGTTTTGAACTTAATCATTTCTTACGAGTGGGAGTGTCATTCTCAATTTTACGTGTTGAACGTGTTGTGTTTTGGTTATATATGGAAGAATATACAAAGTGAGTTTGACCCATGCTAGCTTTATATGATTGACTTTATTATTGTTTAGCTCATAATTTTCTTAATCTAACTTTTCTTTCCTCATAAATCAAAAGCTTCTGTAAAGTCCAATTAGCTGTTACACCAAACAATTTCTCGCATATTTAAAGAAAACATCGACTGTATATTTTAACGGCGACTTTAACATAGACTGTGTATCATTAATATTAATCGAACAATTGTTATTACGTAAAACTGACCACCTGGTGTTTTGCATCACTGTAATTGTTCAATTGATTGATACAGCCATTACTGGGCCTAAGTTTTATGAGCTACATGATCTGTTGGGTTTGGTTTCTACTAGTTGGTAAATGTTTGTTTTACTATGTAGGTACTTTTGTTGGTTAGACAATTAAATAGCAGTGATCCCATATTAATTTTGTGTGATATCTGCATTGATACTCAAAAATTCAAACCTCCGTCATATATAGTACATCAAACCATAAAAATAACTGCCTGGATCGTAACTTTTCAATGAAATATCGTAAATTATCATATAACACTATATTAGCAAGTAGTGAGCATCTATCGGCTGTTTAAACAAGTGCTAAAATAGGCTATAGGAACGCCTTATACCTAATTTAAGGTTAATCGTATTTAAGATAGGTACTACAAGATACTCAAACATATACATATTTCGAAATAACGGCTTCCTGAATAGAGCTTTTCACTTTGAAAACTCTTTAGGGGTGATCAAAGATTATTACTCGAACCCTTCTCATGCACAATTAGAATAATACGTTTAATTTTTTTCTCCTCCGTCCACCACATCATCGCTTACCATCAGGTGAGATAGTGGTCAAGCGCGAGCCTACCAATAATACAAAAAGAATGCTCATAATTATTATTATGAAGAGAACGCAGTAACTTCTAACTGACGATAATATTGTAAAATATTATATTTAGTTTCAATTGAGATATGAATAATATAAAACCAGCAGCAATTTCAGTAATTCAATAGAGACATGTAATGTTCCAATTTTCTGTTGCAGTTTTGTGATTGGATGAATGATTGAACAGAGAGCATAAAATTATATTGACGTTCGTGATACTCGTTTATTATTTACTGAATGCCTTATTTTCCGGCCTAGAATCTGGGGTATTTGCCGTATTGTAAAACGATCCACCTGAATAGGAGTAACACTTCCATCATAGACCCTTTGAAAACATAAACCTACATGTGAATATTGTACAATTCAAAATAACTGGACAAGTGCGAGTCTTGATCGCGCACGAAGGGTTCCGTACCATAGTCGCAAAGAAAAGGCAAAGAAATCACGTTTGTTGTATGGGAGCCCTACTAAAATATTTATTTGATTCTGTTTTTAGTATTTTTTGTTATAGCGGCAATAGAAATATATCATCTTTGAAAATTTCAACTGTCACATTTCATGAGATATAGCCTGGTGACAGAAAGACAGGCAGACGGATCGTGGAGTCTTAGCAATAGGGTCCCGTTTTTACCCTTTGGTACGGAAAAACAGAGGCAGAATGCGGCAGCTTGCCAAGAAAAAATTGAATCTATTAAAACTAAAGTCGATAAATCTAAAAGTGGACATCGGCTTATTGAAAGACCGCAACAAAAAATATCGATGAGAAATACGATAATGAACTTAAACATCTGCCATAAGGTCAACAGGTTAAAGAACTACAAAATTTAAATGAAATATCTAGTAAAACCGTTTATTTCTTACCATCTGCTAACAAAGACACATTAGCCGATTACGTCAGTATCTAAGCTTGTAACGAGATAAACTTTATCTCGCTTTAAATTGCTGTTCTCGCATAATTATGCATCATTGAATTATTCCACTGCGCATATATTGTAATAGAATAGATATGAAGAAATATAACGAGATTGGGGTGAACTGTGTTTAGTGCAAAACTATCGTCGATGTGGAAACTAGTAGAAGTAAAACTAGCTTCATTTTTTTTTGTTTGACAATTCAGAAGTATGAACCTTTAAGGTTTGGCTGAAATAAAATATTTTGATTTGATTTGAAATAATCGATTTATGTCGTGATGATGTTTTATCATGATTCTTTATAAGAGTTGTTTTTGTTGGGATACTATGCTTTAAATATAGCATTACTTATTCTAGGCGAAAGGGCGCTTAAAGACCCTCCTTAGTCTCTTGAAATATTTGCATCCTTAGCTTCTTCCTCAGCTACCAGCAGATTTGACAGACAGTCAGTATCTTCAAATTGCTTTATCAAAAATTTCTCAGCTTCTGGCTTCGATCACTAATATACTCATAGTAAGGGATCCAAGGCCCTGAAGGCAACAAACACGTGAACTCCTACATACCTAAGCTATTATTATAGTATATTGTTCATAGCGTTTGTTATAAGTACTAGAAATAAAAATAAACAAGTCCAACTTACTTTTCCACATTTCTAGCGAAACAATAACATTAGAACAGCTGTTTGATATGAAGCGTGTTGTAATGTAATAGGCACTCGTGTAGCTAAGTGGACAAAATATTGTCTTAATTAGATTGTAACAAATCATTAATACATCATGCATCCGCCTCCTCCTAGCGTCGTGTTCCTTGTTATTGAAGTTCGTGATTCCCCCAAAAGGAGAGCAATCTTTATTTGATGATGTTTCTCCATCTGTGTCTGTTCTTGGCGTCGTGGGGTACCAAGAAATGCGTTGATCAAAACTGACTAGAATCTTTTTATTTTTTATTTCAGGGTTTAATATACAATCTTTGACATTCAAAATTGCCATATAATGTCCTAATTTTCGATAAATGAGTTGACTTTGACTTTGAGGAAAGTTTTGTAGTACAAGGAAACCCATAAATTATTCGTGCAAAAGATCTTTTTATGCGTCAACATGATCCTAAAAAGACTTCCTGCCTGCCGTAGTCGAGTAAAAATATAATGATACAATTACGGCTCCGTTTCCATAAAAGTTTTCTCAGGTCTTGCAATAATACGATATTCATTCAACATTTCCAAATATGGGTCAAATTGCCAACATTGCGTTGTATATTTTTTATTTCAATACAAAAATAAAAAAACCGTTAACGCCGCACCCAAAACATATTGGCACTTTGAGAAAACATGAATGAATATGTCATTGACAAGTTCTCAATAAAAAAATCGATTCGTTCTCTTATTCATTCATTAACTGACTTTTACGCCAACGCAAGAATATTTTACTAAATATACAGCCAGTATTTATTTTGAGATCTGTAAATGTTGGACTAGCTAATTTGTTTGGTTTATTTTATGTTCACTTTAAAGCGGTTATTAGGTTAAAGTTGGTTGATTAATATTATGACACAAGATCTACTTGTGCGTTTCTTACACTAATATTATAAAGGTGAAAGTCTGTGAGTGTGTTTGTATGTTTGTTACCCTTTCACGCAAAAACTACTGAATGGTTCTGGATGAAAATTGGCATAGAGATAGATTATAGTCTGGAATAGCACATACTTTTTATCCCGGGCATATGTTCCCTTGGGATAATTTTCGACATTCACGCGGGCGAAGCCGCTGTCAGAAGCTAGTTTCTAATAATGCTGCAAGTCAAAATCTGTCTAACATAATTCTGTACAAAGTTACCCCCAAGACCTAGCTCTAAGTTTTCCAACATGCATGTTCATTAACTGTCAATCACTTATCTAAAAGTGATTTACAGCTGCTTGCCTTTAAAAATACACACCATGTAGACACACTGATGTCAGCGAATAAATATTTCTTTGCTGACGTAATAATTTGTTCTCGTTTAGCATAGCTATCAAATCTTGCTTGATATCGAGCCCTTTGTTTATATACTGTTTTATTTTTGTTACAGGTAATTACTTCAAACCTACTTCTTCATGGGATTTTGCATTAAAAAGTACCAGAATTTCTAGAAGGTTTATCATGAATATTAAGTGACGTTCAAAAGAAATACAGTTCAGTTTTTCCGTAGCTGCTAAAGGCAAACTCCCTGGCAATATGTGTTCCTGGTAAGCCTCTTTGTACTGACAGATCGATAGGCTATTGTCTTCTAAACCAGCAATAAGGAACCTGTTTCGGATACTTCGCTCCTAATGGCCTTTTACACAATGTGCGTCAGCAACTACGCTCATTTTAGTAGTAAAGAAATTTATTCGAAGATATTCTTCTAAACACCTTAGTTACTCCTCTGATTCGCATATTAATATTCGATTTATAAAATTTTATAAAGATACTTATTTTTTGTTTCTGCCATAGCTTTCTTTATTTGGGTAAATCCAATAGTGAATGTAACGTTAATGGCGAAAACGGCGCCACCATTATTGACCAAGGAAAATATGAGGCAAAATTAGAATAACCGGAATAAATGATAAATATAGGTAAGAATCATACAGCTATTTGCTATCTCACAAATGCTATAGAAGTCAAACAAGGAAATGGGTTATCAGATACCAATAAAAGATGGGCTATTATGTCAATACCTACGCACGACTCCAACCTTTGCACTCCATGCGTGGATTCTAATGGTGCCAACGCAGTAAGTCTTCATACCGCATAAAGTATTGCTTTCGCTGTAAAAGGAAACCGACATACGATGACGGTACTAAACTATATATATATATCAGTATTAACTATATATATTATTCCTTCTTGTTTAGTCAAACATTCAACTTCATGTTTTCTTGAAGTAACATTCAGTCTAATGAGTCTTCTTCATACACGGCTACTGCAGTTGCTTCAAGCAAAAACGTTCTAAATGGGTCAGCTGATTGCTGTGCTGTATTCGACGATTGCTGCTGTACTTTAGAATGTATAGTCTCTTCCAGCTGTTTGATATAATTATCTAGTTACTAGTTTTGCATCATCATTGGCGCAAGGAAGTTTCCTTGTTTAGTCCATTATGTTTTTCTAAGGAACTGCCGATTAATCTCTACAACCATAACTGACTTCTGTTCAATATCTTATCTACGTCATTAGTACAATTATTGTGGCAAATTATATTTGGGACACCAAACAAGGAAGGTTATCGCAATAGACAGATTTGTCAATGAACCAACTATATACGATAATTCATTCATGAGTTTCACAACGCAACATTAAGTTTTAACGTCTTTACGTGACTTGTTAATAAATATAACGTTAATAAAACACGAACTATCAAGTATATTATCATTGAGTTATTATACAGAAACCGTTTTGTGCACGTGGTTAATAATTAGCTTTGTAATAGGGTCATAAATATTAGTTTGGCAATAAGTATTGATTTTGATGTTTTCTCTTGTAACCAATATAATCGTGTGAAATGTGAACGACCACTTTCTTGCAATATTGTTTTGTTCAATAAAACCTTGCTTGAATGATAAAATAACGATTGTGTGTTCACTTTCTCTAAAGACTATAGTAACTCCTTCTCTCGTTAATAGCGTTTAAAATTCTTCTATTACCCGTAACTACGGGGCTGAACTCAGCATGAAAATTTTTAGCTTCGGGCAATTAAAGATGGCAATAACAATTCCATTAAACTTTAGCTCTCTCTATGTTACAATCATCGATCCCATTAAGCTATTGCTAACAACAATACGAGTCTTAATACTCAATACACCATACAATTTTAGCGTCAATCTACTCGACAAGCAATCTACTGCATTCTTTATAAAAAAAAAGTTATCATGATCCAAACAGACGTATGTCAGACGATCAGAATGGTACTGACTCTCTCTATTGTTAAATATTTTCGAGTACCTTCAGGTACTTTGGACGTAACGAAGCGGAACGAATTTTCAATGTTTGGTTTGAAGGTGGGTTGCAAAATAGGGAGTCTGATGAGTTTGTGTTGATTTGTTTGTAGATTTTGTATGTTAACTTTCTTTGATTATCGTTATTGTATTTTATATTAAATGATATTACTAGCTTAATTTATTGTTTTGTCAAAGAAGTAAAACTCAAGATTGTTTTAATCGATGCTTGTTTCTCAAAATTTTAATGCGTGGTCACTAACGATTTGTTTGCCAAATCTGCTAATAAGTCAATCCTTGATTAACTTCATACATCGCTTCACTCCCCTATAAAAATTTAATCAACCTACTTTTTCAATTTATTGCTTTGACAGCCCTAGCATCATCTGAGCCATTTTTGGGATAAGCCCTCTTTATAAAGCTTTCTTCCACTTCCTATTCCATTAGTGCTACTTAACCAGAGTTTCACAACAAACCTCACCTATCAGTGTTCTCTAAGGAAAGTCTCAAAACATTTCGCTTTTGCCTGCAAAGTGATTAACACTCGAAGTGGTTCATTTGATCGAAACCAATGATTAGGAAACAAGTGGCGTTGGTTTAACTTGTACCGCTTGTACGGTGCAGTGAAATATTCGAGCGGAGCGAAGTGTTTGAATTGATTTTGGTGCAGTTTTTATGGTGCATTAAATAGGTTTACGTACAATTGCAACGAGTGACATGTAACAATTCCGTCATCGAATAGATTGAATAGAGAATTTGAGATTAGACAGAACGTGCGCTGCTTTGATCTGAACGTTATTAATCGATTTTATTATTTTTCTTTAAAAAAAAAATTAACGTAAAGTATTATTTCAAGCTAAATAACTATGGGAAACAGCGGCACTTAAAATTGTTAATTTCTCTATACTAAATTTTAAAATGCATACAATCTTATTTCTTTTCATAGTTATTTCTTACTATATTTTTCTTTGTTCTTGCCTTTCGCTTACCCTTCTAAACCTGTACCAGCTCTACCAAGGTTATAGGGTTTGACAAGATTTTAGATTTTAATTGAAATTTTAATTGGAAGCCGTGAAAGTAGTGGCCACGGGAGTTCAACTGTGCAGACTATGTTTATACTCTGTAAATTAGCTTGTATACGAGATTGGCTAGAAAATCTCAATATTGAGACGCTAAGGAAACCTTACTTTGGTACCTGCTGCTATGTTTAGCTAACACAGCTAAACACAGTTACAGGAACTTTATGGCCGGTATAAGTGATTCATTGACTTGTAGATTGTTTTTTGCAGAGCTTTCATCTCGGCCAATCATATATCTTCTTGACAATCTAGCAAATTCTAGACGTATAAAATCTACGTGACGGTAGTGGTCGTATGTTCATAAACAAAATTAAAGCAAATAAAATTCCCCTTGACATAAACAAGCTGAAAATAAATTTTAATTTACTTTCAGCTTGTTTGTTTGCGTAGAATCCGGTACTATTATTTGACCTGTCTTACGTAGCTCGGTCTTCGTCATAGTTATTATATTTAAATTTCAGTTTCATTTAGAATTTGGTATTTATTAATATATTTGCTAGTCTATTATTTTAGAAATTATTTATGTATTTTATTAGTTAGATAGTTTATTTATATCCGAATTTAATTATTGTTCATATTTTTTTATTTTGTTCTCGTACTACAATGTGTCCTTTTTAACCCAAAAGTTGACTGGTAGAGAATGCCTTCCTGCATTAAGTCCGCCTATGTATCACCATTGTACATGAAGTTTAAATAAACAAAAAAATATTACTACACTTTTAATTAAGTTAATAATGATTGTGATGAGTGATTATAGTTATTAATGGGCAGCAAAATCAGAATGCGTGTGAATCATAAGCATAATTTCCAAGGTACAAAAAAGTCCAAAACCGCAAAAGCAATTTCACTGATTGTAAAAGACACACAACGTAATGACATGTCAACACACAGTACTTTATTTACCAACACTACCAATATCAGGCTGACCTTGACAAAGATTCAAATGAAGTCACTTTCAATACAACTTTCATTCAAATATTGAATAATAATATCCGATAGCGAACAAAGACCAATCAATCAAAGAGCAATAATAAATTTATTAGAAGCAATATACCATCGGCATCGACATTCCATTTTGCAATAAAGAGCTGCTATAAATACACGCAGAAAACAATAACACGGAAAGAAACAGTTATTATGGTTAATAAATTCCTCGATACGGCAGCAGAAACTATAAAATTGACATAACAAAACAGTCTAACTGCGGTAGCATGGTGCACAGTGGCCGGATACTAGCACCCACACCAAATTCATTTATTTTGGCAACAAATAAATTTATTTAGCCGTCGGTCAGTAACTAGAGCGAACTAGCAGTTTCAATGGCAGCATTTCGCAACACTAGTGTTTGCAGACAAGCCGGCGTATTTCTACACAACTATTCATTGATAACTGGCGTGGGCGAACTCGTCGTGGTCCACTCCATTCATGAATTGGGCAACGCTGGCCCACGCTGGCCCACGCGGCTAACGGTCGTTATTAAAGACGTCGATGCATACAAGTAAATTATGAACTTTAATTAATATGAATTTGTGTTTTACAGTAAATTTTACGGAACACGGGAAGCAGTTAATCAATTTTGTAAACGCGAAGGGAAATTCAATCTTTGAATAGAAGCTGTTTTTAAGTATGTATTTGGATGCTTTAAAAGCAGTAAGTTATGAGGTAGTTTACAAGTACGAAGTTAGTAACAATTTGAATACAAATTGGATTGCTGCGCAACAACCAGAAAAATACCGTGGACATAAAAATTCTAATTAAAATTCTGTATACGGTTGTGGATATAATACCACTATAATTAGATACGCTATTTTTGACCCTCGTTTAATTTCTGTTGGTACAATTTTCAATTTTTTATTTATATTCTTGCGTCATATGATATCATTTCTCCATCATAAAAGCTCAATGTTACGAATACAGCTAATTAAATTTTAATTACATCAGGTTTCCATTTAATCACAGACCAGAGATCTCGAATCAAACTTTTTTTTTGTCCAGAAACTTGACACGACTGGCACCTACGCGTTTTTAAACGACAGTTGACACTATTACAACTGTCTATGGCCATGTAAAAAGTAAAGTTTGTTTGAATAGTAATAACTCTTTAGTGGTAAAAGATTTGAGTTTAAATATTTAAATACTGTAGTTAGATTTTGAGATAGATGCTATCTTAAGGGCAATTGGTAATGAATAATGAAGTTAGTACATTGTAGGTTAATGATGAAACCTGTTGAAGCTTTATTTTAATATTTAAAACTGTATCCTAAAGTAATAAGCATATCCTAACAATAACTCTTTCTCAGAACAGTAAGATTTCTAATGATATTCATGTTATTAAAATATTTGTAAATAATAGAAAAAATCTGATTGTAGAGCGTAAAAACTTTTGTCAGCCCAATACTTTTTCTAGACATGTTTTGATTTATCACCCTGTGCCCTGTAGACATTTATGACTTATTTGATCAGTTCATTAATATTGATTGGAAAAAGTTTTATTTTAAAGACCAATATTGAATAAGTAATGATAAAACACTATCTGCACACAATATTTTCAAACGAAAACGAGAACGACCCTACGTTTCAACGACAATTGTTTCTAAATACAACGACAACAGAGGAAACTGTGATTGAAAAGTAGACGGCGAAAGGCGAGCATGTTAATATAATGCTGAAAAATTAAAACTTGTTTTGTTTGAAAATATGCATATGCATGCTTGCTAGTCAATGTTCAACATAATCTAAGAACATGTTTGTGACTTCTTTAAAACAAAGCAGCGCTAAATTTCAGTAACACAATTACTGTACTGTAAAGACTACCTAGAATCTACATATTTTACTATTCTTATTGCCTTTTTCACCGGAAGACAGACTAAACTGCAACTGTCATGAAATTACTCGTATGACCTCACAATACCGCTTATAGGGTTGCCAATGCGGTATAGAAATTTCCTGCTGCCAGATGGAAACTTCCAAGCACTATAAACAACATACTATGAAAACAAAAGAAAACTTAAAATGTAACTATCTGTAGACATGTACTTGCTATATATTTATAAGTTAATGTGAGATATGTATGAATGTGAATGCCATAGGAGTAGAGACAGACCTAAGAAACGATTGGTTCTATGAAGGATAAAGACTAACAGAGACGTATGGAACAAGAAGGAGAAGGGCAAGACAATGAGTTAAAGATAAAGTAATGTATCTCATTTCATTACATTACATATTAAATACAACATTTTTATTGCCGCATTAATCTTTAGTAATAAAGTGAGATAGTCTCCCTAGCAACCTGTAACTATCCTAAAAGGCAATTTACTAACCAACCCCGGCAGAATGGAAAGCAACGAGGCTTCGTTTCATAAGCCAGCAAAGTAGATTTAAAAAAAATGCATTCATATTTCCTAACAGCTAGAATTGCAACCTAAAGTGCCAACACTCGCCAACCCTAATCACAAACCGTTGGGCAGTCAAGTCCATTGCCATGCAAGCTAACGTTTCCATCGGTGCCTCATTGTCTGCAGTCCCCATGGCAAACCAGTTCTGTAAATAGGCCATTGTTCTACGATATCTTAATCCTTTTCCATTGTGAACTTTTATTATGGGTCTGTGCCATTTTTTGTGGCAGAATAAGTAGTGGTGCATTTTTTGTGGTCCCAAAAAATGTTGGTTCGTCGAAAATTGACAAATTAATTTCTTGGTATACTTCTTCGTCTTTCATCAATTGTTTTTTTGAAATCCTCAATGAAAATTGCGATTATTTTTTGAAAATAACTTATTATGTTTGTTTTATTTTTATTTAGCAATTTCATTTATAAATGAAACGATTTTGCGTAAGTATATATTATTATTTAAATGATTTGCTTACCAATCTACAAATTGATAGATAGCTCTTAACTAGCTAGCTCTTTTATTAGCTAGCTATCAATCTGTAATTTGGTATAGTTAGCTACATCATCATTTCAGCTGAAAGACGTCCACTGCTGGATATAGGCCTCTTTCAAGTACGGTGGATGCGAGACGCATAGCACCGATCAGTTAGTTACATAGTTCCTTTAAAATTTTACCAATGCAGGCAATTAATAAACTAAAACTAAACATTGCACAAATTGATAAAATAACATTAATAGCTACCGTGCGTAACACGCAGCTTAAATATCATAATTTTATGAAAACACTTTACTGACATAGATTATAATTATATTTAATTATGCAGGTTACAAACTTACAACTACATACTTTCACTGCAGACACAATTCTGCAATCAGGTAACATGATAAGTCACAGTTGTCAGTTACGTATCGAAAACGTTTACAGTTTTTACTTTATAAATGGGAAGGACCTTCAAAAGTGCCCTTTTGGTGGTTTAAATGGAAGATCCCATTCATAGCTGTTTGTCAATGGTGTATTAATAAAGGCGCTACTTGAAATCAAATGATGTGGGAGAAACTACACAGGATTTTTTCTTACCAACTTGGTTTTAAAGATAAATATTATTTTGTTTCAATTAAATACAATTCCCCTTTTCTTTTACCTTTTCCTTGATTTGGTAATAACTCTTGTTTTGGTAAAAACTTTTCATAACTTCAAGATTTCAGTCTTTCTTCATTGTCCCATGCATAATCTCTGGTTTTCCCGACATGACCAATAAAAATGAAAACTATAAAGCTCAAAAGCTTGCATCAATAAAGTTTTAATAAAAAGCCAACACTTCAAAATTTTAATTCAGGCGGCGTATTCATAAAAGTCAATTTTTCAACATCGTGCGCATACGCACGTTAAATAACGATTGACATTTCGAACGAGTACTATGTCGTAATGGTACCGGTCGCGGGTTTGACTCTGATTGGTGTAATAATGGGTCTGTTGTTCATTCAGTAACTTGTAGTATATTGCCTCATTGGAGCTTTCCTATTGGTGTAGCACAGCGATTCTTATATTGAGAAACTAGACTACGTATGAAAATAATATAAGAGATAAAATAAAAACACGTCTATAAACCCATAGGGCAAGGCTATATTATATCCACATTTCGCCAGTGCTCCCGTGTTATAGGTAGACTTGTCCAGCCTATTGCAATCAAGCAGGCACAAATCGACTCCAAGCTGAGTAGATCTTGCGATCATTAGACCAATGAAGCAATCGCACAGGAACACAACTGCGGGAAAACAATCTTGAGACAAGATATTACAAAAACGATACATGTATCTGGAAGTAGATCACGACGGACGTCCTGAATAGATAATTCACGTGAAAAATGAAAACCGCATAAAAATGTGACATTAACATAATCGTATTAAATTTTATCACTGAATTTAAATGACGTCGGTCAAAAGGTCCGCATTATCTTTGTTTCTAGTAATAAATTTCAACACTTAATTAAATTGAGATCTGCTAACTTCGCTGTGGGTGGTCTCTTAATCGAAATAAATTTTGATTACGAAAATCAATTACGCATAGTAGTGAACAAGCCAACAAGTCAAAACTTGTCAGCAATAATATGAGTTGTATAAGTAAGAATAAGAAGACGCACAAACTTAAATCATTAATTTCACTTAAACCATAGAAATATACTTTTGAATTGTCAAGCCAAAGATTAAGCTAGGGGCATATTCTTAAGCGTCTTGGTAGGGGTCCTATGCAGGAGCAAATAGGCAAGATCAAGCAAAATAAATACGCTCATAAATAAGAATTGTAAAAATCAGAACAAATTGATCAGAACAGTCATCAGTTCTTAAACATAATATGGACCACGTGTCTAGACGCTACGTAATCAGTTAATGAGTCTACTACCACACACGTGTGATTCATTTAATGCAACTTACTATGATTCATCAGACCTTGAGATTATGCTGATGTAGATTTGACACAAAGAAACTGAAGGCCGCTATATGTATCAACTTTAACTCATTTAGTATTCATATCGATTAACTTCGCAGATACATACATACATATTAATAGAATTAAAAACGCTAACTGGTTTAGCAGATAAAATAAATGTTTTTAGAGCATTAGGATTTTTATCTTTATCGTTTTGATTGGCATCGATTTTAACAGCTACCCATTCAATGATGGAACTATATACTTATCTTACTATTTCCTCTAATATTGTTGAATAATCTGATAAAAATGAGGTCATTGTAATATGGCTACACATGCTGTGAACTTGTGCTCTTCGAACAATTCAAAATCCAGTACCCACGACTATAAAAAAGTCGTTACTCAAAAATGTTTCCAAGTATTACGTCATATTGGACCATTCTCAAAATGTTTGATGATATAAAAAAAAACGGTAGCCATCTGTGCAAACATACCACTTGAGTCCAAACTGACACGTAAAGACCTGTGCAAGCAATTTCTGGGCCAACGAACTTATGTTTGAGAAAAAAATATTGCTCTGTATGTGCAGAAACTGTTCAAATAGTTAGCATGACTGCTACTGCTTGGTAGCCGATTTTTTTTCGAATAGGAATTTAAAATACATCTTGTCAAGTGTTTAAAAAAATTAAATTTGTCTTAACGTTTACCTCAAGACTATCTAGCTCACCATCTAAAAACCAAAACTCATAAAACGAAACCAAGTAAAAATAAAACGAAAAGGTTAATCGTTGTGCATAAAAAGATACAAGAAAATAACTCTCCGGTAATGTTATGTACTCAGAAAATATTGCTTCCTCTTTTATGAAAGTAAAAGTAAGTAAGGTAGACAATAAAATGACACTAGACATTCCTTAGCACACAAGTACAGTTTTCAAGTTTTAAATATCTATTGTTAATCTTGCCAGAGACTTATCCTAAAACTAATGCAAAATACCACCCACCAGCACTAAAAACACAGCACGTGAATTTAGACAGACAAACAATTTAAATACATAACTTACTAAACAAATGCCTCCTCAAAGCCAAAAAAGACAAAGATACAACCATCTGTTGACGAGTATTAAATTAAACCAGTCGTAATAGTAAAACGTTATAGAAAAAAGTGAACAGTTTCATAGGAATCGAAATAAAAAGCCATATGATAGCTGACATCCCTCTTGTGAACGTGGCGGCTCCGGAAGGAAGTGTTAATTTAGTCTATGAATGGAGCGTGGTTATATTTTTTTATTACGAAGACCTTGTTAGTGACGATATATGAATATAGATAAAGTACGAGTATATAGTAGTATAGTTGAAACTTTGAAAGGTGATCATTACCAGGTTGAATGAGGATATAATTATTATCTTTATTAGAAATCGGTCAATGAACTTATTGAACTGGATGTTCTATGTGGAGTATTTGATGAATAACGATCAAGTACTGGCACTTGAAAATAAGGGCTGTGATTAAATTGTTTTGTTACTATTTAATAAAAAAAATATGTCCCATTAAATTCAAGAAAGTGCCTTTGATACAACAATGTTTTTTAATGCCATAGAAATTATTCTAAAGCTATTATAATTATCTTCGGTATTAAATTAAATTAATTATTTTATTGATTGTGTATCAAAATATACTTTTCGCTAAGAACAAGGTAGAAACTCTTAAAATACCCAAAATGAATACAATAAATAAACCTATCTTTTTAATATCTTTACTTGTTCTTCAATTTATTCAAAACGAAACTATTTTAAAAACAACTACAATAAATCTTTGAAACTTCTCCGTAGTATCAAGCGACAATAAACCAACGAGTGAGGCATTGACTGGCGGTCGAGAGTTCGTGAGTTCAAATCCTAGCCGTTGAACTATTGATGGGCTCACGTCTACTCGACGGTACATAGTATTGTTAGAAAGTCTACTTACATTAACTATTCACACAGAATCTTGCCTATATTGTTTATATTTCATCATTCTTCTGCTCTTGTCCCAATTAAACTCAGCATGTCTTCTGATTCCATATAATATTATGTATTCCATATAATCGTCATCTTGGCAATCACCCCCTTTCAAGCCTTTGACATTTTTCACATATGGGTTATGTGAAAGATGACAAAAGCTTAAAAATAGTGTATTCCATAAAAACACTTAATTATTCATACCCGTATTACCGTTAACAAATACGAGTATATTAACAGCCAATATAAGCTTTGAATCCTCCACATTCATCTCACATGTTATATTCTTGCTTGCCTATGCTTCGAACATTGGCCACAAATCATAGTTATACTAGTACCTACATGACTGGTAATAGACGATGTGGCGATGAAACAAAGGAACTTCCATTTAGCTAGATGTTTATTACACCGTCACTACTTTTGATTTCCATTTTATAAACGTTAAATTATAGTATTTGAAAGAGAAACATTTTTCTGTATGAAAAGTCCACCACGGTGAGGTGTTGACCACCTCACCGTCTAACTATGAATCATCATCTTGGAATCTAGGAGGATATCCAAATACTCTAGTTAGTTTTTGGTTTTTAGTCATAAATGTAAGCGACGTTATTCGTCAATTCTAATTTTTGACAAAAAGAAGCTGACGAATTTAAAAAAAGAGAAGTGTAAGAGAAGATTACAAATGTAAGACAAACAACATAAGTCACCTTCCAGCCTCCACAAAACTTAGTATTATCATTATTTGTATATAAGTATATCATTCATATGGAAAACTTAAAACACGCAGGTACACTTTTTAACTAAATAATGCAAAAAAGGTACAACTATAGTGTTAGTTTGCATTAGCGAACCCAGTTTGTCCATTACAAGTCAGTGTAACAGGTTCCCATGGACCGTTTTATCACACTTCCTATGCAAGTTAGCGGGCAGCGTTGCCCTCTGCCTGTTCAATTGCCAGGCTGATGCCTTCAATGGCTATGGGCTCGCGCTATTGTTTTATTGCACATCTGATATTATACGGGATTTATGGGCGTGTGTTTAAGGGAATTTTGGTTGTTTATAGTGAGAATTTCTTGGGAGTGCCTCAAGGTACAGTGTTGAGACCAGTATTGCTTTTGATTTTAAAGAAGTAGATAGTAGTTTTGCTATTTATAAATTTAGTTTACTTGCAACTTATTTCTAAGTTATATAAGTTTCTCAGTAAAATCAATTTCTAAACCATAATCCATCGATTCAAAGATTACCCTGCAAAGTCCAAGTCGTGTTCTAACTTCGACACACCTTTTTCAAAACAGATTGGATTAAGAGATTCGATTGCAAAAGAGAGACTTTGTACCCAAACTAAGAGAACAAAACTACAAACCACTGCCTTAAAGAAAATAATGTTAGTGAAATCAACAATAAATCCGAGTCTGGTGTACGCTGCACTGTGTTGACCCCCTGATGTTATCTTATCAAAAGCGATAAAGAAACACACTTTACCTGTTGTTACTCACGGAAGTCTTGAACGGAGTATTGACTGAAATGTTATGTTTAGACGAAGTAGTTTAGGTTAGATTGTTTTTGAATAGGTTTGCTGGTTTAGTTAAACTAGATTTGAAATTGTATGAGCTTAACATCCACGTGTAAAGTCTTGGATTAGAAATGAGAGACGATACTTTCTAGACTGTCTAAAATTACTAAAGAAAATATATATATTTACATAACTAAAGATTGAACGTCTATCTTCTACTATGCTCTACTTAACCACTTACTTTGCCTTTGTACTTGTGCATAAAGTTTTAATAAATAAATCAAATAAATATAGCCACCATTCTTACTTAAAACATACGTAAAGAACAATGCTCACAATACAACAGTGAGATAAGGTTTTATTCAAAAAAAATGTCATTATTAAAATTATTGAAAGCTTCTTATTATATATACAGAAGTTTTTACGAGTTTACTCAATCTTTATAACACATAACCCCCACATAAACGGAGAAACACAGGTCTCTGACAGAAATGCCCCCCATCGGCACAACAATCAATATTCCGACGTCCTCGCAACTCCACCGTTTATTTACTGATCATTATGCAAATTTTGAAGCCGTTTCAATGAAAAATGAGCCTATACGCGTTGTAATTAATCTTAATATAGCTTGTTAAACAAAAAGTATGTATTGAGGTGAATGACGTAACTAAAACAATAAACTTTTGCGAAATGTCAAAAAAGCCAATTTCTGTTCATGAATACTGAGACAATGTTAGTCTTGCGTGTAAGAGTAATGTTTCGTCTTTTCTGCATAATGATGACAAACATTTGGTCATACACAATACAATAGTTACTTGTATTCTGCAAATAGCAGAATACCAATTTTCTCTAAACATTAAACTCAGGAACTTTGTAGAAACGACGCTGTAACGAAATAGGCTTGAGCAAAAAGTAATATATCTACTCAATGAGTAACAATCACAAAGTCTCTGTGAGTTTTATGAGTCAAATAACCTAAAGATATTTTTAAAGCATTATCTTTAACTTCACAAGGATCATATGTAGACCAAAAGGCACCTACAGACAGAATGTCAGACGTGCCCAGTTTTAAGATCAATTCTCAAAACTGTACATTACAAATTATTGTTACGTGTATACTGCATTCTATAACCTTGTTGCAAATTCAGGATCGTATGGTGCTCATGTATAAATCGCATCACATCGCCATACTATGTCTTAGTCGTGACCACAACACTGTTAGGTGAGCTGCCCACAGAATCAACAATAAGATTATCTGTTACCGAATCAGTGTATTAACACTTATGGACTTGGAATACAATACGCATCTTTGTATTTTCTCAATTGTTATGTTACGGAGAACTTTTGTGTTGCTACTAGTGGTAGCTTCGACAACGTTACCAATTTTTTTGAATGTGCACGCATCTGGATTATCAATGTATCTTATTCTGTTTAAGTCTTACTAGTAATACATATAGTCTTAGCATCGTGTATGTAGTTTTGCAGTATTATTTTTTGCAAATATCAGTACCCAGTATGTTCAAATTAGAAATAAAGATATGCAATAATTTGTGACGTAGGCTTTAATGTCAAAAATTATTCGTCGTGAACAAAAACCGGACCCATCAAGTCTCGAATTCTAAATTATGATTATCGCCATCCTAAATGGATGATCCACTTCGGGCATCTCCGGACCTCCAACGGGTGGTCGAAATTTACAAATCCGAATTGCAACCGATAAAAGTTAAATTATTGTTGAAATTCAGAGATAATAATAAAACGGGTATATGTGCCATTGTTCGTGGGTTTAAGTGGATGTAACGAAAAAGGTAGGACGATGGGTCCTGTGATTAGTGTTTATGTTTTGAACAAAATCAGAGCCAATATGGCTGATATAGGTACTAAGGTAGAACTTAATGCGTTGTCTGCAAATTAGGATTGTGTGTCTGTTGGTAACTTAAAGAATAAATATATTAAAGATCATTCAAACTTCCATATTGGATGACAATGATTTATGTTTTAGTTGGTCCATTCTGTTACAAAATGCTATGCAATAAATTAAGTAGATATTTTAGAAATGTAGACACGTCATTCATATTTTTATTATTTTATTTTTAAAATGTACACAAATTACAATAAATTTCTCAATTTAATCTCAAACATGACGCGCATTCCAGAATTCCACAAAAACAATCGCATCATGAAACAAATTCAAAAGGCCATTGTTAGCAACAAATTCGCGAACATAAATATATTCTGTAAAATCATTGTGCTAGTGCAAAATGGGCATATTAACCTTGTGTTCACAGGATGCGTTGACAATGGTACTCGGATGTTCGCTTGTTTGATCTCGCGTTGTTTAGGTATGAGTCATTAAAAACGTGCATGGCACAGCATTTTTGCAATTGAAAGAATTGATGATATGGGTAAACGAAACGAAGCCGGTTTTAACAGTCATCATCAACAGTCTTATACGTTTTTAAGCTGACATGGTCACAATCAGTAGAATTAATATTTGTTTCGGGATAAACAAAATATACATGGTAAATATCCCGAAACAAATATTAATTCTAGTTGTAGTCTTGTTCAATGCTGAGAGTCTACACGAAAATCAAAATAGTCTTGCCGCAATCTGTCTCTTTCTTAATTTTTATTTTTTTTTACTATTTTAGGCTACCTATTCTGAATAATTGAATCAGTATCAAGGCAAAAGATATGACGAGCACATTATTTTTGAGTAGTTTTAAAGAAAGATAAAAAAAAAAAATGGATGAATTTAAAATTACCCAAGACTTTAAACAGATTGTTACAAGAAATGATGAATATATTACAATGCACCAAACACATTACACATACTCAGGAACCATAACCCTTTCTCTTCCATTTTAGATTCATATTTCCGCATCGACGCTGAAGTCCACAAATTACCTTACCCACTAAATGTCACGTCAAAGCAAACAAACAAACTTATTTAACTTGGCTTTCCATAAAGTAAGTAAGTACTCACGATATGTATGCCTTGCACCTTTAGGCTAACATTCTTCAACATTAACTTGTCACAAATAATAATATTAATCTTAAATAAACAGAAAATGACAAAGGATTATATTATTGAGCATCTTTATTGACAATAGCTCATGTACAACAAGAAATGGACGAAAGCATAATAAACAATAGGAATTTACTTTAAGGCTTGTTTCACATTATTATCTCTAATCATCCTGCCCCTCCATACTCCATCACTCCGGCAGAGCATCTGCCCCCTGGACACGAACTGCAGTGGCCAATCTGGAAATCCCTAAACCGATTGCGGGTACAGGTTGGTCGCTGTAGAAAAAATCTGGCCAAATGGAGTCTCATAGACCCATCGCAAACACAGTGCCAGTGTGGGGCCCCGTCGCAGGATATGCCCCACCTCCTTATCTGCCCTTCGTGCCCAGCCACCTGCACCTTTCAGGACCTGAACGTGGCAAATAACAGAGCGGTACAGGTGGCTACATACTGGTCAGACAAAATATGAGTTTAGTTGAGTAAAATTTGAGATTATCGACACGAAAAGAAGAAGAAGATCTCTAATCATACTCAGAACTTCAAATCTATATTCTTCAGTCTGACTATGAGTTATTATTGTAAAATTGTACAAAACTAAAGTATGTCATGCTTTGTATAATTGGAATATTTAATTAAACCTAGTTTCTCACTTTAAGTATAATTAAAATTGCATTCTATCACTTTCTTTTTGACGAACATTTTTGATGGTGATTCACAAAATAGTTAAGTAAAGGCAGTGAATTTTAGTGTGTCAATAGACAAGGGAGACTTGAAGAATAAAACGTGTTGCGCCGACCCCAAGTAACAAAGTAGTAAGATTATGATTATTCACGAAATAGTCTTTCTATTTTCCTAAACTACATCAATGCAAGCCCATGTAAAGCCAATCTAACAAAACTGAATGGGGACAAAACGAGTAAACACACTCATAACAAGGAATTCGCTGTAATATCAGTCATTCATGATAACACTTATAACATAGATAGTAACATTAGAATCAATGAAGTTAAGTGTTATTTCATTGATGCACTACGTGATAACGATGTCGGTTGTATGAAATCTAGTGAGAAATTAATAGGATTTAAAATGCAAGAATTTAAAGAGGTGTTTTTAATTTATTTTCCAGATGCTCTTGAATGGAATTCCTGGTAGGTTAAACAAAGAATTAATGCTAAAGTGCTAGGTAGTTGTAGGTGCTATATACATTCCTATTCGATTTACGCAATGACGAGTTTCTATCAAAATTGGTAAATGCTTCTGGAAATAGAAGTCAGCCATCTACTTGATCTTTAATTCTAATCCAGCTGCGACTGAATGGAGATGGCAATGCAGCTGCTAAAAATATCTTATAAATATCTGACTAATATTTTTTTCAAGTTATATTAAAAGCCGCGTCTTATTTTTCTGCACTTACAAAAAGCTGGTAAGACAGCCTGTTGCGTAATCTCACAATCAGTATCGCTGACGGCCATTGCGATCTAGCGTTAAGATATCATTTTATCGAGCTTAGACACTAGTTCACGTAAACTTGAGCAATTTTTCCTGTTACAATGTAGAAAGCCTGTTTTTAACGGACGTGGTATATGTTTTGTATGGCGGTTACCGTTCTTCTTGGTAATAGTTAAATCTTATGTCATGGTGTTGAAAATGAAGAATAGATGTAACTTTAAAACTAGCCTACAAACAGGAAATCTTTGAAATGTATTGTTATAAAACAATTATTGACGCACAAACAATGTGTAATGTAGCTACAAATCATAGCAAACATATAAAACCAATTAACAACATTGATTCAGCTTTGATTAATACACCGCCTTATCTAGACGCCACCCCCTTTTCCGTAAACAAAGATTTTATTTACGAATCCTCAATTAAATACACAAGTATAAACAAAATAATAATTAGAACAGCGTCTATCAACCATACTATCAAAACAAAAATATACCAAGAGACTCCTCCACATACGATACTATCATAAAACTAGTTGTACATTATCTGGAATCTTCGATGGAGCATGCAGCTGTTGATGCAAGTGCAGAAATGTACGCTAAGTAACGCGTTATGATAAGATTAGCGGATGTGCGTCGGCGCCGATGTTGACACCTTGGTCACGAAGTTATGATTGCAATCGTAAAGTAACTTTATATTGAGAAACTTTCTTTGCTTGTAAAAGGACGTGTTTGGATAATTTATAATTTGTTGTTTTTGCTTGGGAGAGTTTAAAATCATCAAGCCTTTTTAGAAATCAAATTAAAGCTGATTTAATTGCTTTCATTTGATGTATGTTTGCACCTTAAAAATTATATCAACCATGTTAAATCAAGACGCCTGATGATATAAGGTCATAGTTTATATCGCTACAAACAGGAAACCACTTTTTGCAGACAATTTTCTTATAAAATTACATAGGAAAGCCAAGCTTACAACCAAAGCTTCAAGAACGAATTATCACACAACATCACCACGTATATCTACCAACAACAAAGTCAAAGAACCCAATAAAAGGTTATAATGATGTAATCCAACAGTAAACGGATAAGCCACGGAAGTAAATAATTTAATAGTCAAACAATATCCCAATCATATTTCTTCATAAAACATTTCTATTCTGGTTGAACCAATATTTAAAGAACAAGCTCCAAGCGAAAGATCTTAAACAAAACCTATAAACAGAAATGTTAAACAACAGACCGACTAAGATAACAGAGCGAGGAAAAGGCTAAATCACTATGAAGTCAAAGAAATAAACAATAATGAACCTTAACAAATTGTAATAAGGATGCCAGCACTACCCGTAACAGTAAGAGGTGTAATTACAATCTGTTTTCCGTCGTATATCATCCATTCTGATAGCTTTCAGTGCTGATTAATTAAATGATAAGAAAAACAACATTGATTCATTAAGTAAATTGGTTTTTAAAACCTTTTTAAGTCAACTTTACTCATGTCAGAACCATTTGGTCAAAGATATCTCGAGGAAGTTAAGCATTTCTTGTTTTAAAAAAGTTCCTGAATTTGCATAATCCTTGACAGTAAACTCTCGGTACATTATCACAACCAAATGCATCTGGCTACCTTCTTCCTTTGGCAAACATTTATGAATACCGTTCATGTGAAGCTTAAGTTGGAACTGATAATTGTATTGTTTTTAGTAAAAATATTGCTCAGTTCTTCAAGACCATTTCGCAAAGTAAAGGTAATAAAATTTCTAGTGTGACTCTACTCTTATACTCGTAGAGTCATAATAATTTAATAACTATCAATATTGAGGCAGACAGACTAAAACCCACTTCACTAATACATATCAGATGTGTAATCGTAACATGGCGCCAAAAGACTTCAATTTCTTAATACACTAAAGTGCTGATAATAACATTTCAATTTAGAAAGATATCACACAAAAAGTAGATAATAATCTATTAAGATATAGATCTATCTCGTATTACGAAAGCAAACACATATTTATAGAAAAGCAAATAGTACATACTGAACATCATTAAAATCATAGAAACAGTTGAAAATTTGCAGCTAGATAATACTTTCCACATATTCAAATGATTATAAAAGCAAAAAAAAAAATGTGATCATAAAAACAAACAAATCAATGAGCCTGAATATAATGAAGTCAACAGGAACAAAAAAATACAAAAGGAAATCATAGCCACGGTACAGTTGAGGAAAATCACACACAAAATCTAAGTGACCCCAACCCTAATATTAGTAATGACCGAAACAATAACACAATAAGGCGTGAGAAAGCGAAGACATTAACAGCTAATGGACTGATAATAATGATGAATTGTGATAAACTCGATAACGTTATTTTTTAAGCCAATTATATCCATGTTCAGGACTGTAACAGGTTATAATTTAAAACAAAAGAACGATGAGAGATGGGTCCAAAGAAATACTGGATTAATGAATTGAATATGATAAGTTTAATGTGGAAGTGACAAAAGCTAAAGCAGGTTTAGTATTTATCGTTGTTCAGATTAACTAAACATACATGGAAACACTTTAGATAGAATATGTACATACTCGAAACAGTATTATTTCATCGTCCCATATTAGAAAATTATAGTCATTCTGAGAAACAACCAATGATTACTTTGACAACGTTGTATCTGAGCTTACATTCAAAGGCCCCTAACTAACTACCCTAGGTTTTGTGTCAGCAGTATTTACAAACACGAAACATTTATGGAAACAAAATGCACCTATAAGTAGATATCTATCGAAGCCACCACTATCTTTTCTATGAAGCAATAATATCAACTTTATCGATACACACACGATATGAAAATGTCGTTTTACATGAAAACTTACGTAAAATGTCTGTGACGATATCTTTATAATCCGATTGACTTGCCTTTACAGTTAATATGAGGATTATGGTAAAATAATTGAATTTTGAAAAGTTGGGAGCGTTATTGTAGCTTTGGACTCAAATTCGTACGTGAGAAGTGGTCGATTAAGTTACGGATTAAAGCTAACTTTCAAGTTACCGACAGAAGTCCAAACTAAAAGAAGAAAAATGCTGTGCAGATGCATTAGGTAATATAGTTGTAAAAGAAAACTCGATAATATGGTGGTTTATATATACGAGCTTATGAATCAATGACTAACAATAAGACTAAGAAAGAAGAAATGAGAAAATACTCATGTACTGACACTTATGGACCCTATTTCAATTACGAAGATGACAAATCCACCTACTTACTTTTCCCTTCTTCAAAAGCAATTGAAACGTCACTCAGTCTAATACTCTTGCTAATCCCACAACAGTAAAAATGTGTGATTGTTACTTACGTCTACAACTGGAATAGAATTATCGAGTTTGTTTAACGGTGTCCAATTGTGCGGAAACGTAACATTCTGTGTAAGTAAGTGGTTACTTGCATCGTGATTATGACTTTGGTTAACTTTGTTAGTGTCTCGATAAAGTGTCAAGAAATAGTTGAGTTGGATAATATTTATTTCCTGTTATGTAAGTTTTTGTACCTAGCTTCTATTTCTAAGCCAGATTCTAGGTTAAGAAACTCTTGAACGATATATAAGGGGTGATTCTTATTTTAACTAACATACAACTAACATAAATACACTACAATAACTAACATAAGTACTTATATTATAGATAAGAAATTAATTATAAGTTTTTAAACTGTCATGGTCACTAACACTAATATTAACATTATAAGCGGGATATTTACCATGCTACAAACAGTAAAAATGGTAAATATCCCGCTTATAATGTTAATATTAAGAAATTATTTTTTTATTCTCGTGAATCCTGGGATGAATCAAGCCAAACAAATGTCAACTTCTAGACTATACTACAAAAAAAAATATTTATCACAGCCATTAAAGATAAAAATAACGATATTCAGAACTTACATTATCGTATTTATCATATACAATTGGCGGTCAAGCTATGGCGCCAGTCGGTAAATAAAAGATATAAAAAGATTATTGATATACTAAAGATAATCATTACTTTGTTGTATCGTAGTTCCCTTGACAGCTGTTTCTGGATCTGATAAAGGTGTTGTATTGAATGTATCAAAGCGACGGGTGGTCGACAGACTAAGCATGTTATTGATATTAGCAATACCAGTGCTATTTCTTCGTATAGCCCAGGTTTCAGTCCTACGCTTGCTATAAAACTGCGATTAGAATTTGCTTAACCCTAGCATATATTTGAATATTTAATTTAATTTGCGATACCGACTTATGGGTCAAGTGACACAAATGCCTGATTTTGAAATTTGTCATCTATATAGAGACATGCTGCTTTGAGTTGAAACTGTATTATCTTTAACTTGTATTATATTCTGTGATACATACATTTATGTGATTCTCTTGAATAACTTTATAATTATGTAGGTTGTAAAGTGTTTGAAAGACGGATGAATGAATCTGGTTTTTTTTTACTTGCTATATAAATCTATTATAATTTCCTACTGTGTTGTAATTTCTTTATATATCTTTTAGTTTGGTAAGAGCTTCATCTCTTTATTCGCTAAACCCATTTTACTCATCTTTTTTATTGGTTTTATAGTTTCTGTGATTGCATTGAATTATTTTCATTACACATGTGCTAACCCATACATAGTCCGCTCATAATTATTATCACTACTCGTAAAATGATATCCTGTAGCGCCCAATTAATTACATCAAAACCAACATACTTTTATCATCAAGTATTTTATATATCATCTTTATATATTTATTCATAAGGTTCAAAATAAAGATGTACTTACTCTGTAACGTACCTACATAAAATTGTTAACTGTATATCCAAAGCAGTGTGATATAATCAATTGTTTCTTATTACATAAGCCATAAAGTCTACAATTGGTCGTGTTTGTGTTCGAAAAACGTAAATGTTTTATTGTTTTGTAATGAATGTTTTCTTAAGACATTCCTGTCCATAAATAGTATGTGCATAATGTAGAAGGCGCCGGGCGCATGTCTCTTCCTACATACGAGTATAATAATCTTTAAAGTAAAGTTTTCAATCAATTAAAGAGACTGTACGAAGAATTATCGCTTTGCCTCTCTGGGTAATTAATTTTGTCATTTTTACGCCGATCCGAAAGTCGTTCAGATGTCCTTTTGTGACAAATTAAATATAAAACCAGAAATTGCATTATTTGTTGCGAACGTTAATGCTCAGTGCTTGCAATTAAAATAATTATCGAAAAAGATTAATATTGAAGTCAAATTGTAACAGCCCGAATCAATCACGAAAAGCGGGCGAAGTTACGTAATTATTTTGCTCAATCAGTTATTAATGTATTTTCTCTTCTACTAATATCTACGTCAACTGAGTTACTTCTACTTTCACAGGTTGACACAGTAAAATCTAGATGACATCCTATGTACCTCAAGTTTTCTATTCCAAGGGATCGATATGAAAGCACCAAAACAGTAACCGTAAATAGATATGAATTTCTATAAACACATAATTTCTCTTCATTCATAGAAAATAATATTTTCAAAAGGAAATCATTTTCTTTCACTTATTATGGAAGTTTAAGTAGTGAATTTTAATCATGTAATTAACCTTAATGACCATGTTTCTAGGAAATCATTTTCTAATGTCATTGGCAAATGTAAATGTAACTTTGATTGCTATATTTAAATTATTTATGAAGAACTTGAAAGATAGGAGGATGCTGTAAAATATCACTGCAAGCATATTGAAAAAAATTTATAAGTTTTGTTATAATTTAAAGTCTAAAGTTGTAATCTACTAAAATACTGCTTATGCAGCAATTTCAGTGCCTGTGTTACAAAATATTCATAGATTTTGTGTTGTTTGTAATTTTTGTCAGACTCGGACAGCTCCGTCATTTGTCTCAATCAAGTCTGGGTGTAAAAAGGTTGAAAGAAAAAAAACTTCAATAACTAGGCGTCAAATTGGCAAATTTTGTAAAACAATATTTGGTACATCGACCGATATGGACTCACTCGTGTCATCCATTTATAGGTGATAAAGAGGCGAAAATGAAACAGAATTGCCAAGAAACAATATCTATATCTGATAAAAAATGAAATATAAAAATTTTGCACTTCTAAGTACGTGTGACTAAAACAAAGAACCTAGAAGTCGTTATCAAAGATGGCGTAAGCACCGGTCTATACATATATGTATATAGCCTATTAGTGACTTACATGCTTTGATTATACCGGTACCTATTAATTCTTATCGGTAACTATGAAAAACATTATGGACTGGCGCCTGCTGTTTTTCATTCTAAAAATACCAACACGGAAATCGAAAACACGTGCAACAAACCTCTCCCCCCCCCCCCCCGCCCCCCTGCCCCTCACCACTCAGATTCCACAGAATTCAAAAACCTTATTAAAAGTCAAAGTATCACCGCCGTGCCCGTCGGAGTGGGGAGCGTGAGGTTTTTTCGTTACGGAATTTCTGGATTCGGTCCCCGCGCTCAAGGCCCGCGATAGTAGCTATGCAATAGCTTAAAAAATTATTTCATGTATTTTCTTTCACAATGTCGCATTAAAAACCGCCAAAACTGAACACATTTCAGCTTACTTGAGCAAATCGATTTGGTAGACTGACTTGCATCTGAATATTGTTATATCTCATTAGTTTTTACGATTTATTTAAACGATTATTACGAATGTTTCACATCATAATCAAGTGATTATGAATGATAAAATATAACACCTCTTACGATAATCTTTTCACATCCCAAAAAGAGACTCATAGCACCATTAGTTGCCATAAAACGCACTAAAAATGTTTCTTCTTTCACAAGAACGAAAACTTTCGCTTCAAACAATATTTCTCAATTATTAAGAAACCATACATGCTATTTTTTTTTTCTGTATGTATCAACACTGGGTGTTTGTACAATCTGTTTAGACCATTCGTTCGCGCGTTCTCGCGAAAACAGAACTTGGATATTTTTCTGAATCCACGCGTCTCGGCTTAACACCGGAACATTGGATTACTTACGCAAATATACTAATGTCGTTAGGTTACCTCAGAGAATGTATAGAATGTATTTTTAATACTGATGCTGTTAAGATAGGAATATAATGGCAAAGTAAATACAAAAAACAGAGATAACCAGACAACAATTTTAATATAAACCCAAAGTTACCCAAGGCGTGCCCGACTTAGACAACAGTTGTTACAAAATACCAATAAAAATTATATACTATCACTGATAAAAAAGAGGGAAACCTATCTACTTATAACAAAAGTAGTTATTATAGGTATATTTGCATACTTGTTAATTCACCAGCGTGACTAAAACGCTACCTATCGTCACGCCCTATGCCTTAAACACGTTCATTCTCAACTAAACGTGCAATAGTCTTCGGAAACAGTTTCATAAGCTCAGTGATTAATTGTACACATATTTGAAAGAGATTGGAACATGAACTCGTGACTTTACGATACCCCAAACCTTTAAGGGTTTACACTGATTTAATTTTATGTCCAACATCTTGGTCTATATAGTTTTCAACACTTCTGTTGTTGACTAATTTAAATTATACTTTTGTTTTACCCATTAAACATTGTTTTAGTTTATTACTTGAGTGATCTAATCTTGTAGGTCTATATTGGTGTTCCTATAAGTGGGTACCGTGGGTTGTTTGATGGGTCTTTTATCGGTTTCTAAGACATCTGAACATAATTTATTGGCATTGTAAAATTGCTTATTATTAACTGTCGAATTTCCACATTAGACCTAATTCTGCACCATTATTATTATAAAGAGCTTCCTTCTGTAAAGCAAAGGCAACTATTCCTTCTTTCTATTTTTCAGTGAGCCCATTGCAGTCACTTACATATCCGTCTTCAATTTTTTACAATATATATATATATAAATGTTGACCCAAAGACAAAAAATTGACAAAAAATATGTTTCAATGTTTTTAAGGGCGGCTGCCATACAGCTAAAAGGGGGCGCGAAAAAATAAAATTGTCCTACGCCATCGAATGGGGTATCGTTGTTTCGAACTCGTTGAGTAGAATACTGTACTTTTTGTTTAAAAAAATATTGGCAAACAAAGGAATGAGAAGAATTATTTAACTGCCCGATGACCAAGGAGCTTGAAATTTTGTGACAATATTTATTATTACGTATATTTTACTAACAAATACCAATATATTGATAAATCTGATCTTTTGTTTGAAACTCCCTCATATTTCCTATTAAAAACATCTTGATTTTGCTGTTTGGTACGGAACCACAGATGTGCGAAGTTCGACACGCAATTGGCCGGTTTTATTTCAGGTAAAAGTGCCATTTGTCTCGTCATCATCAGGGGCTGCCGTATTGACGATTCCTGATACTCGGGACCATTTGTGATTACTTTTGCCCAACTTTCTTGAGGCATGTGGCAGATATAATTGCCCTGTTCCATTTTAATATAGCAGCAACATCTATGAACCACTATCTTATACATTTTCTTTATAAAATTATAATCATATTATGCAAGCAAATCATATCTAAAGTCTGGATATTACAATTATGTAAGCATAGCCATACACAAAGCACCATACATTCAGGAGCAGGTTATGCAAAAAATGTAACCGCAATGGTATTGTTGTTTTCTAATGAAACCCTTGTTCTTTGTATTTTATTCTTATTGCAACCGTGATCGTAATTCTTAATCAAAACTTCTTTGTTCGGAAGTTCGTGGTTTTTACTGTAGAGTGGAGGACTGTTATGTGGTTATTTGCAGCTGCTGGTTTTTTATGTGGCTGGTGTAAATGCAGTAACTACCTGCATCATCAATACATATAGGTCAACTCGTTTCATATGGTGTCGCAAACATAATCTTTGAGTACAAAGTAAAATTGTATATGGACATTATTTCTCTTCCGTAATGGAAGAGAAATAATGTCCATATAATTCTTTTCATCTTTTGACTCTCTAATCGATAAGAATAAGAGCGTATTTCACATATTATAGCCATAGCTTTACAGTGTTTAGAGTGAAGGACCAAATTCAACTAAAGAGCTTGCTGACGGAATCATCATATTGCAATAAAAATTAAGAGTTTCATCAACAGTGTCTTTAGTAGAATTCGGTTAGCTTATAGCATTCTTATTTTCAGGTTCATACACCTACTAAATAATATTCTTTTTGCATTTCGGTTAATTCGTCTGACTAGACATTTTTCCCACAACAAGTCGATGGCCTGACCAATTTTCTACGTAATTTCATTATCAGCATATAGTTCTCGCCATTCTTCTTGACGCCCTGAGGTTGGCAATAATGGCTGCGCAGTAGTAAATCTCATACAATAACAGCACCGATCCGTGCCTTGCCCATCGGAAAGCCAACTTAAGGGCGGCCAAAATGTTTGGCAAAACTATACTTAATAGTTCTATCACGATCAATACTATTACTTCTAAGAATAGATTCCTCGTTATAAATGTTAATGTCTATTGTTTTTTGTTCACAGGTATGTACTTCTGGTGTTTTAGCAATCTGTTTTGTAAGTAATACTGGACATATTTTTGCCTAAGAGTATAATTTTAATGCTCTTTGGTAAGTAAGTAGCTGTGCGTATTTAATGTTGTAAGAGGTGGAATTTGTGTTCGTGGCATTTTTATTATATGCTAATGTGCTAAGTTGTAGGTTTTGTAGGTAGCATGTTGTAAAATATATGTAGGTAGTCACATAAAAGAAAGACATAGGCCTCCATCAATTTCCCCCATTAAACTTTAAAATAAATTCTTTCATAGTGGCTAACATTTCCACGTTTCTTATTCTAAAAACAGCTTGAAGTTTAGTATCACAAAATTAAAAGTTTCCGAAACATTAAACGCTGCATAAATGCATATAATAAAAGCCCTCACTATTTACCCAGGAATCAGTTACCATATAATCTCAAGTTTATTCCCCTGTATCACCGACCTTAAACACAATTCTCCAACTCTTATTGAAAAAGAGTAAGGTTTAAAATCGAATGACTTTTCAAAGTGTGTTTGACAGTAAAGTTTATGTTATTTGCTGTTGATAAGTTAATTTGGTTAACGGCGTTTTGCCCCTAGAGTGAAGTTTAAGGTGTCAGCAATGTAGCAAGTAAAATGTTGCTTTAAATACTTTTATGTGATGAACGAACTTACGTTCTGCTATGTTTTTCCCTGGCCAAAGAATAATGCCCATGTCTTTCTGCCTACATAAAAGGTAAAACAAGTCATTGTTGACTTTCAAGGACCAACTGCAGGATTCCTTGTATACCAGTGGTATTCAAATAGCCATTGCCAAACATCGTAAGATCCAGTGTTGGGTGTCTTGAAATAAACATGATCGAAAGTTGTGAGTAAGTCGATGGCAGATTTGCTGCATCCTTAGCCCTATTAATGCGTGTTTTTTTTCTGTTCTTTTAATAAGTGGGACCTTCTATCATCATTTAATCCTCCAGTAAATAGTGAATGCTGATTATTACATATAATACTTCTCAGATCACAAAAAATTAGACTACTTTCCTAAAATATTTATAAATCAGATCTACCAAAACATCTATAATATTATCTTCGCATCCCCAATCTAGGTCTTCGAAATCGCTTTCCACTACTCCAGAATCGAATTAACATTTAATAATGAAGTGTGCGAATAGATCAGATCATAAATCTTTCTCCGTTGGGGAGTCAGCACAGGTCGTGACTATAATGGCATCCACGTTCGTGTTCTTGATAATTTATTATCCAACACTTTTAAGCCGTAATTGTAAGTAAATGATTATTTGCGAACTTTTCACACTCTTTTGTTTTGGTGCAAAATAAATCATTGGTTTCTCTAACGTTTCTTTCGACAGTGTTTAATATTGTGTGGTCTGATTGGAGGATGTTGCTTTTTTTCTTTATATAACTATAGTAGCACACACAGTGTATCCAATAATTAATTCACACACTACACATTGTGTGTCTGTATGTTTGTTTATGTATACACTTAAATCAAAAACAACTAGGTAACTAACTAATTCTAAAAATAAACTAGTCTAAAATATGGTGTTGAAATCGCCTCTACATTGCTGTCCACTGGTACAGTGCCCAAAAGACTGGATACATTGCTTCTTTGTATGAAAATCATTATAAATCCTCTGACCAAGATAAAATTATACAGCTTTGGTCACTTCGCGTGACCCAAGGGCTTATTTAGCTACTAGTTACTTCATTCTACTATATGGTAAGCTGTGAGGATGAACAAAAAATAACACACCTGGCTTCAATTTTATTATGATTAATATTACTAAAGATTTCAAAAGAGGAAATCATTATTAGCACCGTTACCAGATAAGCTCATTCGCTAATCATGTGTGAGAAAAAAACTTTCAAAAGAATAGCGTATAAATTGTAAAACTAATGGCATTGTAAAAGTTAATGGCGGAAATCGATCCATTTCTGTAAGCGAAGCATAAATCAAAGTTAAGTTTAAAAGCATTGTAAAGCAATTGACCTCTTTGTATGAATCCGATGGGATCACTGTTATATAATAAACTTATTAGTTTATAATAAAGCTATAATATAATAAACTTATTTTAGTATTCTTCGCGCAATAACTTAGAAACCGTTCGAATAATAAATATGTATTAATTAAGAACTAATAGAGACCTAATACTCAAGACAAGTGACATTCTATAAAGAAAGTGAAAATTGATTGGAAAAACTTCAAAAATGTATGGGAATGCCAAACGCTATGGAAATGTCTCGGCAAGTCTCTGAAGTAAATCCCAACATTTACCGTGCGATTGTAGATAAAAGGTTTAAATCAGCGATTATTATAGAATCTATATATAATAAATAAATAACCACCATACAGCGTACGTACACATACGTACCATACATTGTCATGTCAGTATGACTTGGTAAATCCTAAGTTTTACCGGTAAATCCTAGGATTTACCATAGCTCGGGCTTTTACAGTAACATTTATATAACCATAAGCATCAAGCATATCAACAATAAAACTGCCCACACGCTGTTTGCGTGCTACCATACTTTACTTCAACTAGGCCTTCAATTTAGCCATAAACAAGAATTGTAGTTTGTTATGATACACAATAAGAGGAGTTCGTGGTATAGTTATAAAAGCCTCATGGGTTCATTTTCAAGGTTAAGCAAAGTTTGCCGAGATTATTCCGTGGATAGGTGACCATCTCTTACATATTGCTCCGTGCCTCGTAAAGCACGTTAATCCGTAAGTCCCGGCTGTCGTCTGTTCTGTCATCAATCTGACACCAGTCTTGCCAAAGGGTACCTATCATGTTACCCAGTTACTGGGTTGTGGAGGTCAGATAGGCAGTCGCTCCATGTAAAATACTGGTACTCAGCTGGATCGGTTAAAACTGGAAGCCGACCCCAACATAATTGAGAAAAGGCTAGGCAGATTTTTTACAGTATACAATAAAAATTATTCTATCTGTCAGACCGCCAAAAGCACTTCTTCGTCTCCTTCCACTACAATCCCATTGTCATTTTCTCCATCAAAATTACCATCCATATTACAACTAACAGCATCCAAAATGTCCTTATCTTTAATTTCATCATCCTCTAAAATAATCATTTCATCATCTAGAAAGCTAATTACTCAGTCGACAGTCGATGACATTATCAAGAGAATTATTCAACTAAATACCTCTTCACGGTTCGCGGGTACCAAACAATCGTATCGCTGATCAGGACCAAATGGACCAATGATAGAGTTTAGCGACCTAGCTGTGATGTGTTATATATGTAGTTTCTATAGGCTAGTGAAGATATATTTTATATTTTTTCTTGGCCTTTTTTGCTGTAACTTTATTTAGATATCACGAGAGGTTTGATAAATGACAAAGGTTTGAATGTGTCTCCTCAACTCAGTAATTATACTCAGGAAGTTTTAGCGCCAAAAGTAAAAAATAATAGTGTTTATGAGAATAACACAAATAATATTACAAGTTAAGAAAGATAAAAGGTGTCAACTGCTTAAGAGTCAAGAAAATTAAAAGTAAATACAGCTAAACTTAAAGTCAATGGTAAACATTTTTGATTATTTTCAAACTAAAACCCAAGACAATGATACAAATACTTTCGAAAATAGAATAAAGCTATTGTTACGGCAAACACTAGAGAAATAAAGGTCATGAGTTCAAATTCTATCCCAATTGAATCCATTTCTAGAACAAAGCCATGCAACAGATCGAGAATTTTACGAAAGTCAGAAATAGCTTTGAAAGATTTCTAGGATACTTTCATGGAGAGTTGAAAACTCTCAAATTCTTATCTCAAGGTAGCAATATGTAATAAATTGTCATGAGTTTCTATTCCACATTCCACGAGTACAATAGTGGCCTTTTAACCTTTATATCTGGAAGCGATAAGCAGCTGACACCCTCAATACTTATCATTTCTAGATCTGTATATAGGTATACCGTAATATCGGCATGTTAAGTCCTTGGCTGAACATGGGCCGCCCTCCAGGTAGCTTTAACAAACGATGACGTGTGTACAAAACCTCTAACTAAAGCTATGCGACACGAATTAGCGAGCGGCTCCAAGTGTTAGAAAATGATAAAAGAAATAGGATGATGTGATGATGATGGAATGAATGATGTGTATTATGAAATTCTTTCGCCAGTTTTAAAACACCTACAGAAAAATAAGAAACATTTTTAAAGCTTCGGCCAACCAAATATGGAACAAAATAGCTATTAACTCGTGCTCTACGAGAATCCGGAACATCGATCGCCATCATCAAGAACATATCACAAGTTTCTATCTAAAAACGTCATAGTTCAAGTAAAAAACTGAACTCGTGCCGATCTCGCATCATCTAGTCCACGTATTTAAATCGGCCATCTTAATAGGCCGTAGCTTTCACAAGCTCGACGATAAACAAAATCACAACAACGCAGACATGAATCCGCATAAATTCCCTTGCATTCAATACGAAATGTACATTATATCTGATCAGAGGTTGTCAATGCGAAAATGGCGGAACACAAACAATATCGGGACCGGTAAATGCCATCGGACGCACTGCGGGCGTGGTTGGCTGGACGGGGAGAAATCGAAAAACGTACAACCATTTTGTTATACACAATGTATAATTTAGATATCGTCTTAACGGTCAATGGTGGATTAGTCACGTTTCGCGATCGAGATGCTTCTGTGACCTCTCCGTGCTTATATGGGGCTGTAGACATGCAAATGGATTTAGCGATTCGAATATTTTGGTTGTCAATGATCATCGTTTATTGTTATTAATAGTTCAATAAAGAACCGAAATTAGCTGTTAGGCCTAAAATATGGAAGACTTGTCTATGATTGCTAATAAACATTGCCATAATATCTTTCTGCCAATTGATTTGTTCATCATTCTTGGAGTATATGTTCTGTGTGGGTATATTCTTATCGCTTTTCTCTTGTATATTGAATGAATTCAAGCAGTCGGGTTGATTTAATGCGCCTATAACCATAATAACACGCCGCAACAATGTCGTTGACTTTGAAAATGGCAACGTGAATGAATTGTGCAGGTTATGGAACATAATTCTATACTTAAACGGCTGTAGTTGGGTGGCTGTTATTTCTTAATTGAGTAGACCTTACTGGTGCTGCACTGGAAGTCATTACAAAAGAATTAAATCGTTATTCTCAGCTTGTGTTGTCTTAGTCCCATTCCATTTTTAGTTGCATGTGGTAATACCAGATCGGCTCTTTGGTAAGGGCTTGATCAACAATTACCGCAGAGGCTGTCTACCGCGACTTAATATTATATCCTTAAATCCACATATTCGGACCTTTTATTGATATTTTTCTTGATTCATGAATTCTCTCAAAATATACCATAATACATACCATCTTTCTTTCAGACTGACTTGAATTGGTATTTTTTTTTTCGTAAAAATTAACCAGGAATCACAATAGCAAAAATCTATACCGAAAATAACATTATCCACAAACCTTCCTCTTGTAATCACGAGATTACCATCCAAAAGAAGCGAATAACTAATGAGCACGTTTTTGTACTGGTCGTCAAGAGTCACTTTCGATTTTAGTTAATTGATTCTTGTCTAGATAAGAGAGACATGTCGGACATAAAGAAAGCGATCCATATCTTGGGTACATAATGTAACAAAGTTGTGTCAGGCTCGTAGCCAGTTTTTTGGTGGTCTTAATCTGGTACTTTGTAAACAAAATACTATTAAAGTGGCTACCTTATTTCATTTTTCTTTTTTCTTTCATTTTCAGTTTAAGATCAGAACTTAAATAATCAAAATAGTGTGTTGGTATATATAGTTTAGCTTAAAGTTGGCAAAAGAGACTTGACATTATTCCAGTATGGTCCTTATGGATTGTTGAAGGCTAAAGTATGACTTGACTTGTTCAGAAATCATTCTTGAGTTATAGAAGGCAAACTATTGTCACTCAGTAGCCAAAATTCCGATCCTTGGCTCCATATAAATACTAGGAAAATCCGAATACCTATGTGCACCATCGCATATCTTGGCAAAAGCGACCGGGATGTGGAGATCCTATAGCTCAGCTGGCATAATAATGGATTTAACACTATTTTGTCCTTCGATAGCACGTTACATTTAGTTCTATCGCTCAGGGTACTTTTCTGTAGAATTCTTTATCTTGCATATTGAAATTACTCAACGCATTGCCAAAAACATACAGCCAAATTGAGAACCTCCTCCTTTTTTGAAGTAGGTAAAAATATGATTCGTTATCAGACGATTGACTTCATTCAACGTTTCTTCCTAGATCATTTTCTCAAACCTAAACCCTCATTGTTCTACAGCCAGGATTTTCCCTTATAAAAATCTAGCCACACAATTTTACATAGAAATAAACCATTATCAAAGGAACAACAGCTTTCTCTAAACTTATCTGTCCATCAAAGTAACGGCTGCAATAAAACAAACCGGAATATTAAGATGATGAACTGCACTCAGTTTTGAGAGCAACACACAAGGCTCACGGAGTCACGAAAGTTAGAGCACGATTTATGGTTCTCGAGCGAAATGTGACTTTGTGACAAACGTTGATCGAGAATTAGGCTGTACAAGATAGTTAATTGAAGTGTCATTGACTGCTTTATTAAAGACTAGCTTCTGCCAGCGGTTTCTCCCGCTTGAATATTATTCCAGGAGAACATACTTCGGGACAAGAAAAAGTATCCTATGTCCCAATCCGGGACATTATTTACCTCTCAGCCAAGATACATGCAGAGCCGTTTTTGTTTCTTTCCTCTTCGATTGGAATAGTGTTTACAATAGCAACGGCTAACCATGGGATCCTCGGTCGGATCAACTGTTATTTGGTCTATCCTTAAACAAAGTCCCTGGAACCTAGATGAGTGCGCACCACCTGTTTTCGTCACTAACCTCATGTTTTCCTCCGGTCGATTCAGTAGCAGACTTGATCTGTACCCAGAATAGTAATAAGCTTGTCCCCTGTCACAATCATTGCTAACCTCATTTTTCCTTGTATGCAGTTTTTTTCCTATCGACCGACTTCTCAAACGGAACTATCAATTTTACGTCGCCATTAAGTCTGCCTTTATCACTATAAAAAATCTAAGAACACTCCATATCTGCGACAAAACAAGCCATCCAATCAAACCTATTCTAATCACGGTAGCTACATCGACCCATAGTCTGAAGCCGGTAAAGTTCAAAGCCTTGCAGCATAATGTGTTGCATTTAATGATAATGATCGCGCATAAATAGTGTTGAGTCGCTAATTCATCGCCCACGAAGAAGTTCCGCCTGTTCAGCATTTCCTCAGTCGTGTTCTATTAATAGGGCATTTTACTTCTAGTAGATGATTTTTAAAAGCTATGTTCCGAAAGTTTAGATGTACATACTGCTGTTATTGTGGTACAGGTTGCTATTATCACAGCTAACATATTTTTAAAGCTCTCTATGACAATTTTTCAATAACTGATTATTTTCAAGTATAAAGATTGCTCTGTGCACATATCTTCTAATCTTAAAGTTCTAACTTCATTATCGAGTGATTGTAGTTGTTGCAACTGCTTTTTTTCTTTAACCAGATTACAACTATGTTATTCATTCATGATTTCAATAATAAGGAGAATAGCTATTTCTTTTTAGGGGGCTAAAAAACCAAAATACCTACCCTATCAAACGGCAAGTGGGGTATCAAATATAATAAAATATTCAATAAGTAATCGATTTTTGTTTTATAAAAAATTGGAAAATAAATGAATGAGAAGCCACCAAAGTCAGTTTTTTATACAAAACTTTGTTCCGAAGAATTATTTAACTTCCAATTGACCTATGAACTTCAAACTTGGTTTTGCGGTTTGGTACGGAACCCTAAATTTGCGAAGTCCGACACGCACTTGTTATATTGTTTTCTTCAGGATGATATTAAAATTCTCCTGATTCTAAAGTTCTTTATTTCCCAGCCGTTACATTATCCAAGTAAACAGATCATTGAAGAACAATTTTTTCATCTTGTTTACACACTGGCAATTCTTCCACCTTCCTTGTGAAGAACTCGATCTACCAAATAAAGCGCGTTCTAGATTGACGTATTAGTGGACTAACGTTACTTAATGGCTCCTTAGCTTAGGAAAAGAGTTCTCGTTTTACAAATATGGTAACGGATTTAATGTTATTGATTCTTAGGATAAATTGTGGGGATCTTTTATTGTTTAATGGTCTGGTGACGGTCTGAGGATTGATGATCATTGTCGATGGTAACTGTGAGGTTAGCTTCGCTGCAGGTGGTATGGTAAAGGCTTTAGATGTATTGCTACTTAGGGCATCGTTAGATGATAAAGGAACATTGTTAGTAGAGTCAGTATAAAATAATTGCACTGTTGTGACCTGCGGCTCATCTATGTCTTTATGAAAATACAGTCAGCTTCTTTGCCTGGTTAGAATGAAAATCGTTTCCTTAGGTTTCCTTTAGGTTTTAGATTTTATTCATTAAATAATTCAAATCTTTGACTATAAAAACTGAAGAAGCCGTTTTGTTCCTAATTTACATTCTCACAAACTGACCCCTAAAATACATCATCATACAATAAACCTCTTTTTACAATACTATGCAAACACAACCTAACGATCCTTTCTTCGATCTAACAATGCTCCTCAAATAAATTTTATTGCCAACGTAACATTTATATACAAATTGCTATCTCAAATTCCATGACGCATAATTAGAGTCTTGCTAATTACAATTTCCCATGTTCAAAGTCGAGTCTCATTAGAGGCTCAATTAAGTACTGACTACCGTTATGCGATAGTCACTATCAGATTCTGTCCCCAATGACATTGATTCAGTTTGATTTATTTCTTGCTGTGAAGGAAATTATGTGTTTTGATTAAATTGCTAATTATTGGAAGGATTTTCTATATTTGGTATTGCATGCGAAGATACCGTTAGAAATGAATTATAGTTAATTGGTATTGAAAACGTCAGTAAGTTTATTAACCTGGGTTTGGTTACTAATGGCGAGTTGATCAGTAACAATATAACTAACGATACTTTTATATCTACAGAACTGACCATATCGAAATAAAACTGTTAGAATTGAGGGACACGATCAAGGAAGATATCAAAACCAAGGGACAGCTTAGACTAAAATAAAAACAAAGCAGATGTTTCTTGATTGATCACCAATGTCATTCAACATACTTAAATCTATATAGAACAACCAAAGACCAACCCGACCATCTAAAACATGTTTTTGTGTTTCACTCGTCCCAAAAATAGCCCTCAGACAGACACACAAAAAGTAAAAAACGTACGAGCAAACATAGCTACGGCGACAGGGACTGTTTGCATTGGATAGGTGAACAAATCTGAATATGATTTGGACGGACTTGAAGATATTTTGAAGATTGAGAGTAATATCAACGTAAATGAAAACAAAAAAAAACCTAGGTAAACCTAGGGAAAATATATGGATACTAGAGGACGCCTCGCGGTTTCACCCGCGTATTTCCCGTTCCCGTGGGAATACAGGGATAAAAAGTAGCCTATGTCACCCGGGGATAGAGTAGCTTCCCAACGGTGAAAGAATTTTTGAAATCGGTCCAGTAGTTTTGGAGCCTATTCGGTACAAACAAACAAACAAACAAAAAAATCTTTCATCTTTATAATATTGGTATAGATAGAAAGGAATGTTCTAATACTATAGTATAGAACTTAAACTTTTTGGTCAATAACCATGACATGTTGAAAACTTGTTTTTGGATCCTTTTGTGTGAATTTGACCTCGCTCATAACTTTGAAACGTCACAATGTGCACCTGCTGTTATTCCCACTTAAAATTTATCCCGATCCATAAAATATTGAGATAATTCGGCCAAGAATCACAATCATATTCTTAGGTTTTACTGGCAAATGTTTGTTAATTGTTTACTTATGTGTTCTGTTCATAATGGTTTGATTATTGTCTAAAACTGTGTTTTATAATTATAAAGACAATTTTAAAATTATTATGCAGAAAAAAAAAACATATGTATTGTTTATATTCTATAATTATTGTTGTATTGTGAGCATTGTTGATATAATCACAGGCTTCCATTGCAGTTAAATAATGATTTCTTTTTTGGAGGTAAATATAAAAAAGAAGAATTTGACAAAATGTTATATTTGCCAAATCTGGTCCTACAGGAAGGTTCTTATTCTCGTCTGTATGTTCGAGTTAAAATGCTAGAGCTGCTTCAATTTCAAAGAAACGATCGTATGCCTATATCGTTTACCATAAATTGCTTGTCTACATAGCATCTTCACCTTTCCTATCACTTAGAGACCGAGTTCGCCGTCAACTTTTCTCTTTATTTACTTTGTAACGCTTACCATTGACTACACCACTTATTCTATCTCAACTTTTTTGCATTCAAACCGGGCCTATAATAATATCACTCTACCATTTAACGAGCAATTAAAAATATCTCAAAGCTAAACTTTAAATATTTACACTATCATATACTAAATCCCTTACCTTTGAGGGTACTAATGGAAATAACGTTGAGAAAACATTATTACTTGATAAAGTTAGTCGTAAATCTGTCCGTCTGTGCACTTATCTAGTAACTAGAGTTTATCAGGCAGCATGTGAAAGCTTGGAGCTAAGTGGAATTACCTATTGACCAACTGTTGTAATGTATTGGAATAATGTATGTATCGGTAATGCGTTGCTGTGGTTTTGGGTTTGTTTAGTGATAGCATTATGAAAGTAGCAAGTGCAATTTAAATCATAGTAAGAAGTAAGAAAAAAAAAATATATTTAGCAGAAGTAGAAGATAATAAATTACGTATTAGCAGAACCAAAGTATTCCCATCGTTGCAGAAGTTAGAATATAAAACAAGGATAAGACATTTTACCGTAATAGTATCTATTCAATAGATGGATATGGAAAAAATACGATAAAAGGAGAAACTTTAGACAAATGAATGATACCATTAGTGTCTTCTTGAATATGACAAGATAATAAGGTGGTCTATTTGTAGCAAAGACCACACGGACAGCTCATTTAGATGTTAAGATTAGGTATTACCATATTCGATCCGGGAACGATAGAAAACCAAATGAATCTTCACACGTTAGTCGTGATTACGCTGAGACTCTGAGAGTGATTATAATTACTTCTATTTTTATATACACACAAGGCTTATTTATAAGACATAAGATGATAAAGCAGACCTGAGCAGCAGACTGGTCTTCTATTTTTGGTAATGAAAATAAGTAGAAAAGAATAATATGAAGAATTTGGTAACGGTTCCAAAATTCATACAGCCTTTTTTAAACTCTGCAATATTATAAATAATAAGCTATATTATAATCCCAGTAGTTTAAAATCAGATAAACATATGAAACGGACGTAGATAATAGCAATGTTTAAACTATTATAATTATAAACAAAACAAAAACGGCAACCAGAGACCATATATTTAAAAATCTGGTGTCTAAATCGTGTTACAATAACATAAGCCAAGCTACTTGTCGCGGTGTATGGCTTCAAGCGGAACGCCCTTTTGTTAACGCTTGGGGTCATTTCCACCCTAAATAAAACAAGCGTGACAATAATTGAAACAGGTGTAACTGGGGGGTCAAGGGCAATGAGCTTGAGGAAACAGGACAACATTTAAAAAAAAAAATGATTCTACTCGGATCTGTGTGTTTGAAAATGGAATCAGTAGCACCCTAAGATAGCACCTTAGTCAATTTAATTTACTTTATTGGGGTGGTGGTCATCTTCTACTGAGATGCTATTGCTGTCTAGATGGAACGGGTTTTTTATGTTCGTAAAAACACAAACTTTATGTAAATATTGATGAGATAATCGACATAATTTTGACTTTGCTTTTGATTCCTAACTAAAAAAAAGGCTATATATAGCTTCGGGTTCTTTGCATAAAATGCTATATTTTGCAGTGTTCATCAATGAATATCCAAACCAATTTCTAGTCCTACATACACCAGTACCTTTCCCTCATATTTACTATCGGAAGCATCTTATCTAAGTTCAATAAAGTTGCCCAACTTGTTCCCCACATGTAAGGTGCCGCTCCACTTCAAGATAAAGAGTACAAATATTAATAATCGATGCGGTGACCGTGTAAGGTTAACCGAAAGTTTGTGTTGGCTGTTTTAGGTTGGTCATAAGCAGACTTGTTGGTTTTTCATTTATCAGTTCAGTTTTTCCTTTTGTCTTGAAGGAGGTAATCGATATTTGTCATGAACATGATTGAAGTCACATCTTCAGAAACTTATTAAGAAAATTGACATCCTATATGTTGTGTTAAGTTGGAATATGTACTTGAGAAAATAATAACGGATGATGATTACTTTTTCCGGGAGATCACAACTTAATACAAAAAACAATGTTTTGAGGTTAGAGAAAGAAAACAATAGTCATAAAATAAGCCGACTCCTGTTAGATATTAAAATATAACCTATAAATTGTATTGTAAGATTTTCAATCTTTTATAAACTGTATGTTCGCCTGCATGATATGTTTTCATCACCCATTCAGTAGATCCTGGACCTAGTTTCCAAGCACAAACATTTAGCTAGACCAAGTAAAATGAAATAAATGTAAATTTTATCATAATCCAGACAGTCAGACCTCCGAATCATTATCACTAAACATTGATCACTATTCATCAAATTAATTGCTTTATTAACTACTATAAATCATACCACCGTTATACGGTAGCTATATAGTTATTAGAAATTCTAAGTGAAGAAATAAATCATGTGTGTTAAGATTTGGATAACACTAGGAGGCGGCGATTTAGATTTTAAAATATATTGTAAATCTAATTTAATGGTTTGTATATCTTTATGATATCTTAATTCGTATAGATGCTAATGAATACAATTTAATTGGAAAGTAAACTTTATAATAAAGACTAGCAAACGTGAGTCCAAAATTCATGTTTTTTTAAGTTTAATTTATGTTTTCGATTTGCAAACCTTAAAAAACTTGTAGGAAGTGGAATTCCCTGCCAGAGTCTCTGTTTCTTGATAGTTACAATCTGGAGGTTTTTAAGTGAAGAGTAAAAAAAATTACTTCTAGGCAAGTGTGCTCTAGCGTTGAACACTTTATGTGTGTCAAATGATAGCCCATCAATATTTAAAAAAAAAAATGTATTGAAACAGCCTGGACAAAAGTCTTTTCATAGAAGGTGAACAGTCAAACATAAAGTGCATTTATAGCTGCATCCTACAAGACATTATTAATTTCCTTCCTGTCCGGCAATCACTGTTTAATATCCGAACAACCATTAAGTTTATCGATGAAAATAAATCCCTTTACATCCGAAACGAATGTCCGAAATTAAACACCGACATCGTTCGGTCATTCATTCGTTCGTTCGTTCGTCTGCTTCAAGACATACATCGGTCATAACGAAATGCAATTTTATTACGATATAGTATCGATCGCTCATTGCGTCTGATTGATAGTGCCCTACGCACATGGCCCCTGGCAACTTGCCATTCAATTGGTCAAAAGTTTTTATTTATTTCCGTGGTGAACTGGGTGGGGTAACATAATCATGGTAAATTGTTCTGTGTGGTCTCTAGAAAAAAATAAGCCACCCATGAGAAGAGTCATAAGGTTTTGTAAGATCAGGAAGAACTGCCGATAAAATTGCTGCAAGTAAGGCAAGGAACTGGTCTGATAAAAGATCATTAGTGTCTTAAATATGATGGTAAAATCGAGGAGAAAGGCCTGGTTATTCTTGAACAGACAAAGATATACAAAAAAATACAGCAGACTGGCGATCACCCACACCTTACCGTCATAGCGGAAGCCGAACATAAAATCAAGCAAAGGCTAGACAAATATTGTCACACAATAAGATCAATTTCTATAAAGCCACACTCAACGTAGAATGAGAATAACAAATCAATCTCCAACAATTAATAATTCACATCAACAATTTCAACACCGCATAACTGATTCTTAGAAGTGATCTGCGATTGCAGAACATAATTGTCTTTAAGAGATCGTATATACGACAACAAGGAACAAAACAGTTCCAGTCAAAGCGGACCTTGCATTATATAAAGCATTCAGTACAATGAGTGGTCAGGTTATAATGAAAATGTATGGTATGTTATGTCGCCGATCGTACATAGATGGTAATTGAGCCTATTGAAGAAATATTATGTGCTATGGAACATTTTGCTGTTAGAATAGTCTCATTTTGATTTATTGCTTTAAGGTGAAGAAGTGGAAAGTCTCATTTTAGTACTACATATTTCTTAATGGCAAGAACTACTTCGATATATGCACTGTTACATTACTTGATAGTATTATTTATGACACACCATCTCAATTACAACAAACAAAACAACCAGAACCGGTAGATGACTAAGTGATGGTGCAGAGAGGCTACCAGCTGTCAAAGCCCCGAATAGAAAAAAACTCACAATTCTAAAGAAAAAAAGCAACTTACACCACACCTGCCCCAAACTATTTTGTAAAGCAAACATCATCAAGGTGCACAGACGAAGACAAAGAAGAGTACACACGAGATCAAACAAACGTTTCTCTGTCGTGTCGTAAAATGAACGCTAGGGAGAAAGAAGCTTTAGAATATAGTGAAGATTGTGGAAAACCGATAGAAAGACAAAATGGTTTTCAAAAGGCGTGCTGTGAGAGAAGAATCTTAGAGTTAGTACATGTTGAATGCAGCTTAGGAATAGAAAGATTTCCTTTGATGATAAGCTAATCATAAAATACTACCTTTATAGTAGCTACTGCCAATTTCAGCTATACATTCTTAACCTACTGTTTGTAGACTGAAAATTCATATAGATCTCAAAGTGTATTAAGTAACGGCAAAAATGTAATCCATCATTAGTCATAAGTGTAGTCTCAAAGTCCACGGAGTAAAACTAGAACATAAATAAGCACCCATTTAAAATACACATCTAATTTCAAGTCTAATAAGTATCAATGTTCAAAAGCATATTCATGTCAAGATAAAAACTAAAGATGTCACAATAAATTTCAATAAACTACAAGGCGATATTAATAAATGCATCGATGCATGTGACTATGTACCAAAAACCATTATGATTCATTTGTATCTTCTAGTCATTCCAAAATAGCTGTATAAGACCATAATACACGATATACTATAGTTTGTAGTCCATGATTACTTTAGAAAACATAATACTCTTTTCAATATTCCATAGCCCTTTGCTTTCAAGATATTTGGACATTAACTTCCAAACCATGATGGGTTACCGCTCCAAAAATCAACTGTATCATTTATCAATGGTACAATTATGTCCAAACTTGAATCAATGGGATCATTACACTGAACCAACTTACTAATGTTGTATCGGACGAATATGAAAAAATTGGTTCCCTGCATTTCTCTTAAGGCGATGCTTAGGAAAGTAAAAAAAAAGAGATAACTTATAAAAAGCTAAGGTGACTTTGGTGGTGAATATCATGACTGTAAAGTGATTATGGCCACATCCTCACACGAAAAGAAGAGGAAGACAGTGATCATTTAGAAACAAGTTATTATAAATGGTAGAAAGGAAGCAAATAAGACTTATCGCTGCATAAATATTGTGACACGAAACAAATATTTTTGCAATAAAAAAACAGGTAGAGAACAACAATGAAAAAAAAACACTCAAATCTTACTGCATAACATCACCTTAAAGTATAACAATGTTGATGAAAGTAACGCGCATGAAATTAACTACGGCCAGTATAACTTGCTCTCTGAAACGTAAGCTTTCGTTGCATTACACTCAGTAATTACAAAAGTTATAATTATAACAGCTATATATTAACCTTATTAAGATATACCCATTGTCATAAAGAAATTGTTGATGCAACTTAATGCAGTCATTTATAATAAAAGAATATGCTTTAATTACTAATAGTGTTATACTAAGTTGGTGGTCTGAAAACAGTTCCAAATTAAACGGTAAATATGAATCTATAGAGATTTGATTAAACGTTTTGTAAATTAGCATTGCAAATTTTGTTAATTTAAATAATGTTAAAAATAGATCACAATCAATAAATAAGAGAATGATCTTATTTCTTTAATTAACAAAAAATAACGAAATCGTGATGGAAAAATAAAAAACCTATTAAAGCTTCATAAACCTCTACTATTATTAAAACCATAATTATGATTGTTTGTTCTTATAACTGCATTTAGCCCAGTTAAAATCTAGATTCACGACTGTAATTAAATTAAAACAGAAAACATAAAAGTGCCGTTATTATATTTTATAGAAATGGAGAAACCAATTAGCGGTTGGATTTCTATAGTTTTGTCTGTGACAGTTCTCTTGAAATTAAACCGCGAAAGGCGGATGAAGGTGAAAGAAAAGCTAGGAAGAGAAGCTGGGCAGTATGCATAACAAACAATTAACAAATTTTCCACCTTATGTCACAAACGAGTTACTTTCCTCTTTCTTTTTAGATGATTGTAGGTGGAGCAGCAATTTGGCGTATTTAATTCCATCATGACTTGTTTTTCTACTGTCATGACTATCTTCTTCACCTAATGCATTATCTGCTTTACTGCTATGCTCTTATCATACATTCTAAATATTATCAGGCATGAATTACACAACAGGAAAACTATTTTCAAAATCTTTAATGAACATTCTCTATTAATAATTGTATTTACGCATACACATAATATAGAGCAGATCCAATCTCGAGATAAAACCAATTTTAATTTAGAAACAACAAAAAAAACATGAAACACTAATTAAGTATTCGTATTGACTGGAGAAAGTAAGTTTGCATAATGTAAACCTAATGAAATGTCTAATAGTAGAATAGGACATCAGACCAAATGACTGGACAGATTCTAGCAAATAGTTTTCTTTTTTGTTTACATATTTTTTTCTTGTCTGTATCTCCAATGCGAGTTACAAATAAATATACTTCTTTCTTTTTTTCTAGTTTCTAGAAGAAATAGTAACATCGGTACTTTGTTAACTGTAGCCGTTGGGTATGCGATTTAGTTTGATGATATTAATTTCGAAATGTCTGTCTCGTTGTTTTTTCTAGTTCCGTATCTTTTGAGGTTGTCTTCAATGAGCCACCAAGTGTTAAGCTGCCTGCAATATATAGTAATCAGAGGTCAAAATATATTCATCCACGTCCATCATTTACTGGAAAAGTCAAAACTATTGTCCATCTCTTTCAGGTTGGATTGATTGATAACCATACCATACTCCAACTGTAATCTAATCAATATGATTAGATTTGGATTTTCCCTACCAATATCCCATCAAAAAGACGAGTCTACTTCCACAAACCAGTCTACTCAATTATATGTAAAGATACACTAGCTGTACACTCCTAGAGACATTATACGTTTTCACACTGACGTATAGTCGTGCGATTTTATCATGCGACATAAATGAAAGACAAGTCGACTGTATCTTGGAGTAAACTTTCTAATCTTTGACGTATTCATTACTCATATTATACCATTTCAAGTAACTACTTACTTGACTTATGCGCTTTGAAGGGTAAGTAAGTGTTCGGCAAATATTACTACCTATTGAGATAAAAGGTATTATGAAAAAAAAAACAAATTATTCTGTAGATTATCAGACCTTAAAAAATGTTTGGGCACAAGCCATAATCTCATAGGGCTGTCAGTATTGACAAAAATATTGATGAAACTGAAATAGAAGAATAATTGTTTTTAAATTCAAATATAAACTAGCGTGTGAAACATTTATGTGAATAATGAAAAACGAATGACATATTCACACAAGGAAAACCTCGTTAGGAAATCCGCAGGTCCAGTAATACATTCAGAACGTATTGCCTATAGAAATGCGACACGAACGCCACCTGTGCGACACACACATGACGTGTTCAGCATTAATTGCTTTGATTGACATTCGTTTAAAAACCCATAATGTTGCGTCAAAAAATATCGTGTTTTGAAAATATGAGCACGTAGTACAAGACAGCGTAGACATGGTTTTTGATGTGTTTAGAATTTATAAATTTTTGATGAATAAACATTGATGACAGCATTGGAAACACAAAGAATTTCTAAAGATTTAAAAGAGATACGTTTTCTCTTTAATATAAATCCTCGCAGTCCACTGTTGGACACAGACCTTCCCAATTTGCGGCGCAACCTCAAGTTCTCCGCCTTCTGCACCCAGTCTGTTCCAACTGCCTCTTAACCGGTTGAAAGCCATAATTACCGAAACAATTAAAAGCCATTGTGTCGCGCGTGCATTCACGTTTCGGACAATCCAGGGGTTAAAGTTCGGCGTCAGCCGCAGGAGTTTCAGAAGGCGGAAGATATTGGGGCGGCTGACCCACCATCCGGGCTGGGGCCCTGGATGCCTGAGAAGACGCTCCGCCCCCTTTGGATGCCAATTTGCCCGGTTTCGCTGGGGCTGACCTCACTGGTTCCGGCATCGCATCGTTATTTGCCGACGAGCCCGGTCTGGCCGCGGTAGCCGCGGCGGCGGCAAAGGAGGCCGCCTTCCGCTGAACCAGGGCCGCCTGGCTTGCAGCTAGCGGGGGACGCAAGACGATGGCCTCCAGAGCAGAAAACCGACTCTGGAAGGCAGACAGCTCCTGTCGCACCAGGTTCAGCACCCGTTCCTCTGCAGGCATGGGCTGACCTTGCCCATGCTGCGCCCCCTCCTGCGGCATCTCCCGGGGAACAGCTCCTCAGAGCCTGGCCAGGTCCGCTCGGAGCTTCTCGTTCTCCTTTTGGAGAAGCTCCATGTCGGCTTTCAAGCGGGTGACCTCCGCCCGCATTTCGGATATTCCATCCGACGGAGGCCCGACATGATTTGCCTCCGCTGCCGCCATAATGGAGGCCGTGGCCGCGGATATGGCCTTGTGTTTAGAGGACTTATTCCTCTTCAAGGCCACATCTCGGATTGCGGCTCCGACGACCTCTGCGAACCTGACCGCTCGCTCCGAATCTAAATCCTGCTCCGAATCTAGTTCGCCGCCGGAAGACCCCGATAGGACTGCCCTGCGGTTGGTCGATCCGGGGTGGCGTCCCTCTGTGGCAAGCCTCTCGGCTCGCTGAGCAGCCACCTGGGCGGTGAGCCCCCTCGCCACTCCTGTATCTCGGCCACCACCCCGCCTACTGGTGGGGATCTTCCGGGCCGAGGCCAGCTCGTTATCGGAGGGTGACCCTAGGCCATCCCCCGGTTTGGGGCGCTTCCGGAAGAACCGTAGGTTCTTCGCAACAGCCCCCACCTCTTCGCACTCCGAGCTCTGTGAGCACTTTGCGCCAGATGCGGCGTCGGACTCCGACCCCGCATCACTCCTCACCTCTTCGTCGGTTTTGTTTTTTGTTTTTAATTTTTCCATGTTTGTTCCCACGAGTATATTATATTTTTAAATCTCAAAAATCTAGTGGTTCACACTAGAGACTAATTTTAGCTACCCATTAGTCAAGCTATCAACCTCCCTCACGGTGCGCCGCCGCTTGGAGGTTTGGGGTGATTTTTATAGAGGTTTTCTTCCTCGCGGCCCGGGCAGTTAAGCCAAGACCCTCGACCCCCGTCAATAGTCAGAGACATGACCGTGACTATCTTCGGGGCTACGAGTCTAGTGGTGGCAGAAGGAGGTGCAATACTTCCTCCTGCCTGCCCGGCGGCAGGGTTAGTGCACACCGAGCCCGCTCTTACTCCGCCGCTGTGCGTCTCTGCTTGAGTGCAGAGGGACACACGTTGGAGCGTTTTTCCGACCTCCAACCTCTATGACAGGATATTAGCATACGGGCAACAAGACCCCTTAGGCACATAGTACCTAATGGGGAGTCATTACCTGTACCCCAGGGTGCACCGTCCCGGAGACTGGCCTTCCCCCCGGACGCATCCAAAAGGGAACTCCAGCCCACGGGCACACGGGGAGGTTTCCTGTCCAAGCACCCCAGTGCACCCGAAGCACCCGAATGGCAAGTGGCCGGGGAGAAGAGGAAGGCGAGAAAGGCAGCGAGGGCGGCCAAAAGGAAGGAAAGGCGAAAGCGGCGCAAGGAGCGAAGCGTCGCGGCTAGGCTCCGCGCCCCGAAGTCCGCAGCTGTAGTGATTACACTACAGCCGGAAGCGGAAAAGAAGGGCGTGTCCTACCGCGACGTGCTCGCCAAAGCGAGGGCGGCGGTGAATCTGTAGGAGCTCGGCGTCACCGAGGGCATCCGGGTTAGGGTCACCGCAACTGGGGCCCGGATCCTAGAAGTCCCCGGTGTGGCCAGCGGCCCGACCGCTGACGCACTGGCCGAAAGGCTCAGGGCGTCCATAAATGCGGACGAGGCCCGAGTGTCCAGGCCCACCAAGTGCGCTGACATGCGCATTCAGGGCCTGGACGATTCTGTGACGGAGGGAGAGGTGGTGGCCGCCGTCGCCAGGACTGGGGGGTGCACTCCCGAGCAAGTAAGGGCAGGGATCATACGGCCTGACGCCACGGGGATGCAAGCCGTTACTGTGAGCTGCCCTGTCTCGGCAGCCCAAAAAATAGCCGGGGAAGGCCGAAGGCTCTTGGTGGGCTGGGTTTCTGCGCAGGTAAAATTGCTGGAACCCAGACCTCTGAGGTGCTTCCGCTGCCATGTAGGAAACCACGTGGGAGCTCAATGCACCTCGGAGGTGGACCGCAGCGATCATTGCTTCCGCTGTGGTCAGCCTGGTCACAAGGCCGGCACGTGTAATGCCACGCCGCACTGTGTCGTATGTGCGGCAGCAGGCAAGCCGGCTGATCACCGGGCTGGGAGCAAGAACTGCGCTCCACCCGCCAAGGACAGGCGCAGGGGCAAGCACTCCACCACCGCCGTCACCGTCGCAGCCGCTGCTTCTTCCGCCGCCGCTGCCGCCTCCACAGCCGTCGTCGCCGCTGAAACCACCGCGGCAGGACCCTCACTGGGGGTTTTGGAGGGAGCTGAAATGGAGTGCCAATAATGGCCCCATTACGCTTCCTCCAGGCGAACATCAACCACTGCGCCGCTGCTCAGGATCTATTGCTCCAGAGCATGGCGCAGTGGTCGATTAACATCGCCGTGGTCGCTGAGCCGTACTTTGTCCCGCCCAGGGACGACTGGGTGGAGGACCTGAGCGGCTCAGTGACCCTAATTTCGTTGGCCGCCGCTTGCACCCCGTCCCTCGAGGGTGTCAAGAGGGGACAGGGTTGCGTGGCAGCACGGTTCGGGGAGATTGTTGTTGTGGGTGTATACTTCTCCCCGAACCGAACACTCGCTGAATTCCACAACTCCCTTGCGGAGTTGAAAATCGTCGTCGTCGGGTACCGCTCCATCCCTGTGATCGTCCTCGGGGATTTCAATGCCAAGAATGTGGCTTGGGGTTCCCGGTATACGGACACACGGGGCAGGATGGTTGAGGACTGGGCTCTGGAGACAGGCTTGGTCATCCTCAACCGGGGTTCTGTCTCCACGTGTGTGCGGATGCAGGGCGAATCGGTGGTGGATATTTCGTTCGCCAGCCCCGCTCTGTCACCACGTGTCGTCGACTGGCGCGTCATGGAGGAGGTGGAGACCTATTCCGACCACCGGTATATCCGGTTCGACGTCTCCACCCAGATCTCGAGCGCGTCGGTCCGACAGACCCCGAGTGGTCCGCGGTGGGCGCTGAAACAGCTGGACCGGGAGCTCCTCCTGGAAGCCTCGATCGTGCAGGCCTGGGTGTCATCACCGGATAGGCCTGCTGACATCAACGACGAGGCGGAGTGGTTCCGGGAGGCCATGTCCGAGATATGTGACGTGGCAATGCCCCGGGTCCAGCCAGGTCGCACCCGGCGCCAGGTGTACTGGTGGTCGCCGGAGCTTACGGCTCTGCGCCAGGCGTGCGTTGCTGCGCGACGCCGGTACACCAGGCACCGCAGGCTCCGTAACCGTCCTCCGGATACGGAAGCCATTGAGGTGGAGCTGTACGAGGGGTACAGAGCGGCGAGGATTGCCCTCCGAGCGGAGATCAAGCGGGCCAAGGGCTTGGCTCGCGAGGAGTCGCTGCAGATTCTGAACAGGGATCCGTGGGGGCGCCCCTACAAAATGGTGCGGGATAAACTCCGCCCATGGGCGCCCCCGCTGACACAGAGTCTCCGGCCGCAGCTCGTGGAGGGCGTGGTGAGCACTCTGTTCCCTTCGCAAGTGGAACATACTCCCCCGCCCATGGCTCCACCTCTTGCGGTGCCCGAAGCGGACCACACAACCGACGACGACGATGCTCCGGAGGTGACCGAGGTAGAACTGAGAGTGGCGGTACGTAGGCTGAATGCCAAAAATACCGCCCCAGGACCCGACGGTTTACCTGGAAAAGCCTGGGTTCTGGCCTTGGAGGCTCTCGGGCCTCGACTAAGGGGGCTCCTTAACGCATGCTTGGATAGGGGCCAGTTCCCGCTTCGCTGGAAGACGGGGAAACTGGTCCTCATTAAGAAGCCGGGGCGCCCAGCGGACTCTCCGTCCGCTTACCGGCCCATTGTGCTGCTCGATGAGGTGGGCAAGCTCTTTGAAAGAGTTATTGCAGACCGCCTCGTTGGGCAGCTGGTGCGGGTGGGGCCGGATTTGGCGGAGAGCCAGTTTGGCTTCCGCAGGGGGCGCTCTACGGTGGACGCCATCATGCGCGTACGAGCCCTCACGACGGGGGATGCAGTGGCCCGGGGTGGGGTCGTCTTGGCGATGTCTCTAGACATCGCCAACGCCTTTAACACCCTGCCCTGGAGTTGCATCAGGGAAGCACTCCGGTATCACCGGATGCCGCCCTACCTCTGTCGCGTGGTCGAGGCCTATTTGACGGACAGGGCCGTCATCTACCCCGGTCACCAGGGAGAGTGGAACCGGCGAGAGATGTCGTGCGGTGTCCCACAGGGATCGGTCTTGGGGCCGCATCTGTGGGACATCGGGTACGACTGGGTGCTGCGCGCCGACCTCCCTAACGGCGTCAGCGTAATTTGCTACGCTGACGACACGCTAGTCCTGGCGCAGGGGAGGTCGCACCAGGCGGCGGCAAATTTAGCGACACGCGGGGTTGCGACAGTCGTTGAGAGGATCCGGCAATTGGGACTCGAGGTGGCCCTGCACAAGTCTGAGGCCATGTGTTTTCATGGTCCTCGGAACGCGCCACCGCCGGGTTCCCAAATAACGGTAGGAGGGGTTCACATCGGCGTCGGGTCGACGATGAAGTACCTGGGACTCGTCCTCGACAGCCGGTGGAATTTCGTGGAGCATTTCCGACGTTTGGCTCCCAGACTGGAGCGGGCCGGGGCTGCCCTCAAGCGACTCCTGCCCAATCTAGGGGGTCCAAACGCCTCCTGCCGGAGGCTCTACGCGGGGGTCGTGCGGTCTATGGCTCTTTACGGCGCACCGGTGTGGGCGCGTTCCCTTATGCGGCGACCAGCCCGCTCGTTGAACGCGTCCCAAAGGGTCATGGCCATCCGGCTGGTCCGGGGATACCGCACGGTCTCCGGTGAGGCGGCGAGCCTCCTTGCCGGATTGCCGCCATGGGATCTGGAGGCAAAAGTACTCGCGCACATTTGGGAGTGGCGCGAGGAGGCGAAACGCCGGGGTGAAACTCCGCTGCCACGACAAATCGCGGCTCGGCGGACAGAGCTCCGGCAGGATCTCATGGCGACATGGAGAGAGCGACTGTCGCAACCCAGTGCTGGGCACGCCACAATTGCGGCGATAAGGCCCCTCTTTGAGGAGTGGCTTGAGAGGCGCCACGGCGTCCTCACCTTCCGCCTGACGCAGGTCCTTACCGGACATGGCTGTTTCGGGAGGTTCCTGTTCAGGATAAGGCGGGAGGAAACGCCCGGGTGTCACCATTGTATGGATCGCCCGGAGGACACGGTGGAGCATACGGTGGAGGTCTGCCCCGCTTGGGCGGAGCACCGCCGTGTCCTCGTGGACGTGATCAGCGGTGGCGACCTCTCGCGTCCGGCCCTGCTTCAGGCCATGGTACGGAGCGAGAGGGCATGGGAAGCTGTCACCTCCTTCTGCGAAGCAGTAATGCTCGCAAAGGAGGAGGCGGAACGCGTGAGGGAGACGCATCGGAGACGCCCTCACGCCCCTAGCCACCGCAGAAGACGCCCTGGGCGTCGGGAGTCGCAAGCCGATTCCCGGCCACCGTAGGCGCGGGCTTGCGGACGGTGAGTAATGGGTAGCTCGCCGTCTGATAAGGACCAGGCCCGAGTCGACGGCGCGTTGTGTTCCACGCGCGCCTCAAAGAGATGTCAGCAAAAACTGACGGGGCCCGCTAGGGCCGATGCCTGTCTGGGTCGCGGATAAATTTGAAAGAGAGTTACCGCGGCCCTGGCACAAGCAACTGAAGGAACACGGGTGGGTTTTAGTCAGTTAAAGTCTGACACGCCCTTCCGCTTCACCCAGAGCGGGAGAAGTCATTTGATGATTTCCCACCCAAAAAAAAAAAAAAAAAAAAAAAGGTGTTAAAGTTCGTCGGTCCCAGAAAGGCTTTCCTTGCCAATTCAATTTCGCGATCACCATTCAAACACTCGTCATTTCCAACGATCATCGGACCATCGCCGACGGACAAGCTTTTCATGTACCTTTTGAGAATAAAGACCACAAGTTCAATCTCATTTTATTTACTCAATCGGAAACATACCTTATAATTACTTCTCAACAAATAGACAATTCACCAAGCTATTAAATATTTCTTCTTACTTTTATTTTACCTTAACGAAGGGTTTACAAAATCGGTTCCAGAGTCAATAAACGGGTGATTTACGATGGGTAATCTCAAAAACGTTTACTTAAAAACAAATTGCCTTTCGGTGCAGGACGTATAGAGGAGCAGTTTTTAAAAGAAATTATAATTTTTCATCGTCTTATTGGGGCCGGTAAATGAAGATCAGTTTAATCATAGTTTATTTCCGTCTTGATCTGGGCAGACATTTTATTGGACTTTATATAGGAGTGGATGAAAAACAAAGTATTTGGTAAGAGGTACTTAGCATTTTAAGTAGTATCAGTCAACTCAATATCCTTACTGTATACCGACATTTCTTTTTGTCCGAATTTTCTTGTAGGAGGGAATACGCACTAGATCCGAATTTAGAACATTTCCAATTCGGATAGGTAGATTTCGGCACTCAAATTCGGACTCTGCTCTTAAAATAAGAATATTATACAAAATGCCGCGTCCGTCGTCCCTGCTTTTAACAGATAATATTGTACTTGGCCGTGTCACCCCATGAAGTCATGATACAGCGTGATTTCTTATTTAATATAAGTTTGAGCGATATTTTCATAGCACTTCAATTCAAGCTGTTTTTCTCAAGTTATGATTCCACAGAATTAAGTTAGTTTGATCTACATAAACATGTCTACATTGCGTTCTTCCGTAACTTCACGCCAATGAAACCCATCATTGAGCGACTTAAACAAATGATGATATAGCTATATACGAATTCCTAATAAAGCGTAAATTTCGAGCAAAAAAAACTCAACATAACTCGGTCACTTATTAAGTAAAGATTAGCTTATCTTAACCTACATAAGAGTGTCGTAAGCAAATGAACCAAAAATCTATATGAAACGAACGGCAAGCCACAATCACCTTAAACGGTGAAACTTGTCGCGGCGCCGGCACAGCGACGGTGGCGCCGCCCGGTGAGTCATACAGGCACTCAGTACACATACGTGCACGGATTATACGTGTTGCCTTTATGGTTCGCGGGTTGCATAAAAAGTGACACGCCATTGATCAACTAAATTTTAATTGAAAGATTGTGATGACTTTTTTGATGGACAGGGCCAAATCTTTTATGAAAACTATGGGTACCTATCATACTATAAGTGGAGGCTTCCCAGCAGTGAGAAGTTCCCACTGAGAATGTTACCAGCTAAACATGCTGTATGCTTAGATATGCGCGAAAAAATCTGAAGTAATACTAAAAATATAGTGATACACTTTGCCGAAAGCTTTCGACAAATCTAAAACAAATGATCGACTGTAAGGAAATCACTACAAGTAGGTACTATAAGAGTCACTTAGTGCAAAAGCTAAACCTGAGTGATATACGCATCCTGTTACATATTTTTATGCCTTTAGCCGGGCAGGTACCGTTACACAGTGCACACAGTGTTGCTTTGCTGGAACACTTAGGTACACTATATGAACGCAAACAGAGTATCGCACAGCCATACAATGCTTTTCAATGCAGCTGCCTTGTCGGTCACTGAATAATATTTTTACGTATTCCTAATATTCAAGTTGATAACTCAGTAGATTTTGATAAGTTAGAACAGCTTTATCGCGATAGTTGTCAGAGTCCTTCTTGACTTACTTAAAAAATGCAATGCAATCATCAAGCAGATAATCAGTTTCCTCATCCCACAGCGTGATTTAATTTTATCTAGGTCGAGTGGTTATGAAGAATTGTTAAGTTTATTTGCCAATTATGGACCAACGAAAGCAAATCTTAATCCTTTACCCGATTATCTAATATCCGATTCCAACTAGCAAAACTTTACACACAGTGTCACGTTCAATACATATATATTATGAAACACAAGAGCTTTGCACCGCATCGAATTCAAACAATCAACTCATGCACGGAAATGCTAATTTTTGTATGCGTGCCTGCTCACGCGTGTGAGGCGTGGCCTAGTGATGGCGTTTTAGTGGCAAATGATTCAATTAAGTCTGTGGGTAATGGTGAGGAAATGGCATGTCAGGAATTTATTTGTGGGGGTTAAAAGTTTATTTGGTGAGTCAGGACTTAGGCCTTTTTTATTATTACTATACTAAGCGGGCATCGTTAACAGACAAATTTTATTCGTTAGCAATCTTTAGCTTAGCGTTACTTAGCTGCATATGAAAGTTAAACTTAGAGTATAGTCAAGTAAACGTAGCATTTATAGTCTTCAAATATTGCAGTACAGGTGACTAGAAGACATGACGGAGTTTCACAAACGCAACTATGATCCATAAGCCTCTATCTTAATTTTATTTTATACCGATCTTGATGAATTATCTCAAATTAATTTGAGATAATGTGCACCTATGAAGAAGAAACACAGCTAATACATCTTCGTTCTAATAAACCACATTAACATACTTGTGCCCTATATCAAGAACAATAACCTTTACAACCACGCATATAGAGGTCACTTTGCTGATGAAGTTAATATAGAACAATTGAATAAGTAGTTTGTGGGCGGCCATCGAAATACCAAGGGACTCTTGCTTTCATTTCAGTTTTAGAGATTATCTGTTACATAAATGTGAAGACCGAAGTGACTAAAACTGCCTCATCGAGCTGGGAAAATTGCAAAGAACGGGCAATTTTGTTTGAGATCTTGTCTTTTAAATGTTGCTTAAGAAATTAAGGTCAATTGTGTTTTGTTTTGCAACATCAGTAGTAAACCTACATTTCAACAGTTACGTCTAAATCCCTTGTAACAAGGAGCGAGCATATTTCTATCATCTGAGCACAGATCCAGACCCTGTGCTGTTACTTTAATGAAAAACCCGATAAAATTACGCAATATTTCGATTCAATTTTTGTTTTCATAGTCCCCGAATTTTGCAAGTTTTAATATAAGAAACAGCTTGTGCTTCTAAGTAACAGGATTAGATTATATTTTGATGTATATTCATGTATTTGATTGTTTATCCTTGTCCTTTTCTCAACTGTAATTTCTTCTCAGTCTTCAATCGCTATTTCTTTCAATCTAACGTTTTAATAACTTACCTACATTTATGGGACCCCGAGACTGATATGGATGTATGTAGTGTTTAACAACATCTTGGATTTCATTAGCCTGACAGATTTCTAACGCCCACGACCATCATTAAGAAACAGGATACTTTCTTTACTTCACTCTCACAAGTTACCCGCGACGAGGTGACACACTTAGAAATCACAGCTCCAGAACAAAATGGTGCCTCTTAAGCTAAGCTTGTTTAGTATTTCATTATTTGATTGAATAATCATAACATAGTATCAAACCTGTATAAGTACATATCCCACGACAGGCAGAGATTAGTAAACAGTACCTCTGACATGTCCTTTATAATAAAAGCAAGCCTAATAGCAGTAGTTGGGTTCAAGTTCAGGCTCTAGGCTGATATTAAGTATTTGAACAGATCGAAAAATACTTTTCCTGATCCTGATATCATTGGAGGATCTCATTCTTAGGCGTCGTGCTGGCACCCGCTATGTAAAGGAAACTATCTGAAAAAATACAACTAATTCAGTAAAGGGCTCAAAATGGAACCTTGAAACCTTGCGGCACACCAATTCTTATCACTTGATGAAACATTTAAAGACACATTAGGATGTCGCAATGGCAACATTCTGTAGCCAGCTTACAAAATAACATTTTACAGAAAAACTCCATCGGATTATTGGCTAACATCGAATTAAAGGGATTCCAATACCTACCTTAATTCGGATAATTCCTTAATCAAACCCTTTTTGCGGGTCATTTAACGTCTAAAAATGCAGGTCGTTTCCTAAACGAGTACAAACGGGCAGCGAAACTGCATTTTTGTGTGATTCACCTGGTCAATTTTATTTTATGAATCATGTGAGAAAAGACTTGTGTTGTAAAATTTTGATAGCACTCGTTAGTAATCGTAAAATTTACGGTTCGGACTCTTGATCAAAGGAAATGTGTATGTATATGGAAGAAAGATTGTAAAAGTTGTTATTTGTCGTTGTTTGGTTTTTATTGCGTTTCAGCATATTTTGGTTAGGTACTGAGCTGCTCAGTTATTAGTACTCTAATCTACACTATATCTATACTAATATTATAAAGAGGAAAGATTTGTATGTTTGTAACGAATAAACTCAAAAACTGGTCCGATTTCAAAAATTACCATTAGAATGCTTCATAATCCCTGAGTAATATAGGCTATATATATTACTAGAAAAAAATAGGGATCTCTACTAAAACTTCAATAATGAAACCCAAAATAGCAAAAATGCGCCTTTAAAATTTATTATTTGGCGTGCGATTAGAAAACTATTAATGATTCATAAAAATAAAGTACTACATGACTAAAGGAAATATATCTTAACTATCATAGTTAAGTCACAATAGCAGCTTTTGTGTTCGAAAATTTATTTAGATTGCCGGTAGAAGCAAAAGTTTGTTACATTCGTATCGTAGTATTAATTCTTATTTTTTTTTAATTTACCATCGTGGTGAAAGGATTAGTCAGCTAGACTCTGCGTTACTGAGTGCTAGCTATCCAGGGTGCGCCGGGCGTTTGGAATCGCGATGCGATTAAGATTAACGCCACTCAGGGAAGTCATCTACTGGACCCAAAATCTATAAAGAGTTTACCATCGACTCGAAAAAGAAGATTTATTCTTATTCAAATAAATAGTTTAACAAATTGGTAGGTAAGTAGGTAGGTATGTAGGGTAGGATAGGTAGGTAGGTAGTTAGGCAGTTGACGGGAGCGAAGCACGGGGACAGTTAGTTGAATATATTAGAAGTACAGGACAGTCAGCAAAATTTTATTTATCAATTTAACGTTAAATGTCACTTGCATCGTAAAACGTAAATTCTACTAGTCCACGTGGCACTAAGGTAGATAGTTTCAACCTCAGTTAAGTTTGAATTTACTGGGAACTTACATCATGATGTAATTATTAAATTTGAGGTACACAATGGTTTTGTAGATATTATAACAGAAAAACATAAAAAATATTACAAAGGTGAAGGAAACAAAAAAGTATAATATAATTTTAAAACAATTTAAACAATTCAATCGTAAATAAATATCGCAAAGTATTGACACTCAAATAAACAGTTGAAAGCGATTAAAAACATTTGTAAGACTATTGTAATACATACTACAATCATGTTTACTTAAAGTAACCATCCATAAAAGGAGATAACTTGCGATTTTACTAATAAGTTACGACCATATTATCTCTTGCTATTAATTACTGTCAAACGAAGTACACTTCAATCCCCACTCAACTATTTTTATCACACACTTTATTTTTTCAATAAAAAAGAACTTTCCAAATCGGTAACCCATAAAAATATCGATATATTATCAATAAAAATAGCAATAAACGTTTAAGTAGCGTTTTTAAATGACGAAATCTTAATTGTTAGCTGGTTTTTATTAAATCTGTGACACCTTGAAAAGTAGGTGTTAACTTATTACCTGTGTCATGTTCTTTTAATTTTTCCACACTTTAAAGTTAACCTTACGGTTACTTTTCAAGAGAACGAGTGCGGTTTAAAAAATGATATTTTACGATGTCGACTTATCGATATATTCACGGCACTAAATGTGAAATTTAAGAGCTGTTGTATTGGTAATGAAATTGGCGATATAAATGAAGACTGATGAGTTTTACGAGTAAAAGTGTAGTGTGATACTAATAAAATGAATATTTTCGATATTTATTTATTTAATACTTCATGCACACAAACGTACAGAGGCGGACTTAATGCCGATTTATTTCCTGTTTTAATGATATCCTTTTCGTCTGATGAAGTGCGGTGCCCCTGTCCAGAGCATAACATACTTGTAAAGTGCTCCAATTGCCCATACACCTAAACTTTTGAGGACTTAAAGAACGCCATTGACGCTGCTATTTTAGAACAAGAAGTTTCTTAACATTTTCTACTCAGTGATTTCCAATAAGACATGCTTAAGTACAATTTTAGCTTACAATCACTAAAGGTTGCTTATAAAGATCACGACTTTGAGTCATTGTCTAGGTATACCATCTAATACTAAGCTAACTCTGGAATATCTTTTCCTATAAACGATGTCAACTATAACGAATGGTGCTTAGATTTGACTTTTGATTGCATCCAGAAAAAGGGCCCACTAAAGCATAAGTTAATTGAAATATACGAAGAACTAGTACTGTCTCATTGAAAGCTTGTTTGTCAAAGATATTGCAGTTTTATTACGGGGGGTTAATAGCTAGATCAGTAAATATAATTGGTCCATGAGATGAATTAAGTTAATACTAACAAAAATAATGTGCAGTAGTTTCAGTGCATAAAAATCCAGTAAAACAAAAAAATCATATCAGAAATTGGTACATTAAATAGATTTTAATCAATCTGCCAAGCCTTTTCCCTACTATGTTGAAGTCAGCTTCCAGTCTTACCGGATTCAGCTGAGTGCCAGTATTTTACATGGAGCGACTGCCTATCTGACCTCCACAACTGGGTAAAACGATACCCTTTGGCAAGACTGGTGTCAGATTGCCTGACTATCAATAACGACTAACAAAGATCTTCAAATGACAACCGGGACCAACGGTTTAACGTACTTCCCGAGGCACGGAGGAGTCTCGGTAGTATAATGTGTAATATAATTGATGGTCTCCCACTACAAGCTTTGCTTAACTACGAAGATCAGCCCGTGCAGCTGTTATAACAATCTCCTCCACAGTAAATAGTATTCCCAATTAAAAATATTAAAATTTTCCATTAATTATTAATTTATTTAAATTAACCAAATTGTTCGACACATTTACAATCATTTAATGACAGATTTACTAAAAACTTTGCTTTAAGCCCAGATAAAACCAGCGTTAATTACACGGCAATGTGATATTGCTCTTAACGGAATCGACATGTTTATAAATTTGATTACACTCTATTAATATTCATAGGGCTTGTTCGGTTACACTGATATCTTAAACTGCAGTAATCAACTTCTAATTTGAATGGTTGATCGTAAAAATAATGAAAGTCTAGACTAAACATGGTAGAAATTTATTAAGAGTTTTCCGTTGTAGATAAGTTTTGTGAGTATTTTAATATCTGATGGAGCTGAGTAGTTATTTGTATGTAGGATAATCTGTCTCAGTTGAAAATTATGCAAAATAACAAATCATCCGATCAAGGATTTCAAAAATGTATAGAGGATCACGATTACCTTTTCGCTTCCGAATTGAAATACATTGTCTCTTATGATTATTTTACATCAACTGCTTCAAGAAACCATTTTTTGTCACAAAGAAGCATTCTTAGAACAGGCTGAAGATTTCTTGATAAACAAAATACATTTCAAAATCATATCATTATCTTGGTCTTATCGAAATTAATTTGTGGTCGTCGCCACAAGTGTTCTTCTTTCATACGTTAGAGACGTATGAAAGAAGAACACCATTATTAACTGACTCCCCTAAAAGGAAAAAGTTATTAATTCGGACTTTTTTTTTATGTATACGATCGGGAATAACTATAACTCCGTCATAAATAGACGGATTCGTAAATTTTTATCCAAGTATCATACCAAATTTCCATCATGCATCTAAAGGAGCCTACTACACAAACAAGTCTTTACTAACGGGTTGGTCCTTCGATGCCACAGACACAAAAATGCCCGGTCCTACCCCTACCACTTAGCCGATTGTCACTATTTACCCAGGTGAGCCATTACTGTGCTGTGTTTAGACAACAGTTTAACGGGAGTTCAGTCGTGATGGCTTCTTCTTGCTTTGTTTGTGTCTGGCATTGATTGTGTCTTCGTCTGTTACTCGATTTTTAACCAATATAAAGTAATCGTTTATTAAATGTACCTTCACTTCCTCATCCCCAGTCTCTCTGAGCGTTTACAATTCCATAAAATATACCTCACAAGGAGAAAATAGTACAGGATGCCTCATGCCTGACTTTCTTAGCTTTTCTGAAATATAAAAGCCCTCACATATAGCAAACAGTCAACAGATCAGGATGCATCATTTATTTATCTACAACTTTATATCCCTTTTCTTTTGATAACTCAAAATAGCAGCGGAAACAAAATACAACATTAAAGTCTCTTTATGAACTAAACCAAATGCCAACATTACCTTTTACACGCATATTATTATAACAGTCTTAAAATAACACAAATTTCCATTACATAGTGTCTGTTTATTATAAAGATGGTGATTAATGTACTCATACAGACCAGATTTGGTCCTTCAGGGCATATTTCTTTGAATGTTTCGTTGTGCCACTATGAAACTGTCGTTTTAAATCAAAGTTGTATTTCTTCGGAGCATGCACTGACATTGTGCAGTTGGGTGGATTAATTTTATGGTTAATGTTATAAAAGTTGTTTTATGTAAGGATTTTAAGGTGATCTCATATTACTTATTTTAAAGAGAGAAAATGTTGAGACAGCTTACCTATGTTACCTTGTTAAATAAAGGAACATATAAGAATAACTGATAGTATCTAGTTGTATAACTATTTTGGTGTACAATAAATTATCTATCTAATTTGGTCACTGTATTTTTATTTTTTACCTGACTATGTCGAAGCCAAAAGCAAGGGTTAGGATTTTAGCAGTCTAAGTACCTACTTAAGATTTATCGGTCATACCTATGACCCATGCATGTTTGTATTTACGTATGTTCCTCCGTATCGCCTAAACTACTAATCATGAATATGGTGTCAATAGATTCGTTATTACGGCCCGGGTAAAACAGGATTAAAAAAATCCGTAGTCGGTTTACACTTTTTATATATGTAGTCTTGTGTAAGTTATTATATCGGTAACATTGTACTAACTTTTGTTTTTTATTATTGTTACAGGTAATTATCTCGTGATCATGGCTACCATTGAAACTCTGGAAGCTAGGTTTGATTATCGTGTTAAATAAATACAAAAATCAACAGTTATTCATATGGCTGTTATAATTAGAAAACAGATCCGTGTTGTCTTATCTTAAATCAAATTAATGATGATAGCAAACGAATCTATAGGATTAATCTAATCAAATTATCTTTTATAGATTAAGAACTCTGAATCTTATATATCAAACTAGAAGAATCGATAAGAATGCAAATCATTATCTCTTTTAAAAACATTTTCGACTCAAAATAAATATCAAGATTTTATCGTTCTTGCATAATAATACGATTTAAATAATTCTCACATCAACGTAGCGAAAATTAGAGTGTAACTTGAGAATTTATTTTTGCAATGTAACATTACAAAATTTATATGTTAAACTTTGCACTTAATCTGATATTTATTGCAACAAGCTACTAAAGTGGTTAAATGGTAGGTAACTGTAGTCTGACCATGTTTTAACTTAAATATCTCCTTTACTAGGTGTGAATAAATACTATTAATAGCTCATATTAACATTACATGTTTAACGTAATCTTGTAATGACAGCAAAACGACTGATATTAAGATTTAACGGTTGTCCAAGAGAAGTAGGTAATATGCCACCTACTTTGTGAAGGCTAGTGTTAAATAGATCTGCTTAGCACTGTCTTAAAAGCTCAGTCCGGGTGCGAAAAATAATGATAAAATAAAAAGAGATTGCTTCGAATATTTAAATTTCGAATACGCTCGGGCCTTTTTTATCTCGATAGAAATGTGAGCATTATATTGTGAAGATAGAGGGTATCACTATGCTATATATGCTATACTTTTTTAGATTTTTGACGGTTTGTATTTCTCCTTAGACTGTCAATAGGTAGTGTGTACTGTGAGTGTCAATAGGTAGGTATTTTATAACAACGAAGACACTAACAACTCTTGAACTCAGTTCAGATATGCCGATCGCGTTCAGATTCTTTGTTGAAGTTGGCCCTTAGTAAGACATAATTATGGGTATATAAAAAAAAAGGACTAATAAACTTGGTGACTTATTTACTACTGAAATTAGTAATAAACTTCAAAACAATTTACACATAAAATAATAAAATATTATGTTCATACATTATTTTCATTGTGGCTTATAAAAACTTAGTTTTATGAGACTGTCATACATCCAATCGAAAGTTACAATGTTGTTACGTCATTAAAAACTTTAAATTGGTTTTGAATATTATTGGTAATAATTTAGGTATGTAACACCTTTTATGTTATCCGATTTTATTGTGGTAGTTGGCACAATAAAGTAATACATATTGCATACTTATCGTATTTTTTATTATCAATTTACTTATTTACTGCTATGTGTGAATTTGTATAGTTTAATCATTTATTTTCTTAAAATCCAAAATATTGTGGCTAGTGAGTAGTTTCGAATAAGGCTAACAAATATTGATAAAATGTATTGAATTTAAACCAGCTCGAAATAACTGACAGCAAATCATCTATTTATTCCATTTCCTTAATCTAATATACGAACATAATGCTGTCCAAATATAATGTTATACTTTCAATCATTTTAATCCAAACACACCAAATGAATTTAAAATCTTTGTGTATATCGATAAGGTTGATAATGCTACGGTAAGATTATCAATTGTTTGAACCGAGGTACAACTCTCGCGCTGGCATAATTGAATAATTTGCGGCTATCTAGAACAACGCTACCGGGAGTTGACATTAAAGAGTTAACTAATAGAAGTATAATATAGATACAAAGTATATTGACAAGTCCTAAAGATAGTTTTCTATTATAGAAATATCCAGCTATCAACTTCCAAAGGTGTCTAGTCTTAAAACTAAACAAATTAAATAACATGCCTTTTAGGTCATTCTTTGTAGGTAACTTTCTTCTTCTTTCGTGTCGATTAACTCAAACTATACAACCATTCAGATTTTGCCCGACCAGTATATAGCTACTCGGACAGCTCTATCATTTGCTACGTTCAAATTCCGTAAGGTGCAGGTGTTTGGGCATGAAGGGAAGACAAGGAGGTGGGCCATATCTTGCGAAGGGGCCCCATACTGGCACTGGGTTTTGGATGGGTCTATGATATTCCATTTGGCCAGGTTGTTTTTACAGTGGCCAATCCGCAATCGGTTTAGGGATTTCCAGATTGGCCACTGCAGAGGGCAGAGGGCAGTTTCTCTGCCAGAGTGATGAAGTGTGGAGGAGTGGGTAGTGTGTTAACCTAATAACTTTAAAAACAACAAACGTCCCTAGTTCAAACAAAATAATCACATAGTCATTATATACAAGAATTTAAAAGAAATTGAAGTGAGAAAAACATTAAATAGTACCGAGTATTCAATCAAGAAATACATAAATAGAACTAAAATATATATTGATTAGAATAAAGAACATAAAACCACAAACGAAAGAAATATACAACGAATGAACATACCACTCCGTATTGAAGAACATAACCAATTTCTGTCTTTGAACAAGAAGCAAATAACTTAGCAAATTCTAATCGGTATTTATTTCTTGCTCCATGGTACCAAGAGCAACCATTATCTAATGGTATTACTGTAAACTACCTGTGTTACTCACCAACAGTTAAGGAATACTTTCTACTAGAAACTAGCAGTCTAGAACCGCAGGTTGTACTTCCGACCACGTCTGTCATTCTGATTGAAGTATTTTTATTACTTAATTGAAATGTTACACAAGATTCGAGAAACCTTTTCCTTTATTATTTATTTCCAGCCTGAATGGTCCTACTGTACGGCAAAGGCCTAACCTTTCTTCTTTCCCCTTCGCCCAGTTTTGGGCAAGTATAGACTAGTAATTTCTGTAGGTGTCAAGTGCGTCTCCCCGTCGGTCTTCCGCGATGTCGCTGTACAGTTTCCGCGATTTATACATAAAGAAAAACAATTTATATGAATCATTTCTTGGAGCCGTTGGAGCTTGCAATTCTTAACCATAATACACAAATTTTCAATTGTTTTGACTTTGTTAAAATGGATAGGTTTAAGATATATCATCAGCACGGAATATTTTTTTATTTGTTCAGCATCACAGCAGCTCAGCATATGCTGAGATCACTTTGTCCTTTCTTTTACATTTTTGTTTATTAATTTTGTTTCCTTTTTATATACTGATCGTATTTCTTGTGCGAGTCAAAAATATATTTTATTTTCTGAGTTTCTTTTCAGTTAATCATTTGCCATGGGAATTGGTACACCCTCACCTCGAATCAAAAAAACGCCTGGCTCATCAAAATCAAAATCAAAATCAATTTTTTTATTTTACATAGGCCTACATGAGCACTTATAAAACGTCGACAAAATGTGCACGGTTCGGGTTGGTCGTTTCCTATGGAGAAGAACCGGCAAGAAACTCCATGGTTACTCTTTTAAAAATGGTTTGGTTTTACAATATTTCCATGTTACAGCATTAGTACTTAGATATGGGGGGACAACGTAGGCCCGAATTATGACAATAAGTCGTAAGAAACTAAAAAAAAAAGGAAAAAATTATATAAAAAAGTTAACAAATGTTAACTAGCATCTAGAAGGCCTACAATGTTCACACATTCACAAAACAATCGGTAAAAGAATCTATACAAAGGTAAAAATAATAAAAATAAGTATAACAAGACTAAATTTAACATGTTGCACAAATTTTGTTATCAGTGCTGTAACTATTCTTAGCAAAGGGCTTTAAAGATGATTGAAAACCATTGTAAAATGTCTAATAATATAAGGCCAAATGTTTTTATCTTCAACGTAGTCTTTGATTTTATCATGTGCTTTTTTAACAAGGATACGTTTGATGTAGTTTTTGAACCTTCCATCGGTCAGTTCTATAACTGACTTTGGCAACTTGTTATAAAAGCGTATACTGTTTATAAGAAAAGACTTGCTAGTTTTCGTTAATCTGAATTTGGGTATTACAATTTCGTGCTTACTGCGTGTATTTAAATTATGGAAGTCGCTTCTAGTTTTGAAAAGCCCCCGATTTTTACGGACATACAAAATACATTCCAAAATATAAAGTGAAGGTAGAGTCAGTATATCGATCTCTTTAAATTTTTCTCTGAGGAACTCGCGAGGACCCATTTTATAGATTGCGCGGATTGCCCTCTTTTGTAGGATGAAAATTGAGTCAACGTCTGCTGCTGATCCCCACAGCAGAATGCCATAAGACATAATACTGTGGAAATAAGCATAGTATACTAACCTAGCTGTAGCTACATCGGTTAGCTGCCTTATTTTCCTTACTGCATATGCAGCCGAACTTAACCTACCCGAAAGAGTTCTAATGTGCGCGCCCCACTGCAATTTTGAATCGATAGTAATCCCTAAGAATACAGTTTCCGTTATAACTTCAAGATTTTTGCCGTCAAGATTTAAGTTTAGGTCATGTTGTGGTACATTTGGTAAAGAGAACTTTAGACATTTTGTTTTTTTCGCATTCAGTAAAAGATTGTTAGCTGCGAACCATTTTGAGAGAACAATTAGACTTTCATTGACATTTATGACATCCGTATCTTGCCTATCTATTTTAAAAATTAGCGAAGTATCATCAGCAAATAGAATTATATCCGATAATTTGGCCATCATAAAAGGGAGATCATTTATGTAAACCAGAAAAAGGAAAGGGCCGAGAATTGAACCTTGGGGCACGCCCATCTTGACTAGAGACCCGGAGGACGTCGCCCCATTAACATTTACTTTTTGCTGTCTGTTTGATAAATAGGAAAGCACGAGATCAGCAGACAGCATCATTGGCAGTCAGACTTTCTAGCAATCCATTTAAATTATTAAAATGCAAAAAGACAAATTAAAGATGATTATCATGGAAGTATCAGCTAGTCTCAAGAGACAGTGAACCAGATATGAAAATAACCAAAGAATCATCATAACAGCGACTGATTTACGATAATGAGTCTGTTTTGTTCATACATTCATAATAATAATTGCGTGCATACTTATCCACGTAAGTACTCAAAGAATGTGCAAACACAGAGCCTCAGGACAAACTATTAACATTTCTGAGTAAGTTAATACTGTATTGTTAACTTTTCTTGAAACAAATTGAATATAATCACGTATTCTTGCATCACCGGAGGGTAGAAAGAAATGGCGTTCGGAATCGTGTTCAGAGGTAATTGTGTGGAATGAGATGTATTAAAATGTGGAGAATAGTACCTAATTATGAGGAAAAATGTTTTAATGTGGTTATGTGGTGTCTGAGAAATGGAATTACTGAAATGCAATGAAATGACGATGATCGTAAAAACATAGAAGAACGGCAAGTATTTGCAGTTAAAGTACATATTTATCCCTTCATCTGTTGTAATTAGGAAAACAATAGTCCAGCGTCAAAATCTGATGCCGCCACAGATGCAATAAAGCTGAAACAAATGTTCTTTAACACGTTTTCTGTCAGACAATACACACAGCAGAAAATGTATTGTTTAAGGTCACCGGTGACCGGATGGCAGTGAAGGTGATAAACATTTTTAGAACAAAGTTAATAATCGCAGAATCTTTAAAATGTACCTTTGCCGTAGCTAAGCCCTTCTTTCGGCAGTTACAAGCTCTGCCTAGCATTTAATCAGAACCAAAAGATCGTATAGCCGCAAAAACATATCCAACTAACAGAAATAGTGTTACGAAATTCATTGATTAAATCAGCATTCTCAAATAAAAGGCGCGATGTGACGAAATAATTGTAATAAATATAATGTAATAAATAAATTTCAAATTCCTGAATTACGACATTAATTCACTATTAGAGTCACAATTTGTTTAAATGCAACAAATCATAATAATTGACAATCAACACAGCTCCAATTACAGACAAGATATAGTAACTCGTTCGAGAATAAATTCCATTGATATTAACTATATAAGTTAAAGTATATCCAACTTGTATCTCAGTCTGTTCGTCTACTTGTAACTTAGAAACAGCTAGGTATCTGATGCAAATGACGCCTAACAGTCTAGTTGTAACAAACAGTACTTTAGATTGTCTCACCTTTGCAGCCTTGTTTCCAGTATAAACATCGTCGCTTGAGACATTTGACATTTAGATGTAATAGCCTTTACAACAAATAAAAATTGAAATGGCCCTTCGAGTCTGCGTCTAAATAATTGGTCCTCTGTCAAAATGTGTTTGTCAAACTAGTCCTAAACCTTTAAACTAAGATGACGTAACTGAGAAGGTAAATGTAGGTTGAATTCATTAATACAGAGATTGTTCGATATAAGATTATTCAGGTGTAAAGACAGAATAAATTCAGTTCGAAACTAAAGTTCAATGAAACTCAATACAAATAGACGAAATTATAACGCATCTGTTACTCCTACATGCAACAGAAGGGCCGAATCGTGACCACATACATCATTAATAATCTTGATAATACATTCATCTATATTGTTGTAACACCTACGTTTTAGGGTGTAATTATAGAGCATATAAGAAGAGGAATTCGATTGATTCTGATGATAGAAAGCTTTGATTACGGTCATATACACGTATGTTCTGATTGAATTTAAACTGAGAATCTTTGCAACGGCTATAAAGTAACATTAGAATCGAAGGAATGTTTGTCGTTGCGGAAATCAGTGTGAATTACAGGAGCTGTCAACTTATGATCATAAACAGAATCAATTAGATATAGGATTTAAGTCTCATCATTTAGCTTAGTGGGTTCTTTATAGATTTTATCTTCGTTAATTTCTGAAAGCAACTCATTGGTTCTGTCTTCATCATAAAAAATATAATTATAAATAAATTATTGCGTCTCTTAAATCTAATTAGGCATCTTCCTTTACTCCTAGAACAGCTAAATCATTGTCAACCAGTCTTACATCACGGTTCTGCATATGAATTCCCATCTTGACACTATTTCTAAGCATATCAAGTAAATCGGCCTTCGTCAGGCTTCATCGGTGCCCAACTGGGTCAGGGCCTGCCGTAATCCATGCTTTAAGGTTTCCGTTTATCTGATCATCAGGACATGCGATTCATACAAACCACACATATGCAATTTTGTCATCGCATGTAACTGGGAAATTGTTGAAATGATTGTAGAATACTAATCGAAGATTATGTTTGGGTAAATGTGGTATCGTATGCTATTGTGGTTATATTATTAGCTTTGTATCTGCAGTTTGTCTTGTTATGTGTATGCTCGCATGGTGCGAACTTTACAAAGAACATATAAAGACACATTGTTCATAAACCCGTGTTTGGGCACATAACTGTCGAGTAGAATTTAAACTAATCTTGTTGAAAAACCTAATGTAAAGTAGCTGAACAACCAAAATAAATTATTAGAGAAATGTTGCGTATATTAAGTTGGTATTCGCTAACTGGAAACCTCATTATCTAGTAGACGTTGTATACTAAACAGATCCTATTGACAGGTCGGGAAAACCCTTGGAAGACGAAAGTAAAGTGATCACTGACATCATCCGTAATCGAGTTGCATTCGCAAAGAGAATACTAATGAGATAAAGTGTACTATAGACACTAGGCTGCAAGTCTTTTTGCATCGAGATTGTAAGTAGGTGTATTTGCACCAAGACTGTTACTACTAGACTGCAAGACTCTATTTTAAGTCTTTTATGGCATCAATTCAATCATGTTTAAGTTCAAATAAGGAAGATGTTTTGATGATTGAACCTACCCGGTAAGAGGGTTGTCAAAAGTGTAAAATGTTTGGTATTGACAACGTGATATTTGACCAGTACATTTGACATAAATTTTGTCTTTTTTGTTCCATAAGCGGCGATGACCACTTAGGCCCACTAGCGAGAAAAACTTAACTCAAAGTTAGTTGCTAAGTCGAGGTTAAATTGACAGTTTGTCATACAACCATCTATGACTTACTCACCTGCAAAATAACAAGGTGACCATCGTGTTTTGCTGAGCAATACGGAGAGTGCAAGAAGAATACTAATCGATATCTTTGTTTTTTATGTACTGTAGAACTTATGGTGCAGTGAACTCTTGTTTTGAGTGATATTATTGTTTGTCTTGCCCGTATCTTTCTTGTATAAAATGAACGAAAAAACGATTTCATCTACTTTTTCAGGTCCAAAATATGTATACCTAAGTTTAAAGTAATAGGTACTATTTTATGTCCAACAATAAATACAGTGTTACCGTTAATGCCTACCATGGTCTTGTCAACCCCGCCTATCACTAGTGTTGTACCCGCTCGCTTAATAAGTGTAATCGATAGTCAATACTTGACAAGTAGGTTGCTAGTAAATAAGGTGGGAGCGGTGATTTCGCGCCGAGATTCGGTTTCCATGCTATTAACAAGTATATCCACTTCAAGTAGAGATTTTATCGAAATAAACTTTTTTTATTTTCATCCTTATTAATACCGGACGAAATTGAAATCGAAATTTTTAAATGTGGGTCTTATTCATCTGCTTTTCTTAGTCAAGTATGAGGTATTAATATTGATGAATCTTGGTTTAAAAACACAATAATTGATCATATATTTATAACCGGTTGATGTTACTACAGAACATGGCTTCTGTATATAATCACTATGCTTTGCAAGCGGACGATCACTATATTATTAAGTTTATAATGGCTTTCGATGTGTTCTTAACTTACCCCAATTTGAATGCCTCATTGATTTGGTGACTGTTTGGTTGGTCTAGCTCTAGTGTTCGAAAATGCTACTGCTGGCAGAGTATTAGGTCAGGAAGTGTTATTAAGGTTTTTCATTAATTTGTTTGGTTTTACACAGGTTTTGGTTTGGTTTGGGTTTTGTTTTTTATTTTAGTTTGTTTTTTTGTTAGGCTGCTCATGCTGATGATGCTGCTAGGAGTATTTTTGGTCACTTTATTTTTTTTTATTTTTGTTTTTGCTTATCTCTTGTGTCCTGTGTGGGTCACCAAATTTTATTTTTCTTTCTTCTTTCCTTCTGGAGTTTTCAGGAACAGTCCAGCATCTGGGTTTGTGCTTGGTTGATAGCAATATGCTTGCTCTTTATAACATGGGACTTAAACTTAAATAGCGCAATGTGAGTCTATTCTAAGTATACCTCTGCACCCTTCACGCGAATTGTGAATTGTTATATTACTGACCCCAATGTACTGATTTCCTAAACCAATCGATTCTACCAACTTCTCAAGTATTCTCATTCTAGATTATGTTCACGTATTACCCTACACACAATAGCACATCAAAATACACAAATAATTCAGCCGGTTTGCCATTGAAATGAAATGAATGTGCAGGCGGCAAAATAAGGCAATCATTTGATCGTACAGAGTGGCATATTATTGTCTTGTGTCGTTTGTAAGCAGCGGTACTTTGTAATGCAAATACTTGAAACAGACGTGGTCGCATTTATATATAAAAAGTTGATAATGTTTATAAATGGTAGATACTATATATTATTGTATGATTTTTATTGTTTTAAAGATAACAAGCACGTTTGCACTGTTAACAATAGGAAACTCATTTAAATTATCCCATTCGGGCTGGCCTGGTGAAGGCCGTTGAAATACGCTACATGTAAAAAGTACTTCGGGGAGGGTACGTCCAGCAGTGGATTTTTTCATGATAATACTGATAATGATAGTATGTAAAAGACAAACTATTATATTTAATAGAGGAAAATAAGCCAAACATATCAACCGCTTTCCAATTTTAAACCAAGCACACAACCTTTTTTACAAACATCTAATATATGAACGCTGCCTACGATATTTTATCGAAAGCTTTGAGATAGTCGAAAGTGTTCTAAGGTTTCTATAATTACATTAATATCTTTAAAGCTTTTACCTCAATCCTATCATATTAAACCAAAGATAAATACTAAGAACTACCCATAAGATCTAGTAGTTCTTAGAAGCATGACACGTTCAGTAAAGTGAGTCGAATGGTTTTTGCAAGAAAAACTTAACTCCGGTGAAAGGCTAGGACGTATATCTGGATTAGTACGGAGATGGAAAAACTGTGGAGAGAAGCTATCGTGTAGTGGTTAAGGAGATTTATTGAGGAGGCGGTTTTATGGCTTATTTTAATGTATCCTACAGAATTATTTATGTAGTTTTCTGTGATGAGATTTACTGTATCTATCAGTTGTAATTTCTGGAATAGGAAAGTGTTTTTATCCGACTGCCAAAGGAGGGTAATGTGTTTATCAGTCTATGTATGTATGTATGATTGTTCCTATGTGGCGTTCTAGAGACAAAACGCGTTGGCCGACTTTGATGATTCTTATGTCAATCGATTCGTCTTAACCCTGCGAGTGTCACTGGCTACATTAAAATTGACAAATAAAAAATGGCGGATTTTGGGCGGATGGGGCACAAAATTTTATTTTCTTCCAAGCCCATCGTATTGGGTATCAAAATAAAGGGTTTTAAGTGGTGATTTCAAAAATATATAATACCTGTATATTTAAATGTACTTAATTTTAAAAAAGAACAACTAAACAGTTATAATTAGAAAATTAAAAAACCCGACTGCTTGAAAAGCGAACTAAAAAGACGTAAACAAGAATAAAATCAAGCTGTGCAGTCGGAGGATACATCTGGTTTTGGTCAGCCAGCACGCGAACATGTATCCTCCGACTGCACAGCATGATTTTCTTCTTGTTTAGGTCTTTTTAGTTCGCTTTTTAAGCAGTCGGGTTTTTTTACATATCCTTAATACAATCTCTATAGGTCTAATTGTCGAAGTTTTTCGTTAGTTCTGTCGACTCAAATATCTCTGTTACATATAATTTTTGGTCTTAATAGACAGTTGCTTCATGTAGAATATTGGTATTTAACTGCAACCAGGAACATCTATGTGGGCAAGATCCCGTAAGAACTGGATTCCAGCCGACCCCAACATAGGGAAACAGCTTTGTGATGGAAGCAGATTGATTGTCACATTTCTTAATCATTTTGGGTTACGATTGTTGCCCCTAAAACGATATAATATAAAGGTACTATGTCATTATATTTGCAACACCTCCTAATTGCTAAATATAAGTCTTAAGCCCTCTACGGCTATAATTATTAATCTTAAACAATAGTTCAATGGGTAGGGTTTGAACTGCGACCTCTAGTGCCAATCCTTAGTCACTGCCCTTTGTCTTAAGGTTAAAAATATCTTGTTACACAAAGCGAGACTATTAATTGTAAATTAAAAACCGATTCAAAATAATGTAGAGTAGACTTCTTGTTTATTCCTAGCATGGTAAAATCTTAAAATAATTGATACTTACACATAATTCAAACAAACTTAAAAGGGGGAAATTCATCCGCTTCAGTGATGCTGTAGTGTCCAAAAGGATGGTTACATTGCATGGTGAATGACTATTCTGATTAACTATAAAATAGGCCAATCCTGTGGTCTAGAACAGTCGACAAACTTCTTGGCGATGTCCAGAAAAGAAATGTAGACAATTTATATAGAAATGAACAATAAGCTCACACACAGCTTTTAATAAAAATAAAACGTTCAAATAAATTGAGAACCTCCTCCTTTTTTGATGTCAGTTAAGAAAAGTATTGTTGGAATAAAGAAAAAAAATACGGTAGCCATGATATTGATATTCTATAAAGCAAATAATATAAGAATACCCACATTTATAACAAGCCCCGAGGACCACACAAATAAAAGAAAATAATAAAAACGAATGTAATTAAAAACAACAGTTGTGTTGGTACTCTTGGCTTAAGCATAAACATTCCTACGGACCATATTAATAAACAACATTAAAGTTTATAAACCGATTTTTAATTAGTTGTACAAAAACAAAATATTTTCTAAGAAATAGATGGTTATTTGCAGGCACATACAGTCAACAGAAACATCCAACATTCATTAACATTAATAAAAAAGTTGAACAGACACTAATTTCATTCGAAAATGTCTTAAAGGGACTGTTTAAGACATTTTCGAATGACGTTGGAACATAATATTACTGTACGAAAAATCACAACAAACCCTGAAATTTTATTTCCCATGACTCTCACACTCCCGTTTAAAATTAAAAAGCTTTCCGTCCCATTAATTTCAAAACATGTCGTTAATTCGAGCGCTCATTTCGTCCCAAAAACGGTAAAAAAGTTGGGACTAAAAAAGTGCGTGCTGACCGTTCTTTATGGTTGTGTGTCACACATAAAATGGACCCCGGTATTCTGTGCTCCTAACGATGTAACTTTTTTGTTTCTAGTAGGTAGGTACTGTTTATCGCTTCTGTCAATGATTTCATTGGATGAGGGTAAAAAAATATGTCGTGTCATACTTATGTTGCCTTTGATAGAGAGACGTTTTTTTAGGGTGTCAGTGATGGAAGAGTGAAATGTGTGAGGTGTTTACAGACACAGATATAATATTTTCTGAATCTGTTGCTAGCTATTCTGTCAAAATTTACCTTCGTGGTCTCTAAAGCATGCATGTTTAAGATCTTTAACTACTGTGGATGGTGAAATTCTAGATGCGAATAAGATTCTCTTTCTAAAAGTCTTGGTTTTGGTTGGTTTCGGTTTTCTTGATTTTTATGGAATGCGTCATGCCTGCCGCAAATATACAATTTTTCTTGTCTTTCAAGTCTTCATTACATCTTCTTCTTAAAAACTTCTATAAGAATCCATTCTCTTACGATGAGAACGCCTAGATAATAAGGCTTCAAAAAAAGCCAACGCAATACTTGTCTATAGGTACTTTTAAAACAGCTTCCTTCCAACACCGTCTGTTTATACTCTGAGTACACGATCACGATAATCAAACGATTATTATTCATAAGAAGACGCTAATCATCGTCTACTGTACAGATATCAAGTTACTTGTGTATTTACATCCAGTTATATAACTTACCTACATCGCTGTTTCAAGCCGCTGCAAAGATGCGAAGGATAAATGCAAAGTTATGATGGAAGCGCTGGATGGGATAAAACCGCTGTTAATGTTTTCCGGTGCAATACAGTTATTAGTGTAAAGAATGATAATGAAGTTTATGATAGTGTTATATCGGATAGTATAGCTGGAGGTGATGGAAACAGCAAAGAATATACTGTGGTTCAAATATTATATACTACAGCTAAAGGACATAGGACATAGTTCGTTGTCTGTGGAGTTTCTTCACGTTCTTCTCCATAGAGATCTACCTATGCTAGCGATTGTGCAACTAGCTTCATCTCTTCTTGACAATTCAAAAATACCTCGAAATGGTTTAGTTGACATATATAATTTTGGTAGAGATAGAGTTTATATTATGATGTAAATATTAACAAAATTTAAACAAACATTGACTATCAGAACAGAAGCATGAAAAAAAAGCTTTTAGAGTTTGAAAAAGCGAAGATTACACAAGCAAACATATTCCAAGTAAGTGTTAAATCTCATAATAGCATGAATAAGCACTTCACAACAGATTAAAACATCAACAAGTATGAACTTGTGGGGGTTACAGTTATTTTTATCGTGTCTAATTTCGGTCGGCTTTCCGCGAACTGTACACAACGCCGAGATTGTCAAGAGAAGCCTTTACAAGCGCTGATTCTACACGACCGGTCGTAATTCCACACCTTAAGGGATGGGACAGGTTATATCGATATATTGCTCTACTTTTAACTTTTTTCTGAATATACGAAATGCAACAGTATAAAAAACTGAATAGATTTCTTCTTCAAACAGAAATCTCTTCAAATATTTTGGCCCAGCAAGTGACCATGTTAATGCAGTGTCAGCGGCGTTCATAAGATCCTCTAAAGTGCAGGTTTATGGGCATTGGATAGACTGCACTAAAACCAAGACATTACGAGATACAAGTTTATATGTTATAATTACAAAAATCAACCTTTGCAGTTTATTGCCGAAATATTTAAATGCGTTCTTCTACTTCATTCTTGGCAGAGGGGGCATGATCATAACGTACCAATTTCTGTCAGGGCTCAATACACTCTAAAAAGTGAGTAGCAAAGTTTTATGTAGGTATCAGGCATAACATAAACCACATAAATAAAAACACCCAATTTAATTGGTCGTCCCAATTTCACCGAAATGATACTATCACTCATGTCACTAAAACACTGTCACTTAACAACGAAACAAAGATTGATAACACCTCCAAATTGTATAGATCATTTGATATTTATTACCACAATAAATACTGACAAATTCCAATTGTAGTTCTAAATTATATCTTGTTTAACAACAAGATAGATTCAAATGGACTATTTGTGTGTTTACGTCGGCGTTTGTAATAAAACAAATGAAGTATAGTGTTGTATTGTATCGATACTGGTTGTTGGTTCCGGGCTAGGTACACAATAGAGTTGAAAGTCCGCCCTTTCGTATTCAAAATAACATTTATATTACTCTAACGATTATTTAGCAAATTGACTACAATTGAGAATATATAGCTTTAAATTGTGACATATATGGCGTAAATAGGCCGTGTTTAGGAAAATCTGTATTTAAACTTACGACCAGATCATTTATCTTACTCGTTCAAATGTTCACCAATCTTGAAATATTGTATCATCGACAAAGAAACTCCTCAGCGCATCCAGTCCCTTACTGCAAAAAACTGGTTCGTAACGAGAGCTCTCGTTATCGACGTCGATAGTCTATCGCACATCACTAGTGACCAGACAGGTATTATTAGGTCTTCCTGCTCTCCATTCGCAGGCTAACACGACAATTGTAAGCGTACTTGCTTCCAGACACTAGATGGAATGATTTGTTAGTTTTACCGTTATGCGGTTTGATGTTGACTTATGTACAGTCAACTACAGTCGAGTCAGTAATACCTTCGCTTATCCTGTATTAATTCAGGAATCAGAATACCTTCTGAAGCTTCAGCACTGAGCAGAAGATACAAAGAAAAATAAATTTAATCACTTGAATACTAAAGGTCGAAATATTATATAAATCTATCAGCAAAGTCTCATTGACGTCAATCTCAAACCTTTTCAATGTACTGTCCATTTTATGAAATATAAATCAAATCTGTTTTATTTATTTGTCAGTGTTATTAACAACCGAGTGTCGTTCTGTGACAGTGACAATATGACAATACGTATTCTGTTATGCAGTAAATATTCTATTTTGACTAGACCAGCAAACAAAAACAAACCTTAAGGTGAAGAACCAACTTTTACGGTGACTTTACTCGCCTACATAACCTGTATACATAATGCCGCCGCTATAGCGATCTAGGATAGTGCCATAATCACTGCGGCGTACTTGATGTACCTTCAGATTAAATTGTGTGATTACTGAGTTATATTTTACGCTTCATAAAGTAAACTGTATACATGTAGACTCGATCATCATAAATGTTTCAGAGATTCACGACTATTGCAGGAAGGATATCAGTTATATAGGTAACCGTAAGGATATATAAAGTGTTAAGTAGCGTGAAAAGAAGGTGATTGATAAATTATTCAAAAATTTGTTTTGTGCCAACAAGACAAAATAAGGTGCGTCAAAAAAAGCTGGAAAGCAAATATTCAACTAACTAACACACTATCATTAGAACAATTTAAATTAAAGCTCGTATTTAACAGCAAACATTCATAAACATGACGTAATGCAAAAAGGGCGTAAAGATAAACATAGAGTAGTAAAGCTAATACACACTCATTAAATCAAATAACCGATCTCTACTACATAATCAGAACAAAATAATAACAATCGAAACAAATTGCTTGTAACATCGATTACAAAGTATTAAAAAACCCTCGAGCCAAACGATGCTATCTAAAATAAAAACCACACATAATCATACGGAATCGATTATAATCCGTAAAGTGCCTGAAGACAAAAACGAAAGTCGATTCCTAAAAGTAATAATCGTTATGAAATCTTGATTCTCGATTCGCTTCTCCGATCGTATGAGCCTTATCGAGAGCTCTCCTTTGCTGGATGGGCTGATTAGTTCCGTGTGTGCTAAATAGTCGTAGTATATTTTTTCAGTTATGAAGTGTAGGAGACGAACTGCGTTATTGATTTGATGAAGCCAATAAAAGATGTAACGATGACCTTAATTGAACATTAACGTCAAATATAGCTGAAGTACGAAGGAAGGAACCTACGGAACAAAAAAGTACGAGTATATCAGAAGAAAGAGGAGGTCTGTACCCAGCAGTGGATGATTCTGTTTTTAAATGATGACGACGAAATTAAACTCAATATGTATCACACAATGATACCATTTTTGACTGCACACATACTTAAAACTATAGAAATACACTTAATACTCTTTCAAAACCAAATCAAGCAAATAAGGGAACACTGATGACATGATGGTTTTACAGCTAAAGTTAAATCTATTACTAAAGCAAAAATAATAAAAAATGCCAAGAAAATACAAGTCCAATTACAGCACCCCGTAAAAATATATAAAAACGCAGAAGCGTGAAGCTTTTACGCGACCATTTTAACTAAGAAACTAATTTCGCGATAACAATGGCCCAGTAACGACTTCCTCACAATTACGTCATTCTCATACAAAGTGCGTTGACCTCAACTATGTTGCTTGAACTTGACAGTAGACTTTGTAATTATTACTACTGTAGCCTTAGCTATGGCAAAGATTATGTCTATCACTTCTTCTATATTTATATCTTTTTCATTTATCTTATCATTACTCAAATCGCCTGCTACTTCTTCTTTTTCAGTTAGTTCAATTCTTTTTTACCGATATTCAGTTGTAAGATTCTCCTCATTTTGAACTTAAATCTCGCTTGCTACTTCGGGCTTGTCTATAATCAGTTTTTCGTCAACTATTTGTTCAAGTTCGCCAACTTCTGTAGTTTTCGTCTCCCGTCGTACCATCTGCATGTATGTATTAGTTGTAAAAGTCGGAACCATTCTATAATTTGGACCGCATATTGAGCATCTGTCTCTATCAGCATATACGAGTAACAAGCAAATTCATATTTGCAGTAAGAGACACACCCCTCAATGAATGGAACCTTGGACACAATTCGAAAGATCAATGTGCCAAGTTGGCAACCGACGCATATGCCATCAAATTGATCATACGTAGGCTTGTCATAGACGGTATCAATTAAATCAATTGCTTGCGTGCTTTCGATCATGGCGGGTCCAAATTCCGGACAAAGTATGTCATGCCAATTGACGTTGGGGGCACGGCTGTATCCCGCCAAGTCATATACTCTTTAGGTCGCATCAAATGGAGTCGCCCTTGTGTAGGAGTTGGTTATTATTATTACATCTAGATTACCTTTTAACCTGACTAACTCGTCGGTCTAGCGGCTACAAGCGTTATTGCATATTTTGAGGTCTTGGGTTTGATTCCAGGATCGATTGTGTTATTGGGTATTTTCATCCGGAATTTCTCAATCTCACAGAGATGTATGCCCGATTGATGGCAAAAGGGTCAGTCAAAATTGAAATTATGTGACTTAAACATAACTAGCGAAATATCTGTACTAAAACTACATCTCTCTTTAACGCTTCGGGGAATATACATATGATGTTATGTGTTGTGGTCATCGTATTTGAAGCCTGGAATAGTCTTAACATCGATTACGTTTATCTGAAGATTCTTATCAAGAATTTCTCAGTAGACTTCCGCTTTTAACCTGTGCTTTGAAACGCCGATAAATAGCCTTGCTCCTTATCGCCTTCGAGGAATATAAGCATGACGGCTGCATGCTATTCATGCGTGACGATATTATGTAGCTAGCCCCCTTCGTACACTAGTCGCCAACTCTGGACTTCTGGTACTCTATAGCCTGCTGATCCTTATGACATTAGCCTCAGGGAATACGACGAACAGCTTTTGCCAGTAAGTCTGAGAGTATTACACAAGGTGGTCAAAACTCTAAACTGTGTAATACAAAGAAGAGACTTTGTAATGTATTTACAGCTATAAAGATACACTATTTCTGAATGTTATATGCTCATTTTTACACCAAAATAATGAACTGTTGCTATGTGTGGCCTAGGGCGAAGTCGCAAGAAAATGCTAGTCGTTGATATAGGTACTCAAATTGTTGAGAATCAAAATTCTTGAAAACTTTGTCTTAAATTAAACTTAGAATTAGGAACACGAGACTTAACTTTAACCTGTACTATTATGTATTCTGTGGTTTTAACATGAATTCTCACACCTTGTTATAATATACTGTGTCTTAACATTTTTTCTATGCAAGATGATTTGATGGGATCATATTTTGGTTTCTTTTTATGGCGTTAATAAATCTTCGTAATTAACTGGCCAGTATATGGTTTGATTTGAAAGTTTGATTACATTTTGATTAGCGGAAGTGTGAATGTTTCACGGTTTTCTTTTATTGGGTGAGAAGAAAGAATCAATGTGGTTTTAATTTGTTACGATTTCATACTCGATTGGCAATTAATTCGGTAATGGTTCCGATCCTCCTAGATATACAAAGTTTTATTTATTTAATACTTACCTAAATCCTACATTATGCACACAATAATTATAGTACACAACTACAGAGGCGGACTTAGTAATATCTTCGCTATCTTGTACCAGTCAACCTTTGGGTTATGCAGAGAAACAGTAATAGCGAACTAGGAATGTCCCAAATTTTTAAAGCTTTTACCAAGATTGCCTTACCTACTTTGCTGTGCACAAGAAACACCTTAAGCGGCAGATATCACCAGCCTTTTATGAAATTAAGAGATTGTTACTTTGTTTCTAAAACAGTAATAGTTATTTTTTTACAAAGACTTTTAAAAATCTAATGCTTCCTACTTATTTAGTTACGCGTCATTTGAAAATATAGACACATAGATATAGGTACTTACGTAATTGCATAGAATCGGTAACCACCTTTATCTGGGTCTTATAAATAATTTATTTGATCCAAATCTAAATGGTGAAGCTAATTTGTAAACGTAATCGCACCTACACAGAGTCAAACGAAAACTAGGTGATAATATAATTTAATCTGTTATACGGTTTGAGTGTTTGGAAACTCAGGGCAATTAATAGATCACCACGTTAAAGTTGAATTTGACTTGCACTTAGTTCTCATAAGGTATATGTGTTTATATGACAATAATAATCAGAAAGTGGTAGCGTTGGTAAAGTTTAAATTTATTGATAATTGTTTACAAAAGTCGTAAAGTATTAATTTAAATCTCTGGCCTAATAAGCATCCTTGAAGTTAACAATGTGCCAAAATTTTCTTTCTTCATAAAATCCATCACTCTGTCAATTTTAAGGACCATTTTATTTTGCAACATAAAAATCAGCCAGTATTTCGGCCAGCTTTTTTGCACAGAACAGAGACACAAAATTATTTCTTACAAAAAAGGCAGCTGTAATAAGCGTGCACAAAAAAAATGTAGCAGTTACCGGTAAGTCTTATGGTACGCATATACGAGCCACTTTTTTGTAATTGCTCAACTGTGGGCAATATTGCTCTCTGGATCTGACGTCATGCTGACATTGGTCAAAATACAGCGATGCCAATATTTTTGTAAGTTAATATTGCTAGAGAAACCGCCACATCGCATTATTGTAGAGCTATTTTCGTAGCAACTTGAAATACAGGGGAATATGTTCATTAGCAATAAATAAAAGAATCGCATAGCCCGCTTCCAAGCTCTTCCACATCGTCAGATACTTCTCACATACAGCTTATTGCTAAACTGAATGGCAGTTGACAAGGCACATAGCTTGAAATATATGGAACAGTTTTTAGGCATTAGAATGCCCAAACATTCTATCAACTGTTGCCAATTCCCCAGACAGAGTGATTAAAAAAAAAAGTTGCCCGTGTGAGTCTAGTCTTACATCTGGCGGACTCGGCTCAGTTGTATAGAAAGCGTTCACATTGTGTGTACAGCCCGCGGCCGCGAAAGTGCCGACTCCAACGTTTTCAATCGCAAACTCACTTGTGGCGAATTGTATGGCCGGTGTATGAGCTTCGTGAATGGTTTTGGCGGTTAAAGCTTTCCGGCGTGTGTATTGTCTAAAAACATTATCAACTTACGGTCGGCAGTTAAGTAAAAGCTTAGGGTATCATTGGTTAAAAGCTTGATCATCATTTTAGCAGAAAGACGTCCACTACTGAAGTCCTCTCGCATGTGTCATCTTCCTTAATCGATCGAGGTTAATAGTGTCGACTTAAAATTTACTTGCATATGTTAATGTATCTGTAATAGCAGACTCAATTAAAACAAACACAACTGATTGAAGATGTAGGAAAAAATGTTGCTTCAAATTAATCCTCTTAAACGTATATCGATACAGTGATAAAATATTATAAGAGACAGCATAAAAAAAACTTGATTTTGCTTATTCGTTTGAACTGCAGAACTCGTGGCTAAATAATAACAACCGTACGGGTCGATTTTCAAGGTTAAGCAACGCTTGACGAGGTTGGTCCGTGGATGGGTGACCATTTCAACATACCGAGATTACTCCGTGCCTCGGAAAGCACGCTAAGCTGTTGGTCCCGGCTGTCAATCGAAGATCTTTGACAGTCGTTATGGGTAGTCAGAAGTTTGAGGTCTGACACCAGTCTTGCCAGGGGTATCGTGTTACCCAGTTACTGGGTTGTGAAGGTCAAGGAAGGTGAAGGCAGTCGCTCCACGTAAAACACTGGTACTCAGCTGAATCCAGTAAGACTGAAAGCCGACCCCAACAAAAAACAACAACAACAGAAAAAGGCTAGGCTGACGATGCTTATTCTTTACAACTATGAACGCAACTAACGAAGACCGTTACACAATTTCTCTCGGAAAGGTACTCTTAATTAAACCATCTAAATAGATTTCTCTACTTTAAAATATCACCATCTCCCTGTGAGGTCAATCTTCATTAAATCAATCAATTTCTACTGGTCCAATATTTCACTTTCCTCCCGAAATCGTTACTCAAAGTTTTCAATCTGGTACCGACCAAATACCGATTTCATTTTAATGTTTTCATCAATTAATTCTGATGTGCCATAAATAACACGGCATGATTACAGCTTAGCAACCTTATAAAAGTAACTAGCTGTGCCTCGCGGTTTTACCCGCCAGTGCTGTTACTTCTTTTTCACGTAGCGTTCTGACTATTGTTCAATTTTGCTCGGCTCCTAAGGGTTGTAGCATGATGTTAAATAGCCTGCTATACTCTTCTTCAAGAATTAATCTATAAAATGCATTTTTTTAATCCATTTAGCAGTTTCAGAGATGCACGTTCAAAGAAAACTTTCAGCTTTATTTTATTTTTAGCTTCGCCCGCGTGACAGTCGATAATCATCGCAAGGAAACATGTCCCCAGGATAAAAAGTTTCCTATGTCCCGCAGTCCAATTGCGCAAGTGAATTCGGCATGGCAAAGGGTTTGACCGCCATCAATCGACCAATCACATGTGAGATGAAAGACGTGATGGGGATTTCCGTCAGGACTACCTGGGCCTGTGCCATCTCACATCCTAATCTGTTCAAACGTTAGGACGTGAAAAGGTAACAGACAGACAGACAGAGTTACTTTCATTTATAATATTAGTATGGATATTAAGTACATATATGGTATAAATATAGATAATAAATGAGCATCATACCGTATTGATGAAGACCAGTTTGATTCGGCTACCGAACTGCGATCGAAGTTTTTATATTAATTATTGACTTCGTATGGTTTATAATTAAATTGAAAGATAGATTGATTTCAAGTAGGTAGGTATGTTAAATGGGTTCTCGATAGATGTTGTGTAATCTGGAAGTAATTTTGATCATATAGAATTTATCAACTGCATTCACTTCAAAACATCCCTAGAAATAGGGCCAGTTACTAAGTCAAGAATTTGGAGTTGTGTGTCAAACCCTACCTTAAGGTTCAACTAGTCGACGGCACCAACTATTTTGTGCGCGAAGTTAAAATACATGCCATCTCATCCGACAACACGTGCAAATGAGATAGATGCTGTGATGAGCAGTAAAAAGCTAGTTCGCGTACGAATTAGCACTTTTGGAAATTTGTATCGTAATGGGTGATGATTTAGGACGAAAACGAGTGCGTGAAATTTTACGTGATGAGACAAATTGATATATTTTTTTTATTTTTAACGTATATCGTGCAACAGTGGAGTAATCGCTAGACTACGTTTGTATGGAAGAATGATCGACTAGTGTAACCTTAACGCCATAGTTTGACAGGTTTTCAGGCTAAAGAGTATACTCAACTCTCAAAATCTTAATTCAGAAAACGGGGGGTAGAACAGCAGAAGAGCTAGTATCAGTGACTAAGCTAAAACTTCAAATAAGTTTATAATAAAACTTGTTTTCTGACTCCATTACTTGGCACTTTACAAATGTTAATAAGTGGGTATCAAGTTTTTAAGTTGAAAGCTTCCGAAGCATGCTTACACAGATTGGAATTACAATCACACTGAATTTAATGCACACTCCTCTGATACAATTTCAAATTCGGTTTCGAACAAAAGGTGCGAAAATTTTAATCATTAAATATTTTTTAAAAACTTCCAATTAAAGTTCATCTAACTCTCATTACGATGAGATACGAAATTTTTACTCTCTCCTTCCCATTACACAATTTTGTATCTTATGGATTAGGGATTAGAACTGCAATTGCATTAAAGATGTTACTGATATTTCGCTCGCAGACACTGTTGACCATCCCGGGACTAAACAATCCCGGGACACATTCCGGGACACAAAACAAGGAATGCATTGTTGTACTAATGAGTTTTTAAAGTCTATTTAAAGGAATGCCACTTTTAAACTGGTCGCAACGACCTTTAAGGATTTTAAGATTGGAATCCCGCTTTTAAAAGCGAAAATGTGTTTAAATTTTAAATTTTATGGAATGAGTTCTTAATTTAACGTTTATATTTGCAATTTGAGATCTGTGGTACAAACATTAAATGTTCCGTCTTTATCGAAGTTGTTTTTTGATTGTTTTATCATAGCACTAGTTTTTGCCAGTGACTTCGCCCGCGTGAAAATCGGAAATTATGTCAAGGGAACTTACTACCATGATAAAAATACCTATATCTATGTTTGACATAGTCTATCATTGTGCCAAGTTACATCTAAATTCGTTCAGTCGTTAAAGTATGATTGATTTACAAACATTCAGACTTTCACGTTTTATTAACACTATGGTACGCTATGGTTATACGGTTTTTGGTCTAGTTTGATTTTAAAACAAACCACGCGTTGTCTGTGGTGCTGGGTTTCAAACAGTGCAAGTAATCATTTACTAAATAAGTATTTTCTCTTGACCTTGCAAATCCTAAGCATTCCAAAATTTCAAATATTTATATAACCATAAGTTATTCTCAATCAAATCAATATTATTCTATAATCCGCCTTTTCCGTTCCCATAATTATCTAGTTAAAAACCAAATATAAAACTGGTTCATATCGTAAATAACTATCAAGTATATATAAATATATCAACCTTATTTAAATTACGTATCAATATTCAACTTTTGAGGCCTATAAATATGTATTTGGTCTATAAAAATTATAATGTGTTAAAATATTTTGATATTATTTGCGAAGAATGTCATATTTTGTCACCTCATTTCAATAAGTCCGATATAGTTACGGCTTGTGATTTTTCCCGCAACTTTTATGGCTATAACGTACACGTTTCATCTGTAAAATTTTATCCGCAATTTTTATCTGTAAAATTGTTGTTTTAGATAGAAAACGTCAATAAATAATACATGTGACTTAATTTACTGCCTATTCTTATAGCAATTAAAGCGAAAGATATAATTAGATATAAGACTTGGCATACGGATGCTGATTTTCAAGATTGATATTTTGAATATAATCAACACACAATTACACAAATAATGTGGATTGATTTTCCTTTTTCTTAAGTTAGGATTGAAGACACTGTTGTATTATTTGATACCTACCACCACAGACAACGTGTGGTTTGTTTCAAAATGAAACCAGACCAAAAACCGTATAAATCATAGTCTTAACCATTTACCTCTCTGCGCGTCCACAAAAGATTAGGTCTAATGATACCCAGAACATCTGAAGCTAACGTATTTCATCCAAATATGGAAACACTAGGAAATACTAGATGCCTAGACGATTTCAATCTACATACAGCGAATTATTGAGGCTGAAAATGGCCAAAATACATTTAGCAATATGAGTCTGGTTGTTAGCTTGTACTACCGTAACCTAGTTCACTGGAACTACTTTTAAGTCTGGTAGGGTAATAAATTACCTCTTCGCTTCCTTATTTCAGTAAAAGGATTAAATGGAACCCTCTCTATAAGTCACAGAACAGAAAAAACGCCTTCTACAGCTATAAGTAGTATTTAAAATAAAATGTTCTAATTTCAAAACCAGCAAAAACTGTATAAAATGTGTTCTAATTTTAAAGTCTTTTGTTTAAAAAAATAGAATTTCAAATTTTAAAATAAATTCCTTTTTTTAATTTTCTTTTTTATGTATAGTTTTGATAGTCCCCCATCTTGCCACACTTACGAATGCCATACTCATTTGTTTAATTTTTTTGTTACAGGTAATATTCATTTTGTTCTTGCTACAGACTACAATAAGGTAATTCACATCAAACTGGCGGATACAATCTTCATGATAATTAAGTTATTATTCATAAACGCATTATTACAATGTCTAGGAGAGGGCAAAAATTGTAATAAAAATATTTTTCAAAGTAGAGGAAGTCAAGAATTCAAGATATAATTCAAACTCACTTAGTCACAGTCTTTATAATCTGTACACTAGTATTTATTAGGTGTGAAATATTATTTCATATTCCGTGTATAGTAATGGCTACGTAAACTAGTAGAATATCCGTTATTAAGAAACATATACGACAAACAGTTTTACAAGTATGTAAATCTTAATAGTTTAGTCAGTCGGTATCTTGCCATCTGTTTCTATATGCGGCAGTTATGTTCTTTGTTAGGCTATAAAAGGCAAAATTTAATAATAAAATTTAAATGAGTAGTTTATGTTTACGCTGATTTATGCATGGAATATGGAGCAAGTTTTGAAGGACTAATCTAATTTACGGCTTATTTCTTTGTAAGAAATTATTTCGAATTGGACACAATTTTTCGCCCCAATTTTTTTCCTTATCTCAATTTATAAGGAATTTTTATTTACCTTTTCAAAGGGAGGCGAATCATTCAAGCGAATGCGAAACATATTCTTAAAAGTTCTAAAACAGTTGACGACCATCGACATTTCAAACGAACAATAATTGGTTCGAATTTTAAAAGTCCACTTATTGCTCATGACAGTTGTTTTTTTTTCTACAACGACAGTTACGTTACGCCATTGGCTGAAATGACCAGTTAAGCCCATTGTCCACTCGGGCCCTTAACTAAGGTCAACGAAGGGAAATGAGCCATCATAGAGTCTACAAGACAACATGCAAATTATAGGCGATGGACCACCATCCTGCCAGTTCATATTTCAACAGATACACAACATTCTTTTTTATCAATTACGAAATATTTTTGATATAAAATATAATGTCTATAGGCTTTTTAGTCCATAATAAATCAGTAAAATATAATATGCTAATGAAACCTAATTCGATCATTACTACAATGTAAAGTCGACCATAAAATTCGTTATTTAAATATATGATGGGAAGTTGACCAATAATTTATTCGCGAAGCCACAAATTATGCGATGCCCCCATGGCTCGGGTTTTGATAAACGAGTTCGTTGACCAACCCCATCGAAACACCTTGAGGTACTTAAAGTATTTATATATTTAGATAAGTACCTAACTATTTTATAATCACTTTTTAATTAAAAGTTTTTTAAAATTCATTAAAAAATATGATGTTTTTTATTTTTAATCTATAATTTAAAGTTAGTTCTAAATTATTATTTTCGATGTTAGCAAAAAATTGATCATTGTTTTACTGACACAATATTAGCATATTATTATAATATTAAAACTAGCCAGGATCCATCGCCTTAGGGTATTCTTAAAGATAAAACTATAATAGCCAAAAACACGATGTTCCAATTATTTACTATAGCATTATAATTTGATGATCTCAACAAAATATCCGGGTTTAAAAAAAGAACAGTAACTTAACGTTGCGTTGCCGTAACTGTATTTTAATTTAATTTAAATATTTACTTAAATGTCAGAAACATTAGTAAAGTTTAAAGAACACTTGCGTCTGCGCATATTTAGTAACGATATTTATTTAACTTTAATGGGTACGTAAACAGACTTCTTGTCGCAAACCGACGGAATATTTTGCGACTATTTGCTACATACTGGCTACGCATAAAATAAATACCGTTCGAAATTTAAATGTATTTGTTCCGTATCAGTGACTGGTCACTGATACGGAACAAATACATTTAAATTTCATTTTTTCGAAATCGAATTTTATTTTTTTATTGTAATGAAAACCACTGAAACTGGAACTGGCATGGCAAATTAAAAGAAGAAAAAAACAGCCAGGCTGAACCGTTTTGCCTATACATATATTGCCCAAAATTATCAAACAATTTGCGAATAAAATGTGTTATTCATTCATTAGTAGGAAACAACTTTTCAACTTTCTACGTTTTAAGTAAATTGTCTACATTATTAATTCTGTTATATATGATTTTTAAATACCTATCGACCTGTTCTGTTTACTTCATAAATTCTTATAGCTTTTCGTAAAGAAAATAAATATTTTTCTAGAACATGGTGGGCAATATAAATACAACTTTAAATGATTTATGTGTTTTCTCAAGTGTTTGTATAGACTGGTGTCATATCGCATAAAATTCTTATACATTTTATGTCAAGGAGCCGGTAATAGATTTATTTGTCGAGGCGTTGGCCACTAGACGCAATATAATATGTACCTATAGATATATATGAATTTACTTTTTTTACTGTTATTGAGAACGGTATGTGTTTCTATATCACCTTTAGGACCTAGGACTTTACATAAAATGGCATTTTATAAGCGATAACGATTTGTTAAAAATCCAAAATTTAGATTGGGATTGACATGTGGTAGTTGTTACCGAAATGGCCATGGCTCTTTAAATGTAAGGGATTCGAATTTCGAAAAAAAATCTTAAGGGAAAATACCTATTTATCGCTCATACAGGGTGGGAAAAAAATCTTGCATCAAACGAAACAGAGCGAAAGTTAAGGACATATGGATAAAAAAAAAATATTTTTTTTGGCCTACTTTAAAATAACCCCAACTACGGCACTGTTTCGTTTGATCCACGATTTTGGGCCCACCCGGTATAATGTAACTTTGTTTTGGTCTTGATCTTGTTAACCGGCTTCTCTATCGATTGTTATGAACACGAAACTGTTTTAACTCTCTGAGATATAGTTCTTGATTTCAGTAAAAACCCAATAAAAACAATCATCATCATCAGCTTATTAATATTCCCACTTCTGGGATACAGGCCTCCTCTCTGTGAGAAGGGAAATGGGCCTTAATCCACCACGCGGGCCCATTGCGGACTGGTGGATGTCACATGTCTTCGATTTTTTGGTTTTAGAACATGCCGGTTTCCTCACGATGTTTTCCTTCACCGTTTTGAGAGCAGTGGTGATGAAATAATTTACACAAAGTAAAACGCCTGCCTGGGTTCGAACCCACGACCCACAACTTGTAAGTCGCGGCCGATACCACTGGGCCACCACTGCTCATAAAAAAATAGTTGAAGAAAAATAATGCAATATCTGGTGTTCTAGTTTTCTAAAATACAATAAATGTTTTTGCATAAATTAACAGTACAGTACTCTTCTCTAAGTAATCTTTCAACTAATAATGAAACTTTACACATAAAACCATATACAACAATAAGTTATTATTTTCATTTCTTAACCAGTTTCACAACTGCGGGGAGCAGAATCCATATTTATATATCGAATAACTTTCATACCAAGCATAATATAAATTGACTTTCTGACGAACTTCAAATGACATTGGAAAAAGCTAAAACATCCATATTAAATATCATTTCTCTTAACAACTTTAGTTCTAAGAACTTAATTAAAACTCTTGTGTTTTTACTCTCGGGTGCCGACTTAGGTCCAGCTTCTGTATCGAAAATAATCGCAAAATTAATTAACTCGCGTAAACTACTTTTCGAAAATGGCTATGACTGATGACAATCTATTCAACCTCGCTTGACAATTTGACATAATTTTCATTTTGCGATATTTTCATTGGAGAAACTGGCTCTGAGGCTCAAAGACATCAAGGCCAAATCAAAGTTAATTCTGCTCCTTGATCCAGTAAACCACGCTCTGCTACCATGAAGGATTTCGTGGTTTAAATGAAATAACGGCTCAATGCTTTTGAAACGAAAATTAAATTTCAAAAGCCAATCGCAATACCTTCTGATTTACGTCTATTATGTGACACATCGATAATTACTTTCCAGGGTTAGTAAAAAAGTGAATTGTTACGATTGCCCTTTCCCTAACTTTACCCTTCAGGTTTTTATGGTGTGACATTTGCTTTAATAAACTTAGCTGATCCCTCAATTGCAGTCGTTACCACGACCTTTCAACTACATTATTTACGAGTGTATGGCATTAGATTAACCATGGGAAGGGCTCTTTTTTATGGCCGTATGTGTCGTCACGTTTCAATTGCACGGCCATACATGCCCTTTGTACGCCCCTGTGAATAATGCAACTTTGGTGAAGTAAGTAAGTTTTGTTTTTACGATGACTTTTGAAATTTAATTTGGAGACAATTTTCAATCATCTAGGATTTTCTTTTCTTACGAAGCTTTTGCTATATTAATCAACTTTGCGGTTTTTAGTACACTGCAACCACACCGACTTTTTTTAAGTTGCTCCAGAAACTTCACCCGATTCAAATTCAAACTTATTTTTTTTTCTAATTATTTCATTTAATATCTAGACACTATTTGATTTCTGATAAAGCTGGTTTTTCTTAGAGTTCTATGAAAGAAGACTCATACAATTTTTTTTTTAAACTTTTCACAAAAATCTAAAGCACACCAATATTGATAAATAGATTAACAAACCTTAAAGAAACCCTTCGCATTACCTGTTACACGCGTGAACCAAACTATAAAAAAACTTGCTTAAAAGTCAAGGCGCAGGTGTAATTTTTTGCATAATTTTTACGCCGACCCATGTTCTTAAGACTCTTAACACGGTTATTACGACAATTCCCTTCATACCCATCAGGAAACTAAGCCCGCACACACTCAAAACTAAAATCTAAAGGCCTATTTACACGTCAACACCAATATCATGTCAATCAGAAGTGCTAAAGGAAGGCGTGCCTCATTACCGTTTACATTCAATTGTGTTTATGGCCTTATGAACATGGTACTGTCAACCACACTTTATAGTAACAAGTTGACATCTGTTGATGGCAACACAAAGTTATTTTATTTCTAGTTTAATCTGTTATAATATGTTATCTGTTGTAAGAAACTGGCATACGTCCCTTCCCTATATCCTGTTGTCTCTGAGCAACACGTTTACATGTGAGTTATGGTAAAATATTAAAAAAAAACAAGCAAATTGTATCAATTTACCAGCCTAAATACAAACTACAGTCCGCTTACCTCTTCACCACATAAAGAGCATGGATTTACCTAGCTCAAAGTGAACGAAGCTTCAAACAACATCTTCATCGTCTAATATGATTTGGAAGATCTTATGGCAAATGTACCTAAGTAATAACAATAGCACGGTTCGATCTTCAAAGTTAAATAATGCTTGCCGAAATCGATCTGTTGATGGGTGATGATCCATTTATACTCCATTTGAGATAAAGTTTGACATTTAAATAATCCCATTTTACAATCCGTTCAACCGATTTTGACATCTACTCCGTTGGTGATATGACAAATGGCAGCTGTATTAAACAGTTAGTTTTGGTAACAGGTTTATGATGTTTATGCCATCCTTATATTTACGGGATAGAACTCAAAATGGGTTGAACGGACTGTAAAAAGGAGTTGCAAATATTTATAATGCTATTTCAAATGGAGTATATATACTTCTCCGTGACTTGGAAAGCACTTTAAGCCGTTGGTTCCGGCTGATATTTCTAAATCTTTGACGTTACGGGCAATTCGAGATCAGATTTTTTTTCCAGTCACTCCATGTAAAAACTTGGTACTCAGCTGGGTCCGGCCAGAATAGAAGCTGACCCCACATAGTTAAGAAGAGGCTAGGTGGATTCATCATCATCATTATCTCAGTCAAAAGACGTCCGCTGCTGGACATAGTCCCCCCCCCCCAAGCGTCACCACACTGATCGATCCTGTGCGTTTCACATCCACCGGAATCCCATGACCCTTGACCAGGTCATCGCTCCACCTAGAGAGAGTCTTTCCAGCGCCATGTCATCCGATAAGCGGAACTCCAGAACTTGACAAAATCTTAAAAACTTGGTGGATTGATAACTCGACAAAATGTAGGGGACTTTTTAAACTTTTTTACATAAATCATAATCAGGTTGTATCTAAATGTTCCAGAATAAGGGCAGTTTTTGTTCAATTGTTGCCACTTATTGGAGTGGCTAACTGTACATGGTACTAAAGTTTAATGCCTTGGCTGACTTTATTATTTACGAGCTTATTACAGAGGACCACACAAGTGTGAAAGAAAGTTTTTATGAGGACATCTGATTAGTGTATTTTTAACGACTATGAGTTTGAACTTGATTGAGAAACAAACTAATAAGTGCTTAGGTACTTAGTAACATGATTTTACGAAGGCACCTATCTACAGGTAATTACCTAAAGAACCGTTACAACCTAAGAATAAACATATCATAATGTTAAGTTACATGAAGGCCTATATTTTAAGTACTTTTGAAGGAAATTTCCTGCACTCCAATCGACTATATCGACATCAGAACAAAAAAATGTCCTTGCCCCCCAATACAGTTAATGACATTTATTTACATACATAAGGATTTATTGACATTTATAACAATAAATAACAAACTATTAACTGTCAATTTGATTGAGTCGAGTGGAGGAAGTGATTTAAAATTAAGAGTTATACTTTTTAAGCCTAAAAGTAAAATCAATTTCGCTATTACCTGTATATTCTTTTCTGAAAAATATTGACAGACTGCTAAAATCATAGCCCTTCGTTGTAGTTTTTCCGTAGTCGGGTAATAAGAAATGTCGTTTTGTTTCGTGTTTGTGCTAAGTTATTGTTGTTCCTTTGATTTTATGAGGAATAAACGTAAAAATATTACCCAACTGCCAAAGGAGGGTAATGTGTTTTTCAGTCTATGTATATATGTATGTTTCTTCCTATTAGGCATTCTAGAGACCAAACACGTTGGCCGAGTTTAAACTTGCGAGTGTCACTGGCTGATATTAAATTTGTAAAATAGAAAAATGGCGGCTGTCGGGCACCATTGTGGGGGCCCAATTTTATTTTTCCTTTCAAACCCATCCTACGGGGTATCATAATGCCTTCATTAAAACCCTTGTTTTAAGAGGTTATTTCAAAAATATATAACACTTACATGTTCAAACGTGAAACTAAACATGGAACGTACGTTTACGTAAACTTTTTAGTTATACATTTTTAGTTCCACGTGGAACTAAAAATGTATAACTAAAAAGTTTATTAAAAAAACTCTAAAAACCCGACTGCTTAACAAGCGTACTAAAAAGACGTAAACAAGAAGAAAATCATGCTGTGCTTCTTAAGCAGTCGGGTTTGATGATTTTTTTTATTTTCTTTTTTTATCTTACTATTATTTTTCTTTCCTATCACAAAAACTAACCCCCATACAAACAAACAGTATAACACAATAATTAATAACCCGTAGACTTAAATCTCCACCCACGCGCGCGCGCATACCCGAGGCGTATTAATCCGTATTATGGGATTAACGGATTACGGATACCGAGCTTTGAGTGAGAATGATATGAGAAAGCGTGTAATTGAATGTGAATAGGCCGATTTTGGTGTTTTCATGGTGAGTTGGTAAACAGAATATGGATGTTTTCTTTTATATGGTAACATAATATTTACCTCTGTCCTCTTAACTCTTTTTGGAGACTAAAATGGGATAGACCCACAGGATACAAGACAAAACTTTTTGACTGCCTCATTGGTACAAGTAGTAGTCGCGCTGCTGCTTTTCTGGACATGAATGTATCACATTTAAGCCGTATACTTGATATCCAGAAAAATATATTTAGATTTTTATAAGGTTCATTATTCTTATGGCTGGTTTCTGTATTGAGAATTTGAAGTCAAACTCTTATTGTACTTTAATGATGAAGTTAGAGAGAAGTCAAGCTAAAGATGAGTTTGACAAATACTTAACATCAAAATCTTAATTCAGAAATTGGAGGACAGTGATCGAAGTTGAAAACAACCGTTTTTTAGAGTCAATGAACTTAACGTGATTATTAATTATTAAAACTCATAATTAAATTAATTAATGACTTGAAATACTCTTCATCTCGTAAAAAGTATAATAGCTATTAATAAAAAAGAATGATACCACAATACTAATCATAAAAAGCTATAAATTAACACTTCACCTCAACAATTTATTAAAAAAATAAAAAATGGCTTCCATTTCGCTAATTTATTCGGCACTTTGTAATTAACTGGAACAAAAAAACGCTAATAAATAAAACACTAGCCTTTGCCTCAAGGCTTGGGAATTTACTCAAAGAATGTTTGTAAGAAACCAAGAAAAGAGTTAAAAGTAAGCTTTAGGAATAAAGACGGCAATACACTTACGTGTCGTGGCGCGGCGTTGCGCGGAATCCACCAATCAAACGACTCTGTTCCAGCCTACGACATAATGTAACGAGATTTGTAGTCAAAGAACTGCGTCCGAAGGCGCCACGCCACGACACGTAAGTGTGTTGCCGTCTTAACAGTTATTTCTTTGCCCTTTTACTTTATTTGTAAGAACTTCACCATGTACGTATAGATTGATTCAAATTTAATGACGGTGTTATTTTGCTCTCCGCTGCGCTGTGCCCCACCGCTGTCACATGAATTTGCCACTATGCAGTGATTCGCGGTGTGTTTCGAGCTGCGATATTTTAGCTGGACCAGTAGCTATAGAATTTGTGGTCAGGCTGTTCCAATATCAATAACATAAACATCGATACTAAATCTTTGATAGCTTTTCTTTCTAGTTCTTGCTGTGGCATAAGAATTAACAAAATGGATGGACTAAAAAGTACGCAATGAATAATAACGGTTGTCAATACACATCCAATGAGCCCGCAGGCTTAATACGAATCTTGCAAGGGCAAAAAGATAGCGAATTTTGCGCCATAATTTCTCTTCAATACAGAAGTCTCAGAGTTTTCGGCGGTTTTTGTTTTGAAATAAGTGCATTTGACAAACAGCGAGCGATTAGCAAACGATTGTGTAGGACCTACCATACCTACACTGTAGGTAATTCCCATAAAGCGTTTGATCGCGCGATGATTGCTGATTGCTGTTTCGAACGTAATAAACCTGCAGAACACTGTGTTACTATCTTGTCTGATTGAGGAGTTGCAATAGCCACCTTCGGGCTCCATCAGGAGGCCAGCTCGTAATAATATTATTTCTATGTTGCGAAAGTTACATAAGTATGCCAAGTTTTAGCTTAATTGGATGTTAGGAAGTGCATGAAAAATCTATACAACAAACACACACACGAGCACAACACACACACATACGAAAACAAGGTAATATAAAGCTTGTAGAAAGCTTTTTAAATTAAACGCCATTTGACTTGATCCTGAAAATAAAAAAAAAAGAAAGAATAGTGTTCATTTGCCACAAAAGCGACATACAAACTTTGATTCAAATCTCATTCGACAACTCTGAGATCGTCGTTTTCATCTTTATTGTGAATCATTTTAACAAATCTAAACTTATTATAGTTTAAAAATAGAGCACAAACGAGATAAACAAGCTGATTTATACCATCAATTACATTTGCAAAAGAGACTAGCCAAGTAGCCATATACATCTGACCAAAATTTCAATGTATCACAAATTCCAATGTATCAATAACATGAGTACCATATTGCGTCCGTTGGACACTTAACCCGCTATCACTTGCCAAATTAGCACGCCCGTTGAGTGGCCACAATAAATGTTATGTGATTTGCTGACCGGTATACTGGTTGGGTTATATTGAAAGCGATAAGCGATTTTGGTTGGGATTGAAAAGCTTCTTTTTTTTATATAATCTATAGGCTCGCGTTTGACCACCATCTCGCCTGATGTTAAGCGATGATGTGGTCTACGGTGAAGCACGCTTGCCTAGAAGAAACCTGTTCACTCTTGACTTAAAGACCCCTAGGTTGTAGCTATCAGGGAACAAAGAAGGGAATTCCACTTCTGATGATTTTAAATAGTTTTTATTGAATAGAATAACAAAAATGTTCGTCGTATTTAAAAAAATGGTTATGTACGTTCCTTCAAATATTTGAAAATTAAAACGAAATGGTCTGTTGTTTAAATTGTTGAAAATGTTAAAATTGACTCCACCTTCTCACCGTCGACCACGTCATTGCTTACCATCAGGTGAGATAGTTGTCAACGCGAGCCTATCTATATATATATATATATATCAGATCATCAAATTGACAATAATTATAGATTGCTATTTATTAACATTAATTGAAGCTTTTTCTGTTGACCCACAGAACAGAGTGGAGGTCCTTCTAACAGACTTGGAATATGAAACTTAGGGATTAGAGGAAAAACTAATAGAATTTGATAAAATATTGCCGGGCCTGCATCGGTAATTTTACATCGGTAAAACTATGACAACGGTCTCATTCATATTTATAAGGTATTTTGCGATTGCGTCCGTCGTTTATCGCTTACAATAGGACCTCGCCCTAAAATCAAGTATCATATTTCTCCAAAGAATATTTATTCTTATTTCTTTTCATTTGGCTTCTGTTTTACTTAATAACGATGCAACAAATTATTATTGATATTTAAGTATTATGTTTATTATTTAAGATTAAAATTATAACAGTTGGTAACGGTAAGTGCATTTAATAATAACTTTATTCATTCAAGTAATAATATTACGTAATAAAATTATGAAATGTGTCTGATTTTATTAGTTAAATAAATTGCATAAGTAGTTTAAGATGCTTTAGTTATTAAAATTGGCATAAAAGTTTTATTTTTGTGAGATAAAGTTGTCAAAACACAGCAGTAGTAAATATTTTAATATTTTTATATCATAAGGCTTTTTGATAAAAATCTAATTATATTTGTCAAAATACAGAAGTCGTAAACAATTTTATATTTTTATAGCAAAAGGCTTTTTAATAAAATCTAATTATATTTGTGAAAATACAGCAGTCATAAACTGTTAACATAAACTAAAACAATAAAATTCAACATAAAATATTTTATAGCAAAAGGCTTTTCGATAAAAATCGAATTTTATTTAATTTAGTTACAAATTTTATTTCCGTTAACAACTTAAAGGATTTTTTCAATAAAAAGTAAACACACAAATATTTTTCCCAAGAATGTAGACAGAAACTTCAGAACGCCACCTGCTACGATCCTTACATATTATTATCATTTTGTGTCAATTACGTTTATGCAGCTAGTTATACACGCACAACGGTTATGTGCATTCTGATGAACATCACCAATATTATTTTTCAATGTAAAAATACCCAGGTATTAAACACACCAATAACCAAGTTTCAAAAAAAAAATAACCCGTGAGATCCAATATGGCGATTCGCGCCTATATTCCATTGACAACAGCAATGGCCGTCAACTCTCTTCCAAAAACAAATTATATGCCACTGAGTATCGTTTACTGTCAAATTAAATTAAGTATACATCAATATTACAGTGTCACTTAAATACGTACTTGTACTTAAAAGGAAAAAAAAAATAATTTGTACTTTTATAAACAGCGGGATATCCAATGCAAATGGTAAGTGTACAGCCAAATTGTTTCACTGATTTTTATCAAAAGATGAATAAACCGATAAAAGGGTCAAAATGATTATAAGTGTTATAAAAAGTTCACAAAGATTTTAATACCGATTACGAGTAAAGCTGCAAAGGTTTTACAACAAAAGTGCCCCTTCCTTGCTCTGAACTAATTAGTTTTACGTATATTTTGTTTAGATAAATAATAAATTATAATGAGACCGTGTGAAAACTCTCATTTTCCTTTATTTGTCTATGAGCGAAAACTATCCTATATATTATCTGTAGGTAATACACACAGTATGTAGATATCAATATACTTAGCATACTTACATTTCAATATATTTTCGAATTTACTTCTAATAATCTTTTTAAAGATTTTACAGCTCGAAATCTTATTTTTCTAACTTTATAAGCTAGGTACTTTATCCCTACCATAAATAAAAATCACACCGCTAATAATTTGTAAAAAAAGTACATACTTTAGATATAAAATCGAAATATTATGCCTTTAAAAATACCAATAGGTTCCCGGAATGCTCCAGTGAATGGTCGAGTTTGATGCTTATCATTTTGAATTAGTACCTTGATATCGTGGTAATTTTAAAAATTCTGTAGATCTTCCCTGATGAGAGTATAAAAAAGAATCCTTATGCAAGTTAAGGTTATGGAACTACAGCAGTAATTCAATAGATTGTAATAGCCAGTAGGTTAAAAGATATTTAAATCTGTCTTAAAAGCAAAATTTTCTTTTGAAATTGAAAACTGAGAACTAATACAACACTCAATAAGTTTACCATATAGGTATACGTAAGTAGGACCTTACTTTACTTATAATAATTATAAAAAATTAATAAACTTTATAATAATTATTAAACTTACATAACAATTTAGGGCACAGATGCATTGCCAAAATTAATGAGCTCATTTAATGTAAAACACAATAATGCTGCAGAAACTCGGTAACAGTTGAGAAAGGCACAAAAATAACGGCGGTATATTTGGGGCACAAACATAAAATGAATGCAAATTATTAATTAATTTTCAATGAAAACAGCCAATGCGTAAGTTTCGAGTAAAACCGTTTTGTTTAAAAGCAAAAAAGTTATAAATGTGTGTAAAGATTCGCGATAACTGCGATTTTCTTGGAATTTTTGAATTTCGAAGAAGACTTATTCTTTTATCGGTAATGGACGTACGATCGTTTAAATATAGAAAGGAATATATCATGTTTACTTTTAGAGACATAAATTGAACCTTATTTACATTCAGCGAAAGTAAACGAGTTGTTTGGGTGTTCTTGTTTTACGTATAAAGATCAATCAGTATTTTTTGTACCCGTAAAACGATTCCATGGAGGTTACAGGTAGGTAGCTAAATAATTAATTTAGTCGTGCTTTCATTCAATTTTGAAAGTTTTTTGCATGGCTGAGATTTTTATCTGAATTTTTCAACGCCATTTTCAGCTTTTTGTTCCACAATTTCTCACTCTCTCCCTAGCTTTATACCATGTCATTTGGGTTCAGTGCCTCATAATTCTTCGCGAGACGTGTATGTTCTATTATATCATCATCTTTATGTCCATGTACCATGTTACTTGGGGGCAGCACCACACGATTTCTTCTTTAATTCCTCCTGTGAATCGTCATACTTTCATTTACTTTCCTTCTTTCATGTCATTCCTTAAACAATCCATCCATATTTTCACAATCTTCGTAATTATCTTCAAGGTTCCTATTTTAGTCTCCAGTTGCTTCTTTCCACCACTTATTTCATCAGGAAAGTGCCTATAACTTTAAGAGGTTGGCTGGTAGTATATTTACTGTTAACACTTGTAGATTGTCGACGAGTTACTTAATGTTTTTTATATGCGTGGGCGGCGTAAGCGCAGAGGTGCGGGATTCAAGTTGAGTGTCCTTTGAGTAGTTTTGTAAATATGTGAAGGTAGCTTGGTAGATGTGTGATAGAAACTAACTCTTAGGCAAGGCCAGGCTTAAACTGGAATCTATGAGAGAAGTAACTCTGCTCTGGGCGGCAGTTATTGTAACAGAATAATTTACAATCAAAATTCTATTAGCAATATCTAATAGCCGCATCATCGAGTTCCAAATTCAAACAGATATTTTTTCTTTTTTTACTTTGATTTGCCAAGTTTTTTTTTTACCTAAAAAATGAACTTTAAAGTTCAGAAGAAGAAGAAGGTTTTAGTCTATTTTATATATATCATAGGGAAAAGGGAAAATTAAATGAAAATACGATAAAAATGCGGAGTTTCTGCATCTTTAGGTGCAAATCATTACTGTATTTAGACATTGTTTTCACTCTTTCTAAATAAAATGTTTCTATCACCAGTCCATAGCTTCTTGTTAGTTACTTCTACTCCACTTAACCCCTAAGTATCTTGACCCTAGAGTAAATTTCTAAACAATTTTATCAAATGCCCATAAAGCTTTTTATTACGTAACTCGCGCCTGGAACCGTTGTTGCGGTAATTGTAAAATTATACAATCTCTGCACAACGATTACTCGTTTTTTTATATATAAGCCCTTTTCATCGGCTTTTCTTTTGGGCTTGCCCAACGCAAACAATACTGCTGTTATGTAAAGAGAAACAAAAGAATGTTGATTTTCAAGTATTTGAATTTAGAATAAGCTATTCCTAGATTTCACATTACTACTGGTATGATTAAAGAGAATGAACTCAGATATATATCCCCGCAATATTGACCTCTATAGAAAGAAATAGGTAATAGGCTGGTTATCTCTTTTATATAAGTCTTATCGACGAAGGTGGCAATACAATCATATGACGTGCCCAACCAAAATTCTAGAAAAATAAAACTTCGAGCTGTACCATTGTTTTTTTCTCTATCACACTTTTCTGTCCGTAATCACTTCAAATAATGAATTATTTCTTTTGTTTAATCTTGCAAAACGTATAGGTTGGTACTTTTTAAACATCAATTACTATTCTACAAGTATATTTTTCTTTTATTCTTATCATGAATGTCCACCCTGCCAGTCTTATTGCTTGCCATCCTGTTTGCTAAGGTAGGACACCTTATAGATTTCAACACAGACGGCACTCCCAGCCTTTTGTTTCCAGCATGCCAAATTTTCTTGTTTCCTCACGATTTATTGCGTATTGAGCATCTTTTAATGGAAATACTAAATTATCTATGTAGCGTCTATAAAATATTGTTTACCTAAGCAAAAAAAATACCTGAGCTTTACATTTGTTTTTACTATACTCATAAGCTTGAATTGTCTCGTTAATGGTTTCATTGTGCGTACAGCTAAGGTGTGGAATTCCGTTTCAATTCATCATCTTCCTGCCCTTATCCCATGTTACTTAGGGTCGTCGCAACACGGTTTCTTCTTCCATACCGTCCTGTCCCCTGCCACGCTGTCACTTTTCTTTCATATCACTCCTCACACAGTCCATCCATGTTTTCTTTACCCTTTCTCTCTCTCTCCATCCATCGACATTTATATTTATAACTGTTTTAGTAACATGTGCTTCGTCCCTCCTCATCACATGACCATACCAGGACAAACGGTTTCTTTTCAAACTTCCTCTAATATACTCGTTTCTCATTTTATCCATTCTCGTGACTCCGCACATCCGTCATCCATCTCAACATTCTCATCTCTGCTACATGCAATCTCTTTTCATCCGTCTTTTTCACAGAATAACATTCTGACCTGAGACCTGTCATACTGTATGGATCAGAATCCATACAGTATGACAGGTCTAATCACGGAATTCCCTGCTGGAGTCTATTTACTGATCGCTACAACCTGGTGGTCAGTAAAGAGTGAAAGGTTACTTAAAGGCAAAGCTCTCCACGTGGACCACAGTATCGCCTACCATCAGGCGAGATAGTGGTCAAACGCAAGCCTATCAATAGTAAAAAAATATGTGATGACAATTTTTATCATCTTGGTTAAAGATTTCATTCAAATCCATTCACTACGACGTTTAAACAATAAAAACCAACCTGTCACTAACAAACACGATCATATTTGTCACAATTCACAACTGGAAATACTGCACAATATTCGTGACCATAACATGGCCAGCCTTACTTCGCCCAATTTCTGAAGACTGACAGCTCACAAATGACACGGCTTTTAAATTTAAATAATCGCCACTACTGGAACCATAATTGGCAGCTCTTATCTACCAAAAATAACTTCTTGTACCCTTCACATCAGTCAATGTAACCTTAATTCAATAATAACATATCACGATTATATATTTTTTTTTGTTTTGGGAAGGTATAGTAGTCAATTAGTCATACAGTTGCAAAAAAATGTAACAGGATGTTCTGGAATACTAGCATAATCAATTATATAATTGAAAAGGATTCTGTAAACCTAAAAAGGTTATTGGATCGAGTGAGAGAAGTCAGAGAAAAAATGGATGGATTGAGTGAGGAGTCATATGAAAGAAACGGGTGAACAATAGCGAGACAGTTATCAGAAGATAATGGAAGAAGAAAACGTATTGCGTCGACCCCAAATAACTTCGGCAGAAATTTCAGGAATCCAAAGTATCCAAGAATTACTTCTTTTCATGTGGTTGAATTGTTTCTGAAAGTCTTGTTGATCAAAGTCATATTTGGCATCGATTTCAATTCAACCAATGAAACCAATTATTTTATTTCCAACAAAATAATTACTCATTAGCATTAAAAAATTTCGTTTAACCACTATACTGCATTGTCGTCAAGAGCCAAAATCCTCAGTAAATCTTACCCAGATAATCAAAACGGCGTATGGTCAAACTGGTTCTTGATCAAACAAGACGAAGGAGCCTAAAAGGAGTAAGACTAATAAACGTGGACCGAAATGAACACGACGCGACGTCGCGACTGATAATAATTGGGGAAAATAATATTGGTATAAGGAGAGGATGTATGGCTAACATGTTGGCAGATTTGTTGGTTGTAAAAAGCTAAAAGAAGCGCTACAGTCACAAAGGCACAATATAACTAAAGAACCTACTGCATTGAACATAATTTCCAAGACCTAGACACAGGAGTAATGACTATAACAGACACTAATCCGTACGATGACGTGACCAAAAAATGTCTAGACTTTAAAAGAGAATGCGACCTCTAAGTGTTCTTCGGTGTTTTTTTTTATTCAAGAGTACTTAGTCGGATAGAAAACAATCAACAATTTTCAGACATAAACACCATTTATCTCAGATGTTTAGTTGGACGAAACTACTGCTCTTCCAGTGAAAATGTAACTAACATAATTATGATAGAAAGTAAACCAGACCTTTTACAAGCTTTTATTGAACTTGCAATGTTTTTTATAGCCAATGGATTCGCAGAGGCGGTACTCTTGCAATAGAAAGCTATAAGCTTTTCTAGAAACAACTTAGCATGCGAACTCGGATAGTATGCAACATGACTTCTCTGTAACATCTAGATGTTTTTCTTTACATCAATGACACAGATAACTGTTCGCTATCTGAACCAGCTGTGTGTCTCCATTATGATACTTAACATAAACTTTATTGGGTGAAACTTAACTTTTCCCTTAACCGGCGATTGTCCCGGGCGTTACTTAACGTCAAAAGCTTAACTGCAGTTAATTGTACGGTTAATTTTACCCAAATAAGAGGTATATCTTGTCAGGGAACATTTGCCAAGTCTTTTGTGATTGATTGATCATTATCTGATATGTTAATGCGACACTGGTATCTTTTTATTGCAAAGTGGAGACGTAACTTTGGATATGTTTACGTGGTCAACTTAAACACTGTGATTTTAATACTGCACACTTATATCCAAAACGGATTTGTTTGTTCAGCAGGTACCTAATTATGTTCAGTGAAAGTTGCGTTATTTCAAAGGTTTAAAACATAAAAAAACTTTTACCGTTATTCAAAACCCAGTAACATGGAGATTTCTGGAGTTTCCTAGACCTTATAAGACAAACGCTTTTCAAGTCTTCTCTGTCTACATTTATGAGATTCAGAGTTTAATCAAAGAAACGGAGCTAATTCCGCTGTCTTTATATAGGACAGGCCAATACATTTTTCTCCTTCGAGAAATGCTCATGCATACTGCACTGCCACAGGGAGATAATGCAGTTATGTAGGACTCCAACCCACTAATACTCTACGATATCCTCCTGTGCCCCTTATGGCGGGAACACGAGCACGCGTTAGCATCTACCGCGAATCTAGGTCAGCCCTAATATTACCTATTTGTCATTTTCATGATTATATATGCAGAAACAAATCTAAAAGGCAACACATATGTTCCAGACTCAGGAATCGAGACTGTGACCCTGAATCCAGTCACCGTGCCTTCCTAAGTACATATGCAGCTTACAGTCGCATCACTAAGCTATTTAGGTCACAGTCGCTAGCGCATGTTATGATTACCCGTATCAAAATCATATTAACGACTAATAACATTACGGTATAAGGCAGGAACCGTTTGTGTTATATAGTTCTGACCAATTTTGGTGAACCTAATCATAGGGTATCGTTGTAATTTGGAATTGAAGTAGGCGTTTAGTATTCAATTGTTGATTAGGAAGGTAAAATATTGCAGATCGAGAAAACGTTTGGTATCTATAACTACCTATATTTTACTGTAAATTATAAGTGCAAATCGGATGTGTGCAAAGCTTGTGCTTGTTTTTTTTTCTGTGCAACTGCCAGTTTTTTTTCTCATCGTAAATTAATTGAAAAACTGGAACATAATAGTATCATCATCGTCATCAGCCTTTTTAAAGTTCCCACTGCTGGGACACAGGCCACCTCTCTGTGAGAGGGAATGGGCCGCAATCCACCACGTGGGCCCAATACAGGTTGGTGGATGTCACATGTATATGATATATGTATTTGAATTTTTGCTTCTATTCTATATTTTTTTATGGCAAGCAAAGCCGATGTCCACCATTCTGCCAGTGTCCAAAGTAAATTGGAAAACAAGTGTGTCTGAGATTTGTAATCTATACTAATATTATAAAGAGGTAAAGTTTGTGAGTTTCTGAGTTTCTGAGTTTGTGAGTTTGTGAGTTTGTGAGTTTGTGAGTTTGTGAGTTTGTGACGTTGTAAGGGGTAATCTCTGGATCTACTGAACCGATTTTGAGCTACATTATTCCTGAGTGTCATAGGCTATAAAATATTTTCAAAAAAAATAGAGATCCTTATGAAAATTGCAATAATGTAACCCAAGGTAGCAAAATGTTGTCAGTAAAATACATTATTTGGCGTGCGCTGAGAAAACTATTGATGATAGATACAAATTAGTAGGTAGGGTACCTGCCTATCCTACCTAGGATAGGCAGGGTAGGCAGGAAAGGCAGGGTAGGCAGGGTAGGCAGGGTAAGCAGAGTAGGCAGGGTAGACAAGGTAGGCAGGGTAGGCAGGGTAGGCAGGGTAAGCAGAGTAGGCAGGGTAGGCAGGGTAGGCAAGGTAGGCAGGGTAGGCAGGGTAAGCAGAGTAGGCAGGGTAGGCAGGGTAGGCAAGGTAGGCAGGGTAGGCAGGGTAAGCAGAGTAGGCAGGGTAGGCAGGGTAGGCAAGGTAGGCAGGGTAGGCAGGGTAGGCAGGATAGGCAGGGTAGGCAGGAAAGGCAGGGTAGGCAGGATAGGTAGGGTAGGCAGGGTAGGCAGGGTAGGCATGGTAAGCAGAGTAGGCAGGGCAGGCAGGTTAGGCAGGGTAGGCAGGGTAGGCAGGGTAGGCAGGGTAGGCAGGATAGGCAGGGTAGGCAGGATAGGCAGGGTAGGCAGGAAAGTCAGGGTAGGCAGGGTAGCCAGGGTAGGGGCAGGGTAGGCAGGGTAGGTAGGGTAGGCAGGGTAGGCAGGGTAGGCAGGGTAGGCAGGGTAGGCAGGGTAGGGGCAGGGCAGGCATGGTAGGCAGGATAGGCAAGGTAGGCAGGGTAGCCAGGGTAGGTAGGCAATTGACGGGAGCGAAGCCCCGAGGGTCAGCTAGTTTAATTATAAGAGGGGAAACTGTAGACGAAAACTAAGTTCTTTTTGATACAGTTGAACAATTGCTGAGTTAGAACGGGACTGAAACAAACAAAAAATAAGAATACATAAATATTAAAATTGTTAAAACATTAAAATACATATACCACAACACCATAGAGGCAATAATCGGAGTTAGAATTATAATTTGATATTATTGTGGCGGATAAAGCTTATCAGCGCCACAAGCAGTTCTGGGGAAGAATATGTTAGGAGGGATGGGAAATTAATAGGAAGAGGGATCTTGAAATTTTTGTTTCTAGGACATGCCATTTTCCTCACAAACGTCAACGTCAAACGTATTGAGAGCAGTGGAGGTGAAATAAATTACACAAAGTAAAGCACCTGTCTGAGGTTCGAACCCACGACCTACAACTTATAAGTCGCGGCTGATATAACTAGGCCACCGCTGCACTCAACGTATATGAGTGATAAAACTAAAAAGAACATTGTATTAAGTTTTCTAATTAAGGTTAGCCTGCATCACACCACTGATCGGCAAAACTCTACCGCCATAACTTCCAACTTTTTCAATCGACAGCTATATGGACCACAGCTCATTGGTTTTATCCAGCTCGTTCCGTCATCTTCTACGGATTTTGGTTCACCTATACTCCTTCATAGCACTCTTGTAAACTCACACATCAATAATATAATTAATAAGCCTCTATATAAGTCTAATTAAAAGGAACCTACAAACACATCTTTCAACTCTTGAAAACTTACTTCAAAATATCAATATATCTTCTTCGAAACACCTTCCATATAAGTTAAAGTTATCTCTGGGGCATCAATAAATACTATTGCGAAAAAGCTTATTTTCTCTCGACCAGTAACTATTACATACACGGGATCGAACCCGGAGCGTTGCGCAAGCGGTATGTCTAACGACCACACCATAAACGGATACCATGCCATGGTTGCCGAAGTTTGTGTAAATATTATGGTGTGGTTGGTTATTTTGGCTTTTTAGGTTATGTTTTACCTGATAGAATCCAGGGGATTTTACATATGGCTATGTGAAGGCTAATACTCGTACGCAATAGCAAACACATTTAAGTCAATTATTTCAATATTTCTCTTGAAACAAGACAAATGAGATCCCCGAATCGCACTGCTACCACGTGGTGGATTGCGGTCTTCTACCCTGAAGGCCCTGAACAGCGAGGCAGGATGCCTTCATCATAGCAATGATAACATTATAGGCTGGTTATGCTAGACATATAAGTGTCTAACCATACACACAGCAAAGCCATACATAACAGATATAACAGTGGATAGATTTCGGTTAAGATCCGTTTTAAAATGACTTGTTAAAGAAAGAAAGAATACACATTTATTTGACACAAGCCACTAGAGCACACAACATAAACATAAAAATAGAAAACATAGACTAAACAACAATAAAAAAAGGGAGAACTATATAAATGTAACATTGGGTGTCCTACGGCTGCGTCAAATAGGACCAGCATAGGATAGGAAATTTGATTTCTAACCTACCGCGCAAACAGCATCTAAAATGTTGACACAAGCTCAACCCCAAACATTTTGTGAAGACTTAGTAATATAGAAACTTTTCAATTTTCTCGTCAAGCTTTAATATATGGAGGAAACCATAAGCTGTCATACCAATCCATCCTTCCATCAATCAACACAGCTCGAACCACATTGCTGCTTTTTCTCCCCTCTTAGCTTGGTATCACTTACATTTATTAAAACAAAACTGCTAACTGAACCCATAACTTGATACTAACAGCCCTGACTGTCACTGCATATGGAGTTGACGTTTTAATTCGAGTACCTTTCTACATTATGTCTGGATCGCTTATTATTTTGAATAACATGATTTTAATACGCTTTGGTTTTGTACGTGAGCTGGTAAAATTTCCTATCAGATGTTTAGGGTTGTGAATGTTGTGATACATGAGCAAATTAGAGGAGGGCAGATTATTGACTCACAATTTGTCTTTTGAAACCTTTGCTTTACTTTTTGAGACTGCCTTTCCGTTTTCTTAGGTGCAGTAAATATGAAACTTTCAATTCCTAGCATCAGAGTAATAACAAGTTCACTTCAGCAAAACTTTCAAGGTGATATGTTTACTGGAAAGTCCGGGCTCTGATAACAAAAATCTTGATCCGCTCAAAACTGAATTACGTGGTAAAAAATAACTCTATATCTATAGGTACTTCTATATCTATACTTATTACTTATATTACTTATAATATAATATATAATATTATAAAGAGGAAAGATGTGCATTTTTGTATGTAATGAATAAACTTAAAAACTACTGGACCGATTTCAAAAAAAAATTCACCGTTGGGAAGCTACACTATCCCCGGGTGGCATAGGCTACTTATTATACCTGTATTCCCACGGGAACGGGAACTACGCGGGTGAAACCGCGAGACGTCAGCTAGTTAAAGATAAAATAATTGAACTTGGGGTCGTCAACAAAATTAATAGCCTTGACTTGACGGTCTGGACACTGCGTAAAGTAGCCTACTACAAAATGAACCAATGACACAAATAAAATTTAATATTAATATAGCTCTTATAAGAGAAACTCTTGCGATTTATTAGTTATCTGCATTAAACGATGTTTGAAAGTGACATCTGTCGGCAGCAAGCGTGCAACTTTCCTTTTTAGTTTTTATTACCTAGCGCCGGTGCAGATTTATCTTAGTATAATGTGTCTCCGGTTTGCCTACTTTGGCGAATCCAATCCATTCCCAATCCAATGCGCAGTGGTTATTAGGATCATCATCATCAGCCCTTGTCCCATGTTACTTCGGACCGGTTCCACACGCTTTTTGTCTTCCATTCTCTGTTGCCAAGCGTCAGATCTCTTGTCATTTACTCCTTTATCTTTCATATAACTTTTCATCTCTTCTGTAGCTTTCTTCTCCCTCTCCATTCATCACTCTTTTGTGCTTACTTAGCATACGATACAATCTCAATATCTGATTTTGTCACTACTGTATTAAAAGGGAATGCAATAGACCCAGTGATGGTTACTTCAACTTTGGGTTCCCTCAGTTTCTGCAAAAAATTACCTACCGTAAGCGGTATTCTGTTTAGTACCTTAATTTATACAAGCACGGACTGTCTCTCAGGCTCTAATAAAAGCTGTATTTGAACTTTTTAATGGTATTAAAACCTAATGAATGTGGGACCACCCACATATTATTGCTACTATTACTATTATTAGTTTTAATAAAGTTATTCCGACTATTATTATTATTATACTGACAATAAGTTGCATTCAGCCTATCAATACAAAGTAGCGTCCAAAGAAAAATCCCTTATCCTAGCTTACTCCTATTGCCCAACAAGACGAATTAACTTCAATAACAGGAGCTAATGCTTAAATACAACCATTGATTATGCGCAATTGTATTCACAATGTACTACATACATCACCCGGGTACGCTCGCTCGTCGCAACGAGAAAGCGAATGATTTATTACGAGTCAATGTTGCCAGCCTGAATCATAACGCGTTGATTTTCTATAGATGTCATTGCTTAATGATGGTTGCGATGTAGGTCTTAAGGTTGCTATGGTTTGCTAAGAGTGGACCCGGTATTCAGTGAACCTGTGTCCAGCAAAGAGGGCAAATAGGATGATGAGGCTTCGGTGCCCGTTATTATGTCACGACATTCCATCTTACGCATCTCAAACCACCTCAACAAGTTATTACGGTCCTTTTTATTATTCTTTTTCTTTGTCATATCAATGATTCCAATTTTGTTTTTAATTAATCCGTAAGGTTTTTAAAAGAAACATACCTAACTCTTTTATTATTACGTGATGAGCCAACTCTTTAAGTTCTTCTCGCTGGATGATATCGATGGGTCTAGGGAGCCCTGAAGATAGTTTTACTCTTGCATTGAAGGCTGACAGGTGATAGGAGGTAGGTGGCGTATCAAAGACGCTGCACTAGCAGAGATTGAAGACAACTAGATTTGGCAGAGATTAAAGAAGACTGGTTTTTAACCCCATTTCTACACCCAGAAAACTTGAAACGTTTAATTGCAATTATGTAGGAGTCCTTAGATTTTCTGATGGATAATCCTGTTAGTATACCTATTGGTATGTAATTTCAAGGATGGTCCTTTCGATTCGTGTTGACACGACAAATGTCTCAATTTTACGTCGATCATGTATTTTATTTTCGTGCGCAGTCGATTCTTTGCTCACGACCAGGACCTTCATACCTAGTTCGTCACGAAAGGTACTGATGTTGCATGGCACATTTTTGTTATGCACCTACGCTTTTGGGGTAACCTTACCAGCTACCAACCACAGCTACTGTTACCAGGAAAAATACATCAAGATCAGTCACCTATGGGTGTCGAAAAAAGTAACAAAAAATTGCATTTTATGAGCGCTAACAGCATCCTTTCTGCTACAAATCTTGGTGAATATCCTTAAACTGTTTATTGTAGCTGTCTTTGAATAAAACAAGCTTTACACACAACTAGAAATTGGCAACCCGTATGGAAGGGAAAACGGTGAAATGCAATGTTCCTTTTTAACGGAAGAAGAGGGGTGTTATAAGTTTGAGGTGTGTTGCACACAGCAACATAGCTAAGAACACTCTCGATACAATCACCTTTCAAACAAAAAAAAACTAAATCGAAATCGGTTTATCCGTTTAGGCGCTATGATGCCACAGACAGACACACAGATACACAGTTACACCGATACACAGATACAACAGCAACACACCTCAAACTTATAACACACCTCTTTTTCCGGCAGGGGTTAAAAATACCAAGCCCATTTATTCCCAGTCAGGCCATCAAACCAATGTGACATTCGTGTAAAACTGGCCAGTAAGAAGGAACAAAGATGATTTATCCCCATTTAAAACCTCCTTTAGTAAGAACTATTACACAATGCGACACCGGCGCCATCTGTTCACAGTCAATATTACATACTGCTCATAATTTATTATGATCGTGTAGGCTTGCTTGACTCCATTGCTAAGGTTTCATTTAAATAATTCGAAAATCAAGTTAATCAAGCCTAGATTCCATATCTGACGGTGACATTTTACTGTCATTTAAGTGTAATCATGAAGTTGAGTGTATATTGATTTTGTTTCTAATGTTTTCTTTGTTTTGTTTACAGGTAAACCATTTGAACATGTTATTGAAATCAGAAAAGAGGTTTCCTGAAGAAAGGTGGTATTTTTATTAATGAACAGTTTACTTGAAAAATAAGCTCCTCATCAAACTTAGATCAATGCGAACAAAACTCTTATTTTACAATTAATTTCAGATTTGCTTAAATACTTTTCATAGTTCATAGATAACATAATCAGACTAGAAAGTTCTTACAACTGGGACATAGGTCTTCTGTCTGTGCGGCGGTGGTAACTCATCTTCATTTTTTTTTTCTTGGACATGCAGGTTTCCTTAAAATATTTTATTTTACCATTTTAAGTTCGATGATAATGAAATAAATTACACAGTTTAACATAAATAAAATTATTAATTAACAAGCTTTTTTTCGTATTCTACTCAGCAAACCCTTTCATTTGATACCCATATCATGGCAGTGCACTAAAAATAGCTAGTCTGCCATCTTGGGCCGTCCACTATATGGGATTTAGAATGACATCACTTGATCAAACTAAACGTGTATGCGAAATTTCATATTAATCGGTGGAGGATAACTGCTTTAAAATTCAGTTGCAAGATTTGACCCGAACACACTTACATACATACATTGCAAGTTAATTAAAAGCTTATAAAAAGTATTTAATCTGACAACAATTTCATATGAAACGTAATGCACCAACCAAGTACCTAACCAGGTACAGATTGAATCAAACGGTTGATTATAAAAATTTACACTGAATGCAGACTGTCAATCTACAATGTAAGGGTTCCGGCATTTTAGCCGCGCCCTGTTATCCGTCAGGTATGAACGCATAAATAAATCGACTCGATTAAATGCCAGAGATACTGTTATGCTTTTAGTTTTTATGTTTTAATTGTTAAGGACAGGCAAGGGTGTGGTAGGCAAGGATATTTTAAACAATATTAAATAGAAAAGATGATTGTGACGGAGAGCAAAACATGCACATTTCGTATGATCAACTTTATCCAAAACCTTGAAAACTTCTAAATCATTAAATCCAGACAAAAGCACGAGTTCTCGTAGAACCAATTCTTCTTAAGGTAGTCTTAATTGCATCCCACTGCTAGGAAGCAGTAAAGGCGGAAAGTTTTTATCCAGCAGATTTCTTCTTCCAAAGCTCTCTGTCATTGGCCAAGTTCGCTCTGCAAACATAATTTAGACATTAAAAGCTTTGTAGAAACCAGAGATTTGTGTCAAAAATCTGTGCTTTCACAAACAGAGAATACCCAAGAGTATCAAGCCAATGAAAATAAAAAAAACTTCTCTTGGATTCGATAGATTTCGTATTTTAATATTTTGGGACCTAGGGGTCCTCGAAAGTGCAGGTGTATGTGCACTTCAACATGAAAACTTAATAACATGATTCATAATACAAATACAAATAAATAAATACAAAAATACAAATACAAAATACAAATACCAAATACATAATATTTATATCTGAACCAAAGTTTTACATTCGTTGGTGATTGGAGCCTCCTTTTAAGCAAGTAATGCCTGTGTTAGTAGAACAAATGTGTGTGATTCATGAAACATCACACTAAATATTGTATCCTGCAAGGTAAACTCAATTGTTTCTCAATATCCCAACAAATACATTGGTGTTACAAAAGGTCTACTTATCTATATAAACAAAATATATAGGTTACAAGGCAATCAGTGTCGCTAGCTGCAGTGAGAATGTGACATTTGGAAGAGCGCTGAGTCTTCTAGGCGATAAGCGTGTGAACTGAGCATAGGGATACTATTTGTTTTAGAACAGATTTAAATATAATAAATAAAAAAATATTTGCCTACTGAAAATATACAATAATATTTTACTCCTGAGCTAGAAACAAAAGCATAAAGATTTCTAATGCTCTTTTTGCACCAGAAATAACGTGAACAATTCATATCATCGTAGAAAAATTTGACCAGTAGGTATGCAAAGTTACTCAGAGCGCACAAGACTATTAAAATCGCCCTCTGCTAGTTTTCCATCCCTTCATCTAGTAATTTTCTCAAGAAAGTTCTTCGTCATGTTGATAGTGTAATTAACTGTTGGCACAATACTTCGCCAATTCCACAGTACCCTTCTATCATCCATCCTTAATTTGCAAAATCTATATATATACTAATCTGTACTAATATTATAAAGAGGTAAAGTTTGTGAGTTTGTGACGTTGTAGGGAGGCTCTGGATCTACTGAACCGATTTTGAATTTTTTTTCACCAGTAGAAAGCTACATTATTCCTGAGTGTCATATGCTATAACATAATTTCAAAAAAAATAAAAATCCTTATGAAAATTGCAATAATGTAACCCAAGGTAGCAAAATGTTGCCTGTAAAATACATTATTTGGCGTGCGCTGAGAAAACTATAGATGATAGATAAAAAATAGTAGGTAGGGTAGGTAGGGTAGGCAGGGTAGGCAGGGTAGCCAGGGTAGGCAGGGTAGCGAAGGAAGCCAGGGTAGGCAGGGTAGGCAGGGTAGGCGGGGTAGGTAGCCAATTGCCGGGAGCGAAGCCCCGAGGGTCAGCTAGTAGTATTATAAAGAGGAAAGATTTGTATTTTTGTATGTAACGAATAAACTTGAAAACTACTGGACCAATTTCAAAAATTCTTTCACAGTTGGGTAGCTATACTATCCTCGAGTGACATAGGCTACTTTTTATCCATGTATTCCCACGGGAACGGGGACTACCCGGGTGAAACCACGAGGCGTCCGCTAGTCGTAAATATATTTATCCTCGAGTGACATAGGCTACTTTTTATCCATGTATTCCCACGGGAACGGGGACTACCCGGGTGAAACCACGAGGCGTCCGCTAGTCGTAAATATATTCGAGTCCACCCACTTTTCATATAGCTCATATTTTTTGCCATGCGGCTCATATTTGGTGTTGAGAATGTAATTCTTGAGTGAACCGTCCTTATTTCCTTCTTTCAAGAAACCATTCCATGTTTACCATCGAGTTCCAACAGTATCCTTCTCGATCGTGCTTACTTAATAGCATTCTAACTCACAGAGCGAACTCGATCATCTAATTGGTTCCCTGAGTGCGGCCGATTTCTCTCACCCCGGCCCCTATTACGTATACAACTTGTAATAACTTAATAATTATTGCTTTGACTTGCTATTAGTTAGTAATATGGTTTATGACTATCTTCCTGCAGTTATCCATACTTAAAATTATAAATGCGAATATAACCCTGTCTGTCTGTCTGGTACCTTTTCAAGCTTAAACCTGTGAACCGATTTAGGTGAAATTTGGTATGGGATAGTTTGAGGCCCTAGGTAGGATATGGAAATGTTCATATCGCGGCAATCATCCTTAAGGGGGTGGAAAGGGGGGTGGATGTTTGTATGCACCAATAATTTTTCAAGTATGGCTAATCGAAGTACCTATACATACTACGCAGAAGAAGTTGCGTTCGAAAGCTAGTAGTTATATAAATTGCCTCATTGGTTAGTATTAATTTTTTAGTATCGATAGGTTTCAAATTACGGTAAAATGCCAACCAATGGTGTCAATTTTCGGTAAAACGCGTTTATTTATCAATTTTAGTCTCATAATGGATACATAAGACATAGAGTTAATTATTTGACCATTTGTTGGACTAAAATTGACAAACAAACGCGTTTTATCGAAAATTGAAACCATTGGTTAGCATATTTAACCATTACTTGAGTTAACTACGGATAAATTAACTGGGCCTTAGTTGCCTAATTAATTAAATATTTGATTTTGACTTGCTTTTGAGTTGACGACAATAGACTCACCCTCTATTTCATAACTGGCGAAATTAAGGTGTTTTAAAGGTGTAACTCTGCCTAACCCTTCGGAAATATACAGGCGTGATATTATGTGCCTTCAGTAATGTCGTAAGCTTATAAACATAAATAATTTGTGAATGGTTGATTGTAATCAGAAGCTGCTGAACTTTAACGCGTAATGAGTTCCAGTAAAGATAGCTGGTTTATTTAAAAGAGTTTTTCATTATGTTTAAATAATGAGCGGTTAATAATATTTATATAAACTTACTTTTTATGAATATAATTATAAAAATACTGCTTGTAAACTGCTTGTATTAGTAAAATTCATTTCATAAACCAAAAACTAATACAGTCGAATAAATTCAAATAATGTGTTCCATTCCTATGTTTTTTAGAGTTTTATAAGTTAACAATAAGTCATGTTAAATGTTTGTCTATTGTATCAAAATTCACATGAATAAAACTTTAATAAAAATGTTACTTAGAATTTACAACTTATTTTAATATGAGTGGCAACTCTTAAAGTATCTTCCATATTTTCATATCCGTATTTTTAAAGAACGTTCCTCAGCGCATCGCCAATAATTTACAAAAATATCTCTGGTTTCTCTTCACGATGTGAGTTGCAAATTTGTATCATGTGTTTATTGTGTTTTTTGTTTGTTTTTGTGTGCTACACTATATATAATCTATGATAATATTATAAAGAGGAAAGATTTGTATGTTTGTTTGTACCGAATAGGCTAGGCTTTGAAACTACTGGACCGATTCAAAAAAAATCTTTCATCTATGGAGAGCTACATTATTTCGGAGTAACGGCTATAATTTATTTTCAAATACATTAGAGATCCTTATGAAAATTACAATAATGTCACGCAAAGTAGCAAAATTTTGCCAATAAAATTCATTGAAGGTTAGCTAGGTTGGTAGGGCCTAGCTAGGTTGTTTCTATGATCTGTGGTAGGGTAGGTAGATGGTAGGTAGGTAGGTAGCCAGTTGACGGGAGCGAAGCCGCGGGGGTCAGCTAGTTACTTATAAGATTTTAATGTGTATCTGTTGGTTATTCCTAAATTAATAAGTATTTAACTTTGAATGCTTAAATGATATTGTAACTTCAATAAGAACGTTTTAAGGTATTAAAATTGCCGTCTTGATCAAGATTAACCTTCTTTCACATCGTTGAGTTGTGAGTGATATTCTTACCTCTGACCCACTATACAGATACAAACATTGTACATTTAATTGCACAAGAAATAAAAACACGCACTCTACATATACCGAAGCAATCAATCAATCGTTTATGTCAATCATTGTATCAAACCATGGCAATGCAATGTGGGAACCAATCAACTAACGTCTCCATTAAAATTTAAATGATTAGTTTTCTTGACGTCACAATTTCCGAATACTTTGATTCCTTTTAAAAGCCCTTGAACTTCCACTAAAGTAATTCCCAATATTTTTATTTTTGCTGATTAGGCTTTCCGATAGGCATGGTCCGCAGCTGTGTATGAGATTTACTACTGCAGCAAATTGTAGCCAACTTCAGCCCGGCCAATAAGATTAGGGATTACTGTACCTACTAAACTTAGGTTTTCCATTTGCGACTACCTATTTCCAGCGGCTTCGCTCCTGTAGCCTATAACCTATGACTGTGCATTTTTGGGGGATGATATATTTTGACAATATTTTTCTCTTGTCCTTTTCGTATTTTATTTAAGACTAGCGGACTCCTCGCGGTTTCACCCGCGTATTTCCCGTTCCCGTGGGAATACAGGGATAAAATGAAAACAAAAAGTGGGAATTTTTGAAATCGGTCCACTAGTTTTTATGTTTATTCGTTACATACAAAAATACAAATCTTTCCTCTTTATAATATTATAGTATATAGATGGCACAAGAGGTATAGATCTGCCTTGTTTTTATTAACTCTACCAGCCTTCAATCTCAGTGTTTACTTTCTTCTCTTGCTTCATTCGATTCCTACAAATAGAAAGGGGTTTACCTATTATCACCTGGGAAGCATGCAGTTATCCCACGCTCAAGCACATTAAAATTACCATCATAGCAATAAAATTTATATCCGCTATGATACGTAATAGTACACTTGCAACAGTGCAAAGTTCGTGTTTTGTTTAGTTGTTTCATAATTAGAACGTATTTATTTTGAATTTCGAAGTAAATTTTTTAGAGCGAATTACTGAGAATACAATATCACTGTAATATGCACCTTTTTGAGTAGCAAATAAAGTTCAATATTTCATAAGTGCGTTGTTCCTTTGTTCGTTTTCCAATGAATTGCATAATTTTATTTCCATTGCACTTTCTTCTCGCAAAATCCATGACGTTGCTTTTCAGAAATATTCGTCGTCACAATAAAGTCTGAATGAATATTGCCAAAATTTCGCGATAACCCTGTCAGAAGGCAGACACTAGATTCATATCGGACACTTATCTTGCGATCACTGACACAATGGTAGCGTCGGGATATAGGGTTGCCAAATGTGAAATTAATTAGTGACCATCTAAAAAAATATTTTATTTACTTCTAACTGGTAGCAGCTGGCAGTGTTGCCAAAATAAATGGCGTGCAATTGGAGAGGCTTAGTCCAGCAGTGGACTGCTGTAAGCTGATGGTGATGAGGATAATAATGTTGCAATTTTTATGAGCCTTCGCCCGCGTGAATGTCGAAGATTTTCCCAAGGTAACATATTCCCGGGATAAAAAGTATTCTATGTGTTATTCCAAACTATAATCTATCTCTGTGCCAAATTTCATCCAGATCGGTCCAGGCGTTTGAGCGTGAAGAAGTAACAAACACACACACACTCACAAACTTTCGCCTTTATAATATTATTAGTATGATGTGATATTGTTCTACCGCAGTGCGAGTTTTTCTTCCTTTTACAAAACAGGAAGCTTCCAAATTATCTCTGGCTGTATTTTTCAAACTGAAAGACACTGGCTACCTTGTAGCCAAAGTAACTGTCAAAATAAAGTAAGCAATAGTGATCTGTGAAATTAATCAGATAAATATTATTCCACGAGTAAATTAATTTTTGGAAAAATACCAGTGCACTCCTCAGTATTTTTACACGAACGCTAAATGCAAAAATAGCTTGTCATCTTGATTTACCACCACTTAAATCTAACTAGATAACGCAAGTCCTTCCATCTGTATAAAAACCAAGCGTGCCAATTTTTAACACACAATTTAAAAACAAATTTACTTACCAATGAAAGAAAACATTTCCAATGCCTCAGCCAACTTTTTCTATACAGTCTTTACAGCTCAATATGGCATAAAAATATAATAATATGCTATCATCATCATCATCATTTCATCCGAAAGACGTCCACTGCTGGACATAGACCTCCCCCAAGCGTCGCCACGTTGACCGATCCCGTGCGTCTCGCATCCAGCGCTTTACCGCAACCTTAACCAGGCCATCAGTCCACCTAGTGGGAGGCCTTCCAACGTATCGTCTTCCGGTTCGCGGTCGCCATTTCAGAACTTTTCGGCCCCATCGGCCAACCGTTCTGCGAGCAATGTTCCCTGCCCACTAATGCTAAATGAAAATCTTAAATTACGATCATTAATCGTACTTTGACACGTGATATAGCGTCATCTAGTTAGATGTATATCTGTGTTAACCACTAAACAAGTGCGGGAATAAATGCCTGGGGGAGGCCTACGTCCAGCAGTGGACGTCTTTCGGCTGAAATGATGGTATTGACGGCCGAGAAAGTAGAAAACATAAACCATACAAATAATAATACGTACTTACGTACGATTAAGAAAGCGCAGAGAATCAGACAGATAAACTTCTATGCACTTTCCTTGCTCAGTATAATATTACATAATGTGATAACCCTACCGGCGGCGTTTGATACGGATCGGTATCAGTATAATAGTGACACTATAGTGATCTTATCAGGGTTTAGGGTTAACATCATGCTCTATGTGACATTGATTAGTGATTGCCTCTTGTAGATCTTATAAAGCGTCAACTAACTAAAATCTATCACCTTTCTCCGGGGGATATGGAGTTTATGCTTTAGGTATATAATATATGTACACGTGTTACATAGGTACATTATGTGCTATAGTTTCTATAGATTGTTGCCTTACTCCGTGGTACCCAATTGTAAACACAAAAGCAAGCAAGGCTGTACAATCAACAATACACATTGTCAATACAAATTAAAAAAAAAAAACAAAAAAAAAATTCAATTTATTGCATCCATAATGTACATACAGGTGGTAAATATAAGTTACAGAAACAATTATGGACCCTGTCGGGCACAGCAACATTCTAGATACAGTCAATGTCTAGTAGAGAGGAATAGCGCTGAATATTTTCCTTATCTATTTTTTCTTTCTTCTTATTCATTACTGTTGTGAATTGATATTGTGTATTTATGACTTGTTCTCTTCTAAATCTTTTGTTAGCCTTTTGGAGAGAAATAGTTCCTCTTGAATTTATTTTTTCAACCAACTCTCTATCCCTGTACAAGGAATTGGCAACTTAAGAAAAAAAAAATAGTTAGAAAATAGACTTAAGTTTGACCCTATGTCATCACACTAATATTATAAAGGTAAAAGTTTGTTTGTTATTTCTTCAAGCCAGAATAGTTGAACGGATATGGATGAAACATGTCACAGAGATAGATTTTAGTCAGGAATAGCACATAGGATACTGTTTATACCAGACATATTTTCCCTCGGGATAAGTTTCGACATTCACGCGGGCGAAGCCCCCTATTTGAAATGCATTATTGAAAACCATTATTGCAATACTGCTCCAATCTTTTGTTGACAGCAGGTTGGAAGGCACAAGTCCCCAGTTTCCACCAGTTCAGCACATCACAATCAATATTGTCTCACATAAACCGCTCGGTTTAAACCGCGGGGCGCCACGTGACAGCTGATGCCTATCTCTCGTTAGGACTTGATTATTGACACTATAAAGAGAGATCTCGTCAGGGTTGGCAGCTTTGATTGTTGCGTAACTTATGAAAATGGTTGGTCAAGGGTTTCTGTTTTACTAGTAATTCGATGGTGAACCCAATTTCGAAATGCCTAGATAAGTTTCTCAAGCCTGAGGAAAGACTTACCTGACAGTAAGCCAAGATGTGGCAGACACTGAGGCCCACTTGCCTATTAACTCTTGACTTAAAGACCCTTACGTTGATAGCTATCTGGAAACAATGACTCCGGCAGAAAATTCCACTCCTTAGCTATACGCACAATGAAAGTACCCCCCTAAAATGCTTTGTGCGTATGGGTGGGATGCACCTGTTTAGTATTAGCAATGCAACTGGTCCTAATTAATTCCACGTATGTATCTGAGTGTACCTTACTACTTAAGGAGTCATTCAATTTTGTAGCAACCCTAAACCGTAGTGTTGCAACAATAACAGTTCGTGCGAATCGTACGAATTTGTCGTCACGATCGTCGGTTCGATGCAGATCTTCTGGGAACAGACTTGTAACACGTCACTTGTGCTGGGTTTCCTCGAAAATACTTCGTTTAATAGGTTCTTGTAGAAATTAAACGTTAATTTTGTTTGGTTGATGGAGTGAAAGTGGTCGCTTATTTTATAGGTCTTTATATTCATAAAGTGTTTTTATGTCTTGTAAGATTGGTAACCTAACAAATCTAATCTAATACCTTTAAACGAGCAATTCTTGTATATATATATAATCTGAATCACGGCAACGGATTCAACGATTTTCATGAAATTGAGTATACAGGGGGTTTAGGGGGCGATAAATCGTTCTAGCTATGTTAGGACGGATGGCCGATGGGGCTGAAAAGTTCTGGAATGGCGACCGCGAACTGGAAGACGATGCTTTGGAAGGCCTCCCACTAGGTGGACCCAAGACCTGGTTAAAGTTGCGGGAATCCGCTGGAAGCGAGACGCACGAGATCGGTCAATATAGCGACGCCTGGGGGAGGTTTATGTCCAGCAGTGGACGTCTTTCGGCTGAAATGATGATGATGAAGAGCTGTAATAGTTAATCGACGACATCCTAACTTGGAGTGATTACTAGCTTATAACTTATCACGGTAGTTGCTTATCTGCAATCCAATTCTTTGGGCTATGTAAGTCCAGGAATTCGCTGGTTGCGAGAAGCATAAGACTGGCGATATGCCTATTCTTGGGAGAGAACTATATCAAGCAGAGGACGTCTTTCGGCATATATGATGATGAAGAGGATGTCGCTATCAAATCTTTCTGATAAATCCCTGGCCATACATGGTTGGGCTCTTTTTCGTTAATGTCGGAAAAGACTCACGCGAAAAATCTTTTATATATCGAACTCACAAAGCCAACATCCCAAGCGATCAACAAAATCCCCTAGAACCACCGCTGCACCGCTTACATACTTTGTGCTACAACCGATCACTCCCAAGCCGATATTTAACCGACTTTCAACTCCAGTTAAATTAGTAAGACGGTTTAGCAGTATCGGTTACGCACACAACACAGTCACGATCGGGACCATTCAGCCGAATTAACGGTTATGGTTTCAGCTGAGAATTATTATTAGCTACGGTCTAAGACTAAGCGGACAAGTTCCGAATGTACTTTCACCGGTCTTTCCATAGATTTGCTGGTCAAAATGGGTAGTTCGTCTTTGTGGTTTACCTTCAGGAAGTGTAACTGAACTGGATGTATTGCTATCATTAAATGAAAAATTCTGTTTTGAGTGACCCCATTGTCTATATGGGGTCACTCAAAACTGATTTTTCCCCTTGTACATAAGAGGTATCAAAAGTTTTTAACATCAAATTATTTATTCAGAAACCGGGGCTGAGGAATAACATCAAAAACAAAAAACTAGTAGTTATTCATTAATCCACCTGTCAAAATTAATTTATTTATCCCTCTATTATAGCGATTATTGAAAGTCATTCTATTTTGTAAGGGTAACTAATATTTTATTTTAAGTTAATATTATACTAATGTATAGTAATGGCACCAACTCTTCAACTACTGTCCCGGTAGAAGAGAGGCTCGATAAGGTAGAACCCACTAAGACCCTTAAAAATTGGAAAGTTTTTCTAAACACACTCCCAGTGCCGCTGCCGTCACCTAAAAATACAAAACTGTTAATATTATTGGAAGCTCCTCAAACCAATATTTGTCCCCAAAACATGCGTCCCCTTACCGGAAACCGAAACTACTTCACTCTAAAAAACAAACTATCATATCTTACCCGAACTACTATTTCTTTGCACTTTCTAAAATTAAAACCAATATTTATTTTATTTTTCCTTAATTGGAACAATACGTCTTAAAAATGCCGCCTTCAAATTAAGTTAATCCAAAAATGGTCAACGGGTTTCCATGTCTGTACCTACCCAATTTACTTAAGTAATATCTTCACGCCTGTTCCCTTCCGGGGAAGGCAGGGAAGGAAACTAATTAGATCGTCTCTAATTTAGTGAGAAATATACCTACATGCAGAGATGCACTTTAATTAAAGTTTAGTTTGTTCGTTCCCACGTTTGGATGCGTTAATTTGATGCTGTGTTTGGACAGGGCTAGTAGCTGGAGCGAGTTGACATGCCAGTAGAATTTATTTAACAACTAGTTTCTGGAAAAGTGTTTTATTATCCCGAGGGATCATTATAATAATAATAATATTGTATTTATTTGGGACAACATAGGAACCATTTTTGTTAGTTACCTTAGATACTACAACTTACACACTAGGATTAGTAACAAATTTAATAACAGCAGGAACTTAGTTAGTCATGTACTTACGAGGCATCTCATGCGGACAATGATTCCAAAAGAGATGTCTCAGCACAGGAGCTGTCGGGTCCTCAGCCACGACTTTCAGTAAGCTATTGCCACTCCCCCGAGTCCTCCCCACAAGCGATGCCACCTTTTTTCTGATGATAGCATGGAAACCTATTATACCTACGTGCTTTTCCAAACTATAAATTATATCTGTGCCAAATTTCATCCGGAACCGTACAGCTGTTCTGGCGTGATTGGGTAACAAACATACAGATGTACATCTAAACTTTCGCATTTGTAATATCGCCCGCAGCTCTGCCCGCGTGGTATTAGTATTTCTCCCAATATCTTTATAAATTATAGCATAAGTCTTATTCTGATATATTTTACTACAATTCTACGTGTTTTGTGGATGGATAGATGGATGGATGTTTGTTGCTCTGTCACGCATAATCTACTAAATGGACTTTGATGAAACTTTACAGAAATATAGCTTATAAATCCATACAAACATCCATACAAACTTTCACGTTTATATTAAATAGCATTAGAATTAGTAAGATTATTTGCTGTCTTCATAACCTACGTAGGGTAAACGACGACAGTGCCTTATTAAAACAGCTTATAAGATGTATTCTCATGCATTTTCTCAATATCTAAAATGTTGCATGAATACTACCAAGTTACATAATAAATTGTTTGGTTACGAAATACGGGAAGCTTATTAAAGTTGAACAAAATAAACATTATCGGCTTCTGAAGCTGTGAAAGTGTACAGAAGAAAGTTAATCGACATTTAAGCACGCACTTAACGTCGATAACTCTGTGATTTACTTGACGAAGAAATAACATAAATCTGTGCTAGTTGTAATAGTAATTTCCAAGGTTTCAAGTTGCATTTACCACCTATACTAACTGCACATTTAATTCAGATTTAGACTAAACTTAGCACATGCAGAAATAAATTAAAAACAGTAATATCTAATGCAATTTGAAACCCTTACATTGCTTTATTGTGAATGTGAAGACTATGTGGATCATTCTTTTTATTGTGTTTACTTTTAATTTATCTTAGTTTTTAATCATGGTCTGGCAGTTTGAGTAGTTTATGCGGCCTACCCGAATGTCCTTTCTTTGGTATTGTTCGTCGATTCGTTGAGCTCCTTAAATTCTGAGTTGAGCTGCTCGGTTATTGACAAATGCGTGCACTGACTGGACAGGTCCACTCAATCTGGCTGGTTCTTACCTCAAAAGACCATTTCAGACATCAGTCTACATGGTCTTCACATGATATAACCAAGATTTTGTCTGGACTTTAAATGAGACTGCGATCTCTGAGTTTGTTTCGGACTTTCTTCTCAGAGTAGTCAGATAGGAAACACCGAGCTCATCTAGTTTAAAAAAAATATGATCGACATATAAAAGTGTTTGTACAAACCAACTTACAGATATAAAATCATTTATCATTAGCATTTAGTTTTAATTTATTGTCATTTATGATTTCAAAGTGTCCATAATGTGTGAACTTACTTATGAGTACTGGAATATAATACAATTAAGATAAAATCGTACAGGCTTGGTTCTTGTGTAAATAAATTTATCGAGGCTTAACTATGGATATACCTGCATGCTCACTAAATGGCAATATTTCCATAAATATGACTGAATATTCAAGAAAACATTGCTCACAGGGTTTCTTTAATAATATACTACTGAGTCATTAATACAAAGCACAAAAAAATAAAACAAGTATCAATTTTAAAGATGACTGTACCTAATTATTTGTTGATAGAATAAAATGGCTAAAGAAGACATAAAAATTATGTTTTCTATTTATACCCGATAAAATACGTATTCGCATTAATCTTTGTGTGAAAACAGTTTAACCTCTAACCCCAATCATAAAATAAAGCATACGAAACAGTCTTACGCAGGAGTAAATTGCTAATAAAATCGCATAATTACTGTAAATATTGTTTAATATCATGTCTTAATTAGCTTCTGCTTGGAATACTAAAATTTCAATTTATTAATCTATTGCTTCAACTAAGTTGTTTTGCGTCTAAACGCAGCATTATTTTCCATTCACACTCCCAAATGTAACCTATATTATTATTCATGTATATAAACCCATACACATTCACTACTAAGTATATGGCCCTAATAACAAGAACAGAATTACCAATATAATCAATAATACAAATATTGCTACAGTCGCGAATATAGTATTGTAACCCAGTAGGATATTACGGCCCATCCTTTCCCATTCAACACTCACGCAAAAATACAATGCTATCGTCCTATAGTTGGAATGTCAATATCTGACAAAAATATATTTTTGAATTATAGACAAAAAAATAACAATCAATGCTGTTTAACAAATACATTGTGAGTTTTAAACAATTACTAAAGGTATGCTGGAAGAGATTTCGTTAGAAATAAGCATACCTTTGTACCTATTTTCTGTTCCTTCTTCTTGTATATTTACTATGTGTGTGTACATTAATGGTTAAATAAATAAATCTTATCAAAAATAAAAAAAACATGCGTATAGCAATTTTGGGCGTTATTATTTTTTATCCGAAATCTATTAATAGTAGAAACATTCTGCTTAGAGAGATCGGTAGATAATTTTTTTGCTGATTACAGAGGTATTAAAGAGTTAAAAACGGCCAAATGACTGATAGAGACACTCTAGTTATAGGACGGCAGAATGATAATTTCTCCTCTTAGTTACTGGATTGCCAGTGCACAAGCCTTCGTGCAAACAAAACACCAATAAACCTCGTTTAAACAGAGCATAAAAAATCAACGAAGGCACAGACGCATCAAAATGCATGGTTGATAAGTGCACGACTACCCACGCGCTGTCAACTTTTTGTATTTTGACAGCAAAGTACACGATCACAGCATGATATAGAAAGCTTTTGTAAATAATCATGTTTTTTACATGAGTGTGTACTGAATGAGTTACTTTAAGCGAGACGTTAAAAAAAATTGAGGTGCATAATAATTTAAAAAAGTTATTGAATACCTTTTTGACTGATGACTTATAGAGAAGTAAAGACATGATACATCTTTTCCAAATAAATTGTAATAAGACAATGATGATGACGATTCAATAATTGACTTATTTCTTGAGGGGATATCTCACAAAATATGAGTGTTAATAAATTAGAAAAAATTATAATGATTTTATAAAAGGGACTTGATGAACGCCACTGATGCAGCTATAAACATGGCCGCATATTCGGCCCAAACTATCTAAAGATTATCAGAATCGATACAAAAAGAAGAAGAAGCAAACCACATTTATCCATCACCGATCCTTTGGACAAACTTAACAATTTTCAGATTCCTTTCTCTCCCATTCATAATTCAACAAGCCAAATCCGATTTAATACTTCATTGCTATAATTTCAATAATATTAATATGGACTGATAGTAATCTCTAATTCTCTGCAGCAAGCAAACCAGCTGTTCCAGGCTAGTTAAGAAATCCACCGTTTCTCAAAGATGGCTCTGATAACAAGACCTTGTTTAGTTAAAGTTATAGCTTGTCACTTGGAGTTATCACACCATCTAATGCCGTAAACATGAAGATTATGACATTCACTATGTTGCATTCATTTTGCTGGCTATAGAGTAATTTTATTATGACATTATAGTTACCGGTTAGGCTTGCGACTGGAGTAGCTTGTTCTTCTCCATGGGGATTGCGTTGGATAACCCGCATTGCTACAACTTTCTGACTGACTGATTCTTTGGCAATACAAGTTACCTTTCCTAGCCCTAGGATGCAAACGATAACACCATTGAGAAAGTAACATGGAGGATTCTTCCACACATAATTAACCACAGCTATACCAGCAGTGAGCGATAGACCTCATTTTTCTTGTGACAATCTCCCCGGTCACCATTCCACTCAGTGGTTAAATAACATCTTATTGACTAGTAATTGGATTGCGGTTTCATCAGTCATTGTCATAATTCTTCTATGCTTATCCCCATTTATCTGACGATGGGGTAATTTGACTAATTTTCTACAATAAACGTCTCTGTTAGCCACCACTCTTCTTAGCCATATCATCTTGCCCACAATTCACCCAATCCCTCTTTAGTCTTTGTCTACTCTTGAAGTCATCTCATATAATTAATCTTCTGTCGAATCAAGTAAGACCAGAGTTTGTAAATTGAACACAACATATTATTATGGCAAATGACCATTATAATTTACCGGTTGACATTGCACGTAGAATTATATAAATATGGTGTGCATGTATATACTCGTATGTATGTGTTATTATTTTAATAGCTGGATATGACTCATGGTTAATTGTCGACTGTTTTATTTAATTAAGATCACCTCTAGCACTGAGAACGAATGAGCATTGCTAACTGCGCTGCGTGATGGCGATCAGAGTGTAATTCCAGTTTTCTGACGATGTAATTTATTAACAGTTAGACAATTCCAGTGGCAAGTTAAAAAAAAAGAATAGAAGTCTTATAAAAAGAATGAGGTTTTCTCGAGTATTAACTTCTATGACCAAAGACAAAGTCAAAACGTTTATTGCGAACTAAGTGTACAATCTAATGCTGAATCAGCATTAACTAAAGTAATGGCTTGGCTCAACGCAAATCTGCTCACACTTGACGTTCAAAAAACAGTTTACGTCCCTTTCGTCCCCTTGTCCTAACCCCTCTCTCTGCCTCCTGTCAATGTCCAGCGCTCACCCGAACTATGCCGTGGTACGCTGAAAATGGTTTATCTTGCATTGTGTCAATCGTTCCTAGGCTATTGCATTTCCGTGTGGGGCGGTGCTACGAAGACCAACTTTCTGAGAGTTGAACGTGCCCAGAGAGCTATACTTAAAGTTATGACCCGGAAACCATTCAGGTACCCAACTACGGAGTTATACTCGGACTGCAAGGTATTAACAGTTCGACAACTCTATGTGCTTAAAACCACCCTCAGAACACATTCCAGGATACCCTCCAACACTAACAACCGGAGGATCCCAACCACATTTACACAGCATAAAACCACGTTTGCAAAGCATCAACATTTCACACTATGCACCCACATATACATATACAATCAAATTCACAAACAACTCAGCATACAAGACCTGAACAGACACACACTTAAATGTAAATTCACTGAGTGGCTACTACACCAGGACTATTCATACACGGAATCGTTACTCACCTACATCTCTTAACACAAACACCTCAAATCTAATAAATCACACACTCCACTTCACACCCCAGTACTCACCCTACTTTATTCACTTTATTTTTATTTTTTTATTCTTACTTTAACTGTTATTTTATTGTTTTATTTTTATTAATTAATCTATTGAATAGTTTATTGATGCTAAATTGTGATTGCGACGACTATTTATCAACCACGTATATGAATGCTAATATTGTTTAAAAGCTTACCTAAATACTGTCTCTCAAGATACAGGTTTGCCCTAGTTTGAGAGGCAGGGTTCATTATTCAAAATGGTTGCAATGCAATTCTTGCAATATAGCTGTACGTGTATGCAAACTGTGATGTAACCTTTCTTTTTGCAACAATCAACATTTATTGGTATTATTTATTATAATGTTGGTGTTATGTTATGTTAGTATTTATGACTAAGCAGCCTTTTAAAAGCATTGCAATTATCATTATCCTGTGCTTCTCATCCTAATTTAGCATGTATTAAATACAACAATTATTATATTTCACAAATCCTATCCTTCTGGAACCATACATTTTCAAAGAAACGTAACCTATCACAGGTTACGTTTTTATTGAAGTGATTGAAAACTACACTATTACTGAGTAACTTCAATAATTGCCCTTATTGAATCAGTACTTCCAGTGATAATGTCTTACAGATACAATTTGGTTTTGATGCAGGTGTAGTTATTGGTGATTTGGTATATCATAATTTTTTAACCTTTTTTCTTTTTTGTATTACCACCTACAAACCAGTTCAATTGTCTGACAGGTAATTCATTCTTCATTCCTTTGCCAGAATATCCGAAGCGTCTATAAACTGTCAAACAGACCCAGGCCCTTAATCTACCGTTAAAAGCTGTACACTCAGGTTAACCAGTCCATGAACTCAAGTCCTAACGTCTATTTACCGGTTCGTCAGTACATCTTAACAATTTAAACGGCCTTAACTTGATAAACCGCAGTTTAAGTTTAACGGTCAGTATAACTTTCAGAATAAGAGAATAAACTGTATTCTTATGTTGAATACAGAACTGTAGTTAAATTTTACGGTTTAAGACAAAGAGAAAAGTATTGAATTTTAATATTAATTAGGAGGCTGTGTGGTCTTGAATTGAAATGGACCACCCTTTTACTTCATTTGGGTGTTATGGTAATATTCTGTAAGCTTGGAACGAATACATATATACGGTTTGAATTCATTTATTTCTAAAGATTACAAATCACTTGTACAGAAATAAATACTAAACATTACTTGAATTTTTACACATTTTACTGGTCCAGGGGGGTGACCACAAGCTCTTAGAGTAAGGTTATTTTGAGATCGAGTAAGGGACAGATGTATATGACGTGTATACACTGTCACTTACTCGATCTCAAAATAACCTTACTCTAAGAGCTTGTGGTCACCCCCCTGGAGTAGCAAGAGCCATATGTTAACATTACGAATATATGAAGGTAATTGTTAAAAGTTTTGTATTGTCTACCGCCGTGCGGCGCGTTAATGCGGTCAACGTGCGGTGACTCGTTATCTTTGTAAAAAGATATATCTTTGTGTTTATTTATCAGAAAATAATGATTCAATAACAGGCCTGTGATGAGTGGACGTGAATTTCGCGAAACTCATCTGAAACACAATTTAGTTAAACTAATAGTACCTACTAGAAATCTGTAACTGCACGTTACCCATAAAAAAAAATAGTCAACCTGCCAAACCTTTTTGACGAATTTTTAAAATAACACTAAGCAAATAATTTACAAATTTCTTTTGCTGCAAATCCATATTGTGATTTTAATATAAAATTGTTCAAAGTAAAATAGTATCTTTTAGAAAATAAATAAATTAAATGGCACATAATAACACTTGATATTATAAAACGTTATGCTATAATGTGCAAATGTCAACTTACATGTATTTTAATATGTGCAATTTTATTGCTGAATAATACCCATACAAATAAAGACGTCTCGGGTCTGTTTATTGTCATTGTCACCGCACAACAATGACAACACTATCATAACTCCTAAAATACCCACAAACGCAACGAAATATTCGTCTACCCTCTAATAATAATGAAAACATAACATCAGAAACCACTAGGGTTGCCAACGTATTGTATTCTATTTGGCGTACCTACTCTATAATGTACAAAAGAAATATGGTACGCTGAAATAAATTTATTGACTTCGACTTTGAATGAATCTGAATTAATTTTTGTAATTTCAGCATTGCATTCAAGAAGTTTTCGTCATTTTGGTCATAACTGTAGTGTTGGGAAAAGAAAACCATGGCTTCATTGAATCTTTCGTTCAATTACTACATAGTTCAATTCTTTTAAAAACAGAAAAATGTTGGTTCCGCAAAAAGAAAAACAAAAGAGTGTACTCTTTTTACTCAGTCTACACTCTTCATTTACACTTTGTTATGCAAAGGCTAATATTATATTATCTGTGCCTTTGTGAAATCAGATATAGTCTATTTCCCCTAAAATTACAACCCTAGATCCCTCAATGATTTCCATATGCAATTGTTGTCGGCACGGCGCTCGCGCAGAGCATAAATCTTTACCGCTCTATAGATCTGTAGATCATCGAGACAGCGAGTGATCTATGGCCGTTCGGGGATTTCCATCTGTCAAAAGTATAGAGTATCTAGGTGTCTGTGGTTGAAATGAGGTAAGCAGAGTAGGGTTTAGTGACACAGTTTCAGGTCAAGTGTAGTGAATATTGGATTCTTGATGTAAAATTAGATTTATTAAGATAAAGGTTTGCCATGCTGTATTAGAAAATTATTTTCTAAAATAAGTGTGGCTGCACGAGAAGGTTACATTTGAAGTCCATAGGTTTATACATATTTATAAAAATCTTCAAATAGTTGACTGGGTCGACACTTTAGAACCTGAATACAATCTGTATTTGAACACTTGCAACGGACTTGTCTGAAATACGCCAGATTTAGGTTATCCGGTGAAGAGTATGAGTTCTAAATAGTGAACTAATTACCACACCAAACTGAGGCTTTTACAGAATACTGATGCAATTTTTGTTTGTTGTGTAGGTACCAGTACCGTAGAGGAAACTCGTCTGCTTTCGTGAGTTAAAGATGATATTAAACTAATAAAAACCAATATACAATAATACCCAATAACATACGGGAATATGGTCTAATATCACAGCTTTACTCACTTGTAATACAATTATAAACTCTCTACTCTTATTGGTTGGAATAAAAACTTGTATACGCCTCCTAGTAATAGTTTTTGGTAAAATAATAATCTTTGATCCAATAGCTTTATACAGATCCTCTCCTAAGGTTCGAAATCTATTAGTAAACGATTAGGTTACAATTTAAGCCATCCTGAGGTACAAGAAGGTATCTTTATAGTTTTCCAAAGCCTCTACCCATCTAAATTATAATGTAGACACAATTATTATTACCTTAATAGGGACTACCAATAATAAACTAAATAGACTTGGTCTAAAAATAAAAGTTAATCATCATTTTTCACCAACAGAAGACTTACTTAACCAACCACAAAACCCCATCACATTTCTTATCAACATCATCTTCATTAATACATCAAAACATAAACAAAGCGTATTCTCTGATGAGGCCATCATTACTGATCATAATTACTCCATCACAACAGATACAAACAAACATAACATACACGATGATCGTACTCGTACATTCCCAGACATCATCATACCAGTTCCACAGCAAGTGACTAATGTAGTAATCTAGTTGTTAATTGAAGCCATTAATTGGATGGACGTTAATGAAGAACGACCTGTGGATCAAGTCATGGTATGGGGTTATGTGGATTAGCATTTTTTATAAGTACATGGAATGAAAGAAGATGAGAAAAACAAAAGACGACCGACAGAATTGACTAAAATAATGGTAATGGACCCAAATTTTTATCCGTGGTGCTAGGCAACTAGCCTTATCCCAGTTGTAAACGACCCTTTGTGCCTATTGGCCTTGTTTGTTCGGTTTCCTTCTTGGTATCGAGGGAAGTGGAAATTTGTATTTTTTCCTTCCCGAGTAACATAGGCTCGGCGGCGGTTGACGGCCAGTTGATGGGAGCGAAGCCGCGGGGGTCAGCTTGTTGTAGTTAGCTATAAGTCATGTTAACCACACAAAAAAAATAGAGTTATTATTAAAATAAATATTGCAAATGTTCAAGAAACAAACGTGTGTGAAAAATTATAATTTGAACTCCGGGAAGTGGGTAAAACTTGCAAGTTTTTATTACATAAAAGCTTATAAATACGTAAGAAAAGAAAGAAGAGTATTTATTTGTGATCCGCACAGGAGACACGAGATAAGCAAAAACAAAAAAAAACAATTGTAAAAATAATAATTTAAAAAATCAAAACACCCGACTGCTTATAAAGCGAACTAAAAAGACGTAAACAAGAAAAAAAACATGCTGTGCTTCGCTTTTTAAGCAGTCGGGTGTTTTGATTTTTTTAATATTTTTTTTTATTTATCACTTTTTAGTTAACATTTTATTCGAATAAGGTACATTTAAACATATAAGTTTTATATATTTTTGAAATCGCCTCTTAAAACCCTTTAATTTGATACCCCACACAATGGGATTGGATGGAAAAAAAAATTGGGCCCCCACAATATGGCGCCCAAAAGCCGCCATTTTCTATTTTTTTATTTTAATGAATCCAGTGACACTCGCAGGGTTAAGACGCATCGATTGACGTACGAATCATCAAAATCGGCCAACGCGTTTGGTCTCTGGAACGCCACATAGGAACAAACATACATATATACATACTTACATACATACATAGACATTTACACACACATTCGGCAGTCGGGTAAAAATAAAAAGGTTCCTATCACTAAAGTTAAAGGTAACAGACTCATCTATTCTAATAGTAGTCGGTATTGACTTTGTTTGTTTCGTTTTAATATGCGTATAGCTCGGAGAATCAACATTCGGTATGCTTTAATGATTAATTTGCATCAGCACAGGCAACGGTGAAGGAAAACATCGTGAGGAAACCTGGACTTATATAGTTATTGTAAGTCTGAAATAGCCAATTCAGAGGCCTGTGGGGTTTCCTAGAGGCGGCTTAATTAACTCTGACACCAGATGTGGCCACACCTCACACGAAAATGAAGAAGATCGGTAGACCCACAGTTGCTTAATTACCATATTTTTGGTGAACCTTCAAAAATAGCAACTATAAAATCTACATTTAGGATATGGAATCTGCCAGATTATCCAAAAAATATTTCTAACAATCATTCAAATACAAAAGTGACTCTGTCTCTGTCCGTTTGTTACCTTTCACATCTTAATAGCTGAACGAATTTGGATGAAACTTGGCACACAAGTAGAACATGTATTGGATTAAGACATAGGCTATTTTTTATCCCGAAAGTGTGTTACCTTGGGAAAATTTTCGCGGTTGAAGCCGCTAGCAGAAGCTAGTATTTCTATAAATCATCTGAATCTCAGTTCTACAAAAGTGAAACCTTAACGGTAAAATAGAACAGCAGATAGAGAACGTAATCTAACAGAGAGAGCTACTACAGTACACCTGCCCTTTCCTAAAGATATGCCAAATAAAACCGTTATTTGAATAGTAACTATCCTATTATTTGTGGTATCACAAGTGGGATATTAGAAAGTAAATATTTGATTCGATAGGTAAGCACAATAATTGGTCTATAATGTTGGAAAAACTACAAGGCACAGCACAGGCAGCAGTGCGGGTTGGTAGATGTCATGTCACATGTCTTCGAATTTCTGGTACTTGGACATGCCGGTTTCTAACGATATTTTCCTTTGCCGTTTTAAGAGCAGTGGTGATTAAACTATTTACAATTTTACGCTAGAGAATGACAGCTGAATTCCAACATATATAATGCTATACATTCACAAAGCAAGATTTGTAGGAGTACTATTTACAGCTTTGCGAAAGCAATCCCATAAACTGAGCAATAAACTTCTAAAACCATACCATTATACAATTGTAACGGATGTACTCAGACCTACTATCAGTAGAAAACAGTTAAGAATTTATAGGAATTGGAGTGGCAGGAAATTGTTTTAGGAGGCTTGAAATTATAATTTTAGTGCGGTATTGCGATTAGCTAATGGTATATCAATATCTCTAGGTCTTGTTTTTCTTATGATTAATTGTCTTTGTGCACTGTATCCCTACATACATAAACTCACGCCTTTTTCCCCGTGGAGGTAGGCAGAAACTACAGAACGCCACCGGTTACGATTCTTACATACTTTTTTTGCTTCATTCACATTCATACATCTAGTCATACACACACGCCGGTTATGATTACTGCACACCTGATATTTCTGAAAAACATCACCTATAAGGGATATGTATGACTTTCTAGGGCGTCCCCTCCCTGCGTTTCCATTCACGTCTGCCTTGGAAATACCTTTCGTTAGTCGCCTTTCATTCATCCTCTCATCATGGCCAAACCATCTTAAAATACTCTTTTCAATTTTAGTCACTAGATGTTATTTTAAACCACAACGTTGTCTTATTACATCATTCTTCAATCTATCATTTCAAGTTACACCACACATACTTATACTGTAATCCTTAGTACGTCAAAAACTTAGTAATTAAGGAAGGGTGCTTAATTTTGCTTAAATATACTTTTCGCCAGTTATATTTAAGTTGCATGTTAAAGGAGGAGTTTCTAACAATCGAGCACAAATCCACAAATCGATCCCAGGTCGCTTGCGATAAATAGCCCAACATAGCAAATCTCGTGAACAAAAGTAGACAAACTCAATATGAAAAAACCTATAAAAATTATAATTTTAATATAATGATATCTGTTTACACTATAAAAGGAAACGGTCTCGAAGATAAAACATACAAAAATAACCAATAAAGCTGTTTATCAGCGGATAATTGTTTTATTTCTTAGAACTTTGTGTTTTCCTAGTAAAACCTATTGCATACAGACATACTGATAGCCTCAATCAGAACTCAAGGCAAGACAAATTCGTAACAATTGGTATAAACGCTCCGTATATAAAGTCATTTATATTTACACATATAAGTACTACAGCCTAAATTCAGTTTATGAAAACATTAAAGCCAAATGATATACATGACAGAAATGTATGTACGCCTTGAACTATTCGATATTCAGAATATAACTGTAGGAGGCCCAATGAAGCGTTGGTAGAATGTAGGAAGCCCATGTGAACAATATTAGTACTCTAAATGCAAAAGGCTGCGAAGGTAACACAGATAAGGTTTTAATGGCTATGAAGCTTATGAATACCAGACCGAACCAATGAATTCAACATATTATTACGGCCACAAATGAACAAAAGCTACATTGAAACCACTGACCTCAACCCGATTCAAACTATTACAATTCCCCTAAACTTAATACGGAACAATAAAACTATACATGACTATCTTATCATGCAAAATTCTAAGAAAAACGTACGGCTAAACGCAACGCACCAAAACGTCTTACTAACCTAAAAATACCTAGGAAATTGATCCAAAATAAGTCTCACATATCACAATATAATAACGCCGTCTGGCTCTCATAGACAGACACGTCTAACAAAAAAATCGTTAACGACTAAGAAATTGATGAGTTCTCTTAGAGAAAATTACTTTAATGTTCCCACTGAGGCGTGACCCAAAACCCGTTTGGATACAAGCAAAAGATCCAACTTAATTATCCCTGAAATCTTCTGAAGTGACACTATCACCTTAATAGTAACAGGGATAAAGAACAGATTCGTCTGAGAAGTTAATGAAGATGATGGCAAATGTAAAATTGTGACAACAGTTGCAAATGATTTTTTACCTCCAGCAGATTTGCCTGAGTCACCGTCCGTTTTGCCAGACATGCCTCATACCAAGGCACTTATGTGGAAACAAAATTATCGTTTACTATGAGAGCAGTTTGTAGAATCCCATGGTGCGTCAATGATGTAACGTGGAATGCAAGATCTCATGGTAGACGGAGCGAAAACAATTGACTCGTCGAGTAATTGACATGCCGAACTACTGTAGGCCCCACGGGGTTTTTATTTGATCATCACTGAAAATAGACTTGTTTTTGTAAAGCCTAAATAATATCTAGACATAAAGTACACATGTCATATTTTAAATCGCGTTGATCCTAAAGAGAACGCACGGATCGAAAGACCGTTAAAATTGAAGTGCCAAAATCGACAGTTAGTAAACATCTCTGAAATAAAAAGGTCATGTTATCCGCAACAGTTGTCAATAACAAAACAATTGACTATGCCAACATCAAAATCAACAGAACCAAAGCAGTGGAACAAGAACAGTAACTAGTTGATACATTTGTATACCAACACAATCTCGATGTCACTAGGATTTCTATGAATCCTATAATAGACACTCCCATGACATCATCTACGCTTGAAATACTAACACATAGTACAATGGCCTCACTTTAAACTTGAAACCACGTGTAGAAGCAAAAAGTAATGTTAGAGATAACAATGATACACATAAAAAGAAACGTCTTTTATAAAACAACAAAACTGGTTGTTCTTGTTCATCTAAAAATGTCACTTCCTCTTTTATGGACTAATAAAATGGACTACATCTTTTCGCTATATGGTGACAAGAGATAATATTCAAATACATGGATGATAAGAAGTTAATGGGTTTAATATATAAGTGTTTCATGATCATGACTTTTGAGCTATAACTATTAAACTACAAGACATTTTTAAAATGTTTGCACAACCAGTAATTATTAATGAGATGAGATATCCGATTACTAACAAATCTTAAGCAGCTTGACACATGATAATCGTTTACATATGTGCAAATTTTATTACTGACCGGAACAACAATTTGCATGATGTTGTCACACCGTCTTGGTCATATTTCAATTGGTCTACGGAGCACTGACGAAATACCTGCCTATTAAATTACTTATTAGATTCATTCGAACCCGACTGTGTATTTACAATTAGCAAAATAAATTATGGATTGTAATTCTATTCGGCAGCCGCCAAAATTTACTCAAAAAAAATCGTACATCCTTACATAACCCAAAATAAATATCACTTAAAACGAATGTGATAACTTAATAAATGTCATGTCTCACTCTATTTAAATTATAAAACTTTTAATATGGAGAAAATTACAGATGTCGAGGCAAAATAATATAAAAACGGTGAATTTAAAGCTAAGATACATGGCTTGACAGATTTACTGAGCTACTCTGTCAGTTTGGAACTTCGGGCCAAAAGATTGAAGTTTATCGTAGGAGTCAAACTTGTAGTTGAATTTATTGAAGTGTTTCTTGGACAAATCGACGTGTAAACTGAATAATCATTGCCTGATATAGTCTGGGTTTTGACTGACGATTGACATTTCTCGAGTGCTAATTTTGTTTCGTTTAAATCCAATTCAGTATAATATTGTCACTATTTTGTAATGAATACTCTTGCAGTGTGATCGGCTCTTATTTCGTATTCTACTCTATTAAATGCTTAAGATTTTTCATCAAAACCTTTCTTAACTTTCTCTTCGACCCTTTGTTTGTTATTTGTTAGAAGATCTTCACACAATTTGATTGCATTATCCACAAATTGGTCCAACGGTATCTTGACAAAATCTAAATCAGCAGTGGAATTAACATCCAGCAATCACAATTACAATCTTCAACAAATATTTCATTAAAATAGTGACACGGCAAATAAATGGCTCACTTTAATTATGTGACATTCAGGAATATATCAGATTGGTCAGCGGTGTGTTGAAAGTCGTGATCAATGGGATTTTAGTTGATTAGTTTTGAAGACAACATTCATTAATGAAATGGATAAATCTAGTTGTCAGTATGGAATCTAACCTATCTGCATCTTACAACATTTATCAAATTAATTTTATCAATGATCCAACATTGATAAAATTAATGAATAATTGTAAAGAATAATCATGTCATTGGGTTAAAATACTTGGAACCCATAAATGTTGCAAACTCTAAAGTGCTTCAATTTACAATGTATTAAAAGAACCATAATATCCTTGCCTGCAGCATAAAGCGCATTCACAATTTATTACCGATATTAAAGTTTAATCTTGAAGCTGATGTTCAAGAGTATAAAAAGAATCCATTATGATTGTAGGCGAAGGCTAGCCGCCATTTATGTTTGCTATCTTATCTTCAAAGCGGTCTTGAAGCCGCACCTCTCACACTTTTTTTTTCTCGGGTAATGTTGTCATAAAGTACTTTCGCATTTTAGAAAAAGTATCCATTATGTCACGTAGCCTTACTTCAACGAGCTCATAAATTATTTTTAACTGGCTTCATTAACCTGCATAACGTCATAAACACGTTATTCGCCTGTCACAACACAGGGGAAGTATTTTTGGAAAAGGTCACAAAAGGAAAGCGCGCATGAACGCCTTAAGCAGACATGTATAACTTACTCGCCGAAAATTGTTTACACGCACTTCGTTTTAAAATGACCAATTCAATTAATTGAAGCCGGATTTAATCCTGTTAATTTGAGAGGTAGAAAAACTAATTTCGCCCACAATGCCCTCCGACGGTATTATAAATAAAATAAAAACTTGTAAAAGACCTCTCGGTATGCGCTTGCGTCGGTCAATCTTCTCGTAATGTCATTTGTCGATGGAATCAGGACGCGGTGCAAGCTTTAACGTACGTATGACAGAAAGAGACAGTGTAGCATCGTCTCGCCACCCCAACTCGTGAGGCAACATTTGTATTTAATTACTTCGTTTACAGACACTTGATTTACGAATCGCTTAATTTGAAAGTGTTGATTTAAGTTTTGATGAGAGAGCCTGCTTTTCCAGAAGTTATAACGACACCCACGTATAAATCAGTTTGTTTTAAACTGAACCGCCCGTAACATGAGAAATGTGAGGACATAAAGATATTTATGATGCAATTACATTAATTTTCGTAAAACAAGAGTACATGTAAAGCAAGGAAACATTAGTGTACCATTTAACATCGTAAAAACTCAGTCATTTACTGTCGCTCCATAATTCCATTTAAATTCCGACGCAACATCCTCATTCGATATAATTGGTTATAACAGTCCGGTGCGCCGTACAGTACAAATTATATGATTATCCTGAGCTAGAATAACTTCAAGGGTCGTTAATGTGTAAATCGATTGCCTCGCATGGAGCGCCGTGCTCTGTCGCATACTAATCGAAGAACAACAACAAGCGTTATAATCTAAACAATATTAACATTCCTCATTCTTGTTCCAGACTTGGCGGCGATACGTCAGCTGCTGGAGAGCGAGACGGGAGGCACCACCTGTCCCAGCTGTAACATGCCCTTTGACAAGGGCAAGAAGAGGAAACTGATCGATACTTGCGGGCATGAGCGGTGCTACTCGTGCATGTTCAGGAACGAGGCTTGTCCGTCGTGCGCGAGGAACAACCAGGCCCAGAGGCGGCCGGCCATGGAAAGGTATACGCCTTCGCCGCAGCGGCAGGAACCCGACTGGCAGTCGCCACACCGCCTGCCCAAGCCGCCGAAGCAACCCTCGAACCTAGCACAGAGCTGTCCCACACCACCGCACACCAGGAGAAGATTCTTCCTGAGCCCCAAATCGTTGCGCAGTCCGTTCGGGCAGCGCGCGCGCCACTCGCACGACAACCACGTGCCCCTCTCCGGTAAGTGCTCGCACTCGTAAGAGTATTAGCATACCCGTGCGCCCGCGCCTGCGCGTGGTAGTCGCGGATTTGCATCGTTGCGCAAGCTCTGCGCACGCAAGCTACACTTCATTGATGCCTTCTTGGGCAAAGTTGAAATCTCATTCACAAGCAGGCCGCGTAGCACCTCTCACTTCGATGGCCCGTTTATGAGCTTTACGAAAACTGCGAGGATCCGCCGCGCAGTAAATAACAGTGAGTGACAGTTGCGACACGCGCGCCCACGCCGCGCCGCCGGATGTACGTAGGGGTTCCTTAAAGGACCGGTTGTCTGTCTACTGTATTTATTAGTTAAAGTATAATTCCGTACTTTTGCAACGCTGCCCGCGCAGACAGCGGGCCGGCTGTGAACATTATCTCTGTATCTGTTACATTTTCCATTTCCATTAATTATATCATTCTGGTCTACCAGATTTCTTGGGTAATTGAAATATACACTTCGTTCACAGCTGTGAGTTTCTTAATAAACTATTAGTATCAATTCGCCACGGCCCTTGCCCCTTCACGTTTGTACTTAATCTGTCGATAGCTAACGTTTCTATCTGTCGATATGAATAATGGTATCTTTTACAATTTGTAATGGTTTGTTAATGTGGCGAGGTGCAATCAATTGTCCATCGCGGTTCAATTGGGATCGTGTGAGAGAAATTTTACTTTATGACAGTCTTGATGAATGTGGTGAGAATTTTCTTCAATTTCTTCATGTGGAACTACAGGGTTGCCGGAGGAAGGTCCCCGGAACGCGGCTTGGCACAGCCTGGTGTTCAATAAGATCAGGTCGCTGTGGTCCACACACTCTTCAGTGCCGCAAGGACTCAACCAATTGACAGGCACGAAGTCTTAATTTTGCATTGGAATGTGGATTATACCGATGTTGCTCATTTAATTGCAAATGCTGGCTTAAGAATTGATTATTTCTCTATAACGTGGTAAAGTTTTCAACCTGATTTCTGTGAATGATTTGAATTTGATAGTTCGATTGTGATTGTAAAATACATTTCGAATAAATGAGTGTCTTCATTCCTTAGAGTTGTATCGAATGTTTTATCGATTAATATAGTATCGATACTTGCGGTAACTGAACACATCGGTATTCAGTCCACATTCCCTGCTCCAGCACGGTCGTCGTCTGATTTTTGCACACCTTATTGCCTGTACGCTCCGTCCGTTTGACACATAGCTTAGTATACCGGTTTTGTTTTACCATTGTTTATTTTGCATTTTGTGTGGTTTTTATTTTGTTTTTTTTTTCTACAATTGTAATGCTTGAAAGGTTTCATGTTGAACGTTATTTGAACATTCATTTGTAAATAAAGTTTCATGTTTTAATTTTTATGTTTATATGCACATATATATGCTAACTGAAGTCTTATGCACAAACATGTATATTAAGTGTTATTAACCGATTATTTTTAAATCGATTCGATTTCATAACATCACATAAATCGTTTGAATAAATGTAATCTTCACGCATGACTCATATTGTATAGAAAACTCGATGAATGAAGACATGAACAATCGATCCTCTGATGGAGATAAAAAGTCGGTGACAAAAGTAACATCGATTGGTTGGCGATAAGTTCTTTTTGGATATGTGTGATAAGTGATAATTTGATAAACATCAAAGATTTTATGACTATTAAATTAAGAATATTTAATTGGATAAAAGAATTAGCGAAAGGCAATGATAGATATGATTTTAACATCTATATTGATGCTTATTACCTTAATAACTAGTGAAATTTCTATCATTGGATAGTCAAGAAAGATATAGAAACTTGGCAGTAAAATAAAAACCATTTCTTTATGATTTACTAGCTATTTTCATTATAACATCTCTCTTTTCTTTTTAATAAAATATAAAAAAGCAAGTATATGATTTCCTTCAATTGTGTTTGTTATATTTCGCAATTATGTTTATAATTAACAGTTAATATCGGAAACTTGATGAATCGCACTTTGTAAAATAAGCAATAATTACTAATTATATAATAATAATAGAAACAATAATTAAATAGAGTTAATTATATAATAATAGACAAATTAATAGAAACAGTAAAATTCCAACTAGAAAGTAGGTACTCGTATATACCTAATCGAGTTGATGTGTTCCAATTTGAAAGGCACAAATGCCTGTGAAATTACAGGTACAAAAGACTTTGTAACGTTGAGTCCGGGTGAAACGGACAAAAACTAGGTGATGCGTAGAAAATGTCCTGAGTGAATGTGACCTCAAAGTGATTGCTTAAACAACTCAAATTCTATAGAACATATTTATTACATTTGCTTTGGTCTAGACTTTAAAGACGGCGTTATAATGATTTTCAATTATCTAGATCCCAAATCCCAGATCGAGAAAGTGTTCCTTTATTCTCTCTACTACTATATCACTACTATAATTTATTACTATATTTTCTCCACTCGGCTCAACTCGTGACAACAGCTTGATATTTATTGACACTAAAGGAGGATTTTTCGTTATGATGGTGAGTGAGCAGATTGGAGTGGAAATTCTTGAAATGGCTTTTATGAAATTCACAGTTGTATTTTGATTATAACGGCTGCTTATAAGTAACAGAAAAGAGTTTTTAACATATATTGCGAAATACATCTTCGCCTGAATGCCTCAAAGGGCCAGGTAGACCATATGATAATGAATGATGTCATAACTTAAAGATAATTCCAAATCAACGACCCAGTATTACCAGACTACAAAATAAATCCAGTGGGTAGTACTATGACGCTACATTTTACTATGTAGGCTGTGAGCTGGAATCGCCTTGTCACCAAAAGAAACGACTGAGGGCGGGTCCTTGTTCAATCGGAACAAGTATTGTTAATCTATATAACTTTGTTAATATTGGCCTTAGGTTTATACGTTGTACACTTGCGGCTTGAAAATGTTAAGCATTTTTTATATCCATCACGTGTACCATTACGTTAGTTTATACCTCCTTTTCACAATCAATCGTTGCTAATATGTAGTGTTCCGTTTTTATAAAAAATTCCTTATTTTCAATTACTTAATCTAAAGGAATATATTACAGTACAAGGCTTTTTGCCTGCTACATACAGTCTGCCTTCAACACTTTCTTTAGGTCGTCGGTCCACTTAGTGGACAGGCATCCCACGCTCAGTCTACCAATTTCCTGTCTCTACTCAAGGACTTGTCTGTTTCACCGGCCTATGGTTCTTTAGCACTGTACAAACAAAACTAGAACTTAAAGTGTTCAACCTTTTTATCCCACGACTGCACTTTATACTCCATTTTCACAGTTTGGCTTCTGTCAATGTAATCGTTTGTATAATATAAACTTATTATAGTGTAGGTGATATTTATTTTATAATGTGGGTATTTTGTTATTGGATCAGACAATCTGGCGTTGTGGTTGACTTCATTATGTCAGGCTGCTGTGAACAATCATTGAGATAATCATCAGGCTTGGCAGACCAGTTAGTGATTGGTGTTTGTTTTATGTCATAATTAAGTAATGCCTTGTTGATACTGGCTATGTACTACGTTCTAGACGTTAGGTAGGCAGTCTGTTATTTGCCGGAAGACATATAATATTTAATAGTTACTAGGTTTAAGACAATCTGTCACTCACTAAGTAAATGGTCAGTAAATTCACGTCAGATATACTTTTTGCATTAAAGTTCCTCTTTAATCTTCAAATTACTGCAAATGGTGACCAATGAACTGTCGCTTTAGATATTTTTAAAACTTCATCATCCTTTTGCCCTCGTCCCAATTTATTGGAGTTGGCGATTTCTATCACTTGTCTTCTAGATTATATTAAACCTACAGTACCATTAGTAGGTATCTATTTCTTCGTCAATAAATCTTGTCACGATCTACAACCCACCTTATTAAAGCATTGTCGCCTCCAAAATCATTATCTGTTACCACTTGATGAAGGAGTATATTAGATAAAAGGTTTTCAAGTGACTACGTAGTCTATCGACACTACCCGAATCAAGCAAGACTGCCTACAATACCTATTGTTTGATTTGCGTTTAGCAGGAACAAGACTATTATAATCATGCCTCATATCATTATTAACATTCGTGGGTCATTGGCGTATTACTTGCGTGTAAACTTGTAGTCTCTCATGTCTCTCCTTTTATAGATCAACTATGAGTGGGTAGCTATTTCTCTACTTTTTAACCGACTACAAAAAAGGAGGAGGTTCTCAATGCGACGGTTTTCTTTTACTTATTTTTTATGTATTTGCCCCGAGTACTCAGACGCCGAAAAACGGAAAACAGTAGGTACCAAAGACACCGACTCCGAAAAAGAAAGTTGTTTTTCGCTTTGCAGTGTTCTGTTGGAAATCGGTGTGATTTTTTTGATAACAAGTGTTCAGGTTGCATATGACCCGATACCTGGTAGCCCCATTGACACACAATGCTTGCTCTCTTGTAAACAATTGTGTAAATGGAGTCGCTTTTGTAACCTGACTTGGTAAAAATGAATCATATCTTGCTGTTTTGTCAACTTCTCTTTTGTCACAGACAATAATAATTCCACGTACTTTGGTGCTTCATTGTTTTGAAAATGAGGTTATTTAAAAAGTGAATATATTGTTTCGTTTGGTTCTTGCTAAGGTAACCAACCGAACATATACCAGCTTTGGAAACAAACTTGATTCATAATAAACAATTTGACAATACATTGAAAAAAAACAGAGGGAAACCAGCATCTCCTAGAACCTGAATATCAAAGGTTCCTGATATCCAGCAACTGACACTAAGCCTGGGTGAAAGAAGGCATATATATAAGAACATAACAGGCAGAAGAGATTCTCCTAAAATAAATAAGTTTAGCACAGTTAAGATACTACTTTAAATACTAAACTTCCTTTACTAGAATTTGAACCCTGAATCACTGCTCTTACCTCCAGTCAATGAAGCGTAAAGTTCATACCACACGATACAGCGCTTCCGTCGTCTCCTTCGTGTGAAACACCATATTGTGCGATCAAGTTTCTAACATGTTTGGGTTCTGACATGTTGCGTTTACAGGAGGAGAGCCTTGTTTTAATTGTGTGGTATCTTTGATTCTATTAAAATGATGGGCTGCTTGATAATTATGATTCCTAGCTTTAGGTGATAATCTGACATCATAGTGCTGTGTTGTCGACACCATTCAATCATCAATGTTAATTGAAACTTCGTCTTCTTTAAAATAATTTCACTAAAATTTATATACCTCACTGAAAGCAAGGATTCCTTTCTTTATAGTTATGCCCTTAGTGCAGAAAATTTGTGGACTCGTAAAAGACTTAGGATTGCCCTTACATTCGTCGCAAGCCTTTGTGAGTCTTTGTGTGATTACATTCATGAACTCAAACCTTTTTTCTATAGGCAGAAACTTCAGAACAGCATTACATTCTTCTTTTGCTTTGTTTACTTTCTTTGATCGATTACGATGAGGCGACATTTGAAGAATGTTTATGGAGTAGTGGAGGACTTTCGACTGAAATGATGATGGTAATGATGCAATCAATATGAGCCTTTAATACGAACTTGAACTGACTAAAGCGATTATGTAGTGTTGTGTGTATCTAAGATGCAACCTTGGCAGTGCCTGTTGAACCAGTTTATTATTCTACCAAACACAATGAGTGTCAGGGACATAGCTCTTTTTACTGCTCCCATAATACTCGTATGTTCGCTTTTGTTGCCTTTCGCTAACATCGTTAATATGCTTTCATTGTTGAATAGCATTGAGATTAAAACCCATGAAATCCATTCGGACGAAGGTAAGGTCGATATCATCAATTTGCTGGTTTTGCTAATTTAGTTTTCTAGTCATTGTAGTGGTTGTCTCTCTTCAAATTGTTTCTGTTCAACTTAAATGATTTTAAGAACAAAAATATAAAGAAAAATAAGATGGTGTGAGATTCTTGTTCAGACCTGTATTCCTAACACCTTTGTTTCCACCTAAGAAAAATAATATAATTGGATCTTGCGAGCTTCTTTGTTACTACCAATATAACTAGTTTTGCATTATGTATTTTAATAAAGTTATTTATTACTAAAGCTTGCTTAATTTTTTTTAACTTTTGGTTTTGTAAAATTTATTTCTACCAATAGCAAATACGCGTCTTATCTTCAAAAAATTTTAATGGCAAGACCATAAGAGTAATTAATTCCACTATAGGAATATAACATGAACATTGAAATCGCCAAAACCTCATAAAATTTTACGTAACCCAACATAGCGTATCTAACGTGTAACCTTGGCAATGTTCGCTTCAACAGGTTGTACAAAATGTAATGTTGCGACAATTATGTCACTCGGAGTGCCGGTGAATTGGGTACAGACAGAAGAGTCATGGTCAACCTTTATTTGATGTAAAAGGTCATTGATAGTGAACTGTGTTATATTGAACTTCAAAGCGGCAGCTTCGCAGCTTTTACTAGATGTATGAACTATCAATACGTATAACTAGATGTATGAACGTAACAGAACCAAAAGTAGTATGTTAGGATCGTTGCAGTTGGCATTCTGTAGTTTTATTTTATCTTACGTTGGCTTGCACTTGACCACTATCTCGCCTGATGGTAAGCGATGATGTAGTCGACGGTGTAGCACGCTTGTTTAGAAGTAACCTATTCACCCTTGACTTAAAGACTGGAGGTCTTCGAGTTGATGAGTTTCTATGAACGCATACGCATGTATGTAAGACTTATTATCTCTTGATCTCTAAAAGTGATAATCTTGACAAGAGCAACCTTATTCGGCAAGATTATCTACAAGCTTGTGAGCTGCAAGCTCTTTACTGTTGTGTTTCAAAGATAATCAAATTTTATTATATGGTAATCATGTTACATGTCATTGGCATCACTACCCTTTAATCTCATGAATAAAACATCTTAAACTCCCCAGTCTCGTAATAAGAAATCAGATGTCTTCATAAGCCTTGAATCCTCCTATAATAACAACACTATCCAGATTCCCACTCCCAGATAATCAAACACAATAATAACAAACCTATATCTATGCACACAATTTACGTTCTTATAGATATACTTCAAGCTCAATGACTCTACGGAAACCAGCTTATAAAACGTGGGAGTTGATAGTTTTTTATCCACATCCCGAGTTCCCGACCACATCCTAGCCCTATTGATCAATGAAGGAGGAAGAAGTTGATGGTTGTTTTTGCTGAAGCAAAGACTAGGCTTCGATGGTGTGTTGGGAATTTGTTATGAGAATTAATGGTGGTGTTCAATGTAGGATGATTGTCACACGTGTTTTTGTTTTGAACGTGTCTGAATTTCATGGAACCCTGTTTAATTTACGTATTGGAACATGGCCTTAAGTAGATGTTAATTTAACCTTTGACGTAGACGAAAGGATTTTTATGCTTATTATTATATTTTAATGTCTTTTTAGTAATTAGAGCTATATTATCATTTTGTAGTTTTAGCTACCGTAGATTTTTTTATAAACTCAAGAATATATTCCTTTATGTGTTTAAGAAGACATTTCTTACTATGTCTGTCTCTCGGTTCATACGCCATTACAATAAAATAAACCATGGGATGTATCCCATGGTATTTTTTCAATCTTTAGGTTTTGTTAGAACAAAACTTTTAACAGTTTATTCAGAGAGTAACATAATATATACTTTTTCTATCAAATGACGTTTTAGGCTCAATAACAAATCCATTTTTTCAACCAAGTACCAAACTATCACAGATTTATACTCCAAAATAGGTCCTTTATCTAAGCTCTACAATCATAATGACTGATGCGATCATTAAATTCATGAACGGATTGAATGAGTGAACTAATTGATTTCATTCGTTCGTGATGTTCTAATAATTTGAATTGATTACTTGTGCTTATTTTATCATTCGGTGATGAATTGAATACTTTATCAATTTATGTTTTGTAGTTCGTGTTTTTCTATTATTGAAGAGCCAGGTTACTGTTGAAAGCAAGGTCTATTACTATTAAAGCATCTTATCTAAAAATAAGTGTTTCTATATCATCCTGTGCCTAATCAATGATCAATGAGGAATTTGCTTAACGTTAAGTTTGTCTTTTTGGTTGCAAACAGTCGATAAAACTTGTTACTAGCTAAAAGTAAACGGCTTGCAGCTACTCTTGGAGTAATCGAAATATATTCTAAAGTCACCTTTTATTCCCACCGGAAAACACACGGTACACAAAACAAACGGTACACAAAATGACAAGTATATAATTTAAAATGAATAAAGTAGAAGATACGTAATACGCCATTACAACTACTTTCTTAGTATGCATTAAATTGACCAAGTGACCATACATGATAACAACAATAGGTTTACGCAAAATACGCGCTTAGACGTAGAGTTGCGGACACCAGCCCGTCTTAATCTAAATCTAACAACAATAGGTTGAATAATTCCTCATTTCAAAAGTGAATGCAACTTCATAACAATGTCCTATTCTTTGATTAGGGCCACGAAGCAAGCAACTAAAATTTAATTTAAAAAAAGAACATGAGACTGTTTTAATTTTAATTTAGTCTTGAGTATGTAGAATTCAGCCTAGTGGCCAGTATCATTAGCCCATGGCCTTATGTAAAAACCAGGAATTATTAACCATAATTATGATGGACGTGTCACTTCAAAACACGACCTTATTGCAGTTGCAAAATGACACTTGCACATGCAGTAAACAAGCTTATATGTTAATTTACGATGACGCAATACCCTCGTATGTAGAGCTACAAGATTGACCTTTCACGCTAGTTCTGAGTCGATAAATACCAAGCATTCACCAAAGAAGCTGGCATTTTGTTTAATGCCTTCACTTGCGGACGTAACGAATTAAAATTAAGATATTTGAATAGACTCATTAATTTATCTTAAGGTTTACGCCAATGTTCGTGTTGACAACTCAATTCTAAATACGTTATTAGCTGGGAAAATATGTACGGTAATAACTTATGTGTAATGAATATTGTTTGGTTAAGGAATCAATAGAGCCACACGGTCGTATTCTCAAACGTAACTGCACTTTTAGGCACTGTTATAAAGATAAAGATAATTTATTTGTCCAAACATGAGTTCACATACAGTAGGCATGCGGGATGTTCAAAATATTTTTTTTTTGCACTGACATGTTTTGACTAGCGAGGCGTACAAATATATTTTACAATATTTAAAATTAAAGCATTTATGCTTTAGTAGCGGTAAAAAAAAAAACTAAATATAAAATAATACAATTAAGCAAAAAAAGCACAATTCATCATAAAAAAAAACCAGATTCATGTATTAAAATAATGTCAGAACGTATAAAAATAAAGTCAGGCATCATTTTATGTCTCATACTTATCATTATCTTTTCATGGATTCATTAAATCAATACGACTTAGAAGTGATAAAGTATTATATTTTAACTAATACTAAAATAGTAATATCAGCTATGAATCGTTCGAACTTTTTTTTTCTGTTCCCTCTTGATGTAAAAATTGCTGCCATCATTTCTAATTATACATGCCTAAATATTTACAAAACCTTTATTTACTACTACACCAGGAAGTAATTCCATTTACTAGTACTTGAAAAAACATTATGAACGGAAACCTTCATCTCTGATTTCCTGGCCCAACAGTAACCGTATCGAGTAGTGATCTCGGAATTGCGGCGTTCCCACGCCATCGCTTCCGCACCTGCTGAGGATCTCCGCTTACACAGGACACCACGTTACTTGTAGATGTGGTGACAGGTTCGAAATTATTACGGGTCTTGTGGTAAACAATGTTGAACAACTTATAGACAATGTACGAAAAATCAAGTGTCCTTTTATTGGGAGTAAAATAATTTAATCCCAATAATGAAATTTGGCTCATTTCAATAAAATTATTGCTCGGCTATAAGGCGCAGATACCCCTCAGTAGCTGATTTTAAAAAGAGAACCACGTCTAAACGGCTATTCATAATATATTATGAAAAAAATATATGTTACATAAGACCATTTTCTTAATAAGTTGATCTGAGATAAATTTGCGCTATATTCGTATAACATAGTGTAATTAATTTGAAAATTACGTCTAAAACGGAAAAAAAAACACGACAATTGCACCAAAACCGCCGGGCGTATTTTAATTAAATTGTCACCATCTCCAAGATAATTTAATCATCTACATTTTGATTTGAGGCTTTTTTTTTAAGTTATATAATAATGAGAAAAGTACAAAGTAGGTCGCGCGGGTGTGAAACGAGTGAGCGTTTTGTTCCCTAAAGGTCGTTGACGACTGTAGTCGTCTTAATAGACTAATAGGTATAATTAATGTATCTCTAGGCAAGTTTTTAAATGATTGGTACAATGTCAAAAATGTGTGGGTTTGCTAATTTTGTCCCTGACATTTTGGTATTTCGTCCATCAACATCGCTGATAGAATTACACTATTTTTAAACTCCAGACCAAAGAGGCTCTAGACACAGTCTCCCAACTCTACCTCACGGTTTCAAAGTAGGTACTTATTTATCTGTTTAAAAAAGCTTCCTTCTTGGCGAGTGTTTTCAAGTATTTTAATGAATACTTGTCTCCTTCTGGCAAGTCTTCTGATAGTATCAAAATTATTTCCAGCTTTGATATTGTTGATCCCTTCATACGTACTCCCGCATACTCACTCTTCTGTAGGATTATTAAAAGAGATAATATAAAAACACTACATCAGTAATGTTTCCCTCATATTTTCTCTAACTCCTACAAAAACAGATCTCACATCAATTGTTACGAAAGAAACATTCTCATTCGCTTCAAGTGTTAATTTCGTTCCGCTTCCTGTGATAACAAATTCGTTAACACACAATGGAGCAAAAATGTCTTGCCAAGAGCTCTTTAATACCGAATATGGCGTCGCTTCATCAATCTCTTTAATTTGTTGTAAAATGTCATGGGAATTGTTGAAACAAAGGATATGTATAAAACAGTGTAGGTGGTAAAGATCTTGTAGCAAGAAGTGCAAGTCTTATTTATGGACTACTGATTTGCAATGAAAAATATTGTTGTCTAGACATAGTTAATAAGCTTTATGTCGCTGTAAAAGAAAAGGCTTTTGAGGGACATTGTCTCGCAGCAAGACCCACCTCCTTTAAGTTGGTAAAAAACCTCAGCAACTGGAATGAGTTTTTTCATCTCCTAACTAGAGTATAGACCATGGTAAAAATATTTGTGGCAACCGCGTCATCAATAATTGGTTACCACCTTTTCTAAGTTATTGTAATCCGTGATTGAAACCTAATTAATTACGCTATCTGTACCTCTAATTCATTTATGAGCAACAAAAATGCTGTGGTGTATTTCTTGGCTTACCCCTCCTTGGCTTTTTAATAAAGAATTTCTTGTTAAAAACTTGTCAAATTGAATTTGAGAAGTTCTCAACTTTTAATTTATATTTTAGAAACCTTGAGTGAATTATTCTAATTTTTATGATGTGTGAAATAATCTGAGACAATGTTGGTGAATACTTCATTTGTTTTTTTAATGTGTGTGTGTAAGATTATTGCACGATTGTGTATGCATGGAGTTCACATTATTATAATTTGATTTTTCTTCTTTTTATCTGATCGTGTTTTGTCTGTGTTTTATTGAAAGCTTGTGAAAACCGGCATGTATATGAAAACAACATTGTATATGAGTTTTTATGAGCTGTAAGTGTACACTTTGTATATTCCTGCACCTATATGTTAGAATTGTCAATAGCTTATCAATTTGAAAGCAACTGTTGTAAATTCAATTATGTGTAGTGTAGATAATTTAATGGTGTAAGATTCTGTAAACGTTTTATGCGTTTCTGTATATTTCATTAAATATCTTGCCAAAGGTGACATATTCGAGAGTAGATACAGAGCCACTTTCTTAGTATAATTTTAGCTTAGTGCTAGATTTAAAGATTGTTGTAGACTTATAAAATCAGTTTGAATTACATGCGAGAGATAGAAGTCGTACAGTCCTTGAGACACTTTCATTTATTTAAATTTTTCAGTATCAATAATATCTTTTTTTTTTATAATCTGTAGGTAGACTCTCTGATCCTTATAAAAGAGAAACTCAAAAAATGCACATTTAGCAGTAAATAGGTATTTAGATGTTGCTCCCCCGTGCACCTCATAAGTCTTCTCGAATCTGCAAGGCAACATATGTCGCGCGATATGATGCACTACATGTTGCTCATCATGATGAACAGCAAAAAGGAGTTTTGGTTTAGAAAGGTTGTATCATCATGTTGTACACCGCAAAGTCACCGAACAAATGTTGTCTTGTGAATACGAGGCTTTATAAATTAAACAAAATCTAACCATTCTCCTAATCTCCTTCGCAGATGACGAAGGCGGTCACATCAAGCAGGCTGGCTACGAGTCCAGAAGACAGAATGACCTGTACATGCGTTTGGGTCTCCTGCTGGGAGAAAGAAGAGGAGCCAGGAATAAGGCTAGAGACAGCTGCACCTCTCTCGCTTCTCTTGATGCGCATACGCTTGCTTCACATAACACGAGTCCTGTAAGTATTTCCCTCGACATTGATACAAAAATCAATTTCTTGATAAACGAACTACAAAACGCAAGTCCTTTAAAAGTGGACCTAAAGCACTTGGTGATAAGTATGTTTATCCTATTTAAAATCTTATATGCCTGGTCAGGAATTTCTGAACCAATGCACCCCTAAGTAAATCCCTTGAAAAATAGGCCTTAAGTTCAATCAACATAAGGTAGGCCAGTGTGGAGTTCTTTCAAAATTGGACCTCAAATATGTAGTAATATTTTTTTTAACACACTTGCTCATAAAGTGGCTCTAATTTCACCGCAATTAGGCACATAATGACACCTGTTATCAAACTGTGACTTTTTCATTACTATTATTCACAAGTGAGATAAAGAGTTTTTTTTTTTTATTTATTGGTTGAGTTGCTTTGTTCTTAAAAAAAGTTTCGATACAAAAAAGATCGTGCTCAATAATACAAATGCAACACATTTTATGCAACTTCGTATTTAAATAGATAATTTCAACTTGTACGTGTTTAATAAATAAAACTTTCACTTAAATATAACTTTTGTTTTTGTCTGTAATAAAGAAAACTTGAAATACCCCATTTTGTACGTGGCTAAATCGCTATCCGCGAAAAGCCAAAAAAAAGATAACTCATTATTTTTAGTCTATGGCCGATCGCCATTGTTAGATGCGCGCGCATAGGAAAACTGATTAATTTTGCCCGCCATTGCGAAAAAAAATTGACAACTAGTTTTCACTGTTGGAAATGATTTTTTAGTATTATTTTCTTCACAAGTGTGTTGAAAAACGTCGTATGATACACGTGTGTATTGATGATTACCGTCCTCGGCTCTCTTAAGACCCTCACCTAACGGCTCGGGTCTCAATGGCGCCTCAGCGGTAATCACCAACATTACACACTTGTACCATAATGTACTATATTTATTAATCTTATATCAACTTTTCATATCTGCTAAACCAATATAGCATTAGCAAGTATACTTATGGATTTACTGATAACTATAAAACACTATTACCACACAGTTTTTTACCAAGCTTTCTACCATACCACTGGACCAATTTTTCGGCTTCATAGATGAGTATCTACTAACAATAACAACCATTTTGTTCCAGGTATCAACCCTCACCGGCTCCTCAGAGGTGGAGGTAGCGACCCCTCTGGGTCGTGACTCCCTCGGCTCTCTGGCATCCATGTCCTTGTCTGCTGCCAGCAACTGCTCGTCTTCAAGTCCTGGAAGTAGACGGCATTCTGTTAACAGTAAGTTATTACCAGAATCATTTATTAAAATATATTGACGACACCAGACTCAGGGACTCGCTTCTCAAGATTGAGGATCACCATTGATAGGTACTTGACTGGTTCGAAATCAGACCTGCACTAAAGTGGATTTCAATAACACAATGTACTTCAAAAGTTTATTTTCGAAACCATTGTAATCACAAATACCCTTCCAGCCCTGGCCCTTCCAGTGGAACAGTCACATCCTACCTCACTTAGCGAGATAAAGAAATGATTATGTCCAAAAATATTTACCTATTTATCTACTAGAATCTATAGAATGAAAAGAGTTATTAAAAATCCATTTTCATAAATATTCCCTATCACTTGTCAAAAAATTCTGCAGATCTAATTAGCCAAATGAGCTTCCCATTCTATCTATACTCATTAAGCCCCTGGAGATTGGAGTGGTTGGTCATTAAGATGCCCATAAGAGACCACGCCCCTGGGCTTTACGGCTGCCGATAACAACCACTCCTAAGGAATTGTTATTAGCTTTTGACACGAGAGGCACTGATAGTCTGCCTGTAAATCGTAAAGTTGGTGTTTATGTCAGCACTAAAAATAGATTGATTAATTGGTAAGATAAGTATTCTGCGAAACAAGTTTTTTTACTTATTATCTTTTAAAAAGCTGTCAAATAACGGATGAAATAGTAAGGCCTGTTTCAGAGCATTGGTGACCCGGTGTTAACGACCGCGACATACAAGTTGTAGGTCATAGGTTCGAACACATAGGCTTTACTTTGTGTAAATTATTTCATTACCACTGCTCTCAAACCGCTGAAGGAAAACATCGTGAGGAAACCGGCATGTCTTAGAACCAAAAATTCGAAGACATGTGACATCCAGCAATCCACACAGGACCTGCGTGGTGGATTACGGCTTATTCCCTCTCACAGAGAGGAGGCCTACGCACAGCTTACCAAATGGCAGTCGGCAAAAGTGCGACAAAAGGGTGCTATCCCACCCTAAGGCCTGTTTCATATTAAGATCGGATATAGAACAGATTTTATTTAAACTATAATTATCAACCAAGGCAATCTGCTAACTACCCAGAAAATCCAGTTTCTCTTATGCTTTAGAAGTTTTACGTTTCTTCTCCAAGTGATCTGTAAGCTTCTTTAATTTTTACAATTTTTTTTCTAATAAAACCATCTTCTTTTCTAGCACTCCAAAGCGGCCGATCAGACGAACTAACACGGATGTCCAGTGGGTTCTTCAAAACAAGGAAAACGGCTGCCAGACGGTCAGCCAGGGTCAATAGCAAGCAATCATCGACATCATCAGAAATTAAAAAAGGTTCATTGTTGTATTAAATTAATATTTTTTCTTCAACCATATTGAATTAGCAAAAAGTGCGGCAGATGTTATTATAAGCTCTATTTTTGACGTAATTAGATTTTGTAATTAAATATCGCCCAAGTTTGAAAGCTTCTGATGCAGAAATTGAGATTATAATGCTTTGCCAACACAAACATTGGCAATGAGTTGGCTTTTATTCAAGAAGTATATTTCTTGTTATAGTATGCAAATGTTCAAGTATTTTAGTAGCTAAGTGCCGATAAGCCTCTTAGCGAAATTGATAAATGTGACACTACCCGTGTTAAGCTAGAATAAAACAGGAAATTATAGAAATTTAGAATTATACGCTGCACATTAGTTTTATACATGAGCAACTCAACTTATTTGAATACTAACTAGAATACAAAATGCTGCTTTGAGTTCAGTTTCATTAGAACACGCATGCAAAGATATTTGTACCATGTCATGCTAAAATGGAAAGGGCTGGACACAAATCTGCCGCAAGTCGATCGAACCTTGGGCCTTACTTGAAATCCAATGAATCAGAGAGACCTCGGAATGACAACCGATATCGCTGTAGGCCCGAGCGAAAACGGCGAAATGAGTTGGACTCCTTCGATACGTACTGATTCTTAGTAGCACTAGAATAAAAGGATCGGAAGGAGAATAGAGAGGCACACTGTTATGCAGTTGGACATTACAATAATAATATTACACACAATACAAAAAGAATAAAGGTTAAGGTAATGTTACAACTTTACAAGCCATAAGGTATAATGTCATTTGTTTTTATTTTACAGTACATCCATCACCACAGCTGACATTACGGCCACTGTTCTTCGAAGTACCATCCACAGATAACCAGACATTCTTCTCTGGGCGACAGTGGCTCATGAGGGATATGGAAAAGGCTTTGGATTCTAGTGCTTCAGGTTTGTATCCTTAACTATTTTTATTGCACCATTTGATTGATTTCAAATAGTAGGATGTCTAAAATTATGCGATTCTTTTCTAAGTTCATGAACTTCATTTTATTTTTCAAATCCTTGTGCTAAGGTGATTAACTTCTGTCTGCCTGTCTTTCTCTGACAGTTATTTATTTCCCACTCTTTCTATTTCAACTTTCTTATTAATTTACTCTTCAACAGGTATCATAGTCTCCGGCTGTCCCGGTACAGGGAAGACTGCCCTCGTCCTTCAGCTGGTAGAATACTCCTGCTTTGGCAGAAAGAGGAACTGCGAGTATGAGGAGCTTCGGGAGCAGTCAGACATCAGAGAGATGCTGCCCGAAGAGCTGACCATCGGCATGTTCACCCATCTGGCCTCGCACGTTGTTGCTTATCATTTTTGTCAGGTAAGCTTTTGAAATACAAAATATACTGGAAACAGCGGTTAACTCAATTTCTTTGACAAAAAAAAACTGTCAATTCAAAAATTTTTGTTTATCGTGCTTCTTATTCTTCTTCTTAGTATGTCGATAACAAACATTTACTCTTAGCTAAATCCCTTGACCATGGCAACGCCATCCGCTGATGCAGTAATACGGTTTTCACATGATCAGGCAACAAGATGAGAGGTGGATACAAACACTGAAGATCGGAACCATCCAAGAAATATAAACCTTATTGATACCTTTGTGATTCTTATTAATCATAACTTTCTTTCCAGGCCGATAACAACAGTACCTGCCTCGTGGGTGAATTCGTGCACTCTCTTGCTGCTCAACTCTGCCAAGCTCCTAGACTGCAAGCCTACAGAGAATACCTCCTCAGCGAGCCGCATCTACTCGCCTGTTTATCCCTCAAAGAATGTATCGCAGACCCAGACTTGGCCTTCATGAGAGGCATCATCGAACCTCTCACCATCTTGAGGAGGAGTGGGAGTATAGACTCCTCAAACAGCATCATTCTTGTTGACGGTCTTTGTGAAGCTGAGTACCACCGACCAGATCATGGATACACCATCGCATCATTCTTAGCAAGACATGTTCCAGAAATGCCTTCTTGGCTCAAAGTGATCGCTACTGTAAGGACACAATTTCTAGAACTTTCCAAACAGTTGCCGTATACTAGACTAAGCCTGGATGAGTCAGACAACGTTCACAAAGATCTCCTGGAGTATTTCAATACGAGACTACAAACTGCTCCCATTATAGAGACGAACATCAAATGTTCAACAGGAAAGTCTGAAGGAGTACATAACTCAGTGATGAAGTTCGCACAATACGTGCTCCATCTAAGCCAAGGCTCGTTTTTGTTCCTAAAATTAATTCTAGATCTACTTGAGAGGAGCCATATCGTAGTCAAATCGACGAATTATAAAGTGGTGCCGATATCGCTGGCACAAATCTTTCTGTTGCAATTCAATCTACGATTCCCTACAGTGCAATCATTTGAGAAAGTCACTCACATCTTAAGTGTCTGCTTAGCGGCTCTATATCCTCTGACTCTGGTAGAGATTTATTACTCAGTAAATTCCTTACTGGTCAATACTTTCCTACCCTGGGATGAATTCTGCCACAGATTCGAATCGCTCTCAGACTTTCTCGTAAAGAGGATCGATAACACCTACATGTTCTTCCACCCATCCTTCAGGGAATGGTTGATTAGAAGAGATGATAACGAAAGTCCAAAATTCCTCTGTGATTTGAGAGCAGGACATTGTGGCATTGCATTCCGACTATCCAGGGTGCAAGCTCCTTTGGATTCAGAGAAATCAATGGAGTTAGGACATCACATTTTAAAGGCACACATGTACAGAAATATGGGGCCAGCGCAGTTGGGCTTATGTCCAAGAGATTTGCAAGCGATGTTGGTTGCCACAAGCTCAGCCAGTGTTGGTGAAGCGATTGCCAATTTGAGAAACATTTACACCCCGAACGTCAAAGTGTCTAGACTGATGCTCTTAGCTGGTGGATCTCCTAACCAAATCACGGAATGTCTTGGCAATGCCCCATTGCTATGCATGTATTCGTACCAAGGGATATTGGCGATGGTTGGACTACTGATTGAATTTGGAGCTGATATGGAAATGACAAATTCTCAAGGATGTACAGCTTTATCTTTGGCGTGTCAGAGGGGACACACTGATGTTGCGAGGAGACTTATAGCTGCAGGTAATTTATTTCTTCTAGCTTTAATTAAGTCCATTTCGTTGCCATAAAAAGTTAAACCCTAAATCGAATATACGAATCCAAGACCCATGTTAATCACCGTTCATTTAAGTTTTGCAATTTGAACCTTATCATATATGCTGTACCCCCGGTTTCTCAAAACTCGATTATCGGGCTGTTAACGTAATCGACGAATAATCGCCGGTATCTGCTGTAATTCGCTGTTGAAAATTAATTCAACCAATCACAGCAGATAACGCGTGATTGACAATTTGTCACATTAATTTTGCGATAATTTAGTGTTGAGAAACCCGACCTTACTCACGTTGTTCTTCGACCCTAACCAAAATTACATTTCTTTCAGGTGCCTCACTAAGTCACACAGACACTGCAGAACAGACTCCTCTCGTCCACGCAGCGAAGAACGGTCACAGAGATACAGTAATCTACCTACTGGGCTGTCAAACTGGAAATGACAGAAACTCCTTAGACATCGATGATGGTAGCATTGAACAACTGGTGCCTGGATCCAGGCATGCGTTGATAGCTGCTGCCCAGAATGGACATCTAGATATTGTTGAATATCTTTTGGATACTGCTGAGTTAATTGTAAGTATACTCAATGCCTCAACCAAAATATCTGGCTATTATAAAGTAACTTTAGCGTTAAAGTGTTGTAAATTGCTTAGCTATTCCTTCTTTTAAATCTTTGCCTAAGTTTTGTACATTCATATATTCGTAACAGTCATTATTATTTTTGTCATCGTCATCATCTATCTATCCGTATAGAAATGGAACGGAGGTATTTCGGTTATTTATTTGAGTCAGGTTTCCCTTATTTTTCTTTCATTATCCCCTGACAATCGATACGCTATGATTTACTCCTTTTTCTAAAATATCATCCCTCATACAGTCGTCATCACCTTTTCGTTATTCTTCCTCTCCCTCTTCATCTACCAACATTTCTTAATGCTATAGCAAGTCTAAAAAAAATACTTTTCTTCAACAGCCCGACGGCATATGCCCAGTAACAGGCGAAACTGCTCTAACAGCAGCCTGTTCATCTGGTAACGCCGCAATCTCCGACGCCCTTCTGATCCGCGGAGCAACACCATACTCCTTGAACGCTCGTCAACTGTCCCCACTAGCATTAGCAGCCAAGAATGGAAGAACAGCCCTGGTGTTGAGGCTGTTAGATTCTGGAGCTGATGTTATGGGTTCCGGTGGGAAGATTCCGTTGATTTTGGCGGCTGCTGAGGGTCATTCTGATGTTGTTGAGATGTTATTAGATCATGGTGAGTCTTTAACATTATTATTATGCCTGCTGTCAAGTGCATGCCAGTGATAACAATTTTGGGGAAAAGCGTTTTCCTTTTGTGGTAGTAAGGGTTTATTCAAAAGTAAAATACTGACATCCAGTTATCAATTGACTGTTTATACCGATTTTAAAGACTCCATTTTTCATTTACTTATGAAATCTTGGTACCAGTGCTTTCTCTATTATGTTCGGTTTTTTCAATACGTCTTCTTTTGTGTTAGGTGCTGACCCGGATGCAATGGATGCTGATGGAATATCACCTCTCGGCTGGGCATGTCTAAGGTCCAGAATACCTACAATGTTGGTCCTGCTCGACAAAGGCGCTACCATCGGTAAGATTTTACACATCTTTTACCTTCTTCAATATTTTGCTAAACTTTGCGTAATTTTACTGAAAAAAAAATCTTCACTCTCATGTTTTGAAATAAAAAATATTTTATCTTTCTGATTACTCAACTAGATTAACTTTTAGATATTTTTTTTGTATCTTGTGCAGAATTCCTAAAACGTGTTGCTTATTTTCTTAATACTTATTACAGACCAACCAGATGGTAGCGGTCGTACACCCTTGGGTCTAGCATGCGGTGGTCCATCTGACCTAGTTGATATAATGCTGGAGAGAGGAGCCTCGCTGGAAAGAGTGGACCATAGTGGCCTCAGGCCATTGGATAGAGCTATAGGACAGCGAAATGTTCCCGTAAGTTACCTTTTGCAAATATTAAATTAATGATCACTTTATTATATGAATCAGGCAGTCGGGGTTGTACCAAAGTAAAAGGGGGATATAATAATAATATGTTAATAAAATTTAATCAAGGGGAAATAACCTATTTCTAAACTAATGGATTTGCATAAATCCTTGAGTGTCAATCTATTTTAATTAACATTGTCTTTTGTTTGTTTCACAGGTCGTTAATTGTTTTCTGAGAAAAGGCGCTAAGCTCGGTCCGACTACGTGGGTTATGGCTTCAGGCAAACCAGAATTCATGTAAGTAACCAATCGAAATTTGCGTTACAGTCTTACTATGCATATGTGACTTAAATTTACCAAATACCTAATCAGGTGATATAGAAAATATATTCACATTGTTTCATTCAAAGTTGAAAACATGAAACTAATTTTGACTCTTTTTCTCAGGCTAATACTGTTAAACAAGTTGCTAGAAGACGGGAACATGTTATACCGGAAGAACCGCCCATCAGAGGCAGCCCACCGCTACCAGTACGCGCTGAAGAAAATCAATCCTCTCATCAGCGACGAGGGGTTGACGACTCCTACTACTCAACCGGTACCACACGAGCATGTGTCGGCGTTTGTGCAGCTGAAGACGAATTTGCTGCTGAATTTGTCGAGGTGTAAAAGGAAATTGAACGTAAGTTACTCGTGATAAAAACGTAAGCTAAATACTGGTACCTATTAGACAGGAAGACTGCGAATATACCCAGTGGGAAAGATAATTACAGTCGCAGCAATGTGTCGCTATTGATCTCCGTCCCTTTGGTATGCAAACTTTAAAGATAAATTGATTTTCAGATAAAATAACATGATTTACAATGAACTAGAAGATAGAAAAATAATAAACTTAGATACTAGAAATATTATATTTGCAGTGAATTCACAATCCAAAGTTATCAAGCACAAATCAATATTCGTTACGATATAACCATTTTCGTTTGTTACAGGAACCATCAGAAGCCTTAGACCTCGCAGCGCGGGCCTCAGTCCTGCGTCCAAATGCATTCGAGTGCGCCTACGCCATGGCCCGAGCTATTCTCGCCCTCAACAAGCCTTCAGAAGCTCTCCCTCATGCAAGAAGAGCATTACTTCTTGCCCCAACCACCGACCTATCAGCAATGAGAACGCTAAAGGCTCTCCAACAGGAAATTTTGACAAGGATCAATACTGGGTCCCACAGTCTTAATGGCGATACGCGATCTATGAGAAATTTTGACACGATTAGTCTTAATATGCCATGATTTTCGAATGTAATATAACCAGGTTTTGTGTACAAAAATAGATAGAGGAAATTTTTAAATTGAAATTAGGAAAAATCATTCATAATCATAACCCATCGATTTATCGTCATACAATTCTACAATTTACTTACATTTGTGTCTGTTTCCAGCGTATTGTTTATCAGGCTTGTCTTTAATAACATTATTGTCTCAATGTTGATTTATTTCACGTAATAATTCTTCAATGGAATTATTATGATTGTAAATAATATCTAGGTATTCGAACGAACGAACTTTAAGATAGAAACAGTTATTTTTATCTGTATAAAGCAGGAGTTTGGTATTTTATTGTTGTTATAGCACCTTTTAATAGTCCTTTCTGTAGTTTACAAGATTATGTTTTAATGCTTTTCTACAATTATTAATGTAAATGATAAATTGTTGCAGGTTAGATATTGTTAAACATGTTATTAGCAATATAATTAGCACTCGAGTTTATTTTGAAGTGATTAGCTTAACCCTTTTATCTGTCAAAATATTCCTATAGGAATTATAATTGATGGGTGGTCTTAGAACTATTTTATGTTTTGAAAGATGCGATTTGATATTTTTCTTTGTTTTATATACGTAAATCTTATGTGGGTGCCTTTTAGTTTAGAGACAGGTAAGAATAATAAATTATGGTTTATAGACGTAGACGAGGTAGGGTGTAATAATTTCAATGAAAGTAAAATATAATAATTATAATTTTTTTTGTTGAATAATATTTAATACCTAAGTTCTACGCCTGTATCACTGACATTATCAAAATTATTTTGTCTGTATTGTAGATACATAATGATTTTATTATTTTTTACACATTTTATTTACGATGTGACTATATGACATGTAAATATGTAATTCTTCCTATTACGAATTAAGTATTTGACAATGTACAGTGTCTTACAAAATAATAAGAGTTTTAGCCTCGAATATACGTGTCTATGAAATATTAATCGCTTGCCATTTTTATTAAATGCTTTAATTTTTTTTTTCATCTTTATAAAATAGAAAAAAAATATTGGTGCCTCGAAACTTTTGCAATCTTTTCTTTTTTGTTATTTTATATTCAACATTTGAGTTAAACTCATGTGCCCATTTTCTTGCTTATTTATAATTTATTAAACTTAATAGAGTGAGTTCAAAGTATGTGAAAATAATTAGGAATGATGAATTATGTAATGGATTTTTGTTTGTTTGTTTGTGTTGGATGTATCTATATAAAAAGAGTGATGTATGTTATAATTTACTAGTTTATAAATAATTTTATTTATTTTTGAATTCTTAAAAGTGCATAGCCGATCTTTATTATTGACACATAAATAAAATGTTAGATTAAAAATAAATTAATTCCATGTAATGTAATATGAAATCTGTAATTAAAAACAAATAAAAATATATCAAACTGGTTCCATTAGAAGATGAATATGTTAAAATAAAAACTGGTCAAATTATTAAACTTTTTATTAAGACTGACAGTAAAATATTGGTGGAAATTATAAATGAAACAATTACTTATAGCTATGATAGTGTAGTAAGAAATATTTTAAGTACAATAGTTACTCAGGCAGTACATATTATGATTGTATTAAATATTTTTTTCATATTGCTTCAAAATTGTTTTTTATTGCCTTGTTCCTGAAATACCACACTTAACACTATATACACAAGATCCTGTTTATTTTATTTCGTACGAAGACACTCTTTTACCCGATTTCGAGGGACGGACCGGATAAGAAATCCATCTAAGACCTTATCCAAAAAGGGCGGAATGAGCCGCGAATCGTTTCGCAGGTTAGCGAGGTACTGTGCGCCAATATAATTATCACGCGTCCACAAGCATCGCTCGAATTCAAACTACGCCCGTAAATCGTGTGCGTTTCGCCAGATATTAGAGACTCTTTGTGGCGTCAAGTTTACGCGCGAATTTCAGATCAAATCCATGTCTCAAGGGAAACGGACCGATTCATATAACTCCATCGTTCGTTTGTCCCCTAAAGCTTGTGCGTTGGTACGCTGCTTCTGTGTGCTTATTCCGAGTTTTTTAACGTACTCACTCGTGATAACGTAAACGATCTCTTATGGCAAAATTTATACAAAAAGGGGTTTATCCCTACCGTCACCAGACGGTGCTTATCCAGTTTCAATATAAATTGTAATTTACGTGAACGCGATTGAGCGTGAATAAAAACTCGCACTAAGGCCTCTCGACGCAACGGTCGCGCATAATATGTATGAGAGAATCGCGGCGAATTTGCCGTTTCTGGACAAGCTCTAAATCACCATCATCTACCTAGTCTAGTCCCCACTATGACGGGGTCAGCTGCCTGTCTAACTGGATTTAGTCTATCTGACCTCGATCACCCAGCTACTAGATATCAGGGTACCCTGTTGTAGATAAGACTGATGGTCAGACTTCTGACCGTCCGTATCGACTAAATTTCCGAAAAGTCTAAAGGTTAGGAAAAAACAATATACTCCCTTATACGGTAGTTAGTACATACTGTGTTTATTATTGTTTAAAAACTTAACATTTAATAAAGAACGAAAAAGAAACTAAAACAGTTTATAAAAATATCTCATCTGTCTATTCTAATCATAATTATTGCACAGATTCTGTATAATTTTCGTCCTCTCCTACTTTGTTTGTAGTCAGAGGATGATGTGTAGGTATCTGAAAACTATTATAGTATTTAACAGGTTTATCAAACGCCATAGGAGCGGGCGAACTTGCAGAGACATTAGCCTTCGGTAACTGATAATGAAACCAAGGGTTGCTTCTAAAAACACCATCGTTTACTGGTCCCCGACCATATTCTGGGCGAAGATATACTGGCCGAAGTATCAACGGTGGTATAGCTCGTGTGGTCGCTTCAGTTGTCAAACTAATCACCCTGACAGGAGGAGCGTTTTTTGAATTAAGAAAAGCGAAATCATAGACAGGCTTTTTGACAGTTCTTGAGTGCTTCTTTCTTATAGCTCTGTGAAGGTTGGTGGTGACTGGCTGGTTGGGCATAAAGACGTGGTGGTAATGCTTCATAATTTCGTCGAGTTTCGCCTTCGTCACGTTCTGTCTGTCTGGCGCCGTGTGAGTCATGTCCAAGAAGATTTTGTTGCACTGTGCCGTGTTCTTTCTCTTGGAGACGGGACAAGTCTGAAAAGCCAGTTAATTTATTAGGAAAATAAATAATAAACATTTATTTTTTATGGACACACACAAGTTATAATAAAGAAACAATTTTTACAATGGACTAAATAAAATTGATAACCCAGTGGAAATGGCTATGGGCCCAAACTAGGCAGAGTCTTGATGGACCAAGGTTTAGAAAACACAGTTAGAATTTTCTTACCGACACAGTACAATGGTACAAATCGTACAACACAATTATTAGACATTAAATAATCAAAAATAATTATATAATATATAAAAAAAAGAAAGTTCTTGCGAAATACCATCTGAGACTTGACAAACTTTCATTATATCAGCGATGGCGATGATCAAAATGCCAAAATGTAAGCGCGATCGAAATGTCCCTTATACTTTGGTATTTTGGCGACGCTTTCGTAGGTAGAATGTCACTTGTCAAGAGCCTCTGGTTAATGGCTTTTAACCATTTGGGGTTTGCGAAGAGTATCATTGTTTGCTTTTTCCATTGTAACGTTTGTTAATTTTGTACTCTTGTTTTTATATATATTGCCCAGTTCTACCGTCAATTTTTACTTAAAACATTTCTTGACCATTATTAAAGTTAATTTACCTATTAAAATTTTAAACATGTCACAAAAAGATCTTCGCAATCACATATTCTCCGACCTCTATTTATTACCATATTACCCCTTTTAAAACGGAAAAATAACAAATGAGGGCTCTTTGTTCTGGCCTCAGACACAGCATTAAAAATCTTTCCTAAAAGTTAAAATTTTGTTTTGTTTTCACACTAAGAATTCGTCCCGTATCGTGGTAGCGTTTAAACTCACTAACAGCCAGACCTGGAACAACTATCTGTAGGCCACACTAATATTTGTTTCGGGTGGGAAATGTGTGCGTTGGGCCTCTGCGCCTATGGCTTTTTATATCTTTACATTCCTTATGACGTCACTTACCATCAACATAGCATCAACAACATTCAACAGTTTCTTCTCCGAGTTACAATGTTCCCCATACATCGGTATGTTGATGAAGGCGCTCATATAAATGTCGAGTAAAGCTGCCCATTCCGCCTGGTTTTTGGTGAACTGGCGGATCCTGTCCTTCATCTTGAAGTAGTCCATGAAATTGTACTTGTTCAAGACGCCCATTTTTGTCATCATGCAAGTAGTTGGCTCTTTTGAATCTTTGCACTGTAATCAAAACAAAATGCATTAGTAAGAAAAGTAATACCTAATAATAATTTGATTCTGTAGGAGACTTTCACGTAGGTAGACAGATGATTTACACATAGATATGGCGACTTCCACCGTTGACATGGAACAGACAGATAGAGTAACTTTCGTTTATAATAATAATTTGAAATCAAAGAAAGCGTGTTTATTTGGCACACGATTTGCAACACAAAATGCAACAAACATAAAAAAAAACTTAATTTAAAGACAATTGGGACAATCCCACCGCACTATTCCCAAACCACTGCAACTCCTGAAAGCCAGAATCAACAGTGGCGACCACCAGAAAAGCGCCGTGGGCAATGAAGCTCGACGAAGTCCCGAAGAATGAATTTAACTGTCTTGGATCCCGCAACGAAATTAATCAGAAAAGAAAAAGGAGGAGTAATAAAAATACAAATTTCCACTTCCCTCCATATCAAGCAGGAGACAGAACAAACAAGACCAATAGGCACAAAGGGTCGTTTACAACTGGGATAAGCCCAGTTGCCTAGCACCACGGATAAAAATTAGCATTAATATTAATGGGTCCTAACATTGTGAGCGCATATTTGATTCCAATAATAGGTATGGCAAAAACGCTTGAACGCACGGAAATTTGTTCTAGTTTCCATAAGGTCCGTATAGTAAACAGCTCCTGATACAGCCTGTACATTATTCAACATAGTATTAATTTATTAATTTAAAGACAGTAATATTGTGCTGCGACAAAAAGGTCCAGTTCAGCAAAATGCCACATAACTATAAATGAAAATCTGACGCTGGTTTTCAACTGAACCTGATGTTGAGTGTACGTACTTTGAAACCATAATTGAGTTAGTACTTATGAGCATCGACGTCATAACGTTAATTTTGTAGGTCTGCTTCGCCAATATCACCAGTTCTCAGTAAGGCCGCTTTTCCACGCTAAGAAAATTTACCGTGTCTGCACCAGACAGGACCAATTCATCATGTAAGTTTTCTCGGACCTAGGCTCGAAAACTTGTCGTATCTTCTGCAGACGAGGCAAATATAAACGTGTAAACGATAAGATTGTTTTCGTACAGTCGTGCGTAGGTTATGGTAGGGGCCACTAGTCAAATCTGTTTTCAATCTACGTTTGCTTACGAAGAAACGAAGCAACACCAAGCGTGTCGTGACTAGCGCAGACAAGATTTTTTTCTGGTTCAGCACTGTGCTGAGCAATTCGTGTGTAGAAACGGCATGAAAGAAATCTGGCGCAGCTGCGTAGTAGACTTTTCTTAGCCGTTGTACGAGTACATGCGGCTTAGTTCCGCATCTAACTTCAAGCAACCAACACAATTGATCAGAACTTACCGTATATCTATTGGCGAACCATCCATTTTTCCTGGGTTTAGGCTGCACAGGAACGTGTTCAACTTTGTACAGACTCTCAAGACCACACTCCTGGAGGTGGCTGCGGTGAATCAGCTCAGGCAGGAGACAGATTTCACGACGGTTTTTCTGAACAACATAAATAAATATAAATTAAGCTTTTCTTTCTGAAATCTTAGTAGCAGAGCAGTAGTTATAGCTGAAATAATAAAACAATAATTGTATTGCCCATATTTCGTCAGATATATTTATTGCCTGAGAATCGAAGTACTAATAAGTCAAAAACTCACCGGTCTATATTTTGAAGAACTGATCTGGCAAGAAAAGTCGTGTTTGCCGTGTCTGTAAAACAGGAAGAAACGGTCAGCAACAAGATAAGATATAACATGATAAGTACTCATATGTTCTACAATTCAGTTTGATTTAGAACTGCTGTTAAGAATAGACCTAAAGAAATGGATTTTAGTTACTTACTTGCAAATGTTAGACTTCCTCTTGTAGGGACAGTTCTGTAAAACAAATATAAACAATTAGTTTTCCTTCCTTTTTAAGAGCATTATTTTTGCTAAATGATTATGACATACCTAATTATAAACTATAATAAACAAATGTGAAAGAATTTTAAAATATCTTGATCAAAAACGAAGTTATAAAGCGTCAACGTTGAGAATTAGAAAGAGAAGTCCGACATACCACCTGACGTCAGATACTACGACGCCCATAAAACTGCCACAGAAATCACCGTTTTCATAGAGAGGAAAAGCCGGGCGAGCACGGCCTACTGTGACAGGCTTGGGTCACACATTTTTATCATATTTTGGGAACAAAAACCGTGATAAAATCACAGAGGCCGTGCTCGCCCGGCAGATATTTTTCTTTAAATTGTTATATCTAGTTAGTTTTTGGATCAATTTTGATTTTGTTTTGAGTACTAGTATTCAATTTTAGTATTTTTATCAATAAACTGATCAAAACAAGTCAAGCAAACAAAGGCACAGCCGTACCATCGTTTTCTCCAAGCCATTCGGGACATTTTCGACCCCCTGTAACTTCGTTGTGGATTTAGTATTTTTACCAATAAACTAGTCAAATAACAAATATTGTTTTCATCCGTATTCTCTCTTCTATTCTACACACCTCAGTCAACACATCCAAAGTGCAGGCCAGCATATTGTTAATCTCACACCTAGCCTCATAACTCCTGACGGGTTTGGCGACACACTTGGTGAGGACCCTCGCTTTAGCCTTGGCCCAGGCTGGGTTGGTGTCGGTGAAGTTGTCAAGCATCTTGATGTAAGCATCGATGTCGAGGATCCCTGTGTCTGAGATGATTCCCATCATTTGGAAGACGCAGGTTTCTTTTTGGCACTGGAAATTGAAAAAAGGTTTTGTTTACATAGTACGGATTCGTCAAAGGGAATTTGGTACACCCATAATTCGCCATTTACGTTTTTATGTCCCTTCTTCGATTCTTAATAAGGGTCAAACAAATTGCAATCAGTCGGGCATAAACCAAGGTATAAAAGAATAAATTTATTTGTTAAGTCAAGTGGATTGAATTGCTAGACCTGTGTCTGCAATGTGTGATCCAGGCTCCTTTGTTCCGATTACAATTTTTATAAAAGGTACAATTTTAAATTTTAATATTAGGTAAAGAAGAGTTGTATGCATGGTGCTGTGATTTGTGTCAGTCGTGTTGGTGTTATAAGAGAGAGTATGTATGTTATACTTATGTTAGCGAGTGCACGTGTATATTTGTGAATTGTCAATGTGTGTACTATGAGTTTTTACTAAGCTATGAGACCTTCTGTCCTATCGTGGTCCAATGTAAGAAGCCAGTTTTGTATCGTCACTCTGTATTTTGTTTATGTAAAGAAGAATTTAACTTAGTCAAGAACTCTTCGATTGGATGTCGTTTGATAAGTCTTCCTGAGGCAATACTCCATGCTTCCCTTTTGGCATAGGATTTAATCAACTTAAACCAATCTTCTCAGATAGTAAATAAAGTTAGTTGAATCTGCCCTTTTTTTGTATGTTTTACTTTCTCCTGATAAGAGATACGCAAATATTATGGCAAAGGCATGAGACTGTCCAAGTTGACCCAGAGGAAATGATTGCCATTAGTGAAGACTATTTTAGTACGTGTGTCGTAAATTTGAAACCATCAGAGTTACTCACAGAATGAGGCACGAGCATCAGATCTTCAACAGGCTTAGTTCTTTCAGTAGTGGTCGTAGTGGGAGCTTCAGTGGTTGGACCATGACTGGAGATCACCAGTCTTTCCTGACCTTTGAAACTAAGATGGAAGTCGCATTCTGATCTCCACGAAGGGTTGATAAATTGCGTCATTTCGCAGCAGTCTAGAGGATCAATGGGCTCCTGAAAATTATGTTTATTTATTTAATTTTAAGAAAGCTTACAGACTAATAACAATCATGAATATCATGCGTAAGTAAGGACATTTGTTAATTACAAGCTTCCACATGTAAATATCTAGATAATTACGCGTTATTTGCGTTGACCAGTTACAGCGATTTAACCAAACAAACAGTAAGGCAAGGTAACAATGTAAACACATTAGGCGTGTCGAGACAACATAATAGGTATGTTTAGAATAGAATTAAAATAGCGATGTTGACTAAGAATATTTTTTTTGTTGATGCATTAAAAAATAACTTTTAATCATCATCGTAGAATATATAAAAAAACATTGGGCATATATTTTTTCTTGTCATGTAAACATAAAATAATGACGTAGGAGTGCGTTGAAATTTTGATAGTTTAGTACACATTTTACTTACAAGTGACGTCACCCCACTATCGCGTATAGCACTCGCCAAACCTATTGGCCGCCCTGAAGTTGGTTTACCGGATGCGCGAGGCACGAAACGTTGCTGTTTTTGTATGAGATTTCCTACTGCGCAGCCATTGTAGCCAACTTCAGGACGGCCAATAAGTTTGGCGAGGGCTATAACTTATGCGCTTTATCTTTGTTATATTTTTATTGATTTGGTAAAGCAAGAAATACTTGTCAAATATTTTTTGATAATCTAACTGACGGACTAAATAGAATTATTATTTTCAGGAATCATATCTATAACCTACGGCAATTAAGATCAAAATTTGTCTGTACTTTATAGACAATATAAGGCTATACCAATAGTCATCCTAGATATTGTTTTATTCTGATTATTAGATTGAAAAGGCCTCTATAAGGCCTCTAAGCCGGTTAACGGTAATAAAAACTATGAAAAGAAGGCTGAAGGAGATAAGATAGTCGTAGTAGCAAAATGATTGATTCAAATACATGACCACATACCTCGACCTGTAATAATAAATATGTACGAATTACAATAAACATTTTTGAGAATGAGCATAGTCACATCAGCCATGTTAATTGACCACTAGACAAGATTCTTCACGCGATGGGTTCCTCAAGATGACATGTGAGTTGAGGACAGAAAGTGATAGCGAGAGGACTAGGGCGTGCACTATGAGGGCTTGTATTGCATGAGAGAAGAGTACTTGTACTATTCTGTTACAATCTCACAGTGATAACTCTGGTGAAGTGAGATGTCCCTACCATAATATGGAATGTCAGCTTAATTCATGCTAAACTACTAATATGACTTGGAATAAGCTTTTAACAGCAGTTTGGAAGCGGTTGGATGTACATCGTTAATACTTACATCACTTGAAACGTCAATAGGCGTCCCACTAAAATCATATTCCGGTACACGTTTTCTGGTTACATCGTCATTCTCCGCTGTACTGGTCGGAGCAGGAGTACTTGTAGGTATCTGTAACATTGAAAGTTTGAACTTGACATCATTATTATTAGCCTACAGCAGTCCACTGCTGGACATAATCACACGGCATTCATCTCTTTTCTCGGCAACTCTCATTTAGCTGCCACTTGTCCTAACAGCTTCTGCTTATCTTATTATTTACGGATGAACAACAGCGGAGGTTCCTTAAGTCGCAGCTTCGCTATTTACTTCTCTTTTTTATTTTCCGTTTATGTTAGATTGCGCAGTACTCAATTAAAAAACGTATTATGTCAAGTATGATTATTTAGTTTATCTCCAAGGAATTTGATTTTTCATACAAACAAATTTCCCCGTTCTGATGTGGCGACCGTATACCGGAAGACGCGTAGGAAGGCCTTGCTCTAGGTGGAGCGACGATATGGTGAAGGATGCGTAAGTCCGGTGGATGAAACGCACAGGACCTATCAGTGTGGCGATGGTTAGGAGAGGCATTATCCAGCAGTGAACGGTTTTTGGATGAAATGATGATGATGAAAGGTTTTATAGCCGAACATTCCTCTTTAGTGGTCCCCTAGACCCCTACATCAAAAACGAAAGCCTGTGCTATAAGATTCTTCGCAAACTTTAACACCCGGGTAGTCTCGAAAAACTTATAATTTTGTTATTTATGTTAATAAACTTGAAAGTTGACATAAATAACAATATAAATAAATAATAAAGGTTTTCATTATACCTTACTGTTTATTTATATATAGATAGTAGATGTCGTTTTTAGTGGAGACCACTTACCATTAACACACACATATATATCTACTTCTATTCCCATGTTCCCACTGCTGGTACACAGGCCTCTACTATGTGTAAGGGAATAGGCCATAATCCCCCACGCGGGCCCAGTGCGGGTTGGTGAATGTCACATGTCTTCGAATTTTTAGTTCTCGTACATGCTGGTTTCCTCACGATGTTTTCCTCCACCGTTTTTGAGAGCAGTGATGATGAAATAATTTACACAAGGCAAAGCGCCTGCTGGGTTCGAACCCATGACCTACACCTTGTAAATCGCGGCCGTAACCATTGGGCCACCACTGCTCTCTACTAGACGTATGAACGTGAGTGAAGCAAAAGGATTATGTAAGGATCGTAGCAGGTGGGGTTCTGTAGTTTCTGCCAACCCACTTACCGCCAAACCATATTAAACTTTTTGACTGTTGATGGTTGATGCAAATTGTGATGGGTGTAAATATATAAATGTAAATCCATGAATTTCGCTGGTTGTCTGGGCATTTCTATAAAGTCATATACAGGTGTCGGAAATGCTTCCTCTTCAGTGGTAGTTGCAAAGTTCTGTAAAATTTTATGATCGAACTTGAACTGAGAAAGCATTAGAAGAATTTGCATTGCAATTCAAAGTGGCAAGGCTAATTCGAAAGTCTTCTGTACTGGTTGTGGTCAAAGAAAAAGAAACAAAGCGAAAATCCACATTTACTATGCTATACTGAAAGGATATTTGTTTCAACAAGTTTGATACTGTTTCACAGCTGGGCTGGGAACTGGGAAGAGTGTTCTAACGTTCTCATTGAATTTTGCCTTCTCCGGCCAAACTGTCCGGAACGATGTAATCGCCACACCACCGTTCCCTAGGCCTGCCCCGGCTATGACGCCCGTCCTCAAGCATTTTAGAAGTATGCAAAGTGATATGTACTTACCTCTGGGATGTCAAATGGCATGAAGACACTCTCTGTGGTTTTATATTCAGCCGTTCTGGTCGGTGCAATAGCTGGAGTCCTTATAGTATGCTGTAACAATTGAAAGATTGAACTTAACCTAACAGAACGCAGTTTATGCTATTTTTTAGAAAAAGTAATCACTAGACTAGGTAGTTTACACCTTTTTCTAGACTAGATCCTCTGCTCTGTATCTATATAGCAGAAGGTCTAGACAAGTTACATTTTGTCAACGAAAGCGTAACGCTAGCGTTTGAAAAATTTACCATTTTGTGTAGGATTGTGAAGCACTGTTAACAGATTTCACACTTTTCGTTTGATTTTTAAATGTTTGTTTGTTAATGATTCTAACAATAGTTACCTATAATGTGTTTCCTACTAACAAAGAATGGATCGTGTTGTTCAATTAATAAATAAATGTAATTTATTTTAATATCGAAATGTCACCTGAGCAATCCCTAAGGGTCCGGATACATGCTCGATCTTATTTGCACAAATTCTTGTTTGTACAAGCAAACATGTGCGTTAAGACGGCGAAACTGTATACCGCACAAATGGCTTGCACAAAACGCTAGTTTGTGCAAAATTTATTTGCACAATTTAGTATGTAGATACGTGAAGACGGTACAATATAAATGGGCAAACGTTTACATCATCCAATTTCCAATCATCCAATATTTGCACAAACCGTTTGCGCATGCAAGTCGTTATCGTGTAGACACCATGCAGTTTTTGCGCCAATTTAAGCACAAACTGTTTGCGCATCAAGATGATCATGAAGTAAATCGCTATCGATGGTGGATTTCTTTTTGAAGCCTTGGAGAAATTGAATGAAACGTTTTATATGTCTGGTAGGCTTTGACTCATGAAACGTTCCAGTTTTGTATGAAATAGCAGGGTTCCGAGGTAACCGAGGGTTCCGTAGTAACAGCTACTTTCATTAAAATAATTAGGTTCATACACAATGAAAGCGCCGAACATTGCTCTAACGAAAAGATAAACTGGATTGAGGGACAAAAGCAGAAACAGACAGGCAACGAAGTGATCTTTTAAAGGTTATTTTTTGCTATTGACGAACGAAACACTAAAAAGAATTTTGAAGGTTGCAAGAATGGGAAAGTACTTACATCTGGGATGTCAAATGGCATGAATACCGTTTGTTTTCGGGTTCTATCATCATAGTCTTCCGTAGTGGTCATTAAAGTAGTAGTTGGAATCCTTACAGTGTTCTGTAATATTGAAAGATTAAGCATGATCTAACAGAACGTCATAATCGTCTTGTATCGATTATGTTCAAGTTTGATGTGATTCGGGTGATCTTTTCTAGCATAACTGGGTATTACATGTATAGTTTTCGCCAAACTTCTTGGCAGCCCTGAAGTTGACTACAATGGCTGCGCAGTAACAAGTCTCATACAAAATAGCAGCGATCCATGCCTTGCGCATTGGAAAGCCAACTTCAGGGCGACCCAGAAGTTTTTCGAGAACCTTACTATAGAACTTGCCCACTATGTACCACAACAAAAAAGTGAAAAATAAAAACATTCCTACAAAAAAATACAACTGACTTCCAAATAAAAACACTATAAACTGAAAAATAACTTCAATTTCGGCAGTCGGTGTCAAAAAACGAAGAAACGGAAACACCGACTTCCAAAATTGAAATTATTTCCACTTTGTAGGTACTTAGTGTTTTTATTTGAAAGTCAATTGTATTTTTTAACTGTATGTACTACTAGATTTTTCCCACAGCTTTGCCCGTCAGTACTATCAGAGATTACCTTCTGTTTGTCTTTAAATACATTTTAGAAGGTTCCAAATAGATAGGTACTTACATCTTCTGGGATGTCAAATGGCATGAAATCAGGTACCGCTTCAGGGGTAGTTGCAGCATTCTGTAAAATTTCGAAGTTGTGTTGAGCCCAATTGAAAACCAGCGCTGGGTGTCTGACACCCAACAAATGCTGAGTTGGTACAGCCTTTCGGTATGGTCAAGTTCAGCGCAATTTGTCTTTGTAATTCATTACTGTCTTTTACTCTATGTTTGTTGTTTCTGTGTCGAATAAATGTATATCTATTTTATTATTTCTTCTCTTCTTTCTAATCTATTAAACTCTTGTTACTCTCGTGACTGTGTTGATTGTAGCCTAAATAAATAAAATTGCCATTTACAGAAGTGTTTCGTTGTTATAGGTATATTAAATATTCCCTTATTCTGATTAATTTTTAGGGTTGCGTACCCGAAGGGTCCAAAAGGAGCCCTATTGGTGACACTCGTATCTTTCTGTCCGTAGTCTCTCACAAAATTTTGTACCGAAATTTTTTTTACTTCCCATTGGCATATGAACTTGAAATTTGGTGAAAATGTTTATTATTACGTATGTTTTACTAAACACGTTAAAGACGTGATTGAGTTTTCAAGGGATCTGGCTATTGGGCAGGGTCAGCTCACGAAACTGAAGACCGACAATGGCAGGATCGTATCCGTCAAACCAGAGCTTTGGAGGGAGATCGAGACATTCTATGGGCAGTTGTACACATCTATCAGCAAGCCCGCTGCGAGTCTGGCAAACGACCCAAGAACTAGATTGACCCGACACTATACCGAAGATATCCCGGACGTCAGCCTGTACGAGATTAGGATGGCTCTGAAACAGCTTAAAAACAACAAGGCGCCGGGTGATGACGGAATCACGGCTGAACTCCTTGGGCCCTTCAGAAGCTGTTTGATTCCGTCATACTCGAGGGCAAAACGCCACAGGCATGGTGCAGGGGTGTGGTGTTAATCTTCTTCAAGAAGGGCGACAATGCCCGGCTGAAGAACTATAGGCCCATCTCACTTCTTAGCCATGTCTACAAGTTGTTTTCAAGAGTCATCACGAATCGTCTCGCGCGCAGGTTGACGATTTCCAGCCTCCCAAACAAGCCGGCTTCCGAAAAGACTTTAGCACCGTAGAACACATACATACGCCGTGGCAGGTTATACAAAAGACCGAAGAGTATAACCTGCCTCTCTTTTTAGCGTTTGTGGAATACGAGAAAGCCTTCGATTCGATCGAGACTTGGGCTGTATTGCATCATCTCCAACGGTGCCAGATCGACTACCGGTACATTGAGGTGTTGAAGTGTTTTTACAAAAACGCCACCATGTTAGTCCGTCTTCAGGATCAGACCTCGAAACCAATCCTTCTCTAGCGTGGAGTGAGACAGGGAGACATCATTTCTACAAAAATGTTCACTGCTGCGCTGGAGGATGAGCCCCACTTAAATATTTATTTTATTATAATTTTAGTATTTGTTATAGCGGCAACAAAAATACACCATCTGTGAAAATTTCAACTGTTTATCTATCACAGTTCATGAGATACAGCCTGGTGACAGACGGACAGACAGACAGAATTACCGTGGTGTCTTAGTAATAGTAATAATGGGTCCCGTTTTTCCCCTTTGGGTACGGAACTCTAAAAATACTTTCTGAATTGAATGAAAAAAAAGATGATGATTAGGAAGTAAGTGATAGCTTTCTCTTAAGAATAAGATAAATTAAAAATTTAAATACAACCGTTTAGGAGCTATGATGCCATAGACAGATCCGAGAACAAATACACAGATACACACTTACACCCCAATTTTCCCGTCAGGGGTTCAAAATTACTTTGTAGACGTTTAACGTTACTATTAAGTAATACTTTTGGCGTCTAAGCCCTCCGGCTTCAGGGGGCTCCCCCCTTTGCCTTACCTGGAAGTCGACAATCTGCACATCAGTGTATCTCAGGCCGTGGTCAACGTAGTTGATAAAGGAAGAGAAGCCACATTCTTCTACCACCGTCGTGTTGAATATCACTGGCAAGTCGCAGCATTTTGAGTCGAAATACTGTTGAAAGTTGAAAGAACTCTGTTAGCATAAGCATGATCAACGTTCTCACTGCTGGGATACAGGCCCTTTGTGAAATAAGAAATGGGCCTTGGTCCACCATCCGGGTCCAGTTCGGGTTGGCGGATGTCACATGTCTTTGAGTTTTTGGTCCTAGGACATGGCGGTCGCTCACGATGTTTTCCTTCACCGACTTACATCAGTGTTGATGAAACAATTTAGACAAAGTAAAGCGCCTGCCTGGGTACGAATTCGAACCCACGACCTCAGACACGTAAGTCGGCGCCGTATTCCCACTGGGCCACCACTGCTCTGAACACTATCTAATAAAAGAATTCAGCAGTGCAGTAGACATTTATATTTTAACATTTTGACCTAAAAGTCAAAGGAGACAATTCAGAATAGAATACATATAAAATAATATTGTGATAGAGGCTATAGAGAGATTATTTGACAGAATATTGAGACTCTCCTCCAAAATGTTTGCCATAACAGAATGTGTACGATAAATGGGCAAGAACTTACGTTTTTCAAAAACCAAGCGGGTCGACTCTCTCGGGGCAAATTCTTCTCCAAGTCAATGTAACGGCTGAAAATATTCAAACATAGTTTTAGCAGTTGAATTACTTTGATCCGCTCCTTTTGAAGAAATGAAACTCAAGATCCAAGAAGGTGTAACACGGTCAACTTAACTGTGCGCGGCGCAGTCCAGGCGCTGTGAAGATACTCTGACACTCGATATTGGCGCACGGGATGCGCCGGTATGAGGGAATGGAATGGAATTCCAGTGAGGTGCACAGAGTTAAGTTGACCGTGTAGAACATTGATCCGTTCCTTTGAAGAAATGAAACTCCAGAAAACAAGAGGGCACAGAAACATTGAAATGAAACCTAAATACCTTTGTGCGAACATGTATTTCAAGCCAGCAAGAGATGAAACGGGGGAACATGAATCATCCGGTCTTGTACTGCTGACTGGACAGAACTGTAAGGAGTTAAAAAAACACCTATAAGTTTCATTTACTTTTGTTGTGGTTTAGTTATTTGTGATGATAAGCTTTGCTTGCCATGGAATCTATATAGACTCCTCGTAGGAGTATCAGAATGTCAGCCTAAAAGACTGAAACATGAAACCAATGTTGTTTTAGAAATTAGCGGTATCCAGGGTTCACAATGTCCTAAAAGTTGTATTGCTATATTTTATTGTTATTCAACTGCATCTGGGTTACATTGGAAGACTGAACAAAGTAAATTAAAGGCTTCGTTATTATAGAGTAGGCAGGTACAATATTTTCTGATACTTACATCAATCATCTGATCCACAACACAATGCAGCAGCGCCTGTCCTGGACAGGTGTTAGTAAACCTCCGCGTCCTGTTTTCATAGCAATTCTCCAAGACGTCGCCGATCACATCCTGCCACGGGCCTTCAGGCAAAACGCGTCTGAAGATGACCTCACTTTCTTCTTTAGTTGGCAACGAGTCTGGTAGACCTAGTTTGTTGCTGATACAGTTCCAGTGGTGACACTGTAAATATGGTAGGAATAGATTTATATTCTGCTTTGCATCTTAGCTTGAAAGGGGTTATATAGCGACCTAATTATGCGTTGCCATTAACGACGGTAAGATAAAGAATTGTGCTATCTTGTGCTATCACTGACCTCTATTATACAAGTACGCTGGACTAAACATACTATATGAAATGACAGTTGATTTTTGTGCTGATTCAAAGCGCCCCGCTCGAGCGTATTAGGAACTAAAATTGACACATTTAGAGATAGGTTAATACCGATATTTCTCAAAATTAGGTAATACTAATATATTCGCCTGGAAATATTATAATATTGTAACTAATATATCAGTATTAGTGATATTTTTTAATTACACTAATATCAAAATAGTAGACTTGGCAAGGCGTATCACTCATCTACTGTATTGACTTCTCGTAGTATGTTGGAACTAAATATCTCATATTGGTATTGGTGATGAATGTTATATGAATGCCTAATAATCAGTAATAATATGTTCAAAAGCAATGTGTAATACTAAATTCTGGAATCATCATCATGTTCATCCACAGCCCGACTTCACCAACCTCTGAGCACAGGCCTCATTCGTGTACCAATCACCACGTTTCTGAGCATTGAGTTAAATATACTACGTACTAGAGGAGACTCCTCAACTCAATTGTTTGTAAAACGCGTTAGAGCGCGCGTACCCCAACTCACTTAGTCTGTGGCAAGCGCTCGCTGCAGCGTGACACGTTTGAGTACTAAGTTTTGTTTCTTATAATATGCCTTCGTGTGTATTGGGATACTGTTCAAACAACTCGAGAAATATAAATAAAAGTCAAGGAATGAGTTTTCAACAGTAAGTTGAAAACATTAATTTAATTATAATTTATTGTATCTCGTGACGTTGCGTCACCGCGGAGGCGGGAGGGCGGCCATGTTTGTGTAAATTTCAAAGAGTAAGAAAAAGTTCATCTGCGCACATTGATCACCGAATTACGCGCAATCTTTTGTTTGAAATAGCTTCTATTCTTCTTTCTCGTAGTACATTTAACTCAATGTTCCTGAGCCTGGAATTAATTCTGGAATAATATCATGATAATTATAATTTTATTAACAAATGTTTTGAATTTATTATCTGCATCTGAAACAGAGTTGAAAACTGATATAAGTCTTCACCTTGCTGGAATGCGATGTCACTATTATTTGCACTTTAACACTACAGAGACAGGATCTCAGCGATGAGAGCGAGAAATACGACCGTTGTAAATGATTATCCATCTCATTTATTATTATTATTGTGTAAATGATGTTCCCTTCACGAATCCGATGAGCGCCAACCGAGTGAATCTGAACGATAGTAAGTATTAATCTAACTAGTGTACTTGAGCGAGAATTACTTGCTCAAATATACCATTTTTAAGAAAAAGTTGTTAGCCTATCCCCATATTTAAATCTCACTGATCTGGCAGTAATGCGCTATAACTTTACTAGCACCACTAGTTTATAGCTTGCAATCTGAATGATATATTTCCATTTAACCTTTACAGCAATTATTCTATTACTTAAAAATGAATTATAATAAAAATAACTGGGATGTTTTTTTCTCTTACGTATTTAATTATTCTCACGATCGATAAAGCCCATAAAAGTATTTTTTTAACGAAAGCTGTGTCCCATCTCTAATATTAGTTCCGTGTACTCTCACGTTAAGTCACGTTGCTATCAGCGCCAAAATGGCGAAAATCAAATGTCTTCATTTTGTCATCGTTAATATGAAGTCCAGCGTACTTGTATTATAGAGGTCAGTGTGTGCTATCCATACCATCGATATGAAGAAGAGCGTGTTCAAGAATAAAATCTTCTTAGATGATTGGTAACTTAAACTTCATTCACAAACGTATGTATTCTCTACCAGTCAAATAAAGGTAGGTGGCAGTGGCAAAACCAAAAATAATAATATGCTGAAAATACGTATGTATATATTTTATATAATATATACCCGTATACATTATATAATACATACTTAATTAATAAAGTACTGTGGAGCTGGTTATTTAAGAAGAAAATTTTGTCATTTTGGATACTAATTGTGTTTTTAACCCCCTACGGATAAAGAGGACCCCCTACGGATTTAGTTTGAAAGGTAACTTAATCGAGAGTATTCTTAGGTATGTTCGATGAATATCGGTTCCGCCGTTCAAAAGTTATGGGCGTTTTACTGTTTGAATCGGGCTGTTTCCGCAAGATATCGTAGTGTGATTACGTGTTCAATATAGATTGTCGATCGAAGCGTGTCTATTACTAGATAAATTATGTAGTTTGAAATAAAAATATGTCGGGGATTTTTAAAATTTTACTTGTATTTAAATTGCTTCCTATCTTCAGCTTTGGGGTTTCGGGGCCCCGCTATCAATATTGTAGTGATGCCTCGTTATTTTCGTGCATAAACACATTATGCTTGTCATTTTATTCGTTATTATCATGTTAGGTATATAATACAGTAGGTATACCTACTTATTAATGCCTAATTAGGTTGTTGTTTCATTATTAAACTTATTCCAACTAGTGTTTGCCCAGAGGTAGAATTCAAACATCTTTAAAAACTATAGGTAGGTATTTTTTGTGTGTAATTTGATTATTTCTTCCGAAGCTATTTTTCATTTAACTGTGCTTCTGGTATATTGCGAATCTGGTATTCTGGAGCGAGTCACATAACATGCCAAATGTAGCATTAATATATAAGTGGCCTTCCGTGTGCACAAAATGCTTAAAAGGGGTAACAATTTTTCTCATCACGTACCTATTAATATTTAAGTTTAGATGGATGCAGCAACTTACCAAGCGTGAGTTCTTTAGGTACGACCTTCCGAAACCAACTTGCCCCACACACACCTGAAAATATAAATAACCTGTAGGTACCTACACAGTCCTGAATGATCCTTCGTACTGTAGAATGTTGACTTGACCTCAATATCCCCTTATTGGAAAGCTTAGATGAAGTTTAAGATTGAATTAAAGTCACCCAGAAGATGCTTTGGCTTTCAATACAATAAATTCAGTACTGAAACTCTTCTTTCAACTGAAAACTGATCACTAGGGATTAAAACCTTCATAAGTCGACATAATTTATTTAGAAATATTTTTAGCGTAGGTACTTTCTTTATTTTTTTGTTTCTGCTGTCTCAAAAAAACAGAGAAAGTACCTACGCTACAAATATTTCTAAATAAATTATTTTGACTTATGAAGGTTTAGACCCATAAAAGTCTTGGTTGTCGTAATGAACAAACATAGGTAACTATACCGTTAACATTAGAGATAGAGTTCTCAGTTCTTAAAGAAATTGAGATCCTCCGAATTTTCGAGTTGTTTATGTAACAAACAAGACGATGCGATGTTGAAATTGTTTCTGTAGCTTAAAAAAAAACAAAGAAAGTACCTACACGACAATTTTTTTTAAATAAATTATTTCGAGTTATGAAGGTTTTAATCCCTAGTGATCAGTTTTCAGTAGAGTTTCAGTATCCTAATTCAGAAAACGGAAGAATTACAGAGAGAGACATTAAGTTTCGACAGACATCGTCATTCAAATTAAAATAAAAAAACCGGCCAAGTGCGTGTTTGAATTCGCACATTTAGGGTTCCGTACCAAAACCGCAAAATTAAGTTAGTTTAAGTTAGGAATAATCTGATTTATCAATATATTGGTATTTTGTTAGTAAAATATACGTAACCAATAATAACCATTATCAATAAATATCAAGTTCCTAGGTCAATGGAAGGTTAAACAATTCTTCGGAACAAAATATAGTAAAAAAAAGCCAACTTTGGTGGCTTCTCAATCCTTTGTTTATCAATATTTTTTTAAACACAAAACATATTATTTATCTACTAAACGACTTCTAAACAACGATACCCCATTCGATGGTGTTTCGTTGTTTAGAAGTTTTATTTGCATGGCTTTGTGTCAACAAAATGCTTATACTGTGAAACTTTGACTTAGATTGTAGCTCGAACCGTTTTGACGTAAAACCCGCGTGACAGACGGCAAGACGGACAGACGGACCGATAGACGGACACGTGAGTTAAAGCAATAGGATTCCGTATGAACCCTTCAAGTACGGAACCCTAAAAGTCGCTGAATATCATACCACTAACAAATGACCACGGTCTAAAAAAAAACATGGAACTGCTTAGATCTGAAACTTTATCTTGCAAGCCATAAGAAAACATTCCAAATCCATACATACCGTTGGCAAAACTACAAATAACCATAGTAACCACAATAACTTCATGTTTAACTGACGAAGGTTCAAGAATAACTGACCAGTGACCACAGTAAGATAATTTAGCCGCATATATCTGGGGTCACGACTTAAGATAGTGTTATTCTGCGTTGTTTAAACGGGGAATGGGGACACAGTGCCCCTTAGGCACGTGTGATGGCGCCTTAATTATTGCTTCTCAGTTTTATCCTCTTCATCATCATTATCAGCCTTTTAATATTCCCACTGCTGGGTCACAGACATCCTCTATGTCTTAATACACCACGCGGGCCCAGTGCAGGTTGGTAAATGTGACATGTCTTCGAATTTATGGTTCTAAGACATGCCATGCATCTGTTTCCTCACGATGTTCCTCTTTATACATCATTTGAAAAATAAGAGAGGCCTTCCAAAGCAGGCAATGCGCTCTGACAACTGCTACTTAATTTAGCAATTGTTCTGGCTATGTCGGTAACCTTGGCTCTCCTCCGGATATCTTCTTTTCTGATCGCCATCATCATCATTATCATTTAAAATGACGTTCTATGCTGGGCATAGGCTTCACTCAAATGTCATCACATCGACTGATCCTGTGCGTCTCGCTAAAAGCGGATTCCCGTGGCCTTACCATACCATGTCATCTGTTCACCTAGTAGGAGGCCTACTAAGACTGCGGCTACATAAGCAGTCTCCACTCTAAAATATTTCGGTTCCATCAAGCTTTTCGTTCTGCGAGTAATGTGCCCTCGCCACTGCCACTTAATTTGGCAATTCTTGGAGCTTTGTCGGTAACCTGCATGGTTGAATCGCAACATCACCAAAGCTAGAAAAACCTGGTTCATACGGGCACTTGTGTTTTCCATATTCATACGTAATAAGCAGTCGAGACCTCGCTAAGAGAAACTAAACTAGAGGAGGAAAATAGTTGCTCTGGAAATGTAGTGCTGGAGGAAAATGCTTGTACTGTCGGCATCAAGCAGCGTCTATCGGCTATAGGCGAGACGCCGCTTGAAGCCGAGTATTCGATCCTAGACCAGGTTCGAATAAGTACTCGAGTTCTTTCGTCACGTGTCCCGAGGCAACGACTCTATTCAGCAGCTCGTGTCCAGCTGCCTTTTTGTGTAATTAATTCGGCTAGGCAAAGGCCAAAGAGTAAAAACAATCGATCATGGTGAGTGATGGGATAGACGCGATGTGGATTTTCGTATATGCGATTGGTCGATTGTTCATACTCTTTCCCTTTGCCTAACCGAATTCATAACGCAATAAGGCTGCAGGATAGAGTGGAAGGAACGATAGCGCGCGGTAGGTCGCCCTTGCGATGGACCGATCAGATCAAATTTGCAGTAGGCAGCCATTGCATTGTAGTGCATTGCACACGAGTCATCCGACAGAGAGGAATAGCGTCAGCCCTGAAGTCTCACTGCAAGACCTAATCAAAGTACTGTTAACAAATCTGACGCTTACAACATTATCTTATACTTACAACTTTTTTATTGGACTTGTTTCTTTAGCCTTGGCTTTCCATTATCTTAAACATAATAGGTGCTTACATGGTATGAAAACAAAACATAATTTTATTATAGATAAAATTATGTTTATGCAATTGAACGTAGTTATTGCACTCTTTTATTTGACACTGTATTAGGTCAATGAACCATCATAATAAATAATAGTTAAAATGCACCCCACGCTTTTTTTCATTTTTTTTTTGTATCCCACTGTTCTTAAAAAAAAATATTGAATATATTTTATGTATATAGTTTTAGCTATTAAAGCGTGATTTTTAGTGGGTTTTAACTATTATTTATTTTTTGTCCAAATATAAAGGATAATGGGACAAACTATTTAAATTAATGTATTGTCTTCGGTCCTTGATAAGTGTGCATAGTTTCAAATTAATCCGATGCTTTGAAGGGAGTGAAAATCACATTCAAAGATTCCGTTACATTGATACATAGATAATATATATATATATATATTATTATATATATATTATATACATACCAAGCTAATGATGATGATGAAGATGCTGCTATCTAGCCAGTTTCGGCCACAGCGACTCAGATTTGATGCTCTGTTATGTGCTCTCCTAAAAAACTCCCGAGCACAAAGCGGACACGTCAGAACACCGTTAAATAGATCCGTTGGTGGTCTAGGTTTGAGATCGTCGCGTTTCTGGTCCAATTCCGAACACCTTCTATCGTCAAAGTCCTGCACCTGCCGCTGCACACGACGTCTCCACTCGGGCTAATTTTGTGCCCGATTCCCCCAAAGTGTGGGGTCAATGTCGCCTCTTTTCCTATGTCTATTCTGAACATCCTTGAAGCGCAGGAACTGCCCGCCTCGCCTCAGATTCCCTTCCTGGAGCTCAGAATAGAATATAGGCTTAGCTAGCCTTTGTTTCTGCATCCTGGAGACATGCCCACACCACCTTAGCTAACGTCTCATCAGGTAGGCCTACAATACAATGCTCGTCTTAGAACGTTTGTTTCTTACACGATATGACCATCTGATGTTCAGTAATAAAGCTAACAGAAGCGTGTTAAAATGGGCTAGATTTCTTTGATAACGGGAACAGCGGTTTATGACTCTAAACAATGGTTATAAGGTACTAGCTGTCCCACGCGGCTTCGCTCCCGTCAACTGGCTACCTACCAAGCTAGCCCACCTACTCTAAATACGTTGCGTCTCAAAAAGAATAAATTTTCCCCGTTTTTGGAACATTTTTCATTGATGCTCCGCTCCTATTGGTCGTAGCGTGATGTTATATAGCCTATAACCTTCCTCGATAAATGGACTACCCAACACAAAAAGAATTTTTCAATTCCAACCAGTAGTTCCTGAGATTAGCGCGTTCAAACAAACAAACAAACAAACAAACAAACAAACAAACAAACTCTTCAGCTTTATAATATTAGTATAGATATATAGGAATAACACAACGCTAGTCCAAATAATGAAATTTCTGTATCTGCATATTACCAGAAAGATATGCAAAGCATGTTAATTAATTTCTTCTGATTCGCTTGGCAAATAATCGCGTTAGGCAAAATATTTAGGTTTTTCTTTAATACAAAATTAACTTTTATTTCAATTTCGATAAGATTTGGTATTAGCACAGATAATATAATATTAGCATACAGATGCCTCATCCCATACAAAGAAACCTTGCCGACGTAACTAGCGTTTTTCGTCTGATTAAACTGATTATTTTTCTAAGAACATCGATCGCGTTCGGTTCCATTCCACGGATATAGATGGTGTTAGCAGCGACTTGCAAATAAAAGGGTTTCTCGATTCGTGACTTATTTTTTCATTAAATATAGTGACGATTTGTTTTATATCGACGATTTGTTTTCATGATTTAACCAAGATTTTGTCTGGATTTTAAAAGAGACTGTGACCTCTGAGTTTGTTTCGGCCTTTCTTCTCAGAGTAGTCAGATAGGAAACGCCGACATCATCTAGTTTTAAAAAATGTGATCGACATGTAAAAGTGTTTGTAAAAACCAACTTACAGAAATAAAATCACTTATCATTTATAGCACTTTTTTTGCTCGTTTTGACAGTCTCACTGTACCAAAATACTATGTTACAATACAAATTTAAAAAATCGAGTGGCATTCCTCAGAAATTTAAAACCGCGCCATCTATTGGAATCATTCAAATCATCAATTAAGAACCCAATATTCCATAATTTTGTGCTTAGGAGAGTTGATTAAACAAGGACATACATTTTTATGACCCATTCTAGAAAATGTTAATTTTACACACAATTCAATAACAAAACACCTATACAATACCAAATGAAGTAGTTTTTCTTGCAGTCTTTCAACTACAGCCCACTGCAATTCACAGCTCGACAAAGGCATCGCCCAATTTACACCACAACCCAGCTGTAGTTATTGAGAAGTCAAGTAGACTTATTTGATAATCTATATATACTAAAGAGAAAATATGTATGTTCCTTATAGACTCCGAAACGGCTGGACCGATTTTAATGAAATTTTCAGACAATCTTTAGATTGACTCAGCGGATAATCCTGTAAAGTTGTTATTTTTTTGAATTTTGAACGCAGGCGAAGCCGCGGGCTGAAGCTAGTATTAAATAAAAAAACAAAATAAATCTAACATAATTTATTGGTGAAATAAACGCCATAAATTAAAAAAAAGTCGTTACACAATAAATCAGCTACTTACACAGTTAAGCAAAGAACATTACTTCGAGAACATAGATAGATACACTCATGTACTATATACCTTGAATGGTAAAACCAACCAACCGAGACCCATAGCCTGTATAGCATTGCACACGATAGAGAGATCAAACTGTTTCAACAGTTATTTTTAATTCATATATAGCGTATAAAAATACATAAAAGGTAGGTAGGTACCTGTGTACAAACTTATTTATTTTGTTCATTTCATAAACGCAAACAACAAAGACTTTGTAAATAAAACTTATATCCATTGAAAAGTTACCTAGAAGGTGATTATTGTATTGTACAGGTCTCACCAAAATTATTGGCCGCCCTGAAGTTGGCTTTCCTATGTGCAAGGCTTGGATCGGTGCTGTTTTTAACCGACTTCCCAAAAAGGAGGAGGTTATCAATTCGACTGTATTTTTTTTGTGTGTTACCTCTAAACTTTTTACAAGGTAAACCGATATTTTTTTATTTTTTATTTGAGGGTTTTCCCATTTAAATTTCATCGAGATCTGATGAAGAATTTCGGAGATATACACCAGAAGTCTTCAATAAATGACGACAAATCACTCGGGATAGCTGCAATCGCATGTCTGTTTTATTTACACCATTTAATAGTCGGTGTCAAAAAACGAAGAAACGAAAACAGAAACACCGACTGCCGAAATTGAAGTTATTCTTCACTTTTTAGCGTTTTTATTTCGAAGTCGGTTGTACTTTTTTGTGAAATAGTTTTTTTTGTGTTAAACTTACTACTGCGCAGCCATTGTACCCAACTTCAGGGCGGCCAAGAATTTTGGCGAGAACTATACATACGTAACATCACCTCTGTATTAAGTATTTAAATCCAGGCTCCAAGCGGCTACTGAAATATTCCAGATGGAATTACAATAACACCGCGCAACACGGGAATCGAAGCCAGAATCTCACCTTCAGCCACAGATTAAATAAGTCAATACGTATAGTCCCCGGCATGTACTTGGCAAGGATTTGTCGTAGTGGGGGTAAGTTCACACATAGTGCGCGAAATGACCAACTACCGTAAAGAGCGAACGGAACGTGGACGCGACGCGATTGGTCAGTCGAACCTTGTGTCAACTGACCTGTGTGCATCTAACGACTCTTGCCAAGTTACGTGCCGACAACTATAACAGATCATTCACTCTCCGAGACCAAGTACACAATTTTGAGCTCAATATCCGTGAAGGTTGTGTTGATCCGTGACGGCTTGTTTCTTGCAAGGCCCCCGCAACCACTAAACACGCACGCGCTAATTCTGAGCGCGAGCTGTGACAACCGACTGGCGGGGCGGTGCCGGGACCGCGCAAAAGTGTAGGCATTAATCGCTGTATGTACAGTCGAGTGAAGGAGGCCTCAGCAATAAAGTCTTTATACTTCAAAGCTAGATGCGAAAATAAAAATTAATTAATTGGTAACACAAGAGTTCTCGTAAAAAAGTATTGTACTAAAGTACTTGATATTTATTTCGTATAATGTGTATCTGTCTGTGTCCTCGGCAAAACTTAGTCCTAGGCACAAACTAACGATAGTATTAGCTAAAAAGATTCTTAGATTTTCTTTATTTAAGTGTTGATGGACGAGAATTCAAGGCTATGGGTTCAAATAATCTGCTTCAAAAACCTTGGTCGCTTAATTCAAGATAAATCTTGGAAGCTTCTGGAGTGCCGGCCGCATACCGAAAGACGCTGCGTTGGAAAGCCTCTCTCTATATGGACTGATGACCTGGTTAAGGTTGCGGGAATCCGATGGATGCGAATCTTACAGAAAGTTTACAGTCACTCAAAGGGCAATGGAGAGAGCTATGCTCAACGTTTCCTTGCGTGATTGAATCAGAGATCCGTAAGAGAACCAGGGTTACCGACATAGCCCGAAGAATTGCCAAACTTAAGTGGCGACCGCGAACCGGAAGACGTTGCGTTGGAAGGCCTCCCACCAGGTGGACCGATGACCTGGTCAAGGTTGCGGGGGTCCGCTGGATGCGAGACGCACGGGAGCGGTCAATGTGGCGACGCTTGGGGGAGGCCTATGTCCAGCAGTGGACGTATTTCGGCTGATAATATGATGATGATGAGTCTTACAGGGCCAGTCAACGTGGCATCGAAGCTTGGGGGAGGCCTATGTTCAGCAGTAGACATCTTTCGGCTGAGATGATTATGACCACACCGTGGTGGATTATGACCAGCTCGTCACAGAGAGGAGCCCAGCGTTGGAGATCGATTATGATAATTATGATCACAATGCGATAGGGGGTCACCGCCGAATATTTTATTATTCAAGTCTCCAATGTCAAATATTGGCTCCAATAAGCAGAATCGCAATGCTCGGTTAGAATCGAGCAACCAAGATCTTTTTGATGCAGATCGTTAGTACAAAAATTAGATAATTTTACTACAGTAAAAAAATAAACTATAAACGCGAAATTATTATTCGATTTTAACAATTTCATTTAAGTTTTGTTTTATTTTCATTGGATAACTGATGACTTTATATTACAATCTAGATTAAATTATTGAAAGAATAAAATAATATTGGCCTTAAAAGTATGGTAGACCGAGGTATTGAGGTAGATTTCATGGCAGAACGAAAAAGCCTATTAAGTCATCAAAGGAAATACATCAAACCCAACATTTCTATATTTATGTATAACACTATCTGGCAACACCAATTATTAACTAATAAGCCACAGTATAGGATTTGAAACCTTAATGTCACTGCACAAAGTCCAGTTTCCTTTGCAACTAAGATTTATTCTATTATTGATTTACTTATTGTGTACTTAAGTTGAAATTGCATCTAGCAAAGCTACCGTAAATGTATTTTCTCATTACATGTCTTTTTGGTAAACAAACAAAATTTCGGGTAAAAAAAAAAACTTGCTTTTTTTTTTAATTTATTTGCCACGAGAAACAAACGTAAGTGCAAAATTTCAGCTCAATCCGACACTGGGAAGTGCGTCAAATTTAACTTGCAAGATTTTATTACAGACACCGAGAGTAGCGTTGTCCGGATAAAGCCGGACACAATCAGGCTTTTTGGTTGCATTGGTCTTGCTCCAGAGAAAACTGCGCCGCGATGCTCGGTAGCCGATCACCGAGCATTGAAATATATAACTTATTTCGATTGGATAACTATTAAATTGATAAATTTAAAATCCTCTACCGTCCCGTCCGCCAGTGTGGCAGGCTATTAATGACCTCACTAGAAAGCCTTGAGTATATTTCGGGCGGATACCCACAATATGGAAAGATCTTATTACGAAGAGTTCGATCACTGAATGAACACGCAGTGCCACAAAAATTGAGAGAAATGGAGAAGTCTTACAAAAACCTCAACCAACCTGTCAGATGATCCATGACCACGACCACTCCAGGAGTGTACGACTTGGAGAAGAATATTTCGGCCTTCTTCTAGGGTTTATAGTAAAGGTCACTTCAAAGTTAATGATGTCTGTTAGGTAAGCTTTTCAATGTGCAGTATCCTACCCGTCACCCCCGCTGTCATATAAATTTGCTACTGCGCAGCGACTTACGGACTATTCCGAACCGCCTTCAGGTTTGATTCTACCTTTAACTGAAGCTTATAATTCTAATTTTGGATACTGTTTATTTACCAAATCAGATATGTAAGACATAATACACTATTCTCATAATAAACCTTGAATCCAAGTCCATATTACAGTGCATTCACAAATCGGTATTATTAAGTTATTCATCACAGATGCATTACAAAATTTACATAAAATGAAATCCTGCATTTTACAAAACTTGTCCTCGGGTGCATTCTTCAACGGAACCACTTTAAAATTGAACCTGGAAAGAGAGAAAAGTAGCTTTAGTGCGTGAGGTCCAAATATCAATCATCAAGTTTACATTAGATCAGCCACCATATACGGCGACCTCTTACGATTGAACCGGTTAACCGAATTGGGTCGTTTATATCAAGTCGATAACCAATTACGACGACCGTATTCGTTTAAGTTTTCGGTTTACCGGATTCGGCGATCGCATTCAGCCGAACTGTGTACACTCGTGCTTCATCATGGACAGACATATTGTGTTACGACAAGGAACAAAAACGCACTAATAGTACATTGTGATACAAGGGTGGAAAGTAGGTTATTGCAAACGAGCCTCAGATAAAATATCGGGTGGAGTTAATTCCATTTCATCACTTGTACTTGAACTCATATTATAAAAAAGAAATAATTAAACACACAAAAAAAAACAGAAAATGGCACGTTTTTGTAACTAGACATATTTTTTTTACAATGAAAACAGCCTATACAGCCTATTCGATTTTTGACAAATGTTGATGTGAAAATAATTAAATTAAAACTGGTAATTCAATTTATTAAACAACCATTTAAAAACTTTTGAGAATTCTATGAGACGTACGGACTCATTCATTTTGGCCTCGAACAAAATCCCATTTTATTCTATGTATGAAATCTCCTTGCTACTAAACTTTTTTAAATTGACTAATACATTTAAAACTCAACTGCAAAACTAATGATCGAGCTCGTAAACAAAAGTCACGACCACGTAATAAAAAGATGCCTATGCGAAAGATTTAATTTTCGAATCATAATTATAGCCTTTGAAAGTACGCCATGTTTAACAACTGTATTGAAAATAAAAAAAACAATACTTGACGCGTGCGCCATCCGCGCTCTTCGATTGAACAATGACTGGCGCGTTTGAACAAGTCAGCCATGTTTGGTCACCGAAAACGGTCTGCGGGCTAATACGGCTAACTGAACCCCTGTTTACACTAGTCGGCGACCGAATACGGTCTGCGGTCGAATACGGCTAAACGAAAACCTGTCTTCACAAGTCGGTGACCCAATACAGTCTGCGGTCGAATACGGCTAACCGAAAACCTGTCTTCACAAGTCGGTGACCCAATACAGTCTGCGGTTAAATAAGGCTAACCGAAAATCTGTTTACACAAGTCGGAGACCAAATACGATCTGTGTTCGAATACGGCTAACCAAAATACAGTTTACACTAGTCGGTGACCGAATACGGTCTGCGACCGAATACTGCTAACCGAAAACCTGTTTAAACTAGTCGGCGACCGAATACGGTCTGCGGTCGAATACGGCTAACCGAAAAACATTACTCCTTTGGGTTCGGCCGGAGTCGGGTAAAAACTAGAACAGGAACTTAGTATCAAGTTTATTTAAAACTGGCTACCCAAAGTCAGTTTTAAGGTCCAGACTTCATCAAAGCGGAGATTTACGAAGACGTGCAAAGCAGAGACGAGATATGGTTGGACTAAAGCACAATTTGTCGATTTTGATATTTCGATCAATTTGCTCTGTGACATCGTTTTGGGAACTACTTAATTTGAATTGTTAGAGGTATCGGTAGGTAGGGAATATTCTCAAATCAAACAACCCACCTAATTAGTGTGGAGCATCACAGGAAGGCTCCGAAGCCAAACGCTCGCTTGATGCTCTCGAAGTAGTATCTCTGCCAGTTTTGCCGAGTCTGATCTACCTCTGCGGTCGGCACCAGATCCTGTTTTATTGTCACTAGGGTGTGGTCATCCTGTAAAACGACAAGAGAAACGTTAAACATACTTTATTTTTATATAGGTAAATAGAAAAAGTTAATTAGAAAAATCAAAAAATCCGACTGCTTAAAAAGCGAACTAAAAAGACGTAAACAACAGTCGGAGTATACATGTTCGCGAGCTGGCTGACCAAATCCAGATGTATCCTCCGACTGCACAGCATGATTTTCTTCTTGTTTACGTCTTTTTAGTTCGCTTTTTAAGCAGTCGGATTTTTTGATTTTTCTATTTTTTATTTTTAACTTTTTAAATTTTTTATTTTAGAATTAGGTACATATAAACATATAAGTGTTATATATTTTTGAAATCACCTCTTAAAACCCTTTATTTTGATACCCCACACGATGGGTTTGGAAGAAAAAAAAATTTGGTGTCCCACAATATGGCGCCCAAAATCCGCCATTTTTTTATTTTACAATTTTAATGTAGCCAGTGACACTCGCAGGGTTAAGACGAATCGATTGAAGTACGAATCATCAAAATCGGCCAATGCGTTTGGTCTCTGGAACGCCACATAGGAACAAACATACATACATACATAGACTGATAAACACATTACCCTCCTTCGGCAGTCGGGTAAAAAAGGAACCATCACTCTGACAGTCTGTCCGTGTGTCACCACCGATTTTCTCAGGAACTGGTGGACCTAGCTAGTTCAAATTTATACCAGATAGAGAAAGGAGGAATCTTGTAAGTACCAAACTTTACCATCGTATGCACTAAGAAGAAATGGTATTAACGGTCTGGTATGAACTAAGAATAGCTTATAAAGAGCCTGTACTTAATCACGGTTGCCAATGCAGACCTAATCGTCGCAAGACCTTTTTACAACACAAAATTAGTTATCGCGTGCTGCAGACCAGAGGTCTCAACAGATTAATATTGGGACTCTTCATTGCTTGATAGGTTTTTTGATCTGTTATACTGTATGCTATTCAACACACTTTGAGTAGTTTGAAATTAAGGTAAAATCCTTAATTTTTAGCCGAATACATCTCAATAGATTTCGACAGTGGAGAAAACTATACATCATTAAACTTGAACAAATAAAACCTACCTTCTCATCAATGGTGAACGTGACCTCAGAGAAGTGCTGGGCCGGCCACTGCTTGTACCGCCAGTACTGGACAATCTTCTTGGGCGGCACCAGCTCTTTGAACTCGCCGGTTATGTTGCCACCGAAGAGTGCGAACTTGCCGCCTTTCGATGCATCCATTTTTACATGGCCCTGTATAAAATATTTTTGAGTTGAAGTCTCAGCTAGAAGACATTTACATCAATGTTTTAATTCGACCATTCGCCATGATTAGAAATACAGTTAGAATTAAAATTAACTCTCTTATTATTATCAAGTAATTTTTAATTTTGATTTTGAAACAAAGATGATGCTCCAACTATACAAAGCAATTAGACAAAGTTGTAGTAACATGAACAATAAAATCATCATCTGCCTAGGCTTTTCCCAACTATGTTGGGGTCGGCTTCCAGTCTAACCGGATTCAGCTGTGTACCAGTGTTTTACATGGAGCGACTGCCTATCTGACCTCCACAACTCAGTAACTGGGTAACACGGTACCCCTTGGATAGACTGGTGTCAGATCTTAAGCTTCTGACTACTCGTAACGACCGTCAAAGATCTTCAAATGACAGCCGGGACCAACGGCTTAACTTGCTTGCCGAGGCACGGACGAAACTCGGTATGTTGAGAAATGGTAACCCATCTACGGCCCAACCTCATCAAGCGTTGCTTAACCTTGAAGATCGACCCGTGCGGCTGTTATTATTTAGCCACGAGCTGCTCAACATGAACAATTAAATATGAAATGTAAATGGTAATGATTAAAGATGAAGACTTTATTTCTGTTTATGAAGTTGGTTCCATTACTGCTATATGACGCAATTATAGATGGATGTTTCAACAATAATTTAACCTCCTTGGTATATCTCAACCAAGACAGAGCAAAACTCTATGGATCTGCTACTGTAGGTGTTTTTTGTCTATGGATCTGCTACTGTAGGTATCTTTTGTCTATGAATCTGCAAGATCACTAGCTTTCTAGGTTGCACCTACCACTACTACTTACCACTATTACTATTCCTTATGAACTCCTCAACCAACTTAGCTTAACATGTAGCTTAACATATAATAATAGTATGAATTAAACATTTATACAAAATGATTAGTTAGAGAAATGTCCCATACCTGTGTGAAAGCAGTAACCATTTCTACTCTTGTCATAGCATCATAGAACTCCTGCGCACGACACTGGAACTTTTCCGACAGCTCAATACTCTTTGTGTCCAACTTACAACCAACTTCCTTACTCTTTGGGGCAACGATTGGTTCCATACTGACTTTCTTATTGAAACCGCTAGTTATCATCGAGACATTATCGGGTTTGACGGAGTCTTGACCTTTCTTTGGTAGAATGAGCCCTTGGGAGAATTCTTCTTTGAGACTACGGAGGTATTCAGTAAGTTGGCTTCGGATTTTATCTCGGCCTACGTTGTGCATGAATGCTTTGACTCTTTGAGCTTCCTCGCCGCTGCCTTTGATTGTGATTGAAATCTGAAAAAGGATAATAAGTTTTTCAGTAAGAACTACTAGAACTACTTTGTAGAACTTCTTTAATAGAGATTGGCAACAGAAAGCCATGCTGGTAATGGGGGAGATATTATTTGCCCGACCAATACAGGGCATAGGTTCAGGCAAAGTCAGACAACATAGGTTGGAAATAAAACTTGAAAAAGGCAAGCTAGATACCGATTATAATTTCTAATGTAATGTAGCTCAACTATTCAGTTAGACAACATTATTCTCTGTCTTTAAACACATAATAATAATAAGGAGGAATATTTAAATAAAAGTTACTTGAAACTTCTAAGAACTGTTTTAATTTTTCCTTAACTGAATCTCGCAATACAAAAATAGGCTAGATGACAATCAGATTTTGATGAAAAATTCATCATTTTCAAGAGAATAATCCATAGTTTTATATGTAAATCTATAGTTGAATACATGTGAAATCAGATAAAAACAGATACTTTTCACTGAGTATATTTTTTGAGTATTCAGGAAATTATTGCTCACACAAGGGGTGTCATAATGTTTTAACATACAGAAAGAAATACCATACGAGGAACAGAATACCTAAGGAAATATTTAATAAAAACTTTTACATAATTTTCAACTTTTTTAAGCAGACGGTATATTGAAATGAGATGAAGTGAGCCGTCAAATCCTAGCATAAGATGAATAGATTAACAGTTCACATCACCAAGTTTTCATTATGACGTTTTTACTAAATAGATAGATCCTTAAGATACCATAAAACATTTCCACCACATTTTATTTTATGTATAGAATTGAATTACACTTTTACAAATTTATAGTGGTTTCATGTTTCACATTGCATGTTTAGCCTTCATCAACAAAACCAGATCTAAAAGGATTTTGTTTCATATTGGCATTCTTCAAGCTCTACTGACTGAAATTGAAAGCAAATGGCAAATTCTGGTCAAGAAAAAATTTCGACCTTTAGATACTCAAACAAAAAACAAAAGCAATAACAACACAGCAACAGCTTGAACACAGAGCAAAAGCATACATCATTTTCCAGTCCTTATCCCAAAGTACTTGGGGTCAGAGTTGCTCTTTTGATACAATATTGTAATTATGATACAAATAATTTATTATGGTACTATAAAAAAAATAGGTAATCAAGCAGCCAACAAGAATAAAGTAGTGATAGAATGGTGTCTATAGTTTTTAACAGTTATCATGAGAATACCACAACCTTCCTATCTGTGGTTTAATTTTCATGGTTTGTGAGTATGACATGCAATAAAAATACATTGTCATAATTAAGTCATTGTAAAACCAATATTTTTTATAGATAAAACCAATCAGTTTTCAAATCATGCAAGATTCATATCAGAATAACAAAGAAGGAAACAGATACTTTTCTAGGTTAGATCAACCAAATGTTACTTGAATGTCAAATCACTTGCCTTCTGAATGAATAAGTTACAAAATTAACATAAAATATACTTACATCAACTTCACTAACGTCATTTTCCTCAGACAAATTCGGGATGCTCACTTCTCCCTTCACAACTTCGTTGCTACCAACTAAGGTGCCTTCCCACTTCAGTTTGATGTCCCATTCATAGAAGAATATTAACTTTCCTTTCCTATTGTTCGCTGATGCCTCACCGTCCAGCTTCTCCACCTCCGTCACCTTACAATCCACACCATTTTGAGCTATTTTAAAGTTATTCAACAGTTCTTTTAGCCGATCTTTCGACCACGGACCCGCATTTTTCTCCGTCCAGTGCCAGTTGTTGACATTTGTAGCGTCTGGCCGCTCCTCCACGATCCATCTAGGGTCACCCTCGCCCCATTTGGCCATTTTTCAAGTAATTTACTGGGCACAAGGTCTCAGGATTTACAATCTTGCGATCCGCGAATAGACAGTCAAAACCGTGACAGTCCTGATTTTTGACACGTTGTGGTCAGCGAACTCTTTTGCAACGCTAGATATTGAACCAACACACAATTATGCTTACAAATAAGCCGCGTGCCACTTTAGATTGAGTACTAATTCACGTAATTTTCGAGAAAAGTCTCATGAACCGAACCATGCCATTATTGTGATTGACAGTTGAGGTGTTGCTATACTTTGATTCATCTTTCCCATATATAATAGGGACACAAACGATTCTTTTATTAACTTACGTGTTGTGTAAAATGTATTTTATTAGTAAAGTATTTTATTAGACATTTAAAACTGTTTTCAAAAGTCAAGCAATACACGATGAGTAGGAACATAAATCAAAATACCAGCCACATGCAAAAACGAAAAAATAGGACTATCCGGGTTTCACTTCAGTGAAAAGTAAAGACGGAAATACTTACGTAAAGTGGCGTGGTGCTGGATCCACCAACCAATCTATATTCTAGCCTACGTCATAATACAACGAGTTTTGTAGGTAATCAACTGCGTCAGAAAGCGCCACGCCACGAATCGACACATGAGTAAAAACAAACACACATCCATCCAAACTTTCGCATTTATAATATTAGTAAGATTAAATCTATTTTACCAGTTTTAGTGGTGTTTTGCTTTACATGGCAACTATTTGATAGTTTCTGCAAGATTCTAGAAAACGGCACTACCAACATAGAAATACATCCGGGTGTCAAAGGAAAACGTTTCCATTCACGCAGTAGGTATTTGTGGTGATAACCTATATCGAAATCGGCTATGAATCTTTTGATCATTGCATGACTAATAAAATAATATATTTCTCTAAAGTTAGAACATTACCAGATTGTATCATTTTAGAATAGATTATTTTACTGATCAGCGCCTGCCCCTTTTTTAAAGCATACCTTCTTTTATTTAACGCAGTTTATTGCTATTAAAACGGCGTAGGCTCTTAATAACAGCAAGGAATTTATATTATTACAGACAGATCACAGTCATCAACATTGTTTACATCAGCTTGAATGGATGTTGATCTCCACCTCAACTTACGAGTTATCCACTTAAAGAGATCTTTGCTGTTAAATCAGAGACTAATCAAGACTCAAGAGTGGTAAACTGTCCCCGTACCTAGGGTTGCCAACCGTACACAAAAATAGAGTATTATACTCTATATCATGAAGTCGTACTCTATAATCCATAACACTAATAGAGTATGCTGAAATACTCTTTTTCACACAATGTTTACTGTACTAGTGCCCGCCACTTCAGCATTTAGGTACTGAGAGAGTATTTTTGGTCATGAATGTGAAGTGGCGGGAAGAGAGAAACAGAGCTTCATTAAAATTGATTATGAGCTCTTGCTCTATATCTATTTTATTTATTTAAAATCGTTATGTGCTGCAAAAAGTATGAAAAATACCTTTATAAAAATATAAAATAAATGATACTCTTTTTTGAAAGTCGTACTCTTTATTTACCTTCTTAGAATTCTGATATACTGATATACTCTATTTCGTCTAATAAAAGTTGGCAACCCTACCCGTACCATAACGTGTCTAAACTACCATGGTGCGACTGTTGATAAGGGACAGATGTTTACAAGTCATATACAACTGCCGCTATCCTTGCTCTAAGAGCGTATGGTAACTCCCCTGCTCAAAGAGAGAAAGTTATAAGATACTTAATAGAAGTAGGTACGGTATGAGGGTAGGTATTTGATATACGTGATTACGTAGGTAGGTAAAGAAAAACAATAATAAAATTATTTAATGATTAAAATATTCTGTCTGTGACGTGATACTGCACCTGGGTCAAGGTTCGCACAATTACCCCAATACCTACCTATCTAAATAAAACATTCAATCATTTGCATTGTCATAGTGACCAAATTAGAAATAACTGTTCATGAATGTGATAATGAGGTGTTTGGTGCAAGCGTTAAAGAAAATTACCAAACGATCCAAATCCATTTCCTAGTTGTAAGTAATACCTAGTTCCTAAGTCTAGGTACTAGACATAAATTTGTAAAAATACCTCTTATAAGACCACCTCGGAACAGTGGCGTAGCGTGCCTTGGCGGGGCCCCGTATAAAAATTTGTTGGGGGGCCCTTATGAAGGGTAAAGACTTCTCACAAAAGAAAAAATGTTTGCATAATATTAAAATAAATATTTATTCATCATAATATCTTAGTAGGCGGTTCGGCCGATGAGTTTCGACCGATCCGGTCGAAACAGGCATTTCATTATTATTAATATTTTTGAGTGGTGTTTCGGACAATATTTTGTATAGTCAGAATGAAAAACATTAGGTAGAGTTATATTATTTAAGTAAAAGTCTGTCAATTTTTGGAAAAAGATAAAGCTTAATATACCATTACAACAATCAACAGTAAACATGATATATCACAATAATCACTCTTATATATCAATTAAAAAGTGTACAAAATGACAACTGAGGTATTCCACATACGGCACCTATCGATGTTTTTCGCAGGTTGTGCCATAAGTGGAATAATTTATTATTTAAAATTTTATTTCACATTTGGCACCTACGGATCAGTAGGTACTAGTCTTGTCGCAGGTTCGATTCCCGCACGGAACAAATATTTGTATGAACTACAGATAGTTGATCGGGATCCCTTTTTTTCGCATTCTGTTATTTTTCCTAATATACTTTGGCATAACTATTTTGGCATAATTTGTTTTGCCATAATAATTTTTAGCCTTATTTTTTTGGCATTCAGTTTTTGTTGGCTTAATTATCTTGAAGAATAATTTGTTTTGGCATAATTTTAATTCACATAAAGTTACTAACCCTTATGACTATTAGCATAATAGTATTAAGGCATAAAAAATAATAGGAATAACGGAAACAAATTTGAGTTTTTTTACGTATTTTATTTTGAATGTTCATGCAAATGATTTATTATATATAATATTATGTAACTTTCATGCATTAGGAACTATATTGCATGCAATAAATGATTTATCTATCTATCATGCAGCTGACAATAATCACTTTTTGACAAGGTAGGCGTGTTTTATTTTTTTTTTTATCATTTTATTATAGGTGTATATTTTTAGCAATTGCTTTTAAATATGCAAGTCTAAAATATATAATTTATATATTGAATATACTTCGAAACTAGCATATTTTGCTTTTTACCTTATAAAAAAAAACCTGGCTCCCAGGGTTTAAAGACCTAGCTGACAGAAAGGAGCGAGCGACGACATTTTTGACAGAAAACGAGAGACAATTAAAAATGCGAGCGAAGCGAGCGCGAGCGCGACGAGCGCAGTGAGGAGCCAGAAAAAAATAATTAAAAACCATATAAACATAGAATAAGAATTATTTATTTATATTGTATAAAAATGTGTATTAATGTGTAACATTTTTGGAGTTAATTATTATGCATATTTGTTATGCTTAAAAAAAATGTTTTAATATCTTATGTGTTATGCGAAAATAATGTTATGCATAAATATAAATAGGATTAACAAAAGTATGCCATGTTATATTATGTCTAATGTTTTTATGCAAATGGATAGGGAACCTAGTGGTTCCGGCTCTGGGTGTTGTATATGTGAGTTTATATGTTCGTAAACGCACCCACGATACAGGAAGAATTTCCTAGTGTCGGCAACGTCCTACCGAACTACCCTAGGAGGCCAGAAACATGAAGAAGTATTTGCGTGCCCAGAATCATAAGCGGTAGAAACTAACGGAGTACCAGGAGGTGAGAATCTAATATCGCCCGGAACTCTTTTTACATCTCGTAATTCCAGCGTCGGTAATACTACCTCATGATTATAATCTCCTGGTACTCAAGTTAGTCTTTACCGGTAATGATTCCACTTCTTCATGATTATGGCCTCCTGGTAGTTTGGGTATAAATACTTATGAAGTTCAATCTTTCTAACTAAAAAACAATAGAGGAAGTTATATTTTCATCATGTTATTAAATTCTCTAACCTTTTTATGATTCTGACTTTACATAACTTTGCCTCTAAAAAAGGATCCGTCCACCACTCGAACACCACTCAAAAATATTAATAATAGGTAATGAAATTCCTGTTTCGACCGGATCGGACGAAACTCAGAGTACAAACAATTCAAATTAAATATAGTGTTGTGTCTTGTCTTTTTTTCGGCAAACTGATTTATTAAATCATTTATAGCTGATGATGACTTTAGTTTTTCTAAAGTTTCTGCCTCTATGGACAATAGTAACAGGTCTGACAGGCGGTCATGTCCCATCGAAGATCTGAGGTACCAATATTTTTATCAGTATTAATTTTTGCTTATGCACGTCGGGGTCCCCCGTGGCCCGGGGGGCCCGTATAATTGATACGGCAGATACGGTGGTAGCTACGCCCCTGCCTCGGAAAGTCGGAACCCCCTCTGTGCAACGCCTGTTAGGGCACATCCCTGGTGAAACTGATAAGCGTCTGCTGATCTCGTGCTGCCGTGAACAGCGGCAGCACGAGATCACTGTGCCACCTTCTTTCCTGAAGTCACTTGGTGGGCGAACAGAATCCCCAATCTGACCGCCCGTGACCACAAGTCCCACCTACCTATAAAGCAGGCGGGGCGTCGAGGCAGTTGCCCCATGACACCTTCTTCTCCGAGCGGGATCGGCCCTCTCACGATCCCGCTCGGCGGCGGCGGCCTTCTTCTGGACCTTCACGGTGTCACAGAAGGAGGTCCACTCTCGTACATACATATTTGTTTGTTATAATGTTTCTAATGAAGAAGACATTGTTGCCATCGCGAGTAGAACGGTGAGGGGCACAGTAGCGTGGGTATTGGCACAAGAAAAAAACTTTTTGCAAAAAAATACTACCGACTTCCAAATACAAACCTACAAAGTGAAAAATAACTTAATTTTTTGAAGTCGGTGTCTTTCGTAGGTAGGTACCATTTTTTTGCGTTATAGACACCGACTTCAAAAAATTAAGTTATTTTTCACTTTGTAGTTTTGTATTTGGAAGTCGGTAGTATTTTTTTGCAAAAAGTTTTTTTATTTTCACTTTTTAGTTGTACTTACCTAATAGGCAAGTTAGTAAGGGAACTATTTCGCCAGAATAGATTTCATGAAACTTGAACATAACCGGTGAAATGAGAGATCTGCTTACCCCTTAAGAGCGAACTGGCGTGATGTTATGTTATGAAATGTTATAAACAACAAACAGACATGCGATTGCAGCAATCCGATCAGATTTGCCGTTATTTATTGAAGAGTTCTGTTGTATATCTCCGAAGTTCTTCATCAGATCTTCACCAAATTACAAATTACCAAATGGGACCAATTTCGGAACATACTTCTTCAAACAAAAAAAGAATTTTCAAAATCGGTCCACAATTGACGGAGTTATCGGTGAACATACACAAAAAAAATTAAAAGAGAGGTCTATGCCGTCCAGCAGTGGGAAAATTCAGCCTGCGGGTGATGTTGAATGTTTGTCATTTCCCAGCATAAGGGGTCTTATTCGCCGAATTAAATTCCTATATACATAAAGCATTAGGCCGTATCTTCCTGTTTAGTTAATACTTAAATTAATCAAACCATTACCCACGATACCCATTGAACCAAAAATAGAAATGAAAATTGCCTGCTGTCTCTTCACCAAAAGAGGATGCGACATTTTGGTTGCTCGATGACACCTTTTAGACCCTTGCCTGTTTAGCAGCTTCGTTTTCCAGCAAGCTAACTTCAAACATGTCTTTTATTCTTGCTTTGTTTCAAACAATTCACAAAGATAATACACATGGGGCATAACAAACACGTATTTCGTAACTGTCAAGGCCACTCGAATAAATTAAACACATATAATATCAGCTACCATTGATCACCAATTGGTCGAAACTCGTTATCTTGGTGCGCGAGTGAGATAACAGACCGGCGGCCTCTAGAATAAAATAAATCCAGTTTGACTCGGAGTCCGCTCAGCAGCGCAGGCGCGGCCACATTCAGTGCACATAGAAAATAAAATAAAACAAAACAATGTTCCCATTACGCCGCGTTGGCAGCAAGGTGCGTGATCAGTGTCTCAATTAAAAATAAATATTTAATTATGGTCGATTACGGCAAATTCGATTTTCAAAACAAAAGTTTAAGATTTGCCAAGAATCATTATGAAATCAAGTTCGTTTGATAGGTTTGGAATTTAAAATTAGCCGGTTTTGCAGATCTTGGAGCAATGGCGTGCTCCTGTGGTAACGGGAATGCAGAGGAATTACAGCTCAGAAGTGACTGCTCAACGACCTTTGTCCGTGTTGACCGAAGACGAACAGACCATGAAAGAAACGAGTAAGTGCAACCACTTTTAGCTGTGAATGTTATGAATGATAAGATGACCTTATTTTGTTGTTGGGGTTTAAAACAGTATCTACTTAATATGTAATTAATTAAATATTGATGAAGACTTATACCTAGTTTTAAAGTTATTCGGAAACTATTTCAAATTCTAACTACCTGGGTATCGCTATACACAGGCATCCCAGCGCTAACAAAGAAAATCTGGTTCAAATAAATGTCACTAGATGGCGCATATGCATTGATTTGTGTTTAAAATTAACATTTTCAAGAATTAGTCATAAAAATTGAATGTAATTTTTTTATTAACTCTTCTAACGAACCGAGAAAACCCTTTTACTTGCAAGTCGCTGCTAACACCATCTTTAGCCGTGGAACGGAACCGAACTCAATCGAAGTACATATTTAAAATAAACATCTTAATCAGAAGAAAAAACGCTAGTTACGTCGGCATGGTTTCTTTGTATGGGATGTGGCATCTGTATGCTAGTATAATATTATCTGTGACCCACGTATAGTTCTCGCCAAACTTCATGGCCTCCCTGAAGTAGGCTACAATAGCTGCGCAGTAGTAATAATTGTAGTAAATCTCATACAAACACAGCACCGTTTCGTGGCTTGCGCATCGGAAAACCAACTTCAAGGCGGCCCAGAAGTTTGGCGAGCACTATAGTTAGAATTTGAAATAGATTAGTCCAAAGTCTCTTAGTAAACGTTTGAAACAAAAACTTTCTGCCAAAATTCCTTGCATTCTACAAATGTGCCTATCTACTCGTACCTGTAATCTTTTTATTTAATTCAAACCTCATAGACATTATCTAGATAGTGACTATATTAGGTTTAAATAAATAAGCACGATCATTCAGTACATACTTTTAGGTATTTTTGATAAGAACGGTTACGGTTGATTAAATAATTTTAACAAAACAAAACTACTATCTTATCAATATTACAATACCAACGGTAGGTAACACCCATTACCAAAGATATAGTTAGATTACTTGTGAACTTTTGATTCGTAGCCGGAGAAGTTAGATTTTATTATTTTTAGGGTTCCGTAACCAAAGGGTAAAAATTGGAACCTATTACTAAGACTACACTGTCCGTCTGTCACCAGGCTGTATCCCATTATCCGTGATAGCTAGATAGTTGAAACTTTCACAGGTGACGTAAGTATTTCTGTTGCCGCTTTAACAACAAATACTAAAAACAGAATAAAATGAATATTTAAATGGGGCTCCCATACAACAAACGTGATTTTTTGTCGTTTTTTTGCGATAATGGTACGGAACCCTTCGTACGTGATACCGACTCGCACTTGGCCAGTTTTTTTAGGTAATAACGAGGAAATGATTCAGACATTTTCTTCCTCCTAGTATTTTCCTGGTTCCAATCAAATTGATATTGAGAATGGCTTATAGAAAAATCCAACTGTGAGACCCCCAAAAGAAAAATACCTACTTAAATACTAGAGTTAAAAAAAACATTAGTGTTGACTTACCTACATACCTACGCGCAAAAAGAAAGAAATCACAATACCGCTTGTTTACCTAACTACATTATAAAACGTTGTCTTTATGTAAATATGTAAGTAGTTGCCGTACTTTTCAAACATAATAAAGATTTCGTAATTTAAATGACCGACGTGACGGTTGCATCATAATAATTACTATGAGACGAGATAACAATAGATAATATTTTATTTTGTTTTATAATTATGAAGTTTGTCAATTTACCGACGTCATTCGTAACGGTCAGATTCGTCCCCTTTTCTAACACCGTAGGTATAATTAGGTTACTACGCCTAATCTTATTTACCTACCACATTTTATATGTGCTGCGTTTGTTATTTTATTCTAAATTTTATATCTGGGAATAATATGGGTACACATAGATATCATTACCGTGCTTTCGGGGAATAAGATGAAATGTGGGCAGAGAGCGCCGACTAAATTGCCTTATTAAAAAGTCATAATTCGAAGTTTGGCTCTAGCCTATTTCCTCCTCCAATATTGGACCAATTTAAAAGATATTCCATAAACTGAAAATAAAAGATACCCCATATATGCCCCTTTGTTTTCCTTTTTGATGATACATTATCTTTAGAAGTATTAGAACCCTCAAAAATGCTCAAAATTGCGCTGTCAACAGATAAGCCTCTGTTGACAGCGCAATTTTGAGCATTTACAACAAATGTACAAAACAAGTGTACAAATTTGACAAATATAAATGAAAAAAAAGGAAAACATAGGTGCATAGTATAATATCATATTTATCCAGTTTGTGGAATACCTTTTAAATTGGTCCAATATTGGAGGAGGAAATAGACGAGAGCCATTATCTCGAATTATGAATTTTTACTAGGGAAACTCATTCGGCGTTCTATGCCCATATTTAATTTTCCTCTTAATTCTTTATTGAACCTACACCAGTTGAATAGATACATTTAAGTATACAAAGTGATAACAAAATTCGTGTAAATATGAACGACAAAGGCACGGTAATGATTACCGTGACAACTTGGTTTTTTCGTGTAACTAATAGTTTTGCTTTAAAAAAATTATTAACAACACGATATTTTTCGCAACTTTTGGAAACTTCTCCAAAACGACTTGGATGTTTAAAACTATTTTTATACAGAAAAATTGATGGCTGGAATTACTTCATACCTAACATAGCATATGTAAATCAAATAATATTTTGCAAACAAAACTGTTCAAAAGGAGGTTCAATTTTGATATTTTGGCACCGAGCGGGCGCACAGCCAGTACTGCGTTACATTGGGGCGTATATATCACCTTAAAGTAACTGAAAATAGAGTTTTCTTTCAGCAAACCTTTGAGTGATAGACATGGTTATTGGTTAGTGATGGTTGGTATGCCTGTGTATGTTTTATATCTGCTTCATTATTTATTTGGACTTTACACAAAAAGCTACAAAGGCGGACAATGCCAGGCAGATTACGTATGGTTTTTATTTTTCTTGGTTTGATACAATTTATTTTCCTTCCTTTATCAAGGGAAGTGAAGTGAAGTGAGTGTAAAACCGAAACCATAACGACTCTGCCCATAACCTCCCCGAAGAGAAGAGATAAGTTCTCTTCTTCTGAGCGTTCGCCTTTTGCATCCAATCACAGCCATCTTGCCCTAGTGTGGGGACCACATTCCATACAAATTTATTGTTATATAGATAATTTCAAACATTGAACAAATATACTTATTCTAGCTAGGGAGCGTACCACACTATCTCTACCAAGACCCAGCCAACAAAGCTTGGGACCCCGAAATTGAGGATCAAATTGATTGCTATTTTATAAATTAACACTGGCATATTAACTAATGACTTTAATTACATAATAAGTTAGTTAATATCCATAGGAGTCGTTTAGATAAGTAAGTTTACATAGTGGCTACCTAATGACGCGAACGCACATGTCGAAGGAAAACATGTTATTTCGTAAAAACTGTTTGAAAACAACATGTCTTTTTTATTATTTATAACAACTTATAACTTGGTTATTGACATAGAAAACTATATCTATACGTCGAAGTTTATTGTTCGCATGTAATAAGACAGCCAAAAGGATTCGCTTCCACCGACAACGATGCCGTGCATGTGGCAAAGGCAAAATTTGGGCCAAACAAATTTGAATAGGAAACTGCGAACCGAAATTCTTGTTGATCGATTCAGCTGAACGATAGAAGTGGAGGAGAAAATTAAAACTTCGGCAAAACTAATTTAGAGAGAAAGTTACTCACTAGTGAATCTAAGTTTTCTTAAGATAATTATGGATTTGCTAAGGAAGAAGAATGTAATAAGGCACCAATTGCTTCCGCATTTCTTCAAATTCTTGCAGATCGATTCAGCATAACAAATTCAGCGATAGAGCGAAGTGGAGGAGGAAAATAAAAAAATCGGGCATACTAATTTAGAGAGAAAGAAACGCACTAGTGACACTATGTTTTCTGTAGATAATTATGGATTTGATAATCGCTGACAGCGATAATTCAGCAATTAGTGGGGTCCTTGATAAATCATAGAGGTAAAAACTAAGCTGATAATAAATAAAATAGGTAAGTAACAGAATTCGTAAAGGCAAACGCCTCATTTGGTAGTCAGCAGGTAACCATATTACCGTTTTTTTTTGAACCGGCCTTATAAAGCTCATCATTTAGCAGTCTCTGTAATATTAGCTAAGTAGGTAGGTACATTATGTAGTACGATTTTATTAGAACGTGCTCTAAGTTAGACAGAGGTCGAATACAAATTGAAACATCGATATATGAAGAATAAAACAAAATGCGAATTTTCGTAGCTATATTTACGAACGAGCTGGCTATCATTACCATACATACAGGGAGACAGAGCTGGGCCAAAAACCTGGATTTATCAGTTGTTTTTCATTTAAGTAAATATAACTTGTGTGTCTTGTGGTTACGTGCGTTGCGACACAAACTATTTACTGCAACCAATAATGTACACAAGCAATCATGTTTTGATTACCCAACTGCAACAAGAAAGAGCAGGAGTAGTTATAGCCGATCTTATGTATGTACATAGATACAGTATGTCTATATGTGGCAACAATGCTTACAATAACAATTCCAATTTCACAAGAGCTAAATGTCATTCTAGGAACTGCCTTTCGATTTTTTCTGACTGCACAGTGCACACTTCTTCCTGTGAATCTTAGCTAGCTAGAAGCTTAAAAACTTGCTTCTGATAGAGAATTTCATGGAACTAGAATGGGTTTAACATATTGGACAAAACGCTCTGCTAAAGTTTTGTTGCACACAATTGTGACAAGAATTAGTAATGATAGGTCCCAAATAGACGAGGAGCAGTCGGAGAAGTTTAGCTAGAGAGATGATTTTGACTCGAGCATGATATTAGAGTCCTACAGCTTCACCTATCAACTCTTGACATGGATCTGGGATAAGACTTCTACCAAGTCATCGTACAAGCGGTACAAGAGGCACCTAACAACGTTCATACTCCAATATTAATCTAGAAGATAAGGCACGCGTGGTTTTATCTTACACTTATCGCAATAAACGACCTACCCTCGTTCACGATGACGTAACTAATAGTTAAGTAACTACACTATAGGTACTTCTGTCAATACCATCGTACGATAATTCCAAATGTTTGGAATCGCAAAAATACTTGGCAACAGCGAGGCGAAGATAAACGTTAATGTTTTTGAACGTAAAATTTCTGATAAGATGGAAGAAGCAGAGATAAAAGTCGTGGGTGTTGGGTTAAATATAATTTTGTATTAAATAGCAAGACGCTTTGTACAATGTGGAAAGTGAATAAAGATGCGGTGGCCAAGTGACACACCCATTTTCACAGTGTTAGATTCCTCCCTCCTCTTTGCGTCGTGTTCTTTATTACTGAGGGTCGTGATTTCCCCGACGGGAGATCAAACTTTCTCTTATATTATTCCTCCATCTGTGTCTGTACTTGGAGTCGTGGAGTTCATCGTGCAAATTGGTGTTGAGCGTTGACAGAATTTGTTCAGGCCATCTGATACCTTCTTTTCGGGCAATTTGGCCTAAGAAGTTTTAGATTAGAACATGCATAAAGCAAGGCAGGATGAGGACCATGATTATATAGAACAAACGAAGAACATTGAAAGTATGGGTGGTGGATTGTGTGAAAGATGATAAATGGCTAGAATGAAAGAGGTGACTACTGAGATGAAGACTAATAAAGAAGTATGAGAGAATCCCACCGCTCTATTCCCAAACCACTGCAACTCCTGAAAGCCAGAATCAACAGTGGTGGCCACCAGGAAAGCGCCGAGGCAATGAAGTTCGACGAAGTCCCGGATAATGAATTTCACTGTCTTGGATCCCGCAACGAAATTAATCAGATTTTTTTTTTAAAAGTGAAGTTGACTTGTAACAACACCAAATAAATTGGTTGGTATAATGACTTGATGAGATTAGGCAATTGTAGTGTTTTGTTCTTGAAGTTTGTTTAATTTTTTTGTTAAAAAGATCTTCTTTTTAGTTTTGGTTTTCTTATTACCATAAAAAGTATAAGTTAAAAAATACTCTCCAAATCTTGATAAAATTTAAATGGGACGACATGAGAAGCACCAGCTTTCAAATAAAAAAAAGACGTGTGGCACTCGGGGACTGCCGCGGTAAAGCTATTGCATAGCATTTCATTTTTGAGAATTTATGTCATTTTCTTTCACCTATTGTTCTTAAAATCTACTTTCTTTTCCCAAGTAGTAAATGCAGATCACGGTCCACCCACAATAATAAACCCTTAACGCCACCCTCTAACAAACTCCTTATTATCATATTTTTTACCTTTTCCCCAAATAATAAATTTAAATAGTGACCCCTATTTATACCACAATAAGGTCGCCTTTTCAAAGTGACCCTTATTCCCACATACATAAAGTCTACATTAAACGCGGTGGAATTTAAAATAGGATACAAATAAAGAACCTCAACTTCAATAGAACATAAAAATATTCCCTACATCCGTCATAATAAAAATTCTTATTTTAACTTGTCATTGCCAAGCGAATTTGAGCCTTTAAATTAAAAACGCGAGTAGCGAGCCAAACCCCCATTTATTTCCGATTAATAAAACTCTAAAAATCAAAACAAAAATATAAAGTGACCCTTATTCACATTGAAATAATAATAATAATAATAACCCCACCGCCGTATCTCTACGTTGACGACGTGGTGGGGCTTGCGTGCTCCAGTGAACCCTAGGTCTGTGTCGGTAGAGGTAACTTTGCCGAGATAGGTCTAGCGTGAGGGGCCAGACTAAGAAAGATACAATCCAAGCCAAGGTCGCGCATGCCGAGGGCTGCATGGCTAGGGGAGTGCTTCAGTCGCTAGTGCGCCAACTCTGGATAATAGGGGACCTCCAGTTTTATTTACCCTTGCCACAGTGAACGCAGGGCTCTGCTGTGTGCTGACTTTTTAAATCCCTAGCTACTCGTGGGAATATCATGATAACTAGATCTAAAACAAAAAAACAACTTCAGGCAAATATGCCACAAATGGATGACGAAACTACACAATTCTCTACGTCATCTACCCCATCTCTTTTTCCATCAATTCCATCATCATCACAATCTTTTCGCGTCTCTCCGACGCCTTCATCATCATCAATCAGTATACAGTCAGCGGATGTTGTACAGGAGACAAATGTTGTCTACGATACTGTACCCACCGCCAGAACTGCAACAACTCGTAGGAAATGGAGTATTGAAATGAATAAATTCATCCTACGCACTTATCTTCATCTCACTAATATGGACACAGACAAAAATGCATATCTTCCATCGCTTCATACTAAGTTTTTAGAAAAATATCCGTCTATGCAAGTAAGCCGACAAAGAATAGGTGATCAGCGTAGAGCCATAATACAAAAGAAGCTATTACCACAAGTCACTATAGACCAAATTCATGAAGAAGTTAGGGCTGAACTACAAATGGTTCACACTCAGATACACCAACACACCACACTATCGAATACACAGTCCAACCAGCGCATGAGATGGACTAACGAATACAATGAAACACTAATTAGGATATATTTTACTGTAACACATTTAGAGACAAATAAAACAGCGTATAGAAAATATTTACACGAGGCATTCATAAATATATATCCAGAATTATCACATATAAGTGAGCAAAGATTATCTGACCAAGTGAGAGCTATAATAAATAACGGGTTTATAGACGCAAACAGATTAGAAGAAATAAAAAACCAGGTAGCTGTAGAATTGAGGAGTATCAACACCAACAACACACACAATTTTCAAGACCTAAACAACGATCTCTTTACCACTCAATCGCAGAATGACTCCGATCCAACCAACCCAAATACTTATAACATCATAGATACTGACATCGTGCCTCAGACATTCGTAAATACAAATGACAACAATTTATTGAACCACATAGAGATTGGTCAATTTGAACCAACGGCAACTAACGTAGATCCTATTAACCCTGAAATTGAAGCCATATTTCAACAGGCTCAACTAAATTTTACTGACACACATCCCACTAATAGACCATACATACCTAAGCAGAAGACATCTAGAAAGTTTTCTGCTATAGTAACATATATAAATACTGTTATTCTTCCTAAGCACGTAAATGTCGACACCGAATTCATAAAACTGCAAACAATAATTTACTGTGCAGCGTGGACGGCAGCTACATGCAATGGATCTAAAATATTAGACTTTACACAAAATGAACGCCGCACATATAATCAGAGAAAACCAAAGTGGCAAATCAGATTAGAAAATAAAATCGGAAATCTAAGAGCAAACATAGGGCGGCTAACACAATTCATTAATGGTAGGAGAAGTCTAAAATTAATAGCAGCAGTCGAACAAATAAAAATAAAATATCAACTTCACGCACAACACGAAAATTCAAATACACAATTAGAACACTTTTTGGACACTTTAAAACAAAAATTAAACGCAGCATCTAGCAGACTTAAAAGATATATCACATGCACAAATCGCAAACAGCAAAACATAAAATTTAGTAACAACGAAAGAATATTTTACCGAAATCTTACGACTAATAACACCACTAGCATACCATTAGAGACACCTCCGCCTGAAGTATTACGCGAATTTTGGGCAAACATATGGGAAAACCCAGTAACCCATAAAAATCATGCAAACTGGATCAATCACGCAACACCAGAAATCCCTGAAATGGAGTTTGAACTCATACCAATAAGCACTTTTATAGAAGTTTTAACACGCACACACAACTGGAAATCTCCAGGCACAGACAATATTCACAACTATTGGTATAAGAAATTCACTAGTATCCACCCATTCATATATAATCACCTAAATGAATTTATTAAATCGCCACAGTCACTCCCAACATACATAACACAAGGAGTGACGTATATGATATCTAAAGACACGAATAATACCACAGATCCAGCTAAATACAGACCAATTACTTGCTTGCAAACCCTTTATAAAATCCTAACAGCCTGTATAAGTGAACTAGTCTACGATCACTTAAATAAGCATAAAATTCTAGCAGAACAACAAAAGGGATGTCGTAAAAACAGCCAAGGATGTAAGGAACAACTAACTATAGATGCAGTTGCTATGAACAGCGCAGTCAAAAGCAAACAAGATATTCATACCATGTTCATCGATTACCAAAAGGCATTTGATTCAGTCCCGCATAGCTGGTTATTACATGTCCTCAACATCTATAATATTCACCCCACAATTAGATTATTCTTAGATTCTACCATGCAAAGTTGGCAAACTGTACTTAAAATAAATCAAGCATCCACGACTGTAGCCACTGAACCGATTCAAATTAAACGTGGTATTTTTCAAGGCGATGCTCTCAGTCCTTTATGGTTTTGCATGGCACTTAATCCACTATCACACCTACTAGATAAAACTAACAAAGGGTTCCCAATAATAAAAGATAATACACAATTTACCTTGACACACCTGATGTATATGGATGACATAAAACTGTACGCAGCAGATAAACAATCACTTTTCCATTTAGCAGATACCACACAAGAATTTTCTAATGACATCAACATGAAATTCGGAGTAGATAAATGCAAAATTCTGTCAATAGTAAAAGGACAAATTCAAAATAACACCTACACGCTCGGAACAGGTGAAACCATAGAGCCAATGGATGAACATACTTCTTACAAAAACCTAGGTTTCAAACAATCCAGACAGATTGAACAAAAGATGACGAAACAAGAATTGCTTAAAAAATTTACATATCGCCTTAATCTAATTCTTAAAACTAACCTTAACTCCAAAAACACAATTAAAGCTGTCAACACATTCGCAATACCCATCCTCACGTACTCTTTCGGGATCATACGATGGTCAAAAACCGATATTAAAAAACTGCAGCGAACTATCAATACTCTCTTTACTAAGCATAGGAAACACCACCCGAAATCATGCATACAGCGACTTACGTTACCTCGACAAGAAGGAGGGAGGGGATTGATAGACGTACAAAATCTGCATAACAAGCAGATCCTTTCACTCAGATCTTACTTCCATAACAAATCGGAACAATCGCCACTACATAAACACGTAACAGAGACAGATAAAAAACTTACACCACTCAACTTGCAGAATAGAAACACTCAAATCAATGAAAACATCGTAAGCACACAGCAAAAAATTGCAGAATGGGCTGGAAAAGCTCTACATGGAAGACATCGAGCCAGTCTGAGCCAGCCACACGTCGATAAATTAAAGTCGAACGAATGGCTCAAACGAGGCGAATTGTTTCCCGAAACTGAAGGCTTCATGCTTGCGATCCAGGATCAAATAATAGTAACACGAAATTACAGAAAGTATATAATGAAAGACTCCCATCAGCCGACTGACTTATGCCGACATTGCAACAGCGCCTCTGAGACCATACAACACATAACAGGGGCCTGTAAATCTCTCGCACAGACAGATTACAAACACCGACATGACCAAGTAGCCGCAATCATACACCAACACCTCGCATACAAATATAATTTCATAGGTGAGATGATTCCGTATTATAAATATAAACCAGAAATTATTTTAGAAAATAGTAATCAAAAAGTCTACTGGGACCGAACAATAATTACAGACAAAACAATTCATTATAATAGACCTGATATCACTGTACACGACAAAATAAATAAAACAGTGTACCTAATCGATATAGCTATACCTAATTCACACAACATCCAAACTACAATATCCGAAAAACTTAGTAAGTACCAAGAACTCGCCATAGAAATAAAAACCCAGTGGAAAGCGCAAACCGTTCACATCGTCCCAATAGTACTTTCATCTACCGGTGTAGTACCAAAGGCTCTCACACAAAGTCTTGATACTCTACACATGCCTTCTCACACACTGTACATGCTCCAAAAAGCCACCATACTCAATACCTGTCGCTTAACGCGAAAGTTTCTGACTTCTTCTACATTATCATTATAAATTAAATAAATATAAATTAAAAACACCTTTTCAATATAAATTACCCCTACAGACTTGGCTCCGGCCCGTGTGTAAGGTCGTATACTCTCTCAAAAGAGAAGAAAAAATAAAATAAAAAATAAAAATAATAATAATAATAAATCATTTATTTCAGATTCATCTTACGATTACATCCATATTTGTTAGTACAATTGCGAGCTTACAAACTAGTGTTAGTAAAGTTCATAATTAATAATATACACTAATAACAATTTACATTACATTCAATAAAACAGTAATTGGCAGGTCTGGGTGGACTCCCCGATGATGGTGACAACTCACTATACGACAGCGTGCAGCCGTATCCAGCGAGCCAGCATCGGAGAGTCCCACCGGTCCGCCAGCGCGAGCAGGATGGTATTGGGACTACCGCGTTTCTTTGACAAGCATAAGTGACTCTTATTCTCATTAGCATAAGGTCCACATTGATCACCATTGTCACAGAAACAGCTCAGAGAGACCGATAAAAGGTTTTTTTTTTACGACCAACAAAAATTTTAAAACTCTCATAACTTAGAAACGGTTGGAGTTAGCGCATTTCTGACAAAAAAATTGCCTCCCTGCCTCTCGCTATTTCATCCAGGAGAACAAGATAGGATTAACCCCCCCCCCTTAACCGATTACCTCCCCCCGCAAAAAAAAAATAAAGTGACCCTTATTCACATTGAAATAAGGTCGCTTTTCTTTGACAAGCAAAAGTGACCCTTATTCTCATTAGCATAAGGTCCACATTGATCACCATTGTCACATTTCGTTACGGAATTTCTGGATTCGGTCTCCACGCTCAAGGCCCGCGATAGCAATAGCTTAATAAAAATCATCGAAATACCGTAACAAACATACAAAAACATACAGTCGATTTGAGAATCCTCCTCCTTTTTGTTTTCGGTTAAAGACTATGGCATAGGTACAGCAAATAGATCTACAGTCTCTACGTTTTTCTTTACAATCCCTTGTTCATCTTCTATTTCCTCCACATTTTCGCCTTTATCTTCAATTGGTTTATAATGAGTTTCTACCTACCAACAATGTTATTGATCGTCCCCATTTTTTCCTTCTGTTATTTTGGTTTAAAGCAGAGGCGAATTAATAAGGTCTCATCATCCTTCGTCTTTCATATCTACGAACCTACAGCTAGATCCACAATTATTTATACCTATGTTATAATACTCACAACGGATCTTTATGTCTCTGAATAGTCTGCAAGACCCTGCGCAATAGCTATTTTTAACCCCCGACGGAAAAAGAAGGGTGTTATAAGTTTGACGTGTGTTGCTGTGTATCTGTGTGTCTGTCTGTGGCATCATAGCGCCTTAACTGATGCATCGATTTTGATTTAGTTTTTTTTGTTTGAAAGGTGATTGTGTTGAGAGTGTTCTTAGCTATGTTTGAATAAAATCGGTTCAGCCGTTCAAAAGTTATGGGCGTTTTATTGTTCGAATCGGGATGTTTTCGATTAAGGGAAGATAAATGTGTCAGGGGGTTTTTTAAATTTTGAAATTTTACTTGTTATGTCAATGTTGAAGGTGAGGATAGCATTGTACAACTGTCTCTTTCACTCGCTTACGTTTGTCGCATCGTCCTATCTCGCTTACTCTATGCTGTAGTTATACTCGATGACAAACTGCAGTTACTTGCGCAATGGTTGGCAGAGCCAACTTCAGAGACACAAAGCCATTAATACAGCTAGATATATATTAATACAGCTAGATATATATTATATACAGCTAGATCACAATCTATACCAGAGTAGGTATACCTTCATGATACGTAAAATACTTAAATATACAATTTTCACAGCATTTGCCTTGTTATAAGATAGCTAGGTACATGAATTTATTCTGCACGTGACCCATTTGAATACTTATCATAGCATTTAGTCATGGTCGACTGCACGTGCAAAACAACAGTGGCTTGACATGTTTTTAAAATAGGCGGTCTTAAGGCTGTCTCTTTTGACTTTGTGCGCAAATTCTGTATAACCCGAATACCTAGGGCATATTTGAATGAACTTTATAACGAACCAACTACAGAGCTATTTCAACACCTAGATAACTATTGTCTTACCTGATGATTATCATAGTTTTGGGCACTGATAAGGAAGTATTTTCTTGATTTGAAAAAAGTAACACCCACAATCAAACCTGTTGAGATAGAGAATACAAAAATAAGGAAAAAAATGCTCCAATAAATTATTTTCTTATTTTTATGTGTATAAATCTAAAATGTTTATGATTTTCTCATATTGAACGAGTGAAATTGAAAAGACCTCCGACACATTTTTAGGGTTCCGTATCCAAAGGGTATAAACGGGACCCTATTACTAAGACTCCACTGTCAGTCTGTCTGTCAGTCACCAGGCTGTATCTTAAGAACGGTGATAGCTAGACAGTTGAAATTTTTACAGATGAATTATTTATGTTGCCGCTATAACAACAAATAAATATTTAAGTGGGGCTCCCATACAACAAACGTGTTGTTTTTTTCGATAATGGTACAGAACCCTTCATGCACAAATCCAACTCGCACTTTTTATTACATGCTTTTAAAATAAGTACATAATTTATCTAGTAATTTCGATCGTCAATCTATCGAACATGTAATTAAGACACGATATCTTGCGAAAATACCCCTATTCAAACAGTAAAACGCTCATAACGATTGAATGGCTGAATCAAACATAGCTAGGAACACTCTAGATACAGTCACCATTCAAACATCTAAATCAAAATCGGTTCATCCCTTTAGGAGCTATGATGCCACAGACAGATACACAAATACAGGTACACACGTTAAACTTAAACAGCTCTCTTCTTCCGTTGAAGCTTAAACAGAAACTAACAGACAAGAAAACATTTCAATCAATGCATCTCTACTTCCCTGGGCTAGGTATAAAATGAATCAATCTGCCAAGCCTTTTTCCAACAATTATTGGGTCGGCTTTCAATTTAACGGCATGCAGGTGAGTAGGTTTGGTACCTGTATTGTACATGGAGCGACCTCCACAACCCAGTAACTGAGTAACACGGTCCTGGTCCCTACCACAGACATAAATCTAACTTATATCTGTGGTCCCTAACAAAATTTTAAAACAAATTTACAGCTCAATATGACATAAAAAGGCATTTTCTAGATTTCCGTGGTGCTGATAGTGTTAATGATCTAGTTCAGTGATGGACAAACTTTCTTAATGGGGGGCCAGAAAGTTTAAGAAATTTCAGAGGAGGGCCAGAATTATAGGAAAAATGCATTTGTGTTGAAACTTTGAACGACCGCAAATCATGAACGGTGCGGCTAGTATAGCTGGCTCCTTTACCTATGCGTCTATTATTCTACTAAATAGAATCTACTTTATAATTATGGACCGTCAAAATATAATTATCGCGGGCCATATACTATTCATGTCTGTTAAATACAGGTCTTCGGGTCCCAAGCCAGGAGATAAACACCGCGGCCCATAGCGGCGTTGGGACTCCTGGACCCTTTCTGAACCTGTATCCCACGAAACTGCCGTAACGCAGCAGTGGAAAGCTAGCGGGTTCGCTCCTTATTGAGAGATATACTGGTTCCTACTACTACCACTTAGTTTATATTCACTTACCTGGGACTTCTACGATAGGTAGGCTCCTGGGGGTCGATCAATATCGTGCCGTGCCGGGAGATTGGGGATAGGAGAATATATATAATATTAGGACAATAAGGGATAGACCGACGGCTGTCTGGACCGAAGGCTCCGGCATGCACCAGACAGAAAACGTTTCCCGCAGAAGCACTTCGTTGTGCATGAAATATATTCAAAACCGACTTCGCGGGCGCCCCACAAATCGACTGCGAACGGCGGGCGCAATTAGCAATTACAAAGGGGCGAAACAAATCTCGATTCGATATGTTTCGACAAGAACCCGAATTCACCGTGTTCACGTTACAAATTTTCTTTGTCGACTCTTGTCAAGTGTCAGCTGTCAATCAAAAAGCCCACTGACATGGTGTTGCAATTAAATATAAAAAATCGGGACGAAACAATGTCGAAGGACCGGCGGCGGGCCGGATTAAATGCTAACGCGGGCCGGAGCTGGCCCGCCTACTTTTCCCATCGCTGATCCAGTTAGTTTTATATCTGTGGTCCCTACCCTACCCCACAAGGGACTGGAGTCAGAAGTCGGAACCAAAATCTTGCAGTAATCATTGGTTTTAAATTTGATCTAAAAACCTCTTCTTTCTCATTACAGTCAGAAAACTGGCGTCAGAACAGATTGCTCCACTAGTCAAGAAAATGGAAGAGGAACACCGCATCGATGATAGCATCAAACAACTCTTATTTGACAATGGCGTGAGTATGAAGTTATCAACCTATCTACAAAAAACAAACGAATAAGCCCGTAGAACAACGGATTCATGCTCTGAAATAACGAGTGCTGGCACGCGTTAGTGCTCGTTCATTTTAGATGGAAAAGTTCACCAGAGAAATCTTTGCCTTTCCGGGAATCGAACCAAGAACCATCTGCTCAGCGCTTGCAAGTGCCGATCGAAAGACTGGGGCCAATTTCACCAATGAAACTAATCGCGATCAGTTCAACTAAACTTAGTTTATGCAAATACATGCGTTCTGCTTGATAGTTTATCAGCGGTCTCACTCAACCAATCAGAATGCTGTATTTGCATAAACTGAGTTTAGTCACAGTAAAAATATACAAATATTACTGTGGTTTAGTTGAAGTAATCGCAATTAGCTTCATTGGTGAAATCGGCCCTAAAGAGCCAGTGTCAAAACGAAGTTGCGCATACCGCATAGGTACCTACCTACTAATACATGACATGACCGATGATGTAAGGAATGGAGGAAGCCAAGGAAGGCCTTTGCTCATCAATGAAATAGTACATTGTGGTACAAGTGTGTAATGTTGGTGATTACCACTGAGGCGCCGTTGAGTCCCGAGCCGTTAGGTGAGGGTCTTAAGAGAGCCGAGGACGGTAATCATCAATACACACGTGTATCATGCGACGTTTTTCAACAAACTTGTGAAGAAAATAATACTAAAAAATCATTTCCAACAGTGAAAACGAGTTGTGAATTTTTTTTCGCATTGGCGGGCAAAATAAACCAGTTTTCCTATGCGCGCGCATCTAACAATGGCGAACGGCCATAGACTAAAAATAATGAGTTTTCTTTTTTTTCGGCTTTTCGCGGATAGCGTTTTAGCCACGTACAAAATGGGGAATTTCAAATTTTCTTTATTACAGACAAAAACAAAAGTTATATTTGAGTGAAAGTTTTATTTATTAAACACGTACAAGTTGAAATTATCTATTTAAATACGAAGTTGCATGAAATGTGTTGCATTTGTAATATTGAGCACGATCTTTCTTGTATCGAAATGTTTTTTAAAAACTAAGCAACTCAACCAATAAATTAAAAAAAAAACTCTATAACTCACTTGTGAATAATAGCAATGAAAAAGTCACAGTTTGATAACAGGTATCATTGTGTGCCTAATTGCGGTGAAATTAGAGCCACTTTATGAGCAAGTGTGTTGAAAAATACATTTTACAAAGAGTTCTTTCTGTAGATATGCTATTCATTTAATAAATAACGTTACATACCTACCATTACTCAAACAAATGATAATATTGTGCAATACGAAGTGGCAATAAACATACTGATATCCTTTAAAGATATCAGTTTGACTTTCAAATGAACATCTTCGTTTTAAATTAATTCTTATTCAGGATTATCTATCATGTTTGTTTGTGCCTGTTATTAAGCTACTAGCTGTTGCCCGCGACTTCGTCTGCGTAACATTAGTACATTGAATATGCTATTATTTACATCGCGCCATAATATTATAGGTGTGTGGGCCGGGCCGCCTTACTTGAGAATTTATTAGTTCACCATATAAACTTTGCAACCCCTGTTATGATGGTTAGTTGTGGTGCGATTATTATCCCGGCGATAATTTTCCGGGATAATAACTATCCTATGTCCTTCCCACTTCCCAGGGTCGAAACTACCTCCATTCCAATTTTCATCTAAATTGGTTCAGCGGTTTAAGCGTGAAAAGGTAACAGACAGAGTTACTTTCGTATTTATAATACTAGTATGGATGTTATCTTATACCTACTTACGGTTCTGAAGCTAGTACGAATACTTAATACTTGAAACTATTGCTACTACACCAACAACCTGCAGCCTTATCCCGTAATGAATTCGGCAAGGCAAAAGGCAAAGAGTAAGAAAAATCGAACAAACACATGCGAAATTTAAGAAGCGATGTGGATTTCCGTCTATGTGATATTGGTCGATTTTTCATACTCTTTGCCTTGCCCAATTCATTACGCAATAAGGCTGCTGTATTGATGTAGTAGCAAGTAATCGGCGTACCCCTGTGGCTTCTGGCATCTTTTCGTCAGGCATGCTATAAGTCCCGTGGGTAAGTAAGTAAATTATAGCTGTTGGGAATAGGCTGTTGCCAATAACCGTGCACCAATCTAGACTTAGGGCTGCTACCGAGATTTTCCTGACAGATAAAACACCTTTCCTGACCCGGATATTGAACATATACGTTCTGCAGTTAAATGCCGCTTGCTTCTTGCAACTTCTAGAGTCATAGACAATCGAAACAGTCATTGTACTCTTCATTAAGAAGATGATCGCAATATTATGTTGGATAATGTACAGGCTGCATCTAGAGTTGTTACTATACGGACCTTGTGAAAAATAGATCACATTTCCGTGCGTACTATATACAATCAAATATAATAGCTCACAATTTTAGGACCTATATTATTAATGATAATTTTTATCTGGTTCTACGCAACTGGCCTTATCCCAGTTGTAAACGACCATTTGTGCTTATTGACCTTGTTTGTTCTGTCTCCTGCTTGATATGGAGGGAACAGGCAATTTGTATTTTTCCTACTCCTCCGTTATTATTTTCTGATTATTTCGTTGCGGGATTCAAGACAGTTAAATTCATTCTCCGAGACTTCGTCGAGCTTCATTGCCTCGGCGCTTTTCTGGTGGTCGCCGCTGTTCTGGCTTTCAGGAGTTGCAATGATTTGGGAATAATGCGGTGGCATTGTCACCAAGTAGATGAGGAGTATGGTGACTGCTACGTTAAACTCGACCTTCGACCAATAAAGCCAAGTTTTTCTTTTATAGCCAGACAGTCGAGAAAAATGCTATGATTAGTTGGTTACCCACTGATATAACGTCACAATATGTATGGTTACTATTGTTTAACTAATTTTCCTTTACCTTCACAGCTGATGGGCATTGAAACCCCCACAGAATACAGCGGCTCCGGCTGCGGGTTCCTCACGATGATGCTGGTGGTCGAGGAGCTTTCCAGGGTTGACCCTTCAGTCGCAGCTCTTGTGGACATCCACAACACCCTAGTCAATTCCCTGTTCATGAAGCTGGGAACTGAAGAACAGAAGCAGAAGTACTTGACTAAGCTCTGCACTGAATATGTAAGTAGAATTTTTTTACTTGGGTACCTAATATATTTGGAGAGTTTTGGGGAAAGACTAGGGATTGTCGGATTTTTACCTCACTAAAACCACCCCGGTGATCACCTTCAGCACTTTAGACCCCGTGACCTCTTAACCCCTTGAGTGCCTAACGTGGATTCACGCGGGACACAATGGCTTTTTAATCGTTTTGGCAATTACGGCACAAAACCTGTTAAAAGACCACCAGGGAAACCCCGCTGTGCGACGCCTGTTGACGCCCATCCCTGGGGAGAATTATTTACCAACACTATCTTGGTTCTCAAGAGTTCCTTTTTCCAAGACCACTGTTGGTGGCAGATCGATCAATCTGTATATTCTTTTCCAATTGTGTTCCGAATGCCAGTCTAACCGGACCTATCTGACCTCCACAACTCAGTAACAGGTTAACACGATACCTCTTGGCTAGTCTGATGTCAGATTTTAGGCTTCTGACTACCCGTAACGACTATAAAAGGTCTACAAATGACAGTCAGGAACAATGGATTAACGTAGTGCTTTCCGAGACTTCTCCAGTCTCTTGAAATAGATCTCTCTACTTGCACGCCAGTATAATCGATCCTGGACTATACCACAGTATAAATATGGACCAGTAGGTACGGAATCTACCTATAAACGCTCGAAACGGCATACCAGCTACTCACACAAACATGCGCATCGATGAGACCCCTATGCGGTTGGCGCGGTGCTGTCAGTAGTGTGGGCCGCTTAGTGGTCTCGTCGATGCGCATGTTTGTTAGTCCATATTTATACTGTGACTATACTCTCATCTAATAGTTACTAGGCATCCAGAGATCGTGAGGAAACAGGCATGTCCTAGAACCAAAAATTCTAAGACATGTGACATCCACCAACACGCACAGGTCCCGCGTGGTGGATTAAGTCGCATTCCCTCTCACAGAATGAAGGTCTGTGTCCCAGCAGTGGGACTGGGAAGGTTAAATGGCTGGTGTCATCACCATACCCCATAACCCAACGAACTTTATTCTACATAACCTTTATTATTCATTTCACTTTTTCGTGTTTCAGGCCGGCAGTTTCTGCCTCACAGAGCCAAGCTCAGGATCTGATGCCTTCGCTCTAAAGACTGTAGCCAAGAAGGATGGCGAGCACTACTACATCAGCGGTTCTAAGATGTGGATCTCCAACTCCGACATCGCTGGAGTGTTTCTTGTTATGGCTAACGCTGACCCGTCCAAGGTAAGAGACGCTCGTATTGATGAAGAATCTTTAGTCAATTTATAGTTTGGTAGAGTGTTTGGAGAACAATTACATAGGAAGGGTACAGGCGTTTTTGTAAAGGAGCTCCTTTGGGAAGGTACTGTGTACTTATAGATTCTTTTACCGATTGTTTTGTGAATGTGTGAACATTGTAGGCCTTCTTGATGCTAGTTAACATTTGTTAACTTTTTTATTTAATATATAATCTTTTTATTTTAATTTTTTTTAGTTTCTTACGACTTATTGTCATAAGTCGGGCCTGCGTTGTCCCCCCATATCTAAGTACTAATGCTGTAACATGGAAATATTGTAAAACCAAACCATTTTTAAAAGAGTAACCATGGAGTTTCTTGCCGGTTCTTCTCCATAGGAAACGACCAACCCGAACCGTGCACCTTTTGTCGACGTTTTATAAGTGCCCATGTAGGCCTATGTGAAATAAAAAAAATTGATTTTGATTCTTATGACTATTTCTGCCGTCAAGCAAAGTTGTCGTGTGCCGGTTTGGAGGGTAGGTACCCAACTTTTGTATATGCTGACCGATGAAGCTTGAAGCCGATAGACGCTTGGCTTGGTATTGTGCCTGGGATGACTAAGCATCTACGAAATCACGAAAATAATTAACTAGGTCTTCGAGTGCAATAGCCTACCAGACACAACATCCGTCTGGTCGGAAGCTCAGCAATTTTCAGTAGAGAATGGAGAACGTTGGAACATGTTTCTCAAATCTCTCTAGCTGGAAAATCTAAATGAAAAACGGCCCCGAGCCCCCGTACCATAACATGTCAAAACTATCATAGTTCGACTGTGAAAAAGGGACAGATATGTCGCAGGGAAATTAGTATACCCGGGATTTCACTAAATTCCTGGAGATAACTACATTGAAATCACGGATTCACGGCAGATGTTGAATGTTAATTAAGTTTTCTTACTAAAAATGTTTAGTAATAATATGCAAGTATTATATTATCTGTGGTAATATGATAAAATTCTAATTTAGTGTTATGCCATTTCACTAAACTAAACCTCATTTCCCTACGATATATACAAGTCATATAGGTAGGTATACCTGTCCCTTACGCACACTGGAAATAACCTTACTCTAAGAGCTTATGGTGACTTTATTACATATTGTTTTTATCCATGACATCCTATAATACTCTAGCACCTAATCCCGAACTTCTCACCTTCCAGGGCTACAAAGGCATCACGTGCTTCATCGTAGAACGCGATTCCCCCGGCCTGTCCGTCGCCAAGCCGGAGAACAAGCTCGGCATCCGCGCGTCCGGCACCTGCATGGTGCACTTTGACAACGTCAAGGTCCATGAGAGCGCTATTCTTGGAGAATATGGAAAGGGGTATGTATTGAAAGAACTTGTAGTGGCTTCTATCTTCATCATCATCATCTGCTGGACATAGGCATCTGCCAGGCGTCGCCACATTTACCGATTCCGTGCTTTCGCATCCAGCGCATTCCTGCAACCTTCACCAGGTCATCGGTCCACCTAGTGGGAGGCCTTCCAATGCATCGTCTTCGGGTTCGCGGTCGCCATTCTAGACCTTTTCGAACCCATCGGCCATCCGTTCTGTGAGCAATGTACCCTGGCCACTGCTTCTTAAGTTTGGCAATTCTTCGGGCTATGTCGGTAACTTTGTTTCTCCAGCGGTTATTCTCAAGGAAACGCGGAGCATATAATAGCCCTCTCCATTGCCATTTGGGTGACCTTAAGCTTTCTGATAAGGCCCATAGGTGATCACTGGCAACACGTACTGGTCATAGACTTTTGTCTTGAAACAGAGCAGTAAATTGGACGGAAAGATACCACGCAACTTCTCGAACGCCGCCCAGCCGAGTCGGATTCAACGGTTGAATTCTTTCTCGAAGTTAGACCTACCCAACTGGACCGTTTATCCCAGGTAGACATATTCATCTAAAACTTCCGAGTGTAGAGTCTCCGATCTTGATAGGAGTGGGTGTTACATGGGTTATCACCATGACCTTGGTTTTGACCATATTCATTTTAAGACCCACTCTTTTGGAAGCTCTACTGAGGTCATCGAGCATTGTACTGAGGGCCTCCATGGTCTTAGCCATGACTACTATGTCGTCGGCAAACCGATGGAGTGATGTACTCGCCATTAACGATGATACATAGCCCCCTCCAGTCCAGAATCTTGATTAAATGCTCAGCAGTGGTGTACAGTTTCGGAGAAAAGACGTCTCCATGTCTCACACCGCCGTACTGGTGAAGGATAGGTTTCGAGGTCTGATCCTGAAGACGGACTGATATAGTGGCGTATTTGTACAAACACTGTAATACCTCGATGTACCGGTAGTCGATCTGGCACCGTTGGAGAAACTGCAGTACAGCCCAAGTCTCGATCGAATCGAGACTTCTATCTTCAGATCAGAGGCAGGTTGTACTCTTCGGTCTTCTGTATAACTTGCCGCAGCGTATGTATGTGGCCTACGGTGCTAAAGCCTTTTCGAAAGCTGGCTTGTTTGGTCAAACCTCCGCGCAACACGATTCTTAATGACTCTCGAATAAAACTTGTAGACATGGCTCAGAATTGTAGAGATGGGCCTATAGTTCTTCAGTCAGGCATTGTCGCCCTTCTTGAAGAAGAGTACCACCACACCCCTGCTATATGCCTGTGGCGTTTTGCCCTTGAATATGACGGAATCAAACAGCTTTTGAAGGGCCTCAAGGACCGGGTTCCCACCCGCCTTCACGAATTCGGCCGTGATTAGATCATCACCCGGCGCTTTGTTGTTTTTAAGCTGTTTCAGAGCCACCCTAATCTCTTACAGGCTGACGTCCGGGATGTCTTCGGTATAGTGTCGGGTCAATCTAGCTCTTGTATCGTTTGTTAGATTCGCAACGAGTTTGCAGATTGATACACATCAATCTGCAACACGTTGTTGTACACACAACTACCCATAGAATATCTCGATCTCCCTCAGTAGCTCCGGTTTGGCGGATACGATCCTGCCATCGTCGGTCTACAGTTTCGTGAGCTGGCTCTGCCAAATAGCCAAATCCCTTGAAAACACCTTGCAGCCTTTACTTTACTCAATCGCGTCTTTAATGCGCTCGGTATTAAAGCGCAATTTTTAAGGATTTAGAGATCCGTCTATTGAGCTGCCGGTATTTGAACGTCTCATCTGAAGACTGCAGGATCATCTCACGCCTTTCCTTCATAAGCTTGAGAGTAGGATCATAGAGCGTTTTGTTTCTATCTGTACGATGGGTCTTGAAGAACTTAGACCTAACCGTATGGACGGTTTCCAGGAAACCATCGATGTAATCGTCCACGGAGCTCCCTAGACACTCGAAACGATTCCTGAGCTCGAGCTGAAAACTCTCGGGGTTTTGGACCTGGATCTGTGCTGGACGGAGCGTGGACTTCATCAGTCGTGACCGTTCAAGCTTAATATGAATGTTCAACGTGCCTCTTACCATGCGGTGATCGCTCCCGGTTTTCACCGAATTGATCACAGAGACATCATTGAACATTTGCTTCTTGGTTGACATGATGAAGTCGATCTCATTTTTCATTGCACCGTCGTTCTGCCAGGTTCACTGTGCTTACACTTTCTGAAGAAGGAGTTCATCATATACAGGCCCTCCTTCTCCATAAAAATGGCCAGTAGGTGACCCCGGTGATACGCAAAATACGCGTTTGGTCGTGGAGTTGCGGAAAACAGCCCGTTTTAACCTAATCCCGGTGGTTCCGACGCCCAACTCCAAATTGTCCCACTTGCAACTTGCAACTAATCATTGTCTCGTTTGCCCAGTTTTCGTTGAAGTCCCTCATGACAACGATGAAGGGAATTTGAAACCATGCATGGCTCTAGGAATATCCTCATACATGGTCTCCACCTCGTCGTCGAGGTGTGCCGATGTCGCGTCGTATAGTCCCCGGCACGTAAGTTGGCAAGAGTCGTTAGATGCGCAGAAGTCGTTTTTTAGGTCTCTTTGGTAGTGAAGCGGGGTGCGTCGAACTTTCCGAGCGCGCGATTGGTTGGTTAGTTGGCACAAGGATCGGCTGACCAATCGCGTCGCGTCCACCTTCCGTTTGCTCTATGTTGTGGTTGGTCAGTACGCGCAATATGCGCGAACTTAGCCCCACTACGCCAAAACCTTGCCAACTTACATGCCGGGGACTAAAGATCTGTACGACCTTCAGCGAATATCTCGAGGATATTCTGAGCATCTCTATAAGATGCATTTAATGTCGCGCAATCAAAGTTATCCGCGCGGTTTGAACATTATACAACGGTCCGACAACAATCGTCGAAGTCGGCCAGGTGGACCGACAAGTCGGAACATCCGTCTAGTCGGAGTATCGTCCCTTATCATTGGAGGCTGCTGTTCCGCATATGAATACCATCCTCCATCTCTAATCACTTGAACTTTTATACCCATCTTTCCACCTTCATAAGGATGATTGCCGGGATAAAAACTATCGGATGTCCTTTCTTGGGTTTCAAACTATTGTTACTGCGTTTCAGTGATTTAGTCGTGAAAAGGTAACAGACAGTCAGAGTTACTTTCGCATTTATATTATTAAACTAGCTGACCCGGCAAACTTTGTTTTGCCATAAAAACACCAAACATTCATCTACCCTACCCAACTCTACCTACCCTACCCTACCTACCCTATAAACCTCACGGAGCCCGAGACCTTTCCAACGAATGCAAAACCGTGGAAATCGGTTCGTGCGTTCTGGAGTTATAGCGTCAGGAAGGAAAACCCTACTTATTTTTATATAGTAGAGATAGGTAGGTATGGATATTCTAAAGACTAAGATTATTCTGATCAGAGTTCTTAAGTTGGTTAAAATTATGGTGCCCCAAAAGGTCTCATGACGCTCTGATGTTTTCGGGACTGACACAGATCGAATTTTGCAAATTTTTTGGATCCCTTACTAATCTACATCTTTCTCCAACTTCAACTGTGGTTTGGAAAAGCCTTTCAGGAATGTTATAGCCAGCTAACCAGTCAGATATATCCACAACTGCTTTCTTCCTCCCCAGCTACAAGTACGCAGCGGGTTTCCTGAACGAGGGCCGCATCGGCATCGCGTCGCAGATGATCGGTCTGTGCCAGGGCTGCATGGACGCCACCATCCCCTACACGCTGGAGAGGAAACAGTTCGGCAAGAGCATCTACTCTTTCCAGGTAAGACGATAGTAATATGTAGGTAGTCCGAACGCCAAAGAGCCAGGTAGGTATATCTAAAACTGAAGGCTGTGTTGGTTTGACATTAGAGAAGTCAGAAATGCTAAAACTACCCTCTTGATAAATTACCATAACTAACAGAAACGATAGATTACCATAATAAATCAGATGACGAATTCATCAATTGTTCGCTAAAAGCAGGGCCATCTCAATCTATTTTTCACATTGGACCAGATGTAATAAATAATAATGTATTTGATACTTCCAGTGTCGGTCTGGCCCAAGGCATACCGGCAGCCTTATTGCGTAAGTGAATTCGGCAAGGCAAAAGGCAAAGAGTATGAAAAATCGACCAATCACAAAGACGGAAATCCATATCGCGTCTTTTATCTCGCATCTAATTGGTCGGTTTCTCATAGGTACTCTTTGCCCTGCCGAACTCACAATAAGGCTGCAGGGCGCCGGTAGTGCTAAAACCGGCATTGGTCAGTCATATCATTATACAAATGTAAATTGTTTTTTTAATAGTTGTTCCAGGACCTAGTTCTTTATTATTGTGACTGGTATTAAACTTGTCACACGGAACAGGTATCTGGATTAAAAAATAGTGTGGCCGGTGTGCGCCGCAGTTTAAAAAAATCCTGCAGCCTTATTGCGTAATGAATTAAGCAAGGCAAAAGGTATGAACACTCGACTAATCATTTGCGAGATGAAAGACGTCATGTAGATTTCCGTCTATGTGATTGGTCGATTGTTCATAGCTCTTTGCCTTGCCGAATTCACTTACGCAATAAATCTGCGGGTAATTTTTTGGGTCCCAGTCTCAGACCAACGCTGGATACTTCGTTATCGTAGCATCTCCTGGCAGTTCATTAGCCTCGGCCTCGTGCTAAACGCAGGGCACTGCCAAGTCATAAGATGACCATCCTCTAGCTAGTAGCTAATATTACTGTAACCACTAAACAACCAAGATTTGATTCCCAGAGATTAAGCAGCTCGTTCTATTTCCAGGGTATCAGCTACCAGATCGCCCACCTGCAGACCCAGTTGGAAGCCGCTCGTCTGCTCACCTACAACGCGGCCAGGCTCAAGGAAAACGGCCTAGAATTCGTCAAGGAGGCTGCCATGGCTAAATATTTCGCTTCAGGTACCTAAAAACACATTTATTGTGCTTCAAGTTAGACAATATGTCATATTATTAAAAGACAACACAGATGCGGTCGCAAAACGTGCAAGTAACACTGAAAAAAATTATTCAGCTTAAGCATCATTCATTCATGTTTTATGACCGTGCCTGCCACTTGTTTCAATAGCTCTGGCTGGCTAGGGTAGTTTGCTGAAAATTTGTTTTTGTCCGTCAGATAGTTTATTAAAAAATACTGGAAACGTAGGTATTTTTTCTTTTGACACAAACATAAAGTGACGACGATTTATTGCGTTGAAATATCGTGTGACGTCATGCCGCTAGTACCTACACTTTATACTGCCTTAGTGACGTCACAAGCCCTCACTCCTGAACTTTGCTGCGCTTTATCTTTGTAATTTTTTATTGATTAGGTAAAGCAAAAAATACGTGTCCAATATTATTTGATAATCTCACTGACGGACTAAATTGAAATATCATTTTTATACCCACGAAACATCCATATTACACTTTTAGGCACAAAAATTTCGATCTTTGTCAAACATAACTACTTCATGAATTTTATCAAATAGAACAAGGCAACATCAGACTCAACCAACATGAAAAAAAAGCAATAGATATATACCCAATCACTCTAACAATAACTTTCAATTTTCAGAAATCGCCCAGAAGCTGACTTCAAAATGCATAGACTTCATGGGAGGAGTAGGTTTCACTAAAGATTTCCCTCAAGAGAAGTTCTTCCGGGATGCCAAGATCGGAACCATCTACGAAGGAACCAGTAACATGCAGCTGCAAACTATTGCCAAGCTCATCGAGAAAGAATATACCCAATAGAGATTAAAATAAAAAAGAAATTATTATGTTTAAGAATCAAATGAAGATTGTACATATCAACGAACATGGATGTCCGAATTACTTTGATATTATGAAAAGTACTGGTTACTTATTTTTTTTAAATAAGTGCTTTTAAGTGCATTTACTACATGTAAATAAGAATCTTTGCAGTTGGTCGTTTCAATTTATTATAAAAAGTACACTTTTAGGAGACTATATATCTTGATTAGTTAAAAGTGCCTAAAGTACAATGTATGAATAATAAACTATTTCTAAAAAGAACAATGTCTTCCCTTTTGTATCAAAATGTAAGTTTAAAATATTTTATACAAATGTATTCCAAATAAAAGACTTTTATTAACTAAAGTACAACATTTATTTACAGTAATCTTTCTCTACTTAACAATTCGGGTTGTGGATTTAATTTCGCTTTGGTTTTGGGTCATGTGGCATCTTGAAACCAACCATTCTTGCGGTCTCCTCAGTGCTTCGCTCCCCCTTTCCCTTATAATCCGCATTGATCTCCTTGTATCGTCTTGAGTTGACAAGGTAATCGCCATATGTTTTTGCCTTGAAGTGCATCTCGTCTATCGCCTTGCAGAGCTGTTGGTCCGTAGTCTGATGTTTCCTATACTGAGCGAATACATACTGGACCATTTGATTGTCTGCTATTTTCTTAGATGCACTTATTTTGCGCATCTCTGATAGCAAAAGTCGTAATGTCACTAACGGAGGCTTTGATGTAATGGATGCCATTTTATACCTTCAAACAAATTAAATTTTCAAATTCTGGAGAGCGTGATTTGTGATAAATTCTTCAATATTCTGGTATGATGGCTGTTCACCTTTCATCCAAAAGAATGAGTCAAGTTTTTCTAGATTTTCTTTAGGGAATGTATGGATGGAAGAATCATTAAAGCAATCAGTGAATTTAAAATTATTATTAAGTTTCTGCTCAGATGTATGTGGAAGTATTTTAGCTATGAATGGGACAGAATCTGAAAATATTCTATCGGGTTGGCTGTCAGCAAGGTTGTTAAAACTGTTACAAATAAGTATACAGTTGTGTAAATTAGGGCCCCAGTTGCTCCATAGAAAACTATTGGTAAGCTGTTTTGAACAGTGGGGAAAATAAACTATAGTGGGTGCTTTATCTGATATTGCATAACAACCTTCGGTGTTTTCGTACAACACTTGAAGTTGCAATTGTTTAAGGAGTTCACACTCACTGTTATAAAACAGAGGATCGTATACTAACACTTTTTCAGGGTTAAAATGCTCTTTTAACAATAACAAGAGTGCTAACTGATACCTAGCAATAAGACACTCAGCGACATGACCTAGCCCTAGACAATAGATTTCTACGACTTTTCTCTCTTGTATAATGCTACTCACAGATTTTATAACGTCTTCCAAGTAATTAGAAAGTCTTAATTCTTCGACACAGCCGCGGAGGCGCCTGAAAAATAGTATAAATTACTTATGACTAACCTCAAAATGTTGTGATATTATTATTCACAGATTTGAACTGAACTTACTTAATGGCGTTCGGAATATTTACAACTTTGTTTTTTTCTATTTCAACATTTATGTATCCCAGTTGCGCGTAATATTTGGTGGGCTTACGACTATTACGTTTTATTTTCACTTTCTGAAAACCATCACTATCAACTTCAGGTTTTGACATCTTGATATTCAATCAATGTTGCCATACTTTACTAATAATAATAGCAATAATGAATCATGGACATTGAACGTCGAAATTGAAAAAGAAAATAATGTTGATTATTAATTAAATATATTATATAGTAACATGTTATTCTTAGAAAAGGATATTTCGAGAAAAATACAAGTATATTTTATAGAAAAAGGTTTTTTTTTTCCTGTCATATAAATCAGCACATTGATGATTGCGAATTAAACCATTTTGTGGCATAATAAAAGTCTGGCTTTCAGTGATTCGAACTAAAATAAATAAACTTTAGAATAACCCCCCCCTCAAAGTAAAATTGAAACAAACTAATTTTTATTTTATTGCTAGGCTCACGCTTGACCACTATCTCACCTGATGGTAAGCGATGATGTGGTCGACGATGAAGCACACATGCCTAGAAATAGAATAAACCTATTCACTCTTGACTTAAAGACTCCCAGGTTGTAGCTATCAGGAAATACAGACTTCGGCAGTACTTAACCACTGACCAGATTGATTTGATTTATATGCAGCAAAAACAATGTTGCTGAGAGTATTGATCCCTGGGGGACCCCGGCATTAATATCCAGTTGGTCAGACGAGTGGCAATCAATAACCACTCGAATGGACTGATCCCTCAGGAAGTCCGCAATCCAATCGCATAGACCACTGGGCAGACCGAATGAAGGATGCTTACCAATAAGGCTTACATGCCAGACCCTGCCAAAAACCTTGAAGATGTCGAAGGAGACGGCAAGCGCTTCCCCATGCCTGTCGATGGCCACACTCTAGATGTGAATATGATGATAATGATAAGGATGTCGTTAGCTTCTAGTTATGCCAGGAGCATAAAGTTGAGCACCCTATCCATATTTCGATCCCATATTTCAGATGATGGACGTTATTGAAATGGGTCTGTAGTTGGCCGGGTCAGGCCGACTTCTTGGGCACAGGCTGAACGTTAACACTTTTCCATTGTCATACGAAAGGCGAAACAGGCATGACTACAATAAACGCCAAAAAAAATTGTAAGGGCCATAAAATGATACTTAGCTTAATTATACTTTTTATTCAGGCGCTTTTCTAATGTAAATAGGTATACTAAACACTTTTTTTATTGAATTACAGTTTAAAAGTATAATAACGATTCAAACATAGTCGTACTATATCGCATTAAATTTGGAGTGTTCAGTTTAAGAGCACGTCTTGTGTTTTTACCCTGCCGAAGGAGGCTAATGTGTTTATCAGTCTATGTATGTATGTATGTTCCTATGTGGCGTTCTAGAGACCAAACGCGTTGGCCGATTTTAATGATTCTTACGTCAAACGATTCGTCTTAACCCTATGAGTGTCACTGGCTACATTTAAAATAGAAAATAAAATAATTGCGGGTTTTGGGCGCCATATTGTGTATATTCTTTTTTCTTCCAAACCCATCGTGTGAGGTCAAAATAAAGAGTTTTATATATATTATACTAGCTTTCCGCCCGCAGCTTCGCCTGCATGAATTACACGATTTTGGCTGTTTCGTTTTTCCAGTTTTGGCAGGATATTGCCAATTATTATTCAAACATATTAGGCCACAAAAATTTCTGAATCACATTATTTTATCGAATTATACAAATTAAAATATATATAAAATGAGCATAAAGTTGAACTGCCTTCGTGTTCTAATAGAGAGCGCTGGGCTTTTATTCTAGAGGTCTCCTGGGATCAATTTCTACGGGGAGTTAAAAACAGTGGAAAGCCACTTTGCTTTAACTTTTTTGAATCCTGCTGCCAACACGATAAAAAATAATACAGGGTGGCGCAAAAGTTATCACCCGATGATCTTCGGCTGTAATTATTTTTTTTACCATGGAAAGCTTTTTTTCTGTTTTTGGATAGTGTTCATTTGGTATCTTAATTATTTTTTTAAATTTCATCGATAAAATGATACGGCTAAGTGACCGCCACCATCATTTATAAATATTCGGACCCGATTTATATTTTCATTTTCCATCACTCTTGCCAGAACTTCTCTTATCTTTGAGGGCTTCAAGAGTCTGACGCTAGTTGAAATAGATAATGAATAAAAACCACAGGTAGAAGTCTGGAACAGTTAAATCAGGCTTCATCTTACCGGACATTGAAAGACCTGGTATTGCAACCCTCAGAATTTTAGTTGTGGCTCGTGCAGTAAGCGCCGTTGATCTATCCTGTTGGAACCACATGTTCTCCAGCTCCAATTTATTCCTTTTAAGGATAGAGAAAGACGTTGATTATGGCTCTGTGACCTCGTTGACCATAATAGTCGTTTGGTGGCCCGATGATCCCTGCAGCGTAAACAACACAGCATGCAGTAAATTTGAGCGGGTGAGACTTTTACTGGATTATACGCGGATTTTCGGTGCCACAGAAATGATAATTTTGCTTATTCTATTCACAGTGCTGATTTCCGATGATGGTCGCGATTAAGAATGGTTTGACGTAGATTACACGCGCTTGGAGGTTACCAGCTCTATTTTTAACCGACTTTCCAAAAAAGAGGAGGTTCTATGTTAGGCTGTATGTTTGTTTTTTTTTGTGTATGTTCATCGCCAGAACGAAGAATTGCCAAACTTAAGTGGCAGTGGGCAGATCACATTGCACGCAGAACGGATGGCCGATGGGGCATGAAGGTTCTGGAGTGGCGACCGTGAACCGGAAGACGTTGCGTTGGAAAGTCTCCCACCAGGTGGACCGATGACCTGGTGAAGGTTGCAGGGATACGCTGGTTGCGAGACGCACGGGACCGGTCAAAGTGGTGACGCTTGGGGGAGGCCTATGTCCAGCAGCGGACGTCTTTCGGTTGATATGATGATGATGATGTTCATCGATTTTTCCGTCGATTGTAGATCGATTTTGAAAATTCTTTTTTTGTTTGCAATAGTCTGTACCCGAATTAGCCCCATTCAAATTTTGTGAAGATCTAATGAAGAACTTCGGGGATATACAACATAACTCTACAATAAACAACGGCAAATCTCTCAGGATTGCAGCAATTCCATGTCTGTTTATTGTTTATACAATTCATAACATAACATCACCCCAGTACGCTCTAAAGAGGTACGCAAATGTGTTCAGTTCAGCTTGGTACACTCTCATTTCACCGGTTATGTTCAGTTTCTTATATTCGGGTAATCTATTCTGGCATTATAGGGACCTAACTTAACTTATGATTATGAAAAATTTCCTTCCTCGTGGTCGCGATTTAGAATGGCTTGACGTAGATTACACGCGCTTGGAGGTTACCAGCAATTTTTTTTAACCGACTTTCCAATAAAGAGGAGGTTCTATGTTCAGCTGTATATTTGTTTTAATTTGGGTATTTTCACCGATTTTCCCGCCAATTGTTGACCGGTTTTTGAAAATTCTTTTTTTGTTTGAAATAGTATGTTCCCAAATTGAACCCATTCAAATTTGTTAAAGATCTGATGAAAAACTTAGTAGATCCAACATATACAACATTACTCTTTAATAAACAACGGCAAATCTCTCGGGATTGCAGCAATTGCATGACTGTTCATTGTTTACCCCATTTCATAACATAACATCACGCCAGTACGCTTTAAAGGGGTACGCATAGGGGTATCCCTATAACGAAGAAACAAAAACAGGCACAGGGACTGCCGAAATTAAAGTTATTTTAATTTTGTAATATTTTTATTTGGAAGTCAATTCATTTTTTTTTTTTTTTTGTAATGACGTTTTTTGCATTAGTTTACTTCAAAAATGTCGAAACAGAACTGACATTTTGCAATTATAGCATCAGCCGATAGAGTTATGAGTTTTGCGCTCTCCTGTACAGTCTAGATATGGTTACTGCAATTTGCTCACGCTAACAAAATCGTCATCAGGAAGTTAGAATTTAATTAAGCACGCATCGTGTATAACGCATTGATGGTTTTTCTGTCTGGTGCCGAAATGATCAGGCTGCTATTAGTACAGACTCTGGAACAGGCACAGTATAATTGCCCGTGTTAGAAGTAATTTCCTTTAAATCTTTTGCTTTAATGACTGACCCTGAGTTTAATGAACATACATTAAGCAGAGCAAATCTTTCAAAGCAGACCTCGATTGTAATCGTTAAAACTCAAAGACATATTCAGAGGGTATCACCACGTATTCGAGGTATAAAAACTGATTCCCTCGAGCACGGTAATCACAGTGGCCTCTATAATATTTTTGTGCAGTATTTTGATAACAAACAATTTATTTTACATTCAAACTTTAACACCCCTTTAAGGGATGTAGTTCAAGAAATCCTTGAATTCGTATTTCTTTAATTGTATTCAAGAGCATAAAAACTAATTCTAAAGTAAATCGATTAAAAACAATTTATTTTTCATTCAATCGTTTACACCCCTTTATACCCCTTTAAAGGATAAAACTCAAAAAATCCTTAAATACCAGTTTCTTTAATTGTAAAGAAGAGCAGAAATACTAATTTTCCAGTAATTTTGATAATAAACAATTCATTTTTCATTCAATCGTTAACACCCCTTTAAGGGATGAAACTCAAAATATCCTTAAATACCTGTTTCTTTTAATTGTATAGAAGATCAGAAATACTAATATCAACTAATTTTGATGATAAATAATTAATTAGTCATACAAACTTTAAAACCCCATTTTACCCCTTCAAGGGATGAAATTTAAAAAATCCTTAAATACGTGTTTCTTTAATTGTATTGAAGAGCATAAATACTAATTTTCAAGTAATTTAGATAATAAACAATTAATTTTTCATAGAAAATTTAACCCCCCTTTTTAACCCTTTAAGGGATGAAATTCAAAAAATCCTGAAGGACGTATTTTATTATTTTAAACTTATACGCTAAATACCGCATCTCATTAATTTCAAATTAAAAATGACAGAGTTTCATACAAACTTTAAACCCCTATTTTACCCCTTTAGGGGATGAATTTCCAAAAATCCTTTCTTAAATGACGCCTACAGTATAAACTAAAAATGCTCACAAAATTTCAAACTTCTGTCATTAGTGGTTTAGGCTAGGCGTTGATATGTCAGTCGGGACATTGCCTTTTATTTACCCCTTCAAGGGATGAAATTTAAAAAATCCTTAAATACGTGTTTCTTTAATTGTATTGAAGAGCATAAATACTAATTTTCAAGTAATTTAGATAATAAACAATTAATTTTTCATACAAAATTTAACCCCCCTTTTTAACCCTTTAAGGGATGAAATTCAAAAAATCCTGAAGGACGTATTTTATTATTTTAAACTTATACGCTAAATACCGCATCTCATTAATTTCAAATTAAAAATGACAGAGTTTCATACAAACTTTAAACCCCTATTTTACCCCTTTAGGGGATGAATTTCCAAAAATCCTTTCTTAAATGACGCCTACAGTATAAACTAAAAATTCTCACAAAATTTCAAACTTCTATCATTAGTGGTTTAGGCTAGGCGTTGATATGTCAGTCGGGACATTGCCTTTTATATATATAGATAATATTTACTTATATATATAAGATGATTTCAAAAATATATATTATATGTTTAAATGTACCTAATTCCAAAAAAAAATACTAAAAATTTATAAATAAAAAAAGTTAATTGAAAAATTTTTTTTTTTTTAATTTTTATGCAGTTGGTTTTTTTTATTCATTAACCGAATAGAACGATTCGACGACTAATAGATATTCTTTGTAGAATATTTCGAAAGTTTATGAGTGTAGTAGAATTTTACTACAAAGTATGTAAAAGAAGAAATATTGTATTAAATCCTATCCAGATGATATCCGAAAATCCTAGCGGGGTCCCATCATCTTGTCGTATATATTGAATCGATAAATATTTTCGTGTTTTTTTTGCTAACAAAAATGACACTCGTTTGAGACGTAAAATTTGTAAATCAGAGTAAAATGTTAATTTTATTTAAGAAAAGGAATACTGATTCCTCTCTCTAAAAAAAAAACCTAAAATTATGTGTCTTCTTTACATCGCCACCCACATCTCATTCGCATCATATCTTTGCCCGTAACATAGGGTGACCAACCGTCAGGTTATAGGGAAGGGCGTCGCTAAGGGGGGCCAGCTGCCCCTCCCCCCCTCCGTCTACCTGGAGATTCTAAAAAAGTTGCCAAATGTAAAGCAACCAAAGTCAAGCGATCGTTTAGCACAGCCTCAGGAGATATAAAAATCTGGCTAAGAAGCACTATGGTTGAAAATCGTCTCAATAGACTGGCCATGATTAGTGTGCACAGAAAACCTATTCATGGACACTTACAAGATTTTTATAATAAAGTGGTTGAAAAACTTCGAAAAACCCCCTAAGATTATGTTAAAAACATACACTGTATGTTCAAAATCAAACTCCCAAATTATTTTTATTCTATTTTTGTAACAAATGCCCTCCTGAAGAACTATAGGCCCATCTCACTTCTTAGCCATGTCTACAAGCTGATTTCAAGAGTCATCACCAATCGTCTCGCGAGCAAGTTTGACGATTTCCAGCCTCTCGAAAAAGCCGGATTCCGTAAAGGCTTCACCGTAGACATACATAAGCTGCGGCATGTTATACAGAAGACCGAAGAGTACAACCTGCCTCTCTGTTTAGCGTTTGTGGACTACGAGAAAGCTTCTGATTCGATCGAGACTGTACTGCAGTCTCTCCAACATTGCCAAATTGACTATCGGTACATCGACGTGTTAATAAATTATTAATTAAAAACGCCACCATGTCAGTTCGAATTCAGGATTAGACCTTGGAACCCGTCCTTCTGCAGTGAGGTGTGAGACAGGGAGACGTCATATCTCCGAAGCTGTTCACCGCTTCCCTGGAGGATTCTAGGTTCTGGACTGGAGAGGGCTTGGCATCAACGTCAACAGCGAGAATATCACTCACCTTCTGTTTGCCGACGATATAGTGGTCATGGCTGAGACCATGGAGGACCTCAGTACAATGCTCGATGACCTCAGTAGAGCTTCCGAAAGAGTGGGTCTTAAAATGAACATGAGCAAAACCAAGGTGATGTTGAATGTCCATATATGTTACACCCACTCCTATCAAGGTCGGAAACTCTACACTCGAAGTTGTGGGCGACTATATCCACCTGGGACAAACGATCCAGTTGGGTAGGGTCAACTTCGAGAAAGAGGTCAACCGTCAAATCCGACTCGGCTGGGCAGCGTTCGAGAAGTTGCGCGGTATCTTCTTGTCCAACTTACCACAGTGTCTCAAGACAAAAGTCTATGACCAGTTTGTGTTGCCAGTGATGACATATGGCTCTGAGACGTGGTCGCTTACAATGGGCCTCTTCAGAAATCTAACAGTCATTCAAAGGACAATGGAGAGGGCTATGCTCGGATTTTCAATGCGTGATCGAATCAGAAATATAGAGATCCGCAAGAGAACCAGGTTTACCGACATAGCCCGAAGAATTGCCAAACTTAAGTGGTAGTGGGCAGGGCACATTGCTCGCAGAACGGATGTCCGATGGGGCAGAAAGGTTCTGGAGTGGCGACCGCGAACCGAAAGCCGTTGCGTTGGAAGGCCTCCTACCAGGTGGGCCGATGACCTGGTGAAGGTTGCGGGGATCCGCTGGTTGCGATACGCACGGGACCGGTCAATGTGGCGACGCTTGGGGGAAGCCTATGTCCAGCAGTGTAAGTCTTTCGGCTGATATGATGAATAAATGTAATAACTTATTTATATGTTTTATTTATTGTACAGTCAAGAACTCGTGAAGCTTTACACTTTGGACTCTGTACCGTTATTATTACAATCGCTGTAGATGTAAGGTTCGTATACTACAAGTGAAAAGCTTCATGTGCTCTCGACCTACAATTTCATACTTTTCTCATTCGCCATATCAACTTGCCTTCCCCCTGGGCCATCGGCTGGCGACGCCCTTGGATATAGGTAGGATAATCTCGAAACGTTGAAATCAATAAAAGCAGTCATCAATGTATTTAGGGGGCTGAAGTCAATGCTTATTGATGCTCATTGGTCCCGTGGGTGTCGCCTAACAATAATTTGATTGTGTCTAGTTATTCATGGCTTGATGCACTGGTGGACTGAAGGACAGTCTACCAAAAAACCCGACTGCTTAAAAAGCGAACTAAAAAGACGTAACAGAAAGACGTCAGCCAGCACACCTATATTCGTGTGCTGGCTGACCAAAACCAGATGTATCCTCCGACTGCACAGCATGATTTTCTTCTTGTTTACGTCTTTTTAGTTCGCTTTTTAAGCAGTCGGGTTTTTGATTTTTTTATTTACTTTTTTTATTTATGGTCATCTATATATATAAAAGGCAATGTCCCGACTGACATATCAACGCCTAGCCTAAACCACTAATGATAGAAGTTTGAAATTTTGTGAGCATTTTTAGTTTATACTGTAGGCGTCATTTAAGAAAGGATTTTTGGAAATTCATCCCCTAAAGGGGTAAAATAGGGGTTTAAAGTTTGTATGAAACTCTGTCATTTTTAATTTGAAATTAATGAGATGCGGTATTTAGCGTATAAGTTTAAAATAATAAAATACGTCCTTCAGGATTTTTTGAATTTCATCCCTTAAAGGGTTAAAAAGGGGGGTTAAATTTTGTATGAAAAATTAATTGTTTATTATCTAAATTACTTGAAAATTAGTATTTATGCTCTTCAATACAATTAAAGAAACACGTATTTAAGGATTTTTTAAATTTCATCCCTTGAAGGGGTAAATAAAAGGCAATGTCCCGACTGACATATCAACGCCTAGCCTAAACCACTAATGACAGAAGTTTGAAATTTTGTGAGCATTTTTAGTTTATACTGTAGGCGTCATTTAAGAAAGGATTTTTGGAAATTCATCCCCTAAAGGGGTAAAATAGGGGTTTAAAGTTTGTATGAAACTCTGTCATTTTTAATTTGAAATTAATGAGATGCGGTATTTAGCGTATAAGTTTAAAATAATAAAATATGTCCTTCAGGATTTTTTGAATTTCATTCCTTAAAGGGTTAAAAAGGGGGGTTAAATTTTCTATGAAAAATTAATTGTTTATTATCTAAATTACTTGAAAATTAGTATTTATGCTCTTCAATACAATTAAAGAAACACGTATTTAAGGATTTTTTAAATTTCATCCCTTGAACGGGTAAAATGGGGTTTTAAAGTTTGTATGACTAATGAATTATTTATCATCAAAATTAGTTGATATTAGTATTTCTGATCTTCTATACAATTAAAGAAACAGGTATTTAAGGATATTTTGAGTTTCATCACTTAAAGGGGTGTTAACGATTGAATGAAAAATGAATTGTTTATTATCAAAATTACTGGAAAATTAGTATTTCTGCTCTTCTTTACAATTAAAGAAACAGGTATTTAAGGATTTTTTGAGTTTTATCCTTTAAAGGGGTATAAAGGGGTGTAAACGATTGAATGAAAAATAAATTGTTTTTAATCGATTTACTTTAGAATTAGTTTTTATGCTCTTGAATACAATTAAAGAAATACGAATTCAAGGATTTCTTGAACTACATCCCTTAAAGGGGTGTTAAAGTTTGAATGTAAAATAAATTGTTTGTTATCAAAATACTGCACAAAAATATTATAGAGGCCACTGTGATTACCGTGCTCGAGGGAATCAGTTTTTATACCTCGAATACGTGGTGATACCCTCTGAATATGTCTTTGAGTTTTAACGATTACAATCGAGGTCTGCTTTGAAAGATTTGCTCTGCTTAATGTATGTTCATTAAACTCAGGGTCAGTCATTAAAGCAAAAGATTTAAAGGAAATTACTTCTAACACGGGCAATTATACTGTGCCTGTTCCAGAGTCTGTACTAATAGCAGCCTGATCATTTCGGCACCAGACAGAAAAACCATCAATGCGTTATACACGATGCGTGCTTAATTAAATTCTAACTTCCTGATGACGATTTTGTTAGCGTGAGCAAATTGCAGTAACCATATCTAGACTGTACAGGAGAGCGCAAAACTCATAACTCTATCGGCTGATGCTATAATTGCAAAATGTCAGTTCTGTTTCGACATTTTTGAAGTAAACTAATGCAAAAAACGTCATTACAAAAAAAAAAAAAAAATGAATTGACTTCCAAATAAAAATATTACAAAATTAAAATAACTTTAATTTCGGCAGTCCCTGTGCCTGTTTTTGTTTCTTCGTTATAGGGATACCCCTATGCGTACCCCTTTAAAGCGTACTGGCGTGATGTTATGTTATGAAATGGGGTAAACAATGAACAGTCATGCAATTGCTGCAATCCCGAGAGATTTGCCGTTGTTTATTAAAGAGTAATGTTGTATATGTTGGATCTACTAAGTTTTTCATCAGATCTTTAACAAATTTGAATGGGTTCAATTTGGGAACATATTATTTACACGGGAACAACCGGTCAACAATTGGCGGGAAAATCGGTGAAAATACCCAAAATAAAACAAATATACAGCTGAACATAGAACCTCCTCTTTATTGGAAAGTCGGTTAAAAAAAATTGCTGGTAACCTCCAAGCGCGTGTAATCTACGTCAAGCCATTCTAAATCGCGACCACGAGGAAGGAAATTTTTCATAATCATAAGTTAAGTTAGGTCCCTATAATGCCAGAATAGATTACCCGAATATAAGAAACTGAACATAACCGGTGAAATGAGAGTGTACCAAGCTGAACTGAACACATTTGCGTACCTCTTTAGAGCGTACTGGCGTGATGTTATGTTATGAATTGTATAAACAATAAACAGACATGGAATTGCTGCAATCCTGAGAGATTTGCCGTTGTTTATTGTAGAGTTATGTTGTATATCCCCGAAGTTCTTCATTAGATCTTCACAAAATTTGAATGGGGCTAATTCGGGTACAGACTATTTCAAACAAAAAAAGAATTTTCAAAACCGATCTACAATTGACGGAAAAATCGATGAACATCATCATCATCATATCAACCGAAAGACGTCCGCTGCTGGACATAGGCCTCCCCCAAGCGTCACCACTTTGACCGGTCCCGTGCGTCTCGCAACCAGCGTATCCCTGCAACCTTCACCAGGTCATCGGTCCACCTGGTGGGAGACTTTCCAACGCAACGTCTTCCGGTTCACGGTCGCCACTCCAGAACCTTCATGCCCCATCGGCCATCCGTTCTGCGTGCAATGTGATCTGCCCACTGCCACTTAAGTTTGGCAATTCTTCGTTCTGGCGATGAACATACACAAAAAAAAACAAACATACAGCCTAACATAGAACCTCCTCTTTTTTGGAAAGTCGGTTAAAAATAGAGCTGGTAACCTCCAAGCGCGTGTAATCTACGTCAAACCATTCTTAATCGCGACCATCATCGGAAATCAGCACTGTGAATAGAATAAGCAAAATTATCATTTCTGTGGCACCGAAAATCCGCGTATAATCCAGTAAAAGTCTCACCCGCTCAAATTTACTGCATGCTGTGTTGTTTACGCTGCAGGGATCATCGGGCCACCAAACGACTATTATGGTCAACGAGGTCACAGAGCCATAATCAACGTCTTTCTCTATCCTTAAAAGGAATAAATTGGAGCTGGAGAACATGTGGTTCCAACAGGATAGATCAACGGCGCTTACTGCACGAGCCACAACTAAAATTCTGAGGGTTGCAATACCAGGTCTTTCAATGTCCGGTAAGATGAAGCCTGATTTAACTGTTCCAGACTTCTACCTGTGGTTTTTATTCATTATCTATTTCAACTAGCGTCAGACTCTTGAAGCCCTCAAAGATAAGAGAAGTTCTGGCAAGAGTGATGGAAAATGAAAATATAAATCGGGTCCGAATATTTATAAATGATGGTGGCGGTCACTTAGCCGTATCATTTTATCGATGAAATTTAAAAAAATAATTAAGATACCAAATGAACACTATCCAAAAACAGAAAAAAAGCTTTCCATGGTAAAAAAAATAATTACAGCCGAAGATCATCGGGTGATAACTTTTGCGCCACCCTGTATTATTTTTTATCGTGTTGGCAGCAGGATTCAAAAAAGTTAAAGCAAAGTGGCTTTCCACTGTTTTTAACTCCCCGTAGAAATTGATCCCAGGAGACCTCTAGAATAAAAGCCCAGCGCTCTCTATTAGAACACGAAGGCAGTTCAACTTTATGCTCATTTTATATATATTTTAATTTGTATAATTCGATAAAATAATGAGATTTAGAAATTTTTGTGGCCTAATATGTTTGAATAATAATTGGCAATATCCTGCCAAAACTGGAAAAACGAAACAGCCAAAATCGTGTAATTCATGCAGGCGAAGCTGCGGGCGGAAAGCTAGTTTAAACATATAAGTGTTATATATTTTTGAAATCACCTCTTAAAAAACTTTATTTTGATACCCACACGATGGGTTTTGAAGAAAAAAAAATCCCCTACAAAATGGCCCCCAAAATCCGTATTTTTTTTCTTATCCAATTTTAATGTAGCCTGTGACACTCGCAGGGTTAAGACGAATCGATTGACGTAAGAATCATCAAAATCGGCCAACGCGTTTGGTCTCTTGAACGCCACATAGGAACAAACATACATACTGGCAGGTAGAGATAATTACAACAACAACATACAACATTATTATTATTTTATTATTTGTGAACAAACATACATACATACATACATAGACTGATAAACACATTACCCTCCTTCGGCAGTCGGATAAAAAGGCCTTGGTGCTCATAAATATCTGCCGCTAGTAATACAGAGTTTTGAGTAGGAAAATTACATACCCTCCTTCGGCAGTCGGGTAAAAAGGCCTTGGTGCTCAAAAATGTCTGCCGCTAGTAATACAGAGTTTTGAATAATTTAATACATGTTAAATAAAAACGTAGGGTGCCAAAACTTTCTAACTTACTTCGGTTGATCCTGCTTATTTACCTACATCTTGGTTACCTCGAACTCAATGGTCGCCAAGATCATAGCTTTGGTCAATCGCTCGTCTCCGCTGCTCCTGCACGACAACGCGCGACCTCATACTGCACAGCACAGACGTCTCCAAGTTTCAAGAGCTGGGGTTGGAAGCTCTCCGTCATCCGCCATACTCACCAGACCTTGCGCCTACAGACTCTACTTTTTCCAGAATTTGGATTACTACTTGGCGGGGAAAAAAACAATAAGTACCCGAGAGGCAGTACATTTTGCAAGCATTTTGCCTTTGAAGAATTTGTTGCTACCCGTCCAGCTGATTTCTTCAAGAAGGGCATCTGTCACTGCGTTGGCAAAGATGCATCGATTGCATGGATGATTACTTTGATTAATATAAATAAAAAATACAGATTATAAAATTACCATAGATAAAATTTCATAGGTAAAGACCTATTATCAAACTTTATTGATACGTCAACATGAATTTAAAAAAAGTAATTCCTTTCCGAATGAAAAGGTTACTAGTTATCCCCGAATGTATAAGTACTCTAAATATATTTTTCTTTAGCACAAAGTTGCAGCAAGCCAAAGATATCATGATATGGTCGAACCAGCAAACTTCGTGAGATAGTTAATCAGATCATATTGAACTGGCAGTCAACATCCTCTTAACTGTCAATATTGCCGAATCGGATTAAAGCAATGGCAATTTCTATTGTGTCTGTCTGGTAATAGACACTTGAAGATTTTTCCTTTTTTGGCTTACGCCTTTAGATTTAGAATAGCAATGTGTAGCGCGGCAACCCCACGACGATAGAGTGAATGTTAGTGTTGGCCCCACTGATAGGCACATCCAATCGGATGATTGCGGGAACATGAGTAAGGTTGGCACTACTGACGTGGGCGACCAATCACGCGCCACGATTATTGCCGCGCACCGCGTTGAGCAGACTTTTCTGGCGGTACCAGAAAAAGGACAGTCTAAAGTCTACCTTCGAAACGTGCACGCGACGTGCTTCAGGCCGCGCTCGTAAAGCGCTGGCCATCTTAGACCTCTAATTGTTACTTTGAATAATTATTTCATGTTTATCTTGTTTTTGTTCCTGTACGTGTATTTGGTGATTAAAGTAGTGTAAATTAAGCAAGGACTTTTACTCAGAGCCCTGAACCCTATGCCCAACGGCTACAAATGTTTTTTATTGAAGCAATATTTTGCACAGTTTTATATCTTCATCATCATCGTATTCCATACCCCCGTCATCAATGCAGCTGCTTTTTATTAGTTCAAAATGATTTGTTGAAGATGTTTCTGCATCTCATAAATTCTGGTGCGGTATGAAATCACTCAAAGCACATTTTTTGTAACTTTAAACGGCGGGTGCGGCGTTTCGGTATATAATTACTAGACAAAACTATGCCACACTAAGCCTCGTACTAAAACTGTTAAAAAATCAGTCAGTCGGAGACGGAGTGCAATAATATAAGGGCTCGCTTCAATCGCTCGTGCATCAGCCTGTATTCTGACTTTTCTGAATAAGTCTGCAAATACGTTCGTTGACTGGAATGTGCCCGAGTGTGTCGCGATCTCTCAAATGTCTCTCTGATGGTGGCACAAGTGTTGGATCATTCGGTTCCCTTCATGATGATTGAGCTGAGAGGTGCTAATCCATGCATCATGTTCGTGAACGGGCGCCATCAGTTGGGATGGGTTATAACTTGGTTAACTCGGCCTGTATTTAATTAATTATTTATTGTATTTTGGGGTTTTTAATTTTACTCTTAACCCTTTTACGTGCAAGTCTTTTACATCGTCCTCACATAATATGTAATTTTCCAACAAGAATGATGTAACCAAATAATTGCATCTAATTAAAACTTATTGATGGAAAAAAGTGTCCGTGGAGATCCTTGCCCATTATTCTCCATAGAGACCTACTGACGCTTGCGAATGCGCAACTAGCTTCATTTTGATTTTGTACATCCTATTTTCGTAAGAAAAAGCCTTAGGCGGGGCAATAGGAGTGGACGCTAGAACATTCAAACTAAATTCGCTCGCTCTTGCATCTCAACACTTGCACTTAACATTCTCTCCAGCTTTTCTGCGCAAGAGCCTTCTCATACTACTGTGCGGCTCGATTGGCCTCCTGAAAATGCTTAGTCCGCCACTGGCTTCATAGGTGGATTGTTGTTTGAACTAGCGCTCTATTGGCCATGGGCCACAAATAGGAGGTGAAGCAGGTTAAATGCGTCAATTTATTTGAGCTTAAGTACCTACTTCTTTACACTCACGATGTGGTAGGTAACTTAAATATTGCCCTAATGTGGAACAGTCTACATTGCCAGTCAAAGAAATTACTCGACCCGAATAATAATTGTATCGAATGAGGGCGCGGTCTAAATTCGTCATTTAATTCACTACTGTGACTACTGATACCGTTCCCACACAGACCACCATACGTCCTTGATCAGGTATTTGGGTTAGAAAAATTACCTACTGACAAAACGACACAGAGGACGGGCGGTCGCAGCGCATATCGAGCACCTATTGTATGTTTTGTATGGGAGGGACAATCAAAATCTATGAGCACAGCATTCAAATCACGCACTCGTATTCGTTCCAACATACCGTAATACGAATAAGGCGACAATTGTGCACCAAACGATATTATTAACCGCGCAAGTTTAGCCAAAGGACGACGCTTCCCGGTCGCATGCACAGCGCGAAAATTTTATTTTTAATTTTCCGCGTTCCAATTGCGAATTTAGGTATATTTCATTACTTTCTAATGTTTACATGAGACGCAACCGTAACGGCCTCCTTAGTTATTTATTCAAAAGAGTCTGCAATTAAATTCTCTTCGCTTCTTGATTTTTATATAACTTTATTATAATGTTTTGGTAGTTGGTTGGGATTTGTTTTTCTATGTTTTAGTTGTAACACATTCGCGGACAGAGCCCATCGTGTTTCGATTAGAGTGTGCGGTGTTTATGGATGTTTATTAAGTAATACATTGACTGTTGTATGTGGGTTTAGAATGGAGCGTTATGTAGTGAACCGGCGTTCTAAACGCAAAAGTGATGGATTTTTAAATAAATGGCGGCGAAAATACAGCATTTTGAGCAAGCGCTCTTGGATTACCAGCGGATATGATTTAAATGTGAGTTTATTTTTATATGCTTCAGCTCTTTGGTATTTTGAGTGGACATAACTTTATAACGAAAATATGCCAGTTGATATTCAAATCTTTGCTTTGTATAATCAAATATTAGATTATATTCAATGTATTAAATAAGCAGAAATTACCTATCCAAAACTTAATTAATAAGTACATCAATTGCGGATATTTTTATTGCAACGGCAATTAATTCAGTGGAAACCGAAAATATTTTGTTATCTACCGTGTTGCGAGGTTTTCATTTCAAGTAAAGCCTTGAACCGAGTAGAAATATTTTGGAATCCAACTTATTTTGGTAATTGGTAGTATCTAAGGTACTTCCCAATAGAATAACTTTGTCTTTATGACTCAACTTTTCGCGCTTAACTTCTGCTTTACATGAGTAGGGCAACTAGTATTCTGAGCCCTTTTTTTCTGCCTACCCAGCCAAGCTATCTGAGCGTGTGACTGGGAGAGCAGTTCATACTAGTTGATCATGAGATATATATATATAATTATACTAGCACTTCGCCCGCGACTTCGTTCGTTGATCCGTATCCTACAGATGACTTTTCAAATTCAACCTTTAAGGGGGTGAACTCACCCCCTTAAAGGTTGAATTTCCAAAAATCCCTTCTTAGTGCTCCCCTTCATCATAAAAAGAAGCCCTGTACAGTAAAATTCTTCAAAAATCTTTAACACTCCCTAAATCGTCTTTTAGGAGTAGTTTTGAAGAACTAATAATAAAACCCTTCACTACTTATGTATGCCAAGTTACAAATATATAAGCCCAACAAATTTCCACCTTTTCACCTACTTAGGGGTAGAATTTCCAAAAGCCAATAAATACATGAATTCTTTTTACTAACCAAAAGCGTAAATCTTTAATTTCACTTGTTACACTAAAAACCGTAGAAATTTCATACAAACTTTCAACCCCCTTTTTACCTCCTTCCTTAGGGGTGACATTTCCTAAAACCAATAATTGCATGTGTCCAATTTAAAAACTGTAGAAATTTCATACACATTTTCAACCCCCCTTTTACACCCTTAGGGGTGGAATTTCCAAAAATCCTTTCTTAATGCGTCACTTGAGGAACCTCGCTGCCAAATTTTATCGATAAAAATCAAACGGTTTTCGATTTTTTTTCATGAGTTAGAGATTATTATTTCGTGATGAGTGAGTGAGTGACCTTTCGCTTTAATATATATAGATAGATAGATATCATTAACTGCCCTCAGGTACGAAGTAACTATTTAGTAATCTGTGCCTCAGGCTCTAGACAAGTGGCATTCGATGTCAGGTAAGACGATAGTTGAAATGACTAAATGTAAGGGATTGATCACGTGATTTTTCCATATTGCTTGTCAATCCCATACTATTTTGCCTTTTTGGCAATCGCTATTGCCAAGCTTTCGATCTCGGATAATCCGATGATCCTTGATTTTTAGGGTTCCGTACCCAAAGGGTAAAAACGGTACCCTATTATTAACACTTCGCGGTCCGTCTGTCTGTCTCTCACCAGGCAGTTGAAATTTTCACAGATGAAGTATATCTGTTGCCACTATAACAACAAAAACAGAATAAAATAAATATTTAAGTGGGGCTTCCATACAAAAAACGTGATTTTCTTGCTGTTTTTGCGATAATGGTACGGAACCCTTTAACTATAATTAAACCATTAGAACCTAGTCAGAAGGTGGACCTAAAGAGATCCTAATCTAGATACTGGCACCATCAGTGGTTTCTCTTTAATGAGTTATTAGTATTTGAGGACACGTTTAAACCTAGCCATCTGTATCTATCTATCGATTATATATATAGGTATATATTATAAAAAGCGAAAGTTCACTCACTCACCTATCACGAAATATCGAAAACCACTTGACGTATAAAGATGAAATTTGGCAGGGAGATTTCTCAAGTGACGTAATGACGTAAGTGATTTTTGGAAATGCCATCGGGGTAAAAGGGGCGTTGAAAGTTTGTATGAAATTTCTACAGATTGTAAGTTGGACACGTGAAATTTTAGATTTACGCTCTTGGTTGATATTTTTTTTTAATGTATTAATTGGTTTTTGCAAAATTCCATCTGTGAGGGGATAAAAAGGGGGTTGGATGTTTGTATGAAATTTCTACAGATTGTAAGTTGGACACGTGAAATTTTACATTTAAACCCTTGCTTGATACAAAGAATTCATGTTTTTATTGGTTTTTGGAAATTTTACTTCCACGGGGATAAAATAGGGGTTGAAAATTTATGAGAAATTTCATCGGTCTGGAAGGTAAAACATCTGAAATTGTTGGTTTACGCTCTTGGTTAATAAAAAACAATGAGTTTTTTTTTAATTCGGAAATTCTATTCCTAAGAGAGTAAAAAGGGGAGTAAAATAAAATTAAGTAAGGCATTAAAGATATTACATTAATTAAATAAAAAAGGCCTAAACCGCTACATATAAAGCTGCTGAGCATTTTACTATAATCAATATGTAACTATTTATTTATTGAAATTGAACAATATTTTTTCTTGTAATAATGTAAAATAAAATACTATTAACAAATAAATAGCGTAAGCAAAACAAGAAAAAAATAAAACTAAAATTAATACAAATAAAAAATATAGCTAGCCTTTCCAATTTAGCTTCCTTTCTAACCGAATTCAGCTTAGTAAAGCTGATGAGCACTATTAAACAGGATTTATGAAATATGATAAGAAAATTAATTTCTTATCACCTAAATATATAATGAAAATTTGTGTGTAAGTTCTTCGGCTACGCCTACGGCTTGTAGCATACTTATTTATAAAAATCTAGATTCTTTTTACCGATTGCTTAGCACATTCTATGTTTTTTTTTCTATATACAATAACTAGAGGACGCCTCGCGGTTTCACCCGCGTAGTTCCCGTTCCCGTGGGAATACAGGGATAAAAAGTAGCCTATGTCACCCGGGGATAGAGCAGCTTCCCAACGGTGAAAGAATTTTTGAAATCGGTCCAGTAGTTTTGGAGCCTATTCGGTACAAACAAACAAACAAACAAAATCTTTCCTCTTTATAATATTGGTATAGATAAAGCTTCAGAATAATCTGCTAAAGCTAAACAACTCAGTTTTTTTTTATAAATATAGCCCGTGTTTCGTGAATGTCACAATAGACCTTTTTCAATGGACCTTCCAGAAGTCTTGAATGGCTTTCACTGATTCTTCGAACAATAATGGTTGAGTTAGCCTTCACCATAAACATTACCACGAGCTTCAATACAGACATCACGTACTGCCAATAATAATATGCTTACTATTGCTACGTGACTCAGAAGAACACCGACATGACCCTATAAAAAAAAAACAATTTAAATTATGGATCCTGCTAACAATGCCCCATTTAAATGTATCTGGAAGTTTGGAAGTAAAAGTGATAAAAAGGCTGGGTAGCATTAGCATGACGAGGATTCTGTCACATGTCGGTGACGCGAACACATAAATTTTGACCCTACCAGCCGGGCGAGCACGGTCTCTGGAACAGGTTTGAGACACGCATTTTATCGCGGTTTTTTGCTCCCAAACTGTGATAAAAATGTGTGACTCAAGCCTGTCACAGTAGGCCGTGCTCGCCCGTCTCGAATCACTCAACGATGCTAAAGAAGATTCCGCTTTGAAAAAAAAAACAACATTCCAATAAACAATTGCTGTTTACAAGCCGTCAAATCTTCAGGAAATATGAAATGAAATTATTTCAATCAAATGTTTACCGCGTTTTTTTAAACAAGACAACGACCTCACTCATTCAGCCTACTCACAAAAAGAAAATAATCACAAACCAATTCCGTAGAACAATACGGTAGCGCACGCGCATGTTTTGGTAAACAATTTTAAATGCAAAACATATCAACACTTTCACCAAACAATAATTGTCCCGTTTTGGACGACATTAGCATGGTCACAATGCATGTCACCTCCTTACTTGAGGCTGAATGCTAGACTCCTTTGCCAACTAATATGGCGGTCTACGAGTCCAGTGACGTTTAGGTATTCTATGTTAATTTTCGCTTTTGTTTTGACTGACGAATAAATTCTTTGAACATTAGTCAATGTCTACATTTGAGCGACTAAAAATGGCAGTAATAAAAAAATACTTACCTACGTTTTTGATAATCATGCCACATTTATTAGTCTTGGTACACGGTGGTAGAAGTACTAAAAGACGATCATACAACGAAAAGATATCAATAAACTACTTCACAGTTGCATTCCTTTTTGCTGTCCGAATCCATCTTCGATGATGTCCATCTAATCATCCTTTGCTGTCCAATGCTGGAATATCTCCCACTCAATCGACTTCTTTGGCTACTTTCAACCTGCCACCTTGCGAAGATCTTGGCTCCACCTAGTCTGAACTTACAGCGTCTTGCCCCACGATATCTACTAATTCTTTATGTAGGTATATCTTCAAAGATACCTCATACCGTATTATTATTATTTTCAGCCTGATTTGTCCCACTGTGGGGCATAAAGGCTTCCCTTGGACTCCCTTTCTCACTACTTTTAATTTTTCCGTGTTGTAGCCAACTCAAATCGAAAAAAAAATTGTTCCTGTCTGACTAAATTGCAAGAATATTAAATGTTATTGACCACAGATCAACTAAAATATATCAACTCAAATTAACAAAAACGATCCATACAATTGGGATGGACAGCACCAACCAAGATCGATGAGATTTCTTTGTATTGAAAATTAAGATGGTCGAATTTCACGACCGTTAATTTTAAAACTGAGGGTTAATATATGTTCTGCAAAACATCATTCAATTCAAGACTGCTGAAGTGATGAAACATAATTATTCTCTGTAAGGAAACGTAGACTAAAGATAGCATTGCATTCCAGTTAGGAATGCAACGTTTTAGGCTAGCGTTTGGATTGCATTCAGCTGCATAGATCAAACGGAATGAGGGAAAAGATGCGAGAAATAGCAATGGCATAATATTTTGTAATGCAGGAAATGTAGTCACAATCATTCACTGCGGTGTTACGAAAATTGGGAAGCGATAGTTGTGAGTATTATCTTTCGAAACTAGGGCTATTGTACGTGATAAAGAAAGCGAACTTCATATTTTCTTCTGTGATCATAACTATAGCCATAATATACTGGGGCCTTACTCTGTCTGACGTGTCAAACTAATATATTATATACTTTATTTTGCACCACATAAAAATATAGGAAAAACATTTATAAAGGTAAGTGTACAATGGACGGTCTTATCGCACAGGACAATCTTTTACAAACAACCTTTGTATGAAATATGAAATAATATTATTTATACATAATAACATAAAATACATACATACAATACAAAATAATAAATATCAATAATATTATAACAGAAATCGTTGTTACACTGTCAGAGTGAGACGGAACTTTACAGGTCGAAGAGCGCTATCCCGTTTTTACATCAATCACGTGGAATCAAGATGGCGTTGACATTGACACGTAGATACGGCTCCTGATCTCGTCTGACAAAGAGTATTAACGTTTTAATTTTTACACATTTTCATATTTCGGTTTAAATTAATCACCCATTTCTGTGAAGCAGAAATCTGAAGACAAATCAACAGCTGGATTTTATAAGCATCTACTATGTTGATTGCTAATGCTATTGCTCTTAAATATCCAAGAATTTAGGATATATAGATAATTTCAAACTGAAGACTGTAATAATGTAATCTGAAGGAGTCAATATGGAAGGCCATGCAAACCTGTTTAAACAAGCAATTGTTTGATCGCCTACATTTGTTTAAAGCGAAATGGATCCGGGCATTCTTATGAAAAGAGTAAGTGAAAAGTGAGGACATTTACCTACTCCTAACATGGATGGCGACTAATTTGGGCAAGGTGTCCTATGTGCTTGCCCACCTGTCAATAATCGAACAGGACATGTTTCTGTCAATCATTTTTCAAGGCTATCACTTGCAAGCGATGAATAAGCATACAGTCTCAACGCCTAAATAGGAAGACAATACAAATTGTGTTCAATAAGAAGCCGATATCAATACTCGTCGATAGATACTTGCAGAGTTGCAGAGTTATTGCAACAAACCGCAGTATTGCGCATTTTCTCACGAATCTTATAGAGAACTGTGCCGGGGTTTTAGTACTGACTGTGTTAGCTAAGTATGTTTAAAAATGTTTGTAGTCTAGTATCTATGGTTACGTAAGTTTAATCATCTATAGTTCTCGCCAAAATTCTTGGCCGCCCTGAAGTTGGCTACAATGGCTGCTCACTAGTAAATCTCATAAAGAATAGCACCGCGCCGTGGTATGCGCATCGGAAAGCCAACTTCAGGGCGGCCAAGAAGTTTTGCGAGAACTATACAGAAGTCGATACGAAAGCTCTCTTTAAATCAACGTAGACTACCTATTAAGACTTATGAAACTAGGTCTTTCCGGAAATAAAGAGCCCTCTCCATCCTCCGTCAAAAGTTGTCGTGCTTTGAATGCCGCTTATGCAAGCATTGGCCAACATTTGTCCAAATAACGACACAGCTGAGTAGGAACTCGGAACGTTATTACTGTCGACACACTATTCCAATGATGACCTAGTAGGGTAGGGCTATATTTCTAGCAGTGAGTATATTTCTAGGAGCAGTGGTGGCCCAGTGGTATCGGCCCCAACTTACGTGTCGTTGGTCGTGAGTTGAAACCCAGGCAGGCGCTTTACTTTGTGTGATTTATTTCATCACCACTGCTCTTAACGGTGAAGGAAAACATCGTGAGGAAACCGGCATATCCTAGCACCAAAAATTCGAAAACATGTGACATCCATCAACCCGCACTGGGCCCACGTGGTGGATTAAGAGCCATTACCCTCACAAAGAGGATGCCTGTGTCCCAGCAGTCGGAACATTATAAAGCTGATGATGATATTGCTAGGATCGTCGAACAAACAAACATGAGTCGTCAAAATTAGATACATTTGGCTAAGCTAGAAGTAGTTCGGAAAAAAAACTAGATCCGGTCCGAACCTTGATCTCGAAAGTTGATCTCGTTTGCACATGTTTAGATTTATAAGTAACTTGTACACCTACCAGGTCAGACTGGTTGCTCTGAGGTTATGCACCTGGTAGTATTTTGCTTAGGATATTATTAGTGCTATCTTATATAGAAAAGTCAACAAATTCGATCAACTGTATTTAATTCAATTTGCGAGCAAATACAGCTCAACACGAAAATAACGCAGGAACATGTCAGAAAGAATTAAAACTACAATTTCGTGTTTCCAATGGATGTTGATGTTCAGTGATCGAAAACTGTCTGCTGTCAAACATCAATGATTTGAGACGACGAAAGTCGCCCACGATATTGAGGGAACAAAACGCCAAAAACCTTATTACGTATTTCTTACTACAGAAGTATAAGGTCTTTGCAAAACGCATATTCTCGTTTCACACCCGTGCGACCTAAAATTCAGTAGTTTTTGTACTTTTCTTATTATTCTATGACTTTGAAAAAAGCCTCAGATCAAAATGTAGAATTAAATTGTCTTTGAGATGATGACAATTTCATTAAAATACGCCTATCAGCACTTTTGGTGCGAGTGTTGATTTGTTGTCCGTCTTAGAGATAACTGAGAGAGAAATTATTTTCTCAAAGTTATAAGACTAAAATTAAAAAAAATATATGATCAAATTATCAAAAAAATTGTCGTATGTAACATATACTTTTTCCAAAAAAAATGTTTTCTAGCCGTTTAGACGTCATTCTCATTTAAATTCAGCTACTGAGGCCTTAAGTATTGGAAGGAGGGATTTCTCAGTAATAGCTGTCTCTGTTCCCGTTCGATTGCAATAGCTCCGGCCCATAAAATATTATCTACATGACTTGTGTGAATTAAACATAGCCAGCGAAGTGGAGGCTCCGTGAGGCCATGGTGGAGCGTTTGAACCTGTCCTTGCAGGCAGTTTCCGAATGGGGCGATGCCAATCTGGTCAGGTTTAACGCTGCTAAAACCCAGGTGTGTCTTTTTTCCGCAAAAAAGAGCCAATTTCAACCGGCTCCAACTTTCCGAAATGTGACCGTGCCAATAACGGACCATCTTGAACTTCTTGGCGTTACGTTGACATCGACTCTCAATTTTGGCACATACATTGAGGCAAAAGCTCAGCTGGCAGCCAAAAAGCTGGGGATCCTTGCGAAGGTGAGAAGGTACTTCACGCCGAAACAGCTCCTCAATTTGTATCAAGCGCAAGTTCGATCATGCATCGAGTACTGTTCTCATCTCTGGGATGGATCTGCCAAATACCAGCTTGATGCACTAGAGTCGATCGAAAAGCGGGCCAAGAGGCTCATCGGCGACGAGGCGCTGGTCAAGTCAAAGCTCCAGAGTCTTGAACATCGTAGCCGAGTTGCCAGCCTGTCAGTTTTTTATCTGTTACATTTCGGGGAGTGTGCGATGGAATTGCACGATCTAATTCCACCGAGCCCGTTTCATCATCGGACTACCAGACGTACGGCGATGCGCCATCGATACATGGTGGACATTCCACCCATACGCACAAAACTTTTTGAGAACACTTTTATTATGCGTACAGCTAAGGAGTGGAATTCCCTGCCGGAGTCTGTGTTTCCCGACAGCTACAATCTGAGGGTCTTTAAGTCAAGAGTGAATAGGTTATTTCTAGGCAAGCGTGTTTCACCGTCGACCACATCATTGCTTACCATCAGGTGAGATAGTGGTCAAGCGCGAGCCAAATGGATATAAAAAAAAAAAGGTTTATCGATGCTTCAGGACTTCAAGAATATCTACTTGCAGGACTAAAAGACTAAGTATTATGATACGTGGTAGCGCCATCTCTTGTAAATGTCATAAATCAATGACCAAAAACACATAGACAAACGCATTTGAGATTTCGCGGGCGATCGATATCCTTATTATCTCGTTCCTTCCTCATTCCTTTTCCCTTTATGTACGCCTTAATGACAGGTCGCCAGAACGAACCGAAACTTCAACGTGAACGGGCCTCGTATCTCAACCGCCAGCTTTCCAAGCCACCTGGCTGGAGACTGATGCATCTAATTAGTTAGATTGCAGAGAACCTTGTGAACCGTGTCTATTAACCCGCCTCGCGGATATAAAACAATTGTGTGAAGTGTGTGGATCCTGAAGGAGCCATTTTGGAGTAGAAGAACACCAGCTCGCTGCCACACGTGGGCTGGCATCGACCACTACAAGGTAAGGCGTACTACTTCCCTCATTTCCATACTAGATCGCCCGAATTGATCCGTGAATATTTTCCCGCTTATTTTCAACGCACTATTGCCAGAACCCTTCAAATACAGTCCACTTTTCATGATAGACACAAGGATGAAGAGGTTTCTCAAACCGCTATAACAATACGTATAGGTCATTTAAGTAAGATATTTATTCATAGAACCTTATTGATATACGTATCTACTAAGGAATCGACCTGTAGGTAATAGTGCACCTTATAGCACCTTGTATAGGCACAGGCGAAGGTTTTGTCTCCTTTTATGGGCATCTAATGTGTTCTAGTACGAAGTACCTTTCATGTGGAGATTGTGTTGAAATACATAAGTAGCTAAAGGACATTGATATTATTGTTAAATAACTAGCTTGGACCGTGGCTTCGCTCTCATGGTATATCCCTTAGGAACTATGCATTTTGCGAGATAAAAGCAGTGTAGTTTGATATAAAAACATAATAAGTGAATATAGAAGAAAGAAAACGTGTTTAATTGTCACAAAACAACATACAGTATAAATACATGGTTATCAGTAGTATTAGTAGTACTTAAATTAAGTTAGTAAAGACGAGAAATAAATAAAACAATAATAACATTTAATTTTACTACCTACATTTTGTAAAAACGTGCCGGCAAATTAACTCTTTTCACCCAGCAAAACTCGCATGGCCAATGCCTTACATTTTCGTATTTAGACAATCGCTATCGGTGATAAATTTTACCTCTACTATATTATCGACTAACTAACTAATTTAAATAAAATACCAGACAGAAGCCGTAATATCATCTGAGATTGCGGAAATCAGCCGGTAACCAGACGGTTCGATTCGAATAAAAAGTAAAAACAACTCATCCGGAGTAATGAACTGCGGTAGAGCCAATGGTAATAAGGACTTCCTTTTACTTAATCAAGTTATGGAAATAAACTAAAAGTAATAGACTACCTATCATTGTAAAATTGTCGTTTAAATTGTAGGCCCCTGTGGACCCTGCGGTTTATGGTATACCAATGCCAAAATACCCACAAAGGGTTTGCTTGACAGGCTCCGGATAAGCAGTATCTATCTGCCAGATATTGGCGAAATAGAACAGGATTTATAGGTACTGCTTAAACAACCAAGCAATGGTGAAACAGGCCACAAATATTGTAAGAATCCAAGCCGGCGACGATACCGCGCAAAACACTGTGTTCTCTATTCAAACCGAAACTTTTTCTTTTTTTCACGCTTTTCTGACTTCGCCTTCATCATTAATTACATGGGTCGCCATCATGATAATGTTTGAATGCATCCAAGTCCACAAGGTAACTATCGTAAATCCAATCTGCACGTATTGAACGTGTATTGCACCTAGAAATAGACAAAGTTGGCACTTGTAAGAACTCTAAGTACTACATGGGATTATGAACTTTAGTGTTCAAGTATTAAGAGCTATCGATGAAGTTCTACGGCATCGCGCTAATATTGCGATTGCGACAGTCCTAGCCAAGTCAACGTTTCTTACTTATAAACATTATGATTGTTGCGTGGTTTAGTTGCCTACAAAGTGTTAGAAGGGAAAGGTTTGCGTACAAATCGCATTCTTATTTCTAATTATGCCAGAAATTGCATAACTTTGCTAACGATCTATGAATAAACAAAATAATTTTAAGACAAAATTCAAATTTGATTACCAGTGTTCGATTTAAATTGGAGCAACATTCAAAAAAAGAACAGTGACTATGACATTGAGTTGTAAACAAAAACAAAAGTGATTTCTTTTTCCACAGATAATAAAAAAATAAAGAGTAAAAACTCGCAATCGTTAATCGATTTGGTTGACAGTTTGACATTAGTGTTGTGTAGTTCAAAGGTGACATTATGCCCCAGATTTTCTTCAAAAAAGTAATGGTGGTAAGGGATCGCGACGACTTCGAGGTGAGCTACTTTCACTTTCTGCGTCGGTCCGTGGCGTATGCCCCTTGTCGGCTACCGTGTAAAAATATTTGGATTTTAATTATAGGTTTTATAGAAAACATTAAATTGTGTATATGATGTAGATATTTTGCTACTTAAGTTCTTTTTTTCAGCTGGTATCAGTCTTCTGCATCTGCTGCTATAACCGCATTTTTAAACATAATCAATTTCAGTCTGTCAATGCTTTGTTTTACTAATAACACAACCTTTAAGTTTTGACGTCACATTGAGGTAGATACCATAATTTCAGATTTAAAGTAGACACTAATAAAAAAAACTTCTTGCAAAAAAATACTACCGACTTCCAAATACAAAACTACAAAGTGAAAAATAACTTTATTTTTTGAAGTCGGTGTCTTTCGTAGGTACCAATTTTTTTGCGTTATGGACACCGACTTGAAAAAATAAAGTTATTTTTCACTTTGTAGTTTTGTATTTGGAAGTCAGTAGTATTTTTTTATTTTTCACTTTTTAGTTGTACCTAATAGGAAAGTCAGTAAGGTAACTAACGCCAGAATAGATTTTATGAAACTTGAACATAACCGGTGATATGAGAGATCTGCGTACCCCTTATGAGCGTACTGGCGTGATGTTATGTTATGAAATGGTATAAACAATAAACAGACATGCGATTGCAGCAATCCCGAGAGATTTGCCGTAATTTATTGAAGAGTTCTGTTGTATATCGCCGAAGTTCTTCATCAGATCTGCACCAAATTAAAATGGGACCAATTTTGGAACATACTGTTTCATGCAAAAAAAGAATTTTCAAAATCGGTCCACAATTGGCGGAGATATCGCTGAACATACACAAAAAAAAACAAACATAATGTCGAACATAGAACCTCCTCCTTTTTGTGAAGTCGGTTAAAAAAGAAACCTCAAGTTAAAAACCATAGATTTAGAATTCTTTTTGCTATTAAAAACCGATATATTTTGTGACAGCCAAACATAAAGATAATGTGGATCGATTAGCAGGAAATGCTTTGACAGTATAAATTAAAATACACTTGCCTAATAAAAAACTCGAAATCCGATTATGCAACATAAAAAACCAATCAATTAAATGAATTCATAACATTATCTAATACATAATTTGACCTAGGTATGTAAATATATATAGGTACCTTTCTACCATGATAACTTTATTACCTAATATAGTAATTTGCCAGATTTAGTAATATTGCTTCGAGCAACGAAATCGTTAATGCCTATAAAATCGTAGGCATATTACCTAATCAAACCTAGCATTTACAGTAATTACCTTGTGTTCAAGTATCACTTCACAATCTGGCTGAAGCTCCTGGATAGGTACAATTTGAATTGGGTTTATTTTCTCTTGATGGCAATTGAAATCACCCCTGTAAAAAACATAGCCTAGGTGCAAGTGATTCACATTGCCATTAGATACTAATTGTAATTATCTACTAAAATGTGTAGGCATCCAAAATAGTTACAATGATAATTACAAAAACAAAAAAAAACATGTTTTCTGTGTTTCACGCGCCTTTTAATAGTGAACTTGGGCGTTTGTCGCGGAAATTATTTGCTGCATAAAACACACCTTTTGTGTACAGTCAAGGCATGCGGTGCAAGATGAATGCAGATTGTCTGCGGAAAGGCACCGCATAAAGACTGAATATCGGAACCATGCCACTTGAGGAGATTGTCTTGGCGCTGCATGCCTTGTCACCTCTTTATGTTAGGACCAATGATTGCATCAGCAAATGGTATGACAGAACCACAACACACAGCTACAGCTATTATAGAAAACCAAACCAAAAAGTAGAAAATAATTTTCATAAATTTAATTTTAGAATAGTGTGCCATGAATAACAAAAAGAAAATGGAAAAATCGTGGGGTTCCTGATGTCAATTGTTATAATATTTTATTGACAGATAGATATAGGTAAAAGTAGAGTCATTTTGCAAATATGTTAAAAAGCACCACACGCTTTATTTCATATGTTCTACTTTTTAGTTCGGTTTTTTATTTGTTTGTTTTTTAGTTTTTTTTTAACTATAATTTATTTTTTGCTTTTTATTTCAATCGCTAATCCTGAACATCCTGGTAAGGATAATGGGACAAAGTATTTGAATTATTGCATTGTCATCGGTCCTTGATAAATGTGCAAAGTTTCAAATCAAGCCGACCTTTTGAAGGGGGTGAAAATCACGTTCATAAAACCTGTTACATAGATACATAGACAAATAGATACATATATATACATTCATACTAAGGTAATAAAAACGTGTTAAAAAGTAATCTCAATTACGAGATGATCAAATAAATTATTTTATTAGACGTTTGAAATAAATCTTTTATTCCTAAATTTTTAAAAGTTTTATAAAAATATTTGCCTAAGTGGTTGTTACTAACCCGTTTGCACCTTTTTCTCGTTTTCATAATTCCAAGAAAATGATTAAAGAATTTAAAAGCTATCTTCTATAAAATGAAGGCTACGACGTTTTACTTGTCACAATTTACTGTAATGTTCTCAAAATTATGTATTTACCTACTACAAATGATTTATCGCTACATTAGCGTAATAACATTACAATTTCAATTCACCATGTTGACGGCCTCGGGGTGCATAATAAATTACATATTTGCTCAGATTTTATCTGTTCCATTTAAGTATTGGTTTGATCATAGACAATATTATCTATACCTAGCCCGTTGATTATCTTGCTAGCTGTAGCCTGAAATCTAAAATAAATATAAAATACAGCTTTTGCATGCTGATCTTATCATAGATTCGTTTACTGAAAGGAAAGTGAGAGAATGGCACAATTATAAATTTGTGAAAGGGACTAGTACGAGTAATAGACATTTTTAGAATACTCTATGTTTGAGCTATGGGAAAAACGTACTTGCGAATTGCGATGCAAATTAGTAGATTTTTTATCTAGGGAGCAAACAACAATTTTAAAGGCGAGAGTGTTTTTTTTAATCCAGAGCGGAGCGAAGGTTTCTAGAAATCAGGGCTTCAAAGTAGGTCACTCGAGCTCAAAATAGTGTTGCTCTCGAGGTGGACACTCTACTTTTTATCAACCTAGTTAACATTAAGTACCTAACTAAGTGCGAAAAAGAAACAATAACACAATGGTAAATTAAATTAAAACACACGATTAATCAGGATGACTGCTATATTAAAACTACTGCCTACTTATTCGTTATGTTTCAATGCTCAATTGCGTCTTATATTGTTCAAAAACAACATGAAGACGCAACTGAGCCCACACCTACTTATGTTGCAATACCAAAGCTACAGCCAAGTTGGATCCTTGTCAGTTGCCGATGGCGGTGTGGCATCTATAATCCGACAAACAATACGTGCATACTCGTTGAAGGACTTACTGTGGTTCTCAACATTATTTAAATACCGTACGTATTATTTTGGTGGTAGATATGAAATTAGAAGAGCCTACATGCAGAGACGGGCCAACCCACACAGGGCATGTTTTACGGATTACGGCCCACTCCCTCTTTCAGAAAGGATGCCTGTTTCCCAGCAGTGGGAAAATTATAGCCTGATTTTAAATATTACAATCTGAATAAGTGCCTCCTCATAAGAAGAATCAACTTTTATAGCTACTAGCTACTTTTACCTGATAGGAAACCATCACAATAGTCTAACTGTCACGAATCTAGGTAGGTGCCATGGATAAAGCTTAGACTAATATATATATATGGGATAAACCACAGATAGCGTGGAAGTTTGGAGGATACCTGACTCATTAACCGACTTCCCAAAAAGGAGGAGGTTCTATGTTCGACATTATGTTTGTTTTTTTTCTTTTTTTGTGTATGTTCGCCGATATTTCCGTCAATTGTGGACCGATTTCAAAAATTCTTTTTTTGTTTGAAAAAGTATGTTTCGAAATTGGTCCCATTTTAATTTGGTGAAGATCTGATGCAGGATTTCGGAGATATACAACAAAACTCTTCAATAAATAACGGCAAATGTCTAGGGATTGCTGCAATCGCATGTCTGTTTATTGTTTATACCATTTCATAACATAACATCACGCCAGTACGCTCTTAAGGGGTACGCACATCTCTAATTTCACCGGTTATATTCAAGTTTCATGAAATCTATTCTGGCGTTATAGTTACCTTACTAACTTGCCTATTAAGTAGGTACAACTAAAATGTGAAAAACAAAAAAACTTTTTTGCAAAAAATACTACCGACTTCCAAATACAAAACTACAAAGTGAAAAATAACTTAATTTTTTGAAGTCGGTGTCCATAACGCAAAAAATGGCACCTACAGAAGACACCGACTTCAAAAAATTAAGTTATTTTTCACTTTGTAGTTTTGTATTTGGAAGTCGGTAGTATTTTTTTGCAAAAAAAGTTTTTTTGTATTTAGCAATCGAAGCCAGTGTTCACTAGAGACACAGAGATGAGCCATAGGTTAACAATCAATAAAGCGTCTAATTGAAGGCCTTATGATTTTGATAGGCACAGATGCTCAATCTTTAATACACCTAGTAGGTACCATTGGTACCAAACTAGTTGCAAACGTTGAACTGTCATTTAACTGTCAAATAAAGGTCGACCCTGTTATTTTTTTATTCTTGAAAAGTTTCAGCGTAAGCAATGATGCTATTATTATAAAGTATATCTTATAAGTATATATTTCGTTTATCATTTTTATTTTCTTCACTTCCCTGTAAAATTTAAACAGTAGATATACTGTATAATCTCTAATTAATGTCTGCAAGTAGTACTTGCATAAACTGAAGGTCGATGACTGGCATCGCAACGTCTTTTGCAATCGGTACCAGCCAAGTAAGGATCCCAGTCGGACCACCTAGGCATCCTTAAACATTATTACGTTATTTATGATTTAAATGCAACCAAGCCTACGAGTCTGAGATTCGCAACATTTTTGTCTCCTACCTTTTTGCGATTTGTGGTTTTCTTCCTAAGGCATTTAAATATTTATGCCCTTTAAACCGGTCTTATGTGACAAGAAGGTTCCGTAATAATAATAATAACACATATTCTGTGAAACTTTCATGTGTCTATAGTGCTCGTCAAACTTCTGGGCCGCCCTGAAGTTAGCTTTCCGATGCGCAAGGCACGAAACGGTGCTAGTTTTGTATGAGATTTTAAGAATTCTTCGGGCTATGTCGGTAACTTTGGTTCTCCTGCGGATATCATCATTTCTGACATGATCACGCAAGAAAATACCGAGCATAGCCCTCTCCATTGCCCTTTGGGTGACTGTTGATCACTGGCAACACACACTGGTCATAGACTTTTATCTTGAGACACTGCGGCTTTTTAATAGCGTACTATTTTCCACCTGCGGGTACGGAACCCTAAAAAGCCTTTACTATCCTAGTACTTAGGCAAATACTGAAAACTGCGATGCATATTTACGTTACTGTAGGTACCTGTGTGCTCCGTGAGGTACCTAGATAGTGAATTTTATAGGTAGTAGGTACATGTGGCTACATTGATTTACGTAGTGAAATCGTACACTACGTTCTTTGTTTTCAATGCCAATTTCACGGATTATTTCACGTTTATGGAAATTTTAATTAAATACTTTATGCCATTGTTTTCTTCCAAGGTTAAGGTGTTGTGTAATCTTGTAATTATTTATTTCCCATCTTCTTCTTTCTTTTCGTGTGAGGTTTGGCCACTTCTGGTGTCAGAGTTAATTAAGCCGCCTCTGGGAATCCCCACAGGCCTCTGACTTGGCAATTTCAGACTTACATTCTAACTATATAAGTCCAGGTTTCCTCACGATCTTTTCCTTCCCCGTTGCCTGTGATAAACTTAGAAAGTACATATGAATTTGAAAAACCGTTAATTAAATTATTTCCCATTAACTTAAACAATTCAATTTTTTTTTTCTTAAATTCCGTCCTGTCATTCTAGGTCCTTGTATTCCTGACAATTTCTGTCTGAAAATTCACGCAGCCAATCGTACAATTGTTAGATTTATGCGGTTAGAAAAAAATATGCTGAAAATATGAATGTTATTGCAAAAATTATTTATGCTGAAATATTATGAATACTTGAGGTACTTATAGTTTTTGGCCAGACTAAGATCCGGTTTCTTTCAATTTCCGACCGTCACATAACAAACCCAAATTTGGCAACTTATTTAAATCGATACTAATCAGTATGCCCTCTCACGTCTCCATTAATTATAGCATAGCTTAATATTGAGTAACACTGACTTTGCCCCTACGATTGTTTACAAACTCACTCGATTATCGCTTTACTAATCGAGTACGCAGTACCAACTACCAACCGCATTGGCCCATTTCTTTCATATTACATTTGACTGCAAAGAGTATACTGGATATTGTACAAAATAAAAGAATGAAAAAAAAGGAACGATTTCTTTTAACACGTTTTCCCATTACTTTTATGCATATGGCTTTTCGTTCTAAACTTAATAAGATTAAATTTTTCCAGGATAAAAAGTGTTCTATTGCTCTCCACAACAATGGCTTTCTATCAGTTAACGTATTTTTAAATCAGAACGCCCAGAGATTACCTACAAATGATCAATATTTGATATTTGTTAAGACTACTTAAGGTTCCCCTAGTCAACGGCACGAACTATTTTGTGCGCGGAATGCATGCTGTCTCATCCGACAACACGTGCGAAAGAGATTGATTCTGTGATGAGCAGTAAGAAGCTAGTTCTCGTATGAATTAGCACTTTTGCAAATTTGTAGCGAAATGGATGATGATTTAGGACGAACTCGAGCGCGCGAAATTTTATAAACAGAGTGGGAAATCTAGATATCATGAAAAACCTACTAAATGTATATTTTCAAAATAAAATTATTTGCATTGTTGAATTACTAATCTGTCCCTGTATGGAGGCCGTTTTGCAATTTTTCTTCTTCTTATGGTATTCATTGCCGCCCAAAGATGCGTTAAAATAAGTGTTGAAATATGGAACTTTCGACGCTCATAACTTTCAAATATTGTATTTTTTTACTTTTCTGTTTCCATACAGTACTAGATAATGATGAGACAAATTGATATAATTTTTTTATTTTGAACCTAGGTACATCGTCAAACTGTGGAGTAATCGCCAGACTACGTTTGTATGGAAGAATTTTCGACTAGTGTAAACCTTAAGCAATAAGTAGTTGTCGAAACGTAACTTGGCAAGAGTCGTTAGATGCACACAAGTCAATTTTAGATCTCTTTGGTTACCAAGTGGGAAGCGGGGAAACGTTTAACACCGTCCCGAGCGCGCGATTGGTTGGTCAATTGACACAAGGATCGACGCACCAATCGCGTCACGTCCGCGTTCCGTTCGATCTTTGAATTTACCCCCTCTACACCAAAACCTTGCCAAGTTACATGCCGGGGACTATGCGATAATTAAACAACAAAATATTATACTTGAATCGAGTTGTCACTCCATGGTAGGGGCCGAAGGTAGACGATGGTCACGTGCCATTAGCTGGTGAATCAGAGCGAGACAGCCCGTTGCGTAACTCGCCTTGACTGACCGCCGATGGGTGGCAGCTCCCAATCATTGGGTGGCTGGTATGGTCACGGGTGATTAGCGCGCGAGGTGAGCTTAGTAAATGTTGGGTATAATTGGCCAATTTATTTGATGTTACTAGTTGATATATAGGTGAAATCTAACATTAGTGTTTACCTAAATACAAAATAGATGAAAAAAAAAAGAAATATCCGAACTGAGAACCTCCTACTTTTTGGGCAGATTAAAAAAGAAAACTTTATTAAAAACAAAAAAAAATGTAGCTTCCATTGTACAAATTTTGGCAAATGCCGGAAGAGGGTAATGTGTTTATTAGTATATGTATGTATGTTTGTTCCTACTTTTAGTTAACATTTTCTGGATTAACTTTTTTTTTTGATAATCGCTTTTGACTTCTTTGGAGGAAGTGGTTCATGTACATGAGCTGAAGCAGTTTTCAAAATATGATCACACCTCTCTATTACTTCCTGTATAGTTCATCAACTAAGTATTCAGTACCTTACACTGGTATTCATATTGAACCTTACATTGAAAGTAATGTAACTCGCCTTGAGTAACAGGCGATGTGTGCTAGCACTGCTAGCTCCCAATCATTGGGTGGTCGGTATGGTCACGGCTGATTAGGTCGCGAGGTAGACTGTGGTAACTTAATGATAAATGAGTGTTGGGTATAATTGGTCAATTATTTGCATACATCAATTTCTATGTACTTACATCGATTGCATCGAATAAAGTCTTCAACGGAGTCGTGGTCAGGTGGGGATATACATCAATTTAACCTCCGATTTCCATGTTAAAATTTGAAGCAGATTTTGTTATTTTATTAAAATTATAGATATTGGTCACGCTTGACCACTATCTCACCTGATGGTAAGCGATGATGTGGTCGACGATGTAACACGCTTGCCTAGAAGAAACCTATTCACTCTTGACTTAAAGACCGCTAGATTGTAGCTATCGGGAAACACAGACAGATTTGATAGTAATTTGAAACTTAAGGTCAAAGCACTTTCAGGCAGAGTCGCATAGTAGTGTAGCATATTGACCCGTATGTCCACAACATAATGCACACATTCTTATCAAGACAAACAAAAGACACAAGCAGAATTCGCACACGTTTTGCAGGATTTGACGCGTCGTTTCGACTCGACTTTACTATTCGCTCTTCTACTTAAAGACTCCGAGGTTATATTCTACTTTAACCTGAAAAACTGTCAAATATGGGCAAAGAAGGGTGCCTAACTGTAAATTTGAGAATTTAGAAACTGTTTCTAAGTTAAGCCATGAAGGAACTGAATAAACTGTTTCTTCTAAACTTTTTCTTGAACATTTTGGTTCCCGTATGCAACGGCTTAATCCGGAAACCATGAACTTCCTTCTTCGGGTCCGTAAAATCGAGAGTAAGTTTTTGTATTGATCGTTACGATCAAGTCTGATAGAGGTACATCCTGCAAGACTAGTTTCATGGAAAGTCCGTTACGGCAGGTTACGGTAATGCCGCTCCTGGATTTTCTTCTTCACATATTTTATGGGTACCTCGCTTTAGAGGTGCGCATGTCTAAATCTTCTTATTGAAATTATAAATCAAAATATTCCTCAGAGTATCCGAATGACTTCCTTCTTCAATTCAAACATTCGCCCGCCATAAGTCCGCCTATGTACAGTACATGTATGTTGCATGAAGTTTTAATAAATAAATAAATATCTCAAAAATTTCTGTTGTTATTTCAGCAATATTTAAAATAAATGTCAGAGTCCCTATTAATCAGATTTCGAAAAGCGGAACATCTTCTGGTCTAAACTACCAATCAATTAGAGTAGTGGTGGCCCAGTGGTAACTGGCGACTTACAAGTTGTAGCTCGTGGGTTCGAACCCAGGCAGGCGCCTTACTTTGTGTAAATTATTTCATCACCACTGCTCTCAAAACGGCGAAGGCAAACATTTTGAGGCAACTGGTATGTCTTAAAACCAAAAATTCAAAGACCTGTAACATCCACCAACCCCAAAAATAATACTAAATCAGAAAAATGTGATGGTCGTATACTCAGATTCAGGCAATCCGAATCATAAATACGGAGCTTATGGTCCCTCAGTCTTTAATTATTTGCTTGTTATACAAGAACAGGCAATTAACCTGAAAGCTTACCTACCGATATCCGGCTTTGCTCAAAACTTACAGCGGATAATAATAAATCAACAAACCCTGCAACGGCGCCAACACAGTATAAAATGAGTGGGTGTCTTAATTACACGGTATCAAAGAGTTAAATGCGCCTTATCATTAGTAGACAACCTAAGCCACCTATTGTTCCATTAAATTGAACTGACAGGTGGATATTTGAAGACAGGTTGAGGCAATTAATGTTATTCTTCTTGGTAAAGGTCTACCTTTCAAGGACAAAGTAGCAAGCTAAGTTTAAATCACCTTGAAAGTTATGCTATCTATAATAGATAATGACCGTCACCACAACCGGGCAAGATGTAAAAATACAAACTTTGATAAAGGTGTAACTCATCTCCCTCTGTTTTTATTAAAAAAAAAAAACTCGTCCTTCTTTCCTACGGCCCATACTTGCAGAAAATGAAAATATTATTTATCTACCAAATTGAGAAAAGGTACAAACAGTAGCAAAAATATTAGTGTGGAAATAATAAAAAAAAGAATTTGTTACATAATATTTAATTTAGGACGACTTGCAGAAAATCAAAATAAATCATATTCATTTTCTTATTTTGGTAGTAACGTGGTAGAGTTGCAGAATTTCTGCAAGTTCTACTAAATGGGCCGTAGGCATGTAGGACGGGTTGATGAATTACTCTTGATAAAGCATCCTCAAATTATATTTAAGATGAATTTAGCATTGGTGATGATGTTAATCGAGGTCTCGTCTAGGTATACGACAAGAGGCGTTTGCCCTTCAATGGAACAAACAAAAAGGCAAAATCATCTCAGGATTAATGATTGCAGTTAAAAATAGAGTAGGCGTCGTCTATGACTCAGTAGTAAATTGTTTAATCTGAGCATAATGTAACGTGAATGAAGACTCATTATCCTCATCATTTCAGCCAAAATACGTTTATTGCTGGACATCCCTAAACCATCATCGCCAAATCAGCCGGCCCCGGCCCTAGTGGATTCCCATGGCCGAATGAAGACTAAAATCCCTTTAATCGAAAAAAAAAACTAAATTCGATAAAAAAGAAACATATACTGTGCTCCTATGTTTTCCTTTTTGATGATACATTATCTTTAGAAGCACTATAGAACTCTCAAAATTAATTTGATTGATTGATAATTGTTATTGTGTTGTTGGTATGTGTAAATCGTAAATTATTTGTGTGTTGTTTGTCTGTTGTAAATGTAATAATAATATATCATTGACTCTTTGCACTTGTTGGGTCACACTGTTAGTGCAGGGAGTAATTGAAATGAAATAAATAATAAATAAAATATGCTCGAAATTGCGCTGTCAACAGAGGCCTAGTGTACAAATTTGACAACTACTAATGAAAAAAGAAAAACATAGAAGCACAACATATATCATATTTATTAAATTTATTGAATATCTTTTAAATTGGAGGAGTAAGTAGACGAGAGCCAAACCTCGAATTATGACGTTTTACTTAGAATATTCAGTCGGATATCTGAGACCGCATTTCCTCTTAATCTTTAGTACCTACTTCACAATTCAAAGAACACCTAATTGAACTATACACGTCCTTATCCAAATGCATTACAAGGAGCTGCCCATTAACTACAAATCACTCAAAGAAACAACAAACGGTGTTCAAGCATTGGTATTTAGTCCTCCCTGCTCAAAGGGACTAAAATTAGTGCGGGACCAATCGGTCCCAAGTTGTACCAACAAGTACTAAATGAGTAGGACTTTATTTATATTTGTACTAGAGGACGCCTCGCGGTTTCACCCGCCTAGTTCCCGTTCCCGTGGGAATACAGGGATGAAAAGTAGCCTATGTCACCCGGGGATAGAGTAGCTTCCCAACGGTGAAAGAATTTTTGAAATCGGTCCAGTAGTTTTGGAGCCTATTCGGTACAAACAAACAAACAAAAAAATCTTTCCTCTTTATAATATTGGTATAGATAGCTTTTGCTCGCGACTGCGTCTGCTTGGCATTTGTACTTCGAATAGCCTATTTTTTTCTAAAGTACAATAATTTGTAGGGTCGCCTAACTTGAGAAATTATTGGTTCACCATATTTCTAAAGTAAGGATGATTTCCGGGATAAAAACTGTCCTATATTGCCCTTCCCAGGGTGTCAAAATATCTCCATATCAATTTTCATCTAAGTTGGTTCAGCGGTTTAAGCGTGAAAGGATAACAGACATAGAGACAGACAGAGTTACTTTCGCAATATGGACGGATCTATATTTAGGCACATTCTGTTCCCTTCAGGGACACGGCTGAACAAAGCACGAGTACATTTCAGTTGCTAAGGGACTTGTGAGAATAAAATAAGTGTGATTTATGTTTGCGACAGTTTTTGTCGTGCTGAAGACGAATGGGAGCAGTTCCACTGGTTATGGATCGTGGCGATTTTCAGGAACGTTACCGTTTTGCAGGATATAATGTCTTCAACTTTTCAGGGTTTTGTTTATGTTTAGAGATTGCAAAGTTATATTTATAACACTTTTTTTTACCTTATAGGCTCGCGCTTGACCACTATCTCACCTGATGGAAAGCGATGATGTGGTCGACGGTGAATCAAGCTTGCCTAGAAAAACCCATTTACTCTTGGCATAAAGACCCCTAGATTGTAGCAGTCGGGAAACACATATTTCAGCAGGGAATACCACTCCTTAGCTGTACACACAATAAAAGTGTCCAAAACGTTTTGTGCGTATGGGTGGGACGTCCACCATGTACCGATGGCGCATCGCCGTATGTACGTCTGGTAGTCAGGTGGTAGATGTTGGAAACTTTTCTCAAAACTGCTTCATATCTTTATCGAGTCTGGATTATGTCTTTTGTCAGGGACAGATTTACAAACCAATCTTTTTAGGACTTGCTAAAAATTGTTTTCTTTGCTTTTCCTTTATGATATCAGCCTTTTATCACGGCTATCCATTGCTTCGTTCATCTTGCGCTGAGTTGCTAGATCAGAATGGATCCAAGGTGCTTCGGAATCAGTAGAATTTTCACCATTACAGCAACTGAAACTACTGCCTTATCTTCACCAGACATCCCAAGCTAACGTAATTATCAAGCCCATTTTAATGCTCACACTTCCAAAGCTCCAATCAAAAACCAACTCTACCATTCCAGTCACAAGTTCCAAAATCGTTTGACGTGGTCTCAAAAAGGATGCTGTTGTGACGTCAAGCGGCGCCAACAGATGGCGCTAGCTGTGTCATGCGCATGCGTCACTCTTGATTGATTGTGTGATTCTGTTTGACTTTTTAGATGCCGAGAGCATTAGTCTTTGGAATTAAAATATTTTTGCTTTGTATTTTTGTCTTGGATATTCCGGTTTATTCTTGGCTAAATAGTAACTTGGATGGTAATTAATTAGGTACCTAGTGTTCCCCCCCCCCACCCCTTAATTATTTAGATTTCAGTAGCCAAAGCTTGCATTATCAAGTACTTAGTAGGTAGTTAGTTTGACTCCGTATCAAAACGTCCTATTCGCAAAACGACCTATGAGAAGAACGTCTTAGTCTCAAAATGACCTATTATTAAATCGTCCTATTAGGTTGAAGTTTAAATTACTTTTGTTTTTTGGTCATGGCTCATTATATAATATCTTTTGAAAGTAAAATTGAAGGAAAAAGAAGAAGCAAAGTTTTATTTGCATTTTGGCGAGTCAACCATCTCATGATACTTCTAACCAAAGCTTGCATTATCAAGTACTTAGTAGGTAGTTAGTTTGAATCCGTATCAAAACGTCCTATTCGCAAAACGACCTATGAGAAGAACGTCTTAGTCTCAAAATCGCGACAGGACCGGCTGCCAAAAGGTGTGAACACGGGTGACAAACTTGCACCTAGATAGATAAAACATTTATTTAGTGCCCACAAAAGACACATCACTAAACACAAAATCACAATTTAATTTTCAATTTATATGAGGTATATAAAAACTTGGGGAGGTTAGAAAGGAATTTATCATTTGAATTTTACTTTTCAATCTGCCTGGCCTTTTCCCAACTAAGTTGGGGTCGGCTTCCAGTCTAACCGGATTCAGCTGAGTACCAATGATTTACACGGAGCGACTGCCTTTCTGACCTCCACAACCCAGTAACTGGATAACACGGTACCCCTTGGCTAGACTGGTGTCAGATCTCAAGCTTCTGACTACTCGTAACGACTGTCAAAGATCTTCAAATGACAGACGGGACCAACGGCTTAACGTGCTTTCCGATGCACGGAGGAAACTCGGTATGTTGAAAAGTCACCCATCCACGGACCGACCTCGTCAAGCGTTGCTTAATCTTGAAGATCGAACCGTGCGGCTGTTATTATTTAGCCACGAGCTCCTCATTTGACTTTTACTTTTATTTTATTTTAAAGTTAACAGTCTCAACAAAATGTTGAATAAAATTATTCCTTTGAAAATCTCATGATAATAATATAGTTGTGTGGTATGACTGTACCATTCCCATTATTTTGTTTGTAGGACGTTTTGCTACTAAATCATTTTGAGAATAGGACGATCTGCTCATAATTATATTGTTTTGCGAATAGGACATTTTGATACGGAGTCCTATTCTTCTAGTTCCATATTTGAATAACTAAAAACAAAATACTATAGAATCTACCTCTCAGGCACTCTTCTTACCAAACAAGGAAACAAGTGAAAAACTGCCGTGAATGATAAAAAAAAATCAAAGTGCATTTCTCCCACACTAAAGTACAATTAAACATCGTAATTAACTTAAGTAAGTTATCATTAGTTTAACTTTTTAATAATTTTTGTCCGTGAAAGTTTCTGTCACTCTCTGTATTAAAAACTTTAAAGATGCATCACTTGTCAGCTGTCATATTTACCAACTTATCCTTTCATCTTTTAAATCAAAATACATTCTAATATGAACCTTATTGCCTTGAGTGTAGAGCTGTTATGAAATGTTTTCAAATGTAAATATAAGTTGTAAGTGGCAGGTACTTCGGTCGAGAGGTTGTGAGAAAGGTGTTTAGTTATGCAATAGCCAGCTGTGGTCCAAGCCATAGGCTGAAGCGATTATTTACTTGTAATAATTTATACAATCAAAAACGAATAATCTAAAATTGGCATGTGGCATGGATCATAAGAACTTTTGTAAATTATTTAAAAGCCACCGAGGTCCTGTTTCATCAAATAGCTTTTAAGCATAGTGTCAACTCATCAGCAAATTTAGGCAGAGAGTGCCGACTGAATTTCCTTAGTAAAAAAAAGTCATAATTCGAGGTTTGGCTCTCGTCTATTTCCTCCTTCAATATTGGGCCAGTTTATAAGATATTCCATAAACTGGTAAAGTAACATAAATACTATGCCCCTATGTTTTCCTTATTTCATTTATATTTGTCAAATTTTTACACTATACCTCTGTTGACAGCGCAATTTTGAGCATTTTGTGAGGGTTCTAGTGCTTCTAAAGATAGTGTATCATCAAAAAGGAAAACGTAGAGGCATAGTGGAATATCTCTTAAATTGGTCCAATATTGGAGGAGGAAAAAGACGAGAGCGAAACCGAATATTGCGTTGTAGATAATAATTGGGCACGCCCCACACGTTTAGGTTCTACATAATTTCTCGATCATCCCACGAAACCGCTCATCGCTTATCGCCTCGCTCATGCCTTACCCCACTTTTGAGGTCGAAATACTATCACGTTTAGTTATGACAACTTATAAAATAATAGAGATTTTCTCTTTTTGCACACGTGACTCAGCCATATTGTGCTATTGTCTGACCTACGAATGTTACGGAGATCTATGATAGATATTATGTCGTATTTAGCTTTCTTACGAGAGAATTATGCAAAGGTTAGGAATGAAATATTGTTACTACGCGATTATGGCATTGATATTCAAAATAAAGGCAATCATTATAGTAAATGGGGTTCCATCAAAAACGTTTAGTTGTATACATTATACATTGCTTAGATAGAAGGAACTAAAAAATACAATAGGTATGCTAAATATCTATCGCTGAATATCATTTACACAATATGTGTACATTTACAGGTGTTTACCAGGCCCCATCACATTCCCAGCAGAAGACAAAACTTGAGGAAGTGACAGAATTTACCTGGCCACATATCTTAAATGCAATGAATATAGTGTATATTAAGACGACGTCAGTCGCCAACGACCTTGAGGAAACAAAACGCGCGCTTGTTTCACATCCGTGCGACCCAAAACTCAGTAGTTTTTTGTACTTTCATTACTATTCTATGGCTTTAAAAAAACCCTAAGATCAAAATGTAGATAATTTAATCGTCTTTGAGATGGTGACAATTTCATTAAAATACGCCCGGGGCGGTGCGTTTTCTTGCTTTTGTCGGTTTTGGTGCGACTGTCTTGCTTTTGTCCGTGTTAGACATAACTTTACAAATTAATTACACTATTACGTTATACGAATAAAACTCGAAATTTTCTTAAATCAAATTATAAAAAAAAATGTCCAATGTAACATTATATTTTTTTTATTTATTACGACTAGCCGTTTTGACGTGATTCTCATTTTAAAAACAGCTACTGAGAGCTATCTGCGCCTTAAAATAAAATCTCATTGACATTGCTTTATCTGCAGTTAGATGCACTTGGTTATAATTTAAATTTTATCGCGCCTTCAATTACCAATCTCGACATAAGATCATTTGGGGGGGGGGGGGGGGGGGGCGCACGGTTGGCTCAGTGGTTGAGCGATTGACTGCTGCGCTGCGTGTCGCGGGTTCGATTCGCGCATGGAACAAATATTTGTATGACCTACAGACAGTTGTTCCGGCTCTGGGTGTTGTGTATGTGAGTTTATCTGTTTGTAAACGCACCCACGATACAGGAAGAAATTCCTAGTGTGGGGCAAAGTATTTAAAAAAAAATATGACTTCCTAACATCCTTAACATTTTCTCTCTTGCTGTAGTTGTAGGTACCAATTAGCCCAGATTACTAATTTGGCACTATTATACAAAAGTCTCAGGAGCTCACTTCTCGATCCGGTTGTTGACCGACGTTGCCTAACAGCTGATTTTAACGAGATATGTAAATACGTTGAATTAGCTAAGGACAGGTCCAGTTAAACAACTATCTTTGTAAAACTAACCGTTTCGTAATACCGCTCTATATTAAAATTAAATTTGCCTTGAAGTGTGGCCAGCCGGATAGGGACGCGACAACGACGTATTTATTAGATAGTTTAGTTTCAGAGATATTCTTGATTATAATCTGAAGTGACCGGATAGTCCAGAATTATTTATTAACTTGCTTTTGCCAGCGGCTTCCCCGCGTAGTAAGTGTTTTATCGTGCTGGGAAGAGAAGGAAACACTCTACTGGGATAAAAGCTATCCTATAGCCTCCCCAGGGTCCGAAACTAGCTCCATACCAAATTTCATCTAAATCGGCTCAGCCTGTTACTCGTGATAAGGGTAACATACAAGCAGAGTTACTTTGATTTAAAAAAAATGAGGGAGGTAAATCTTTTAGAGCATTATGGTCATGTTGTAATCAATCATTCTGAAGCTAGAACTTGTGCCTTTTTGTTGGATAGAAGCTCTACTTATATGAATTTATTCAAGTAATATTTTAGTGCAAGATTTATTAACATCCACCATATTACTTATTTCTAAAACTCCAACATTTTAGACCTCTCTATTGCCCACCATTTTACTTTCAGCTGCTCTCATTCGGCTGCTATTTAGTGCAACACATTTTTTTAATTAACGGCGTCTATTCTTGCAATGTTTGGATGTTCAACCACCTTCGTAAAACAGCTTACTTTTGCCATGCTTTTACTTTCAAATTAGAAAACAATTTCGATTTCGGAATTCGAATTTCAAAATAGCAAATCTTCAATTTCGCGCCACTATCGTTCAAGATGGCGCAGCAAACAGAACGGATCGGTCACCTCTGAATGGCGTTAAATTTAAAACAATGGCAGTGAGAGCGGCAGAATTTCACTGACACTTGCACTGATGACTGTTTCGTTACTGAGTACTGTTTGTTTATGTTTAAGTAGGATGTATTTACCTTAAGACTTATTATTGGGTGCTTTGGGTTGGCTTGATGGTTCAGTAATGAGTGGTTCTTTTGATATGTCGTCGTATTTAATCATCTCCAGTGAATCATCGTTTATATTATGCCCATCTGGTCGAGACTCACCTTTCTTCTGCTATTCCTCCCGGTTTCGTGTGTGCGGTGTACCACATCAAGGTTTTGCCCGCTACTTTGACGTTTTAATTATTCGCCTTTCAGCAATTACACCAATAAAGCAAAAACTTATACTAACTATAAGTCCAAGTATTTGTATGATATTTTCAACCAAACGTACTTCAACTCTATGATTTTTTTTCGATCGTTTTGTTCCCTTCAGGGCTAAAGTCAGCTATCGAGCTTTGGAATGAAATCTCTCCCTTATGACTGGAGCTCTTTTGAGATATATATATATCTTCTTCTCCTTCTTCCACCTCGCCACTGCCCGTTACTCGGGGTCGGCTTTCCTGGTTACGAGGCGCCACTTGTTCCGCTGATAAGCATCGTCAGTAGATAGGCTGCACTTTTTCATGTCCTTCTGGACACTCTTCATCCAAGATGTCAGAATAATGTGATGTAATATATATATATATTAGGCATAAATGTTTTCGCCATAATGTATATGGTAAATAAATACTTTCGGCATAATTAACCACACACTCAACAGGACATTGCTAAAAAACATATTAAAGCCAATAATGACTCATTAAACCTACAAACTAACATGAATAATTCATACGGCAAAGAGAGAGTATTCAATGCGAAAATTACAAGCCGTTATATCAATATGTCCTTTCGTAACCAGTAAAAGTAAGAAACATCCAATGCAAATCCAACCAAACTGTATGATTTTTGCAAACAAACTAACTTAAATTTCCATATTCAAAAAGTTGTATCCATCATTTTAGACCTTATTGACTGTTTTTATGAATCAGTCAATACTTTTTTGTTAAATTCACCGCGGAAAAATAACTTTGTCAACGCATATGCCTCTTGACATAAAGCGGCAAACATTGCTCACATAACAATATTAAGTATTTTGTCGTCAATTATGAGGTAAATAAAACTTTCTTTAGTCGTAAATAATTATTGTAAACAAATCCACAATTCCTCACCTGTTTCATACAACCAGTATTTTATTATTAAATTCTCTTCACAACCTGTTTATTGTGGGATATATAAATAATTTTAAGGATAAATAATTATCGTCCTAGCTTAAGAGATTTCTTAAAAATCTCATATCCTAGGACGTGGTTGAAATATGGTCTTGGTTTAAATCTATTGTTTGACAGATGTATACAAGTCAGTTATATCTGTCAAAATAACCTTACTCTAAGAGCTTATGGTCACTCCCCTGATGCCTATGTCTACCCTGGGCCTAGTTTTTTGACCAGTTGTAATTCAACCAATGGTTAAGAATGCTAATCAATTGTTAAAAAAATCGGTGAAACCCGTTTATTCGTCAATTGTTAGTCTAACAAACTGCCAATTAATTAACTCTCCAATTTATTTGACCATTTGTAGACTAACAACTGAAGAAAAATTGAGTTTTACTGAAATTTGCAACCATTGGTTAGCATAATATATTTAACCATTGGTTGATTAACTTAAACAACCTCAAATTATTTGGAGAATTCATTATTTAGCCATATGCAAGACTAAAAATTGAGGAATAAACGCGTATTACCGAAATTTGAAACCATTGGTTGAGTTAACTACGGATGACAAAATTGGACCTAAATCACAATTTGGAAAGGAAACATCTAGAAGCCAATAACAACAATAATTCAATCTCTAAGAACACAATTAAAACAGTTCTAAAAAAATCCAGGCTAACAAATTAACCAACTAAATTAGACATGCTACTTATCCCCGAACCTATTAACCGTGAAGATATCACACATGGCGATGGTAATTAAGCTCGTTCACGTGCATTCGTCACAGATGGTGATAACTTCAACGGCTCCGAACAATAGGACATTAAGTACTAACAGTCTTTAGAAGAAACTTGAATACAAGTAGTTTAAATCAACAAAAAGGTTTGATATACTGTCAATCGTAAGAGGAAAATATCAATCAGAAACATGGAAACGAGTACAGAGAAAATTGTGCTCAATGTTTTGCAAACTCTCCGTATTTGAAACAAGTTATGGGCTGAGAATATTGTGCTCGATGTTTTTCAAATTCTCCTTAGCCCAGTGAAGTTATGGGCTGGGATTAGAACAACCTTATCGTTTCCATATCATTCAAATAGATTTATGATATATAAACATGTAATACTTGCCGTAAAGTTAACCGTAGAAAGGTGGCAAGATTTAACAAAAAAGGATAGGACCAATAGTTGATCCTTGGGGAATCCCCAAAATTTTGATGTGTTAGCGCACACCTATGGCTTGTTCCTGTATTTTTATGGAAATTAATGATTGGGCTCTTCTTTTTGGTAAAGTTAAAAATTAAGCCTTTAAAAATCTATTTAAAGGCTTAATTTTTGTTTTAATTTAAGAATTATGATGTCCTCAATTTTGTTCTTTCAGCATATCTTTTATTTCTTGAGTTATGTTTAAACAAGTAAGAACCTAATCAGAGTCGACCTCATTCTTCATTGCTACCAATGCAATACGGAAATGCAAAACGTACATTATTGTAAGTACATAATCCTACATATCTGTAGCTTTATATAAAACTCGTGATACCATTTTCTCAATTACACACGATAATCATCAATAGATGCGTGTAAAAACAAAGATGTATCGTTTATTTGGCAGTGGCCATTACTATTTCACGTTAATTTTATAACAAGTTCATAAGTTTTAATTACTTTGCAGGCTATAGATCTCATTCATCGTGTGAAAGTATGTGTAAAAGTTATATGCTTCCTAAACCGGCTGTCTCTCTCTTTCTTTCAAGGCTTTATTTCTATCATCATCTCTTTCGCACGGTGCAATGTCATAGTACCGTTGCAAGTAGTGTTGCGAATCAAGTATGTATCGAGTAATTTAATCGTTTCAACGATCGATTTCAGTATTATATTTGCTTTACTATCTATATCAGAACTTGTCACGAAGTTAGATGTGAATATCACGAGTCTAATCTGAGTAACGACAGGTGGTTTCTTTTGTTAAACTATGTGCATATATCCGTCGTCTGATTTCTAATCTGCATTCACAAATGCTTCTCCTAGACTTTCTTCTTCTGTGTGCTTCAAGTACCTCAACAGTTTGCTACTAAGACCATCAAGTCCCTTGGCCTATTCTATATACTTTTTTTCTAATAAGTGAGAAACCTCATAACAGGTAACTCGTAACTTCATTTCCATTAATTCATAGTCTTACAGTCTCTGCTCGTTCAATGAAGCGATACCAATATCCGATTGTTCAATTCGATTAAGAAGTCGATTCCCTCACATGAAACATGTTTTGCGGTGTTATCATGATTACTGTAACACTTTGCTGGTATTCAGCGTTAGCATATATTTCTAATAAGCTTGCGGTTTTTTTGAGGTCATCCGTCGCGAGCAGCTGTTATGAAATTCTGTTGCTATCGTAGAATATTATTATGTTGTTAGTTTTGATACTTGCAATTTTATATTGGATTTTTCCCTCTTTGTGTTTTGTATCCGTCTCAGCTTTTTTCCCAGCGTATATACTCTAAGTACCGATTTTACCAATGAAACTTATCTCGATTAGTACAACAAACTCAGTTTATGCAAATACAACTTTCTGATTGGTTGAGACCGCTGAGTTGAATTAATCGCGATTAGTTTCTTTGGTCAAATCGGCCCTTAGTGTTAAAACATTAGATATTGTAAAATCCTGATTCACTTTTCTTTATCATGTTGGGATTCCTCATGGCAAATCTGGTGCCTAATTTCCTGCTTGCTGTAAGATTTCCAAGGTTTTTCCTTGACCAGACACACAGAGCTTGAAAGTAAAAACTTTTCTATTAATTTATTACGTCTATCTAGATTTTAATTATATTTTTTATTTAAATTGATGAGCTTCTGATAAAATGTTAACTGCCTTATTTAATATCTACTCAATAGTGTTCTGATCACGACCTTAATTCTAGATTTTATACATCTGTTATACAGTTAGCTGTTATGTAGACTACTGTATTTATAACGTTATTCGTTCTTTCAGAGATTGTATTGATGTAAAGTTACGGTTTATTATAACCATCGGCATAATTTGACTAAACACTGTTTTAACATAGAGGTATTCTGTTAGATATGTCTTGTCTATTTTTTATAGAGGCAGCACCTGTAAATTATTCATCGGCAAATGTTTCATTCTTTTTTCTTCGTCTGTAATTATAATCTTTACAAAACCAATATAGCCAAAATTAATCCAGAACCTCTTTGTTGCCTTCTATGATCATCGAATGTTACATTTAGCTCACCAAATATTTATAGCTATATTCATATGAACCAAGGGATCAACCAATATAGAATATTGGTTGACCAATCTAGTATATTGGTTGATCCCTTGGCTTTGTATATTATCGAACGGATATATAGATACATACCTGGGTTATAAAAGGGCCAGTAATCACATAACCTTGATTGATTTGTCACTATGGTTACCGACAAGGATGTAATTATGCGAGAACGACAGTGAACGTAGAATTTAATAAGAAACAGATAGAAGCTGACCTTAGACTAATTTTCTGAATGGTGCAGAATTGCCTTAGAGACATTATGTTGTTACGTTTTACACCTCAACAACTGCCTCAGTTATTTATCAATATATTTTAGTATTACGGTAGATCTGACAGAATTGTGGCAAGGTCTTCCGATCGTTTGTGATTATTTCGAAATCGTTTAATGATGTGATTTCTGCCGTAGTATATAATCAACTTGGAGTATTCGTGGTAGCCTTGAAGTTCTCGTGAGAGGTTTCGTATATTACTCTATCAGAATTATGACCAGCTATATCTACTTATACAGCACTGGGCCAGCGTGGTGCATTAAGGCCCTTTCACTCTCACAGAGGAGGCCCGTGTCTCAGTATTGGAAATATTAAAATGCTGATGATGATCTAGTTATAAATTGCTTGCTAATTATAAACCATATCCAGTGATTACTGCAAGTGAAACTCATATGGCGAAATATAGCTTAAGGAACACGGTTATATTGATATCATCGCACACTTTTTTACCAGCAATCATATTTATATCGTTCATACAATTAAGTACACGTTTTTCTTTATAATCGCTATGGAAAATCAGACTGCCCTAGATGTCCATAAAGACTAATTCTATATTAGGATATCTAGCAGCCACAGAATAATCTAGAACCATACCACGTCTGCGATTTCTTACATCATATGTAGTTTGTGTTTGTACATTCGCTGCGCTTGCGAAGCCAGACCTTGGCGTACGTTTCCTATACAATTTAGCTACCTGGCGCCGCTTAGGTACTTAGCAAGTGTTTGAAACTTCACTTATTGCTTCTCTTTAGATATAGCTGGGTTAGGTAATGTTGTTAGTGTTAGAGCTCCGGCTTTTATGGTAGTATTAAATTCTAATTGGTATCCTGTTTCGATTTAATTGTCAAGTTACGCATTGGTTTGCTATTGGTAGGATCGCGTTTTATCACTATTTACTCTTATGCTGGGTAAGCCATGATGTGGTCGACAGAACACACTATGCTTCAAAGTAGATCTAGTACTATTCAAAAGTCTATAAGCACATACTAGACTAGACTTTAGACCATTTTTCTTTTAGACTTTTGCCTGTTCCGATTACTTACAAAAACTAACCTAAAAAGGTTTAAGCCTTTCGATAGTAACAATACTGCCTATACCAAGAAGTTAACAATTGAAACGTGTTTCAGCCAAACGATAACACGCACTTCCATTTCTATGGAATTTTATGACTGAAAAAGTTGAATGAAAATCTTCTCACACTCGCTGACCGCAATCCATACAAACCAATAAATCAGGTAAACAATGCTGTATATTATAATCACATCTTCCCTGAGAAAGGAACCGGTGATATAACCTTTATTGATGTTGATGCACTGCACTTCCTATGTGCCGGTCCGCGGGTCCGCCAGTGTTCCTCCGCGCTTCGCTGGCGCGAGACGTGCAAGCGCCATTTTTAAAAAACGAAAACGTCATCGTCACTTGTTTATGCTACTAGTTCAAAATTCGTATACAGTTCAAAAACAAGGGTTTTAGTTAAAAGGTTGAAAGTTGATTGTGCTTTGTGAAATGTTATTCTTTACGTCACATTGTTAAAGGATTTGTTAACTGCATTGGTTTACGGGTAAGTTTATCAAATAATATTAAAATGTCGTTGGCTGTTCAGTGTTTTAATATCAAACAATGCTGAATGTTTAATAATTGTGAATAATGAATTAGTGATGATATGCTATAGTTACGAGGTTGTTGCTAATTGGGAGGGTAGACGAATGTTTATCATTTGAAATCATTGTGTTTTGGGATGATTCTTACGGTTTAATTCTACTACATAATTATAACATACACTGCATTACGCCTGTTTTCACCGAAGGGTTGGGTAGAGGTGGACCTTTAACAAACCCACATGTCGCTAATTATGTTATGTGTTAGTCTACCAGGTCAACAATAATTTGTTTTATAACATCTCTCTGCCCTTGAATTTGTATAAAGCTAACTCTTTTTATGCTTCCAAGTTTTACTTCTTAGTAGATTATAGGTATGTTTTCGGAAACCTTTAACGTCTTGTTTATGCAAATCTTATCATCATCTCAGTGCTAACTTTTTGTTTTTTCACTCTGAACAGATTGTTCGCTTATCATTAAGGACACAATCAGTTCCTTGAAACATTAATCTAATGGAATATTTTGACACACATGTGCTTTCAAAATAGAGTTTCACAATTACCCATTTGAATATAGAATGACTATGTATTATCCAAAATATCTTACCAACTATATTGTATCTGTTTGCACCGCACAAAGTTCAAAATCACCTAACACTTCGCAAGACACTTCACTTTTGTCAAACATTGACATGCTTTCTTTCAAAAATGGAGTACATGGTTATCCCCTGAGGTAATCCCACTCCGTAAAGTTGCTTTGGCTTTGGTGATTTGACCATAGCTCATGAAAGACTGTTGACATATTATATTCACAGTGGAATTTATTTATTTGTTGACCTATCTATAATTTTTACACCGATTATCTTAAAGATACAAACCGGGTACGTCGGGTGAAATAGGTAAGTAAACAATCGAAATCATCGCGTCAAATTCCCAAAGATATATTGTTTCTCAATTATGAAACGCGAAAGTTTTAAAGTTAAGATACAAACCATTAAACAAACACAGCATGCAAAAAAGAAGAACAAAACTAAAAACAACATCAACAACAGTGGTCGAAACATAACATAAGATACGTCAAAAGTATACAAAAATACAAACCATCTTCACTCTTTATTTTCTTCTAATAATGACCGGAAGGGGCGGAATTGCTCAATAAAAAAAATAAAAAATAGTACCTTTAATAAAAATTATATAAAGGGTACATTGCGCAACAAAAAATTCATCCATCGTTGTAAAGTCACAGAATAAATAATAGTACAAGGCAAAGTGCCCAGAACGCTGACAGCATTACAACGTTTAACAGCAATGCTGATTCTCAAGCCGAAGAAAACATACTTATACTCACTACAGAGAAGTCGTAATTTAAAAATATGATCCCAAAACATAAACAATCAACATTATACTGTCACGGTAAAGATGTATAGTTTACAGTAGTAGATTATTTTCAAAACCATTTCTTGAACTTAATAATCAATGATGAACTATATTGTCATCATGTTTTGTCAACAAATCAGGAATGTTTTTTATTATTGTCAGTCAACTTTGTTTGTTATAGTTGTGGAGTTCTAAATGTTTAAGACAATGTTGTATGTTTGAATAAACAAAATACAAGTTGTGATTACGATTCTTACTAGCAAAGCCTGGCAAAACAGTATTATAGAATACTACTTTACTATATAACATCTATTCCTTACCAGAAATTGTCATGATATAGAAAAAGGAATGATTGGTCCCTTTTGCTATGTAGATATATCATGACAATTTCTTCATCTAGACATCAATGGTAAATGCCATCTTGGGCCCTATGTATCGACTTTCCATCAGGTGAGATCGAAGTCGAAATCTTGCTCATACCGAAATAATAAAAAAAAACATATGCTAGGTTTACTAAAATCTTTCTAGTATACTTAGATTATTGATAGAAGATATAATTCGTACACTACATAACTTACGTCAAACAAACTCCAACTACAGAAATGGAACTCACAATTCCCACAAAAATAAAAAAGCGTCATTTATTTCCGCCATCACTCTTCTCTTCTTAGTCGTTACGATCTTGACAGCGTCATGAAGTGTTGTTAGTATTTGCGGCAGATGTAATGCGTCTGACAGTGTCTCGTGACATTTCCCGGTTAGAAGTCATCCGGGTACATAATGTACCCGAATGATTTTTAATAGCGTACCGTGTATTCGTGCACGGGACCGCCCACAACAGACATGATCTGGTAGCTCCAACGCATGGGTGACCTTCCACGCAGTCTAATGCCTTCCAATCTTCCTTCGACGACTAACCGCTCTATGGACTGGCTGTCTCGCCTTATAACGTGTCCGAAGAAAGTGAGTATTCGAGACTGTACTATTGCGGACAGACGCTGCTTGATGTGGTTCTTGGAGTATCGAGACATTTGTGCGGAACTCGGTCCACGACACACCGAGCATTCTTCTCCAGCACCATATCCGCAGAGCGTCTATCTTTTTCTTTCCACCTCCCGCAATGTCCACGTTGCACCATGACAGAACACTTTTTATTACACTGTAATCAAGAAAAATCGACACACATAATTGACACGATAACAAGCAACTGTCAGAAGTAAACCGTCTGACATTTGAAGGTCTAAGCAGTGTAGCATCACCTATCGTAGCCATCGCTGTTGCAATATTCGTTGCAGACAGTGCACATGACGAAAACGCAACGATTTCCATGTCTGCTGTTGTAAGATCCAATACCTGTACTGTTCCATTGTCTTATGTATGGTGTAACAATGGTGTTTTGGTCATCTTTTTTAAGAAGCGATGGTGCGTTTGAGTCAATTATAGTAAGTTTTATCTCTTTCTCGTCCTTTGCAAAGACAGGAGGAGCCAAAGACTATCCATCCTCCTTTGATCATAATTCTCTATTCATCAACAGGAGATGACTCCCATATAACTTTGGGCTAAGCGCAACATATTCTCTTTTCCATTCTGCCCAGTCAACTGTGACGCTATCATTCTCCCATTTCTTTCATAACATTCCTCACACACACTCATCCACATAGTCTCATCCATGTCATCAACAGAGTGGTGTAATTCGTGGGTCATGGTCCTTTTGATGCCCCCCTTAATTACCAGTAACACAAAGTAACCAGTAAGTAAGCACAAATACAACAACAATAAATTTGGGGTTTAATAATCGTACTTTCATGCTAACTTACAATTAACAGACATCTTCACTATTCTTCACACACAATATTGCGTTTTAAACGTTGAAACGCTACCGCATTTCAAGTCAAACACTTAGAAATCTGCTCACCCCAGAAAAGAAAGAAGCGTAACGTTAAATATTGATGTAGAAGTAACATATATTCGGTTAGAAATTGCCCGAAAGCAACCTACTTTTAGTATTCCCCTTGGTATTCTTAAAGTAGGTTGCGTCTATATAATATTCTCTGTTATCTGTGATAGTTTTAGTGCAGCCTTCAGATTCCTTTTTGGCTGGATCAAACTAGAAACTGCCCAAACGAGAACGGACAGATATTTTTTTTCTTGGGCTTGAATTGAAATGCACGGAAATAACTTGGAGTCAATCATCGATTGATTGATCGAAAATGTATTGGCGTCAAGGATCAATCACGATATTTATGGAGTTTCTTGTGCCTGCTTCTCCATAACAAGCTACTTTTCCCAATCCACGGTAGAATAAATTTTTATTACTTGTAAATTTTAATTTTTACTTGTTTGAAATGCAAACGTGCCGCCTATTGGCCTAGTTGAATAAATATTATTTGTTATTTGACTTTGACTTTGATAGGCAGAAATCCTGATTTCATAAATAATTTATTTGATAACAGAAATCAATAAAAAAATATTTACATAAAGAAACCTATTTGCATATTATTCTAGAACTATATGCGTAGAACTTTCGCATTCAGCAGTTATCGGCCGTCATAATATTTGCAATAAGAAGTTTTCTTTCTTTGTTCATTAAGTGAATGAGTATGCATGTCATTATCTAATACTTCCTCGAGGCATTATTAAACGGATTTTGTAATTTATTATTTTATTTATGGCTTGGAAAAAATAATATGTCACCGTTATGTCATGCGAAACTACGAACGGAAATAAATCAAAGTTGACTAACATGCTTTCGTCAAACAACGATTTACTGGGACTGTTATTGTATAATATTCTTCTTTTTATAAATTCCTTGTTTAATCATTTTTATCTTTTCTTTTGTTTTCATCTTCACAATCGACACCGCATTTTTAATTGCCGATGCCCATTGCCCAAGGTACTTGGGACGGCATAACAATCTTTCTTCTTTCATGTGCCCCTGTCAACCGTCACATTATATTTACTCCACTGACCTCTATTATACAAGTACGCTGGACTAAACATACTATATGAAATGACAGTTGATTCTTGTGCTGATTCAAAGCGCCCCGCTCGAGCGTATCAGGAACTAAAATTGACACATTTAGAGATAGGATACTACCGATATTTCAAAAAATTAGGTAATACTAATATATTTGACTGGAAATATTATAATATTGTAACTAATATATCAGTATTAGTGATATTTTTAAATTACACTAATATCAAAATAGTAGACTTGGCAAGGCGTATCACTCGTCTACTGTATTGACTTCTCGTAGTATGTTGGAACTAAATATCTCATATTGGTATTGGTGATGAATATTATATGAATGCCTAATAATCAGTTATAATATGTTCAATAGCAATGTGTAATACTAAATTCTGGAATCATCATCATGATCATCCACAGCCCGACTTCGCCCACTGCTGAGCACAGGCCTCTCTCTTGTACCAATCACTACGTTCCTGAGCCTGGAATTAATTCTGGAATAATATCATGATAATTATAATTTTATTAACAAATGTTTTGAAGTCAAACAATTTATTATCTGCATCTGAAACAGAGCTGGAAACTGATTTCAGCGGGGGTAGGGTCATCTCGATAACTTATTTTCATTACTTTATTAAATATATATATTTATTTAGGTATGTATCATATAATATATGTATATATGTGCATGTTAAGCAATTAAAAATATATTTTGTTGTTAAATTGTTGCCACGATTTAAACAATGCACCTGCCATGTTATCTCTTCACCACCCTTGGTTGACTGGTAGAGAATGCCTAAGGCCTAAGGCATTAAGTCCGCCATTGCACCTTTGTGCATGAAGTTTAAATAAATAAATATAAGTCGTCACCTTGCTGGAATGCGATGTCACTCTTATTTGCACCTTAACACTACAGAGACAAGATCTCAGCGATGAGAGCGAGAAATACGTCCGTTGTAAATGATTATCCATCTCATTTATTATTTATATTATATAAATGATGTTCCCTTCACGAATCCGATGGGCGTACAACTAGTGTACTTGAGCGAGGAGATACTTGCTCAAATGTGATAGTTTTAGGATAAGTTGTTAGCCTAACCCCATATTTAAATCTCACTGATCTGACAGTAATGCGCTATAACTTTACTAGCACGCTATCCACTAGTTTATAGCTTGCAATCTGACTGAAAATATTTTTAATAACCTTTACAGCAATTATTCTATTACTTAAAAATTTATCATAATAAAAATAACTGGTTTTATTTTTCTCTTACGTATTAAATTATTCTCACGATCGATAAAACCCATAAAAGTATTTTACCGAAAGCTGTGTCCCATCTCTAATATTAGTTCCATGTGACTCTCACGTTAATTCACGTTGCTATCAGCGCCAAAATGGCGATAATCAAATGTCTTCATTTTGTCATCGTTAATATGAAGTCCAGTGTACAATGTATGATAGAGGTCAGTGATTTACTCCCTTTTCTTTCATATCATTCCTCCCATAATTCATCCATCTATTTTTTGGCCTTTAGTCTCATGTCATTGCTCATCACAGCAACATATTTATCAAAATGAAGCCCTGCTTTAACATTACCAATCTAAAGCACCATTGGTATATCTTTCTTTGGTTTTTGTAGCAAATGATGAGTATTCGGTTCCATGAATAATAATGGCACCTTCCAATTTTGAGGTGTCAGGAATAAGTCATGTCCCTTAGGACATGTCTTATAACAGACACAGTCACAGTCTTTAAGTCATTTATTCATTTGTATGAATAGAAATGAGTATATGCCATTCTCATCATACATGCAGTACTGATCATGCAAAACATATAATTAAAAATGCTGTAAATAATTAACCATAATAACCCATTCGTTTAACACAAGTAGCAGATGATCATAACGAGCTATAATAAGTACTTATGGTAACTGATTCCTGATTGAGACTGACTAACTTCTTAGAAGTGCATAAATAGGCATGAGGTATTGCGCTTTGATGGTCTCACAGTAATCGATGCAATAGTGCGTCTGGTCTACCGTGAATAAGGCGGAGAAGGCACGGGTGGTACAACTGTTTGCAGTTCAAAAATATTAAAATTATAAATATATATATCTGCCCAAAAATACTTAAACAGGGACTAAACAGAACTGAAAACAATATATAGAAAGATAAAAAGAATACAATCCATGAGTTTGTCAAATGCGAGAAAATATTTAATATATTTCATATAATAATTTAAAAGTAACAAAAAACAAGTAAAACACTGACACCAATTAGTTGTTTTAATACATTTTAGCCTTGTAGGTCATGGATCGCAGTACCCAAAAATATCCTAAGTCAAACTCGGTCAATAACTCATAATGAGATATTGCGCTTACAGAAGCAGAAACTTGAAGTAATCGATGCTAACCATAACCGTTCTAGCGAGACTAAAGCCAGTGCACACTTATCAATTTCTACACAACACAATTTAAACACAAAAATAATCTGATCGAGAAACCATGTCACTCTTAACTAGAATCTATCTTAGTATTGCCTGGAAATTTTATATGTTATATTAGAACTCATTTTTCTGCCCTTGTCCCATGTTATTTGGGGTCGGAGCAACACGTTTTCTGTAGTTAACTGTCACTCTATCATTGACTCTCTTAGCCCACATCATTTAATAAATATTTTATAGTACATTTGTGAAATAGCAATTGCACTTTAAAATTTTAACTGACACACAATAATTTTAGATCCATAAGAAATGTTCTCAGTGTTTCTCGTCATTCACAGAGACTATTAAGATTTATGCAAGAACCAAGCGTTTAAATAACAATAGGTTTTGTAGTGATGACAAGAATTTTATTATTGTGGTTATGCAAAGATGAATAGTAAAGTTAAAAGCAATTAAAGTGAAATTATGTCCATAGTCGTCACTTTTACCAGATATTATGAAAGTACTAGCAATCACATATGGATGCATTGGCACTTGCAAGTACCATATACTCAATCACATATAAGTATATATGACAATTAATTATAATAACATTTGCCCGAACAGATCTTAATAATTATTATGTATAAAAATTTAACTTAATAAAAAAGTTTGTGCTGCAGTTTCTAGCGTAAGTCATGGCCCAAAATTGTCACCGTTTACCATATCACATTGCCATTAGATAGTAACACTCTCCAAGAAAAGCCTACACTTACAGGTCTATCTATCAGATACTAAATAGTGAATAAAACACTCATTTCCAAAGATTACCTCAACCTCCCTTGCTTGCGAACTTCTTAGATATTCAAAAAGATGCCAGAAATCTAGGCATAGATTGTAATAAAATTTCAACACAGACACTACACACTGCGGTTAATCTCCAGCCATTTGGGTCACGTGTGGCTCATAACGGTATTCTAACCAGTTCTAATGATTGTCCTAATGTGCTGCATGCTCCGGCTTGAATAACTTACAAATTGTTTGAGCAGAGATACAAATTGCAGTTTATAAGGCAAGAACTGAACTGAAAATTGATTTCGACACATAATTAGAAAAGGAAACAGTAATGATTCAGAGGGAATTTGTTTGAGAATCCGTTTTATTATCAACAGTAATGAAAATTTCTTTAAAGTTCTACGGGGTATTATTTTGAACAAAATTTACTGCCTTTGGCCGGTTTGTACTAAAACTGTCAATTAAATTTGCGGTCACATGTCATGTTGTATCATATCAGCTTGGTGTTTGTTTGGTTCAGTCAGCTTTACTCTCATTGATTTCTGATTCAAGACCCTTTTAAATATCTACTTTTTCATTCCCAAAAAAACATCTCACTCTAAACTTCAATCATTTCCTAATTATTTATTGTACACCAAACAAAACCCTACATAGAGTTTTTATACAAGCATGTGCTTAACTCATAGTTCAGTTTTTGTCAAGTAAACCTTCTAATCCATCAAACCTATGATCTGTGTTTTCCTTCCTAGTACACAAGCTGCATCTATTCTGCACTACGCCTAACATCATAGGTATGTAGGCCACTTGTATGGCTCACAAACGGTACTATACTAACCAGTTGATTATCCTAATGCATGGTCACTGCTATTGCACATTCAGCGGTTTTAATGGTCGACATTCCAAATCTTAATAGGTAAGATGATGCTGCGAGAAAAATCGCGGTAGTGTTAGCTCCAGTTAGTCGGGGTCATTGGTTGGATAGATCGCCGGATTATTTGCAAACACCGTAAGTATACAATAAATCGCATATGATTTTAACCTCGGGTATATTTTAAACTATCGAATTGTTTGTTGTTGGTGAATTGTTTAACAATTTATAATATAGCAAGATTAATTACAAACTTACTTTGTCTGCACTAATCTGGCAACAGATATACAATGCATGCCATATAGTTTGCCATGCCATGTGATTTTATACCAAGTAATGTATAACTATGAATGAGATTACTAAGAGACTTTAATTTGTTCATATAGATAATATTTTCGAAAAAAAAATACACAATTTAAGTGTCATTAGCAAATCTCTAATTGCCAGCTAAATTAGGGATTTGCAGGCGATGACTACAAGTTTCTTGGAATAAGTAGTGTTAGAGGCAATTGCTTTATGTAGCTTATATTTTGTCAGCTTTTATGGCTCTTTTCAGACTTACGAGTAGATTGTCATTCATCTGACATAGACTGTGCAAAGTGCATTTTCACTGAACGTAAATATAGTATTTCTGGTTTTCCCATTGTTTTAGATTGTGTTTTGTCTGCCTGACTGTCAGACAGTTCATGATCTAGAAGCACTTACCAAGCTTTGCCACTACAATACATAAGAATTCCACTAATTCATCCCTTTGTAATAAGCAGCTCCATACAGTTAGTTTGTCGTGATTGTACGCTATGGTGTCTCAAATAATTGCAGTTCGTTTAGAAAGCAGTGTGGTGTGGCACAATTGCCTCTTTCCTCCATAACACTGAGATCCATTCAAGTCAGATGACGTGTTATTGTATTTTTTCGATGTTTGTTAGTATGTTGTAAAACCATGATTCAATTAGCGTTTTATCGGCTATAACGTGCTGCTACATGTATTAATTGAAATGTGAAATCTCGCGAGAAAAATCACTGCAATAGTTTACTCATTCAAAACGTAAATACCCATACTAACTTATTTTCATGCCAGGCTTGCCTATTTTTTTGCGTTCTTCTGGCGTAGCATAGCTTTTTCCATTGCAGTAAGTATCATTAAAAACAAACAAATTGCCAGCTTCTTCAATAATGATACAGGAATATGTAATAACGTTTAACATATTGAAAGACATAACATTTTCCAAAACATAATCTGTAGTAAGTTTTGTACTGTCCAAAGTTTTAAACAATAATATGGTTAATTTATCATGAAAAGGACGAAGTTTTCTACAAAAACTACCAACAGCGGTCAAGATCAACCCAGAACATACATAACACAACAACGTTAGATCACATTACAGCCCACCACATGTAATTCAAAGTCATGTGCCATACAATTATACGAACAAAGCGGTTCACATAATAGAACAGATTTGTCTACGATTCTACGCCTTTGTAAAGAATAATATAGTAAAGATATATGTAGTGTAATGAGTAGTCTTTCTTGCCGCGCTGATTTGCAAAGGAATATATATGATATAGTAATTGACACTGCTTATCATTTCATCATAAAGAGATGATAGATTGCGGCAACGTGTTTGATTTGCATAATAAAGTCAGAAGTTGAAAAACGTGAGAATGCGGCAGTTTATTATATCGATTGATACAAGAAGTCCATATTCCAATTTGGCGTACGCCAAATTATTGCCAAATTTAATGAATCACCAAGCGTTAAGGCCCACAACCAGTTAATTTTAATTTCAAAATTAAAACATAAATTGCAAATGCACCCAACATCCTGCATGCAGTCCTTCTTTACCATTATCTAAACAAACCTGATGCTGAGTCATTGCTACTTATCCTTTGTGAGATGAAAGTGGAACAGAATTCCAGTACAGCAAAGGACAAGGAGAAATATTCGTAGTTGATAGCCAACCTTTAATAATTGGAGGGGCACCGGAAGAAGAAAAATCAAAACCAAATGAAACTGAACTAGGAGCAAGACCGATACCAACACAAGTCACAAGGCTAAGGTTACAACCAACTACATAATAATACTTATAAAGGATGTTACGAATGCATCCGCTAGCCTTAGCCTACGCTTATGACCACGTAATTTGTGCACATCGGTAAGGGCTAACCCATCAGCGGATTTGCGGTCGAAATCGCGTGTTGAATCGGCAGCCACAGGCGTAAGTTTGATTTGCGTGTTTTTAGCCTGAATTGGTGTTCGTGCATCGTGCGTCATGTCTTTAAAATAATTTTAAGTTATTATTTGCATTTTGTTTATGTTTAGATTTTGGGTTATTTAAATTATTATGTTTAGGTTTTAAGTTAGAATTTATATAATTATTCTAATAATATCTTGGGTTTTAAATTCTTACAAAGTCATCATCTTCCTGCCCTTGTCCCATGTTACTTGGGGTCGCCGCAACACGTTTTCTTCTTCCATTATGTCCTCTCAACCATTACGCTATCAATTACTGCTTTTTCTTTGATATCATTTCTCATACAATCCATCCATCTTTTCTTTACTCTTCCTCTCCTTGTCCATCCATCCACATTTATATTTTCCACCCATAATATTGTTTTTCGAAGTATGGAGAGTATTTTAAGAAGACAATATAGTGATATGTTTTTAAATACTACCATTAGTTAGTCTTGACAATAACAATTTCTCATATATATAGACAATTGGCATACTGTCTCAAAAATAAGTGAAACTAAAAATAGTCCCTAGCATTACTAATGTAACAATGGCTGATCTCAGAACTCAGACAATACTAACATGACGAATAAGAAATCTTAATGAACTGTAAAGGAATGTTAATTAATATAAATGCACTAAGCGAACAAAAAGCAAGTGAAGCAGTGTAGGCGAGGCGCTAATCGAATTCCTTGTCGGGAATAAGAAACGTAGAAATGATAGGGTGGTCTTTGAAAGTTTTCCAAGAAAATTATAGCCTTCTTTGTAACTTGTTCTCAGCCTTTTTATGGCACATTTTCGGCTGACTTAAAGGAAACATTATTTAGAACAAATATTCTTTGACTGCAGGCTGCTGATGTGAGTTTTATAGATATCGTACATGATTCAGAAAATACGAACAACTTAAGTTGTCACGGAGTAAAAATTTCATCGATTTCAAATTCAAGTCTTTATTTGCTCAGTGACAACCTACAAAATATGTAAACTTGTAAGTTGCCCAGGTAATGATGGGTTAGGTGGGATGGTATTCAAGTAGGTAGACATATATGATAGCAAAGAAATATAGAGTATCTACCTAGAGATGTAAATTGAAAAAAAAACAAAATGCTTTTTTTCACAATCTTGAATAAAAACATGATAAAAACTTGGCACCGTCGTTTTTTTTGAACATTTGTTTGTTTTTTTCAGAAAGTGAAACACAGGAATAAAACACAAAATTCGGTTGTTTTGTTTTTAATTAAAGTCAAAATATGTTTAAATCAATAGGTACTTATTATTATGAATTTAGAAAATATTTAATGTTTTATGATCAGAATCATCTTTTCAAAATCCCCGTCCGTAAATGGTGTTGCCAATTATTTTAAGACCTTTATGTACTATTTAACAAAAAACAAATGTTATATTCTTATTAAACAAAAAAAAAAGTAATATCAACTCATATACGATAACCGTCTTAACATATTTTTATTTTCGTACTCTTAAAAAAAACCCTACTCCAGAAAAAAAACTGTTTTATTTCATGTTTTTTTTTTAACTTTTTGTTTTCATCTTAGAAAAAATATCGTGTTTTTACAACTCCATACGAGTATCTACCTACAATAAATTCTACGTCAATGTCACTTTATAAATAAAGATTTAAGTGTTCAGAAATCTAACAAAAAAAAAACACGCAATATCTTGCAAAGATAGAGAGAAATAGATATTTCCGACACTATCGGGCACGTCAAATCTTATCGCAGATGTGAAGAATAAATGATAACAAGCCTTTCTTCACAGGTACTTGTAGATAAGGATTTTCGTAATATATGGGTAGTCTATGGGAAAATTGGAGTAAATTACACAATCATACTATTACCAGGAAATATGGTTTGTTTGATAAGATTGGAGAAGTGAAACAAAAACGATATTTTTAAGAATCCCTGTCTCTTAAAGAGTAAAAATACCGAGAAAATTATAGTGAAATACCCAATAAAAACCCTTCTAGTTAGGGTTCCTGATTGACATTATTATATTATCTTTTATCTGTTCGATATATGCTGCATTTTATACTTATCTTCCGAGTTCGAAATCGGTTAGAGGTTTGAAAAACCTTGAAAATAACACCCATGACGACAAATATCCAAATGATCGCCGGCGACCTTTCGTCCGTCTTAAATTCGCGTTGTGACGGCTCCAAACTCGTTCTGGCTGGTTTTAATAGTGCCACAACCCGAAATTCTTATTTATTTATTTATTTAAACTTCATGTACAATAGTGGTACATAGGCGGACTTAATGCCACAAGGCATTCTCTACCAGTCAATCATTGGGTTAATAACGACAACGTCAAATTCTTCGTGATCTGAGCTAATTTTTCGCTAACACACACTTTAACCACAACTTCTCAAACGGATTAAAATATCATCAATTCCAGTTTGTTCGCTACAACAAAGTTAAATGTTACATGCTGCAACAGTAAATACATAATTTCTTATGTAGTTATCGTCAACCGTAGTCACAGGTCACATTCAACCGAGGGTAACGAGCAACTAACGGTGCGTTTGAGAAGTCATAGGAACTGCACTATTATACAATTTTTCTTGTGAACTGTTGTTTATAGCACCTTGATTAACATAGAGTTGCGGATTTGGATCTTCTGTAGAGGATTTAAGTTCATCTTTATCATCAAGTGCCTAAAGATTTGCTTTACTGCCTCTGCCTCTTGCTTGCTTGCATGATAAAATCTTCCAGCTGTCAACAATATGTACTTCGCTGTCACATTTACGCTCAAGCTCAAGAGTTTTCATTTATTCAAACCTCCATCCCCTGTCTCCGATTGCCGCTTGTTTGTAAACTGAATGAGCATATCAATTTGCAAAGGATAGCTCGAAGCTATTGGCCCCATTATAGGCAATTTTCAAGTTCATCAAAGAATCAAGGGCATGCCTTATGTTTATGCATATTTGGCTACAGTTTTTTCGGACGTGCACATAAGTGCGTGTTTACGTTACCTTGACGATGTCACAGGATTGCATTGAAGTGTTTGTGCACATCAAGTACGTTACGTGGGAACGTGTTTGTTCATAAAGTGCCGCTAAACGACGATTTAGTACTAAGATTGTGCTTCCAGTGGCGTGGGATGCATATTGTGGTTTATGTTAGAAGGGGTGAGCGTTTTATCATGCTTTGATTCTTTTTATTTCATTTCTGAACCACGTTTCATTGTTTTGCTTTTGCTTCTGCACAAATCTTTCACAGATCCAGATTGTCAGTTTTTTAGGGTACCGTTCCGTACTCGAAGCGTCCAGACGGAACCCTACTGCTGTCACTCACGTGTCCGTCTGTCCGTCGTCTGTCACACGGGTTTTACAGCCAAACTGTTGGAGCTACAGTCTTCAATTTTTTACAGTATAAGCATCTTGTTGACCCAAAGCCATGCAAATTGTATTTTTTTAAGGAATGCTGAGTGCTCTCATACTGACAAAGGGGGGCGTGAAAAAATAATTGGCCAACCCCATCGAGTGGGGTATGGTTATTTAGAGCTCGTTGAGTAGATTAATACTGTATTTTTTGTTTTAAAAAATATTGTAAATCAAAGGTATGAGAAACCATCAGAGTAAGCAATTTAAAAAAAAAATTGTTCCGAAGAATTTTTTAACTGCCCATTGAACTTGAAATTTGGTGATAATGTTTATTATTACGTATATTTGACTAACACATACCAATATTTAAATATGTATATAAATTTAAATTTCCTATTTTTTTCTATTATACAACCAACTTGATTTTGCGCTCAACTACAAGTCCGACACGCACTCGGCGGGTTTTTATAAACTATCTAGACTACCCCATATGGTATTATCTCAAATAACCCTCAATCACGACCACCTATCAATCTCTCACCTCCACTTACTGTATGTATTAAATTACCATAAATGAATATCCAACGATCCTTGTCATGCAGATTAAACTGTCAGGGTAATTTAATGGGCGAAATCGCTTGTCACTTGGCTCCAAGGAATACTCGCGTGCAAGTTAAGAGTTTCTAATCTTATCTGCTTAAACATTTACGTTAAATACATCAACCAGACAGTTTGTTACTGTACTACAACATACAGTGTAGAATATACTTTTTCGGAGGAATCACGACCCTCAGTAATGAGGAACACGATGCGAGGGGCAGGTTTGTCCTATCGTAATAATTATAGTGTGGACCACAGATCATGAAATTTATGATCTGTGGTCTATGCGTATCTCTGGCAAGAAAAGGATAAAGAGGATCATTCTTTGATTACGTAGAAAAGTGGTTGTTGTAATATTAATTGAAAGATGTTGATGTGAGTCTTCATTGGTCTCCTGTTAATGTCTGTCAGTCAGACCCAGAGTCAGACCACCTAGGTGACATTTCTAGATTGAGGTTAAGATGACATTGACATTTGTCGCACTGACAGGTGCGTTCTGTTTCTGTTTCCCTGTTTCTGATTTTCAGGTGCGTTGTGTATTACACAATCATATCTATGATCATGGATCACCATGAAAAAATCATCATCATCATATTTCTTATCAATGACAAAATGATTCATATGAAATCAATCGTATGTTTATATTACACTATCATATAAATATAACTCATAGACCTGTGTTCCTAAATATATGATAGTGTAATATGTCCCTAGCACAGTTGTCTCTTTCAATGGCTTTATTTGTCATAGCTACCTGTACTGCTCTGCTTGTCCAATGCTTCCCTCTTTTCTTATCATATCCCCGGATCTGCGCCATTTCTTCCGAAATAAATTCCCATGGAAGACATCTTAATCGTCCCGCCACCACCTTCGTGGTCTGCCATGGGCCCGTCTTGCTTTTTCAGAGCACCAATGTAGTGTTTTTACACGACAAGAGCGTACTAATTGATTTTGATGTTCGCAGTGCAAGTTCTTTTTCTGTTCAAAGAGCTACGTTTGTGGTATTCTTTAGTCCTACTCTATTTGAGCATTTGTTTTTATTTTAAGTCTATCATTAGCTATTATTTTTTCATAGCGAAACTTTGTTTTACCATTAGGTAAACCAATTGCCCCTGTACCAACAATATCAATCAATTAAACAAACAAATAATTAGGAAATTGATGAACTACCTCCTTCACAGTCCTAATAAGGCCTAAAGTTCAACCGTAGGTGAACAGCTGAAAGAATGGTATAATGACGTGGGTTCGCTAAATGTTACACAATAAAGTTGATTAACGCCATTAGCATGTCTAGCAAGAAATTAATCATGTAAATGCCAAACTCAAAAGGCTTAAGATTGATTTAGAGATTTTTCCTTAGAGAATAGCACAACAAATAGGCAGTTGCTTCATATTAAATCTTTTTTACAAAAAAAATACAACTGACTTCGACTTGCGCCACCGGTACATGGTGGACATCCCACCCATACGTACAAAGCGTTTTGCGAATACTTTCATTGTGCGCACATCAAAGGAGTGGAATTCCTAGCCGGACTCTTCATTTCCTGATAGCTACAACCTTGGGTTATTTAAGACAAGAGTGAATAGGTTACAGGACTACGTAATGTTATGTTATGAAATGGTGTACACAATAAACAGACGTGCGTTTGCACTTTGCAGCTATCCCGAGAGATGCGCCGTCATTTATTGAAGATTTCTGTTGCATATCTCCAAAGATCTTCATCAAATTTAAATGGGACCACATGAGAAGTAACAGATTTCAAATAAAAAAAACATCAAAATCGGTTCACCTAGTAAAAAGTTCTGAGGTAAAACAAGAACCTCCTCCTGCATCCGAGTAGACTAGCTGGAATTCGAAAACAGTTGGGAAAGAGCTGTAGGCAGATAAGGAAGCTCTTATAAAATGTTTCTAAGCGAAAGGTACGTATTATAAGGAGCTGTCGAAAGATTGATTAATGCCAGCGCAATTTAGTGGCAAGACGGTTAGCTAGCCATCTGACTGACGACGTTCTACCACGATTTCTCGACAATCCCACGCCAATCACGGCCATCTGTGATGTCTTTAGGTCCTCCAGTGCAGGTGGAAAGACGAACACATAAGTATGACATGGTTTGAACTCTTGTTGGTTCAATTCCCAATTTGTTACGGTGCTCTGGCACCGCATTCAAACTGAGAGTCGGTGAGGTTTATAATCCCTCTTTTAGCTAGATTTTGCTCGCAGAGGTCTGCTTGTAACCACAGTCGTCGATTCCACAATTTTATTCAATTATGTAATACATAACAACAATATTTACATAGCAACAGCTACACCGTCATCTATTCGTGACTCCAAATTAGTTTGGCTCCGTTTTTAGAAAAAAAAAAACAAATGACGGAGCGTTAAAAATAAAATAATGGTTACGACCGAACGAATGAACGGAATTGTAGTTCGTAAAAAGTAAGGAGATGGATTAGACACAGTTTATAGTCACTGGAAAAGAATTTGTAGGGTGACGGAGGCAATTCTTGACACGACTCTGACTGAACTATCGTTAAACCCTGTAAGTCGTTAAAGAAGTCTTAGTTAAAATAAATTAACTAGAGATGTTGCTGCATCAGGAAAACACTTAATGGAGTCTTATTAGTTTTCCAAGAGGAGTTATCAGTCGTCACACTTCTAGAGTTCCTTACTTTTGCAAAAGTCTAATGCAAATGTCAAATGAAAGTATTTATGACCAAAATCATCATCATCATATCAGCCGAAATACGTCAACTACTGGACATTGGCCTTTCGCAATCGTCCCCACATTGACCGGTCCCGTACGTCTCGCATCCAGTGGATCCCCGCCACCTCCACCAGGTCATCGGTCCACCTGGTGGGAGGCCTTCCAAAGCAACGTTTTCCGGTTCGCGGTCGCCATTCCAGAACTTTTTTGCTCCACCGGCCATCCGTTCTGCGAGCAATGTACCCTGCCCACTGCCACTTACGTTTAGCAACTCTTTGGGCTATGTCGGCAACTCCGAGCGTAGCCCTCTCCATTGCCCTTTGGGTGACTTTAAGGTTTCTGATGTGGCCCATTGTGAGCGACCACGTCTCAGAGCCATATATTATCACCAGCAACATACACTGACACAAAAAGCACATGACCAAAATAAGTACCAAATAATACCCTAGACAAAATAACAATAACTATGTAACAAGGAGCTAGCTCTTGACAATGAAATACATTTCTGACATTTTACCAAACGCGACGCTTTCATTTATTGAATGTTACTTGTCTAGAGCTTCTATTCTGTTCGTATTGGGGTAATAAAATATTTGTCTTTTAGATCTTAAGTTAGTTTACAAAATTTTAAAATAATGTTCCATGCTTTTCCTAAGAGTTGGCCACAATTTACCAAAAATAAGTAAAGAAATATCGGTAGCCTCCTTAAAATTATACCAACATAATAACAAACTAAAATAGCTGCAAGCTCCCTTCAGTATAATTTATAGCCATAATTATAAAGCCATGTTCGGATCCAAAATTATCTTCACGTTCATTCAAATCGCTGCAAGTAGCAATTTAGATACAGCAGCGTCTAAATAGAAACTACCATTTGTCTTGAATCTATTAACAGATCCGTTTTAGTTAATTGAGTTTAACTTTCTCATTTAGATTAACCTCTGTTTAACTTCAATGCTTCTGTTTAGTGGGGTGGTCAGGGTATAGGCATCTACGAGGGGCTTATAAAAATAAATTTCGGATTTCAGTTAAAAATAACCGTTGAGGGCATCTTTGACCCCTCTTACTCTGGATGCTACTCGCAACCGCTGTGCGTATTATGACCATATGTATAAATGAAGCAAAAGGTGTATGGAAGGATCGTATCAGATAGGGTCTACCTACCCTATTAAACAAGGCCTAGATTTATGAATGTAGGGATGTGAACTTTATAAAAACAAATGCTACCGTGCTTGAAAACACACTTTGACTAGTTTTAACAAATACATTCTTGACAGAAAAATGGGGTAGGATGAGTATCTCAAAATCTAGATTAAAACAGTTCCTTTAAAACAAAGTGATGCACTATTCAAAGTCCCCTTAAACATTAATCATAATAGAAACACTCAAACGACTGTAGCCCTAATTGATCACTTCCCCAAAGCTGATAAAACTTGTGAAGCAGAACAGATGTTTGTCAAACAAACAGCGATGGGCAGCAATTAAGTGGTCTTGCGTGTTACTGGCTATTAATTTGCTGATGGTGAAGATGATAAGACGAATATTTGGGATACTTTAGGGTGCATAGGTCAGACTACTGCAATAGAATATATTCACATCATAGTCAATGAGGTGAACAAAGCTGTTTTTACAAATAATCATGCCGATGAAGTAGATAATTACTGAGATAGCTATGTATAAATTATATCAAAAAGTCTAAATCAAATAAGTCCCAATGAAAACACGTGAAAACACGTCTCCCAATGATGTTACACAAATATATAAGTAGCTTCGTATAACCGACAAATTACTAATTTGAAACATTAATAACATTAAAACCTATTACAAAAATTAAAACAGAGTTCCGGATTAACGGACAACATGTTAAAAAGAAAAGAACAGAGGTTGAACAAACAAACGAAAGAGACTAATTAAGTGCACGCTCAGATCAATGGAGCCGCTGTAAACTTAAGTTAATGGAAATATAAGGGGGGTTACAGTTGAACCGGTCTTGATACAAATGTTTTAAACCAATATAGAATCACTAATGAGTTGAACCGTATTCACCTTGGTGGTAATTTGTTCATATTTGACTTTCGCGAAGTTGCATAAGTGTACCGAAAACCTGATATTTATAAAGGTCAGAGTTTATAAAGCTGGTATCCTAAAGCTAAATTCTCGACGAGAATGTTCGCGTGCAAAGTCCAAAAGCAAGCCTGATCCTTCTAACACATTTCTTTCAGTCAATTCTATTTGTTTTCCTTTTAATGTCTATTTTTGTCTTATTTTTCCATTGTATCCGGAGCTGCAAGCACGATTCGGTCACGTACAGGATTTTCTACCTTAAATTCTCCATACCCAATTTTTTTGTATTATTCTTTTACTGCGCTCGTTCGACGCTATATAAATAAATGGTACAAACTCACGAAGGGTGATCGGTAAGCTATAAAATTAACGTTTATTACCCGTTGGGAATTTGCTCCAGAATCTTCACACTTCATCGTTTACTTGTTCAGTTTTTATAGTGTTCTACAGAGATTGATCTCCGGAACTATATTTTGGATTGTTAATAGCTTTTACTGACTAGATCGCATTTGATTTACTTAAGTCGCAAATACATGTTTTACATTTTCTACGCACCTAACTGCATTAACTTATCTAATTTATTATCTATCTCACTTATCAGCTTCAGTAACTGCATCAATATCATTATCTTATAGCATGAGCTTATGTTTTATTTACTATCTCCACTGATTTACATAGTAGTTCATTTTTCTACACCAGTTTTGAAACTTCCCACAATTTCTTGCCCTTCATTGTAATTTACCAATATATATTACACAATGTCACAATGCACTGTCAACTGTAGCTTCAAATATAAAATAATCTTAAATGATCAAAACGATACAATCTCAGAGGCGCCGGCGCAAGTAAGCCGTTTGCAGGCGAAGGACTATTCACCTGTCACTGCTGTTACGCACAAGTGACCTTTCCACAGCTTATATTCAATACTGTTATACGCGGCTCTGATGCTACCGAGATAAGTATTTACCTTGGTAGTAAAATGGAGCGTGTATGCAAAGTGCATTACGTATTTTTTTTTTTAAAGAATTAGCCAGCATTTATAAAGCATAACATCTATATGCAGTTAGGGTATATTTTGCTACCGTTATTTTTTGAAATACTTGTTACAAATACATGTTTTGGCATAGGCTCTGAAAATCAAAAATCTTTGAAATTCTTTACACGGGTTCAATGAAAATAACTTAATGGTAACTGAAATAATAACGATGTTAACTAAGAGGGAATAATAATGATTTACATCATTTTGTATAGCTACTAATAAGAAAAAAAGAACAGAACGTTTGGTCTTGTAAGTTCAAGGTAAAGAAATTTACAAAAAGGTTTCTTTCAATCAAGATAAACTCGAATTGAACCCTTTGACGAAAATACTCCATGAGTCACTCGATCAAGGTCTGCTGTAAATAAAGCTTTAAAAAAAAACAGTTGTTTATGGTGAAGCAAATATACTCAATGCACTCAATAATATTAAAGATGACAAAAGTAAACAACTAGTAAATGGTATGGTAAACTCCACACACCCCGAAATGCAGTTCAGTGATGTGGAACATGAAGGGGGACTTCTGACAAACATTTCTATTGTAACGTTAAAAGCTTTTTGGGAGTGGGTAGCAGTACTCATGATTCTTTTGGGAAAAATGCTGTAGATGTTTGTGGTAAGCATTGAAGCGAGAAACTCACGATTCTCAAGATACGAAGGTAGTTGATATTCCGATAACAATGAGATTATTTTTACAAGTTAGGATCAAATGAAAACAAAACAAATGCAAAAGTATCCTCTCAAAAATAGTTATTTCCAACCGCATCGATCCTATCTTCATCTTCGCTTCGAAAAGAATAGTGATTTTCCAAAAAAATATTGACAAGATCAAATATAGGACATATTTTAAAACCATTTTCAAGGTTAGTCTCCAAATTGAACATTACCACTGAATACCCTCGCAACTTTCCCCAAACGCGATGTACTCAAGCATGACCCAAGGAGTGGCTTCTCAACATTTCTTATGCGCAGGAGTCAGCGGAGCGTGATCTTACACACGACCGGCTCTCCCACGGGAGTCGAGACGCAGGACATCCGTGAATTAATTACTGGACGCCTTCTAAATGTGTGGTCTCATTAGAGGCAAAGATGAAGGAAATAATCAATATGAGGTTGGATTAAAAAAGATGAGATGAAGGCAACAATGTGTGGTCTTAAATGTATAAGAGATGAAGGAAATAAATGAAACTGGCTTGGATTAACAGAGACATTATATTTATAAGGTATGACATTGATTTAAAAGTCTTATTTTTAAAAAGACACATGGTGGCTTCGTTGATTTCATATATGCTGATTTTCAAGATAATGCTAATATTCAAGTTCATGTGATTGCAATGAAAGTCAATAGCTGTTAGGGTAAAGTGAGCCAAGAAGAAGATGCTTACAAAGTTACAAGAAAACCTCATCCACAAAATGAAACATTTCAATTAAAACAAACCAATAAATTGGCACAAACAATCTTAGCAACATAGTGCTTTCTACGCCCCGCATCCGGGACTAAACTTGTTATTAAAAGTGCTAGAGCAGGACAACAATAGTGCAAGAGGGAGAGGGCTGGGTTCGTCGTACTGTACCTGTTCTACAGGCCACTCAATAGGCTATAAAACATAAGAAGCCAATGTGTTTCGTAATATCTAAGTGTACAAATTCTGTGATTTTTGAGTGATAAGCGATAGCGATTTGGGAGATGCTGTAGGTGATGATGAAAAAGTAAATACGAGTATATAGGAAAACACTCTTGTTTCATCAATTAAGACGACCAAGTTTAGATTACTGGAAATCATGACGAGGCCTTTGACTGGTAGGCGAGCGCATATTTCGGAATAACAGTTCCAATAAAGTATTGAATTTAGAGTGAGTGTGAGTTGATTTTGTTGTGAAGATAATAATTATGCAACTGCTGAAGAAAATATCGAAAGAGGTGCCTATGCTAGACAGTCTAATTAAAAAGACTGTCGCCATGTCACGGCTAGGGCACGGTTAGGGCCAAGGACTCAGAATTAATGCCTTTAAGTTCTGCATTGATCAAGAAATTGAGTTTGTCACTGACGGGCAAACAGGATGCCACGTAAGATCACAAAAATAGACTATGAACACTTCGTCAATAATTTACTTAGGAATAATCTTAAGGTTGTCTGTAAGAGATTGCCCTGTGCGATAAGACCGCCCATTGTACACTTGCTTTTATGATTTTTTGTCCTGTATATATATTTGTGTGGTGTACAATAAAGAATATAATAAATAAATAAATAAATCTTTACCTATTAACGTCTATTCAAGCTCTCAGTTCAGCCACATTCTTACATAATGCAGTTCCGGTATGATCTGGGTGCATAGAGCATGATGCAGTTATTAGTCAGAGTACCGGCAGGGACGTGACGATAGTATAATTAATGTTAGTGGTACCAAAGCTTGTAATATCATTGTTGTAATTTATCGGAAAATCTTCGTTAGTCACGTTTATCTCGTGTTTAACCTCGTGTGGGGCAGTTATGTGGATGTTATTGTTTATGGGCTTCTCATAGGGTTAAATAGGTTCATAATTTGCCTTCGATCAGAACTTTGGTTTATTCGTCATACTATTATGTTTTTGGTTGGAGTTTGTAGGTTGTTTTTCGACTCTAGGGCCCATAACAAAGCATGTAAATGTCTCTTTTGAGGAAAATGCTTCTTCTCGCACAGTGAAGGTACCAGTATTGACTAACACGCTTGCTAAAGACGCCAGATAACATAATTTATCTGTAAGTATGAGACTAAAATAACTCCTAAAACTAAATGTTCAGTGCAATCCAATTGATAGTACTTGGAAGGCAACACAGACGGTTTACCAAAGACGAAAAACACTACAATTCCTTATAACGCATATCGCTTGTATAAAGACCACACTCTTTTACTCAAGCCCAAAAAGAATGTGCATTTGTCTTGAGACCTCAAGTCCGGGTCTTAAACTTTATTCCTACTGACTTTGAATTTTAAAACAACAGCGTTATTTAGACACGTCAGTTTAATATACGAGGCATTGTCCATATAACATTTTCAATACTTCTGAGAACAGATTTTTTATTTAAAACTCAAAATCCACCTTTGGAGTTTAAAAATGTTAGGCCTCTCTGAGAATATTAGCAAGTCAGCAAGTTGGTACCATGCCTGGTTGCCAAGGGTGTTCATGATCCTTTTTGCTCAACGTATCCGCGGAAAATGGAAAAGAAATGAATCCAGAAAATGAAATAGATCCTGAAAATGAAATGGATCCTGAAAATGAAATAGATCCTGAAAATGATATAGATCCTGTAAATGAAATATATCCTAAAAATTAAATAGATTCTGAAAATGAAATAGATCCTGTAAATGAAATATATCCTAAAAATTAAATAGATTCTGAAAATGAAATAGATCCTGAAAATAGAATAGATTCTGAAAATGTGGCACAAGCGAGCGCTTTCATTACATAAAATTAAGTCTTAGGCTTATATGTCAGGGAGGTTAGTAGGCAAGAGCTGTAGGCAACTAAACTGGTACCGTAAGACCAACAAAAAACATTTTATCTCACGAGAAGAAATCTCCAAACAGTAGGACCAAGTACAAAGATTATGATCTTGAATTTGCTTGATCTCAAACTTGCTTTGATTTAACAACGGTAAGCATTATAAACAATAACTTAGTAGGTATATACCGTATTGTTATGAGAATAAGAGTAATTATTAACCACATCCCAAAACGGCTCTGAGAAACATTTCGACAGTCCAATTCAAACTTTATTATATAAACATAAGATTGCTTGTGACTCTGCAAATATTATGGGAGTTACGTTTTCGGCAGCAAAGGTCACAAAGAAAGCGAATTGTTTTAATTTTATAATTGTTTTGAGTTCCGTTTCCTCTAAGAAAATCTTCTTATGAAATGTTTACGGAGAACAGTTCCCATAATAACCGGAGATGGAAGAAATGAGAAGCAATTTGGTTACTTATTCACAATTCTTAAAGTTAATTGAGTTATCCCATCAGTCTGTGAATTTTTACTAGGTAATGAACTTTTGAACCCTCAGAATTAGAGATATCACCGTTTTCTCGTCGGCGTAACATATCTTCTTCTTAGATACTTTTTAAACGACTTCAAAAAGTAGGAGGTTATCAATTTGACTTTATTTTTTTATATGTATGACCTCAGAACTTTTTACTAAGTGAACCAATTTCGATGGCATATAATCATCAAAATCGGTTCGAGCGGCAACAGAAATACATCATACGTGAAAATTTCAGTTGTCTAGCTATCACGGTTCATGAGATACAGCCTGGTGACAGACAGACAGACGGACTGTGGAGTTTTAGTAATAGGGTCCCGTTTTTACCCTTTGGGTACGGGACCCTAAAAATAAAAAAGCTTTTCTCACGACATTTTCGTCCGCATCGCATACCAAAAGAATGGCTACCAATTTCCATTAATACATCTTTCACTGACTGGTGCCACTTTCAGTCTCAGTCTTTTGTAGAATTGAAGGATCTGTCCCGACAGAAAAGTATGTTTACAGACAAACAGAAAAATCCTCAATCTTCCTAGCCTTTTCCCACGTATGTTGGGTCCGGCTTACTGTCTAACCAAATGCTGCTGAATACCAGGTATTGTACATGGGGTGACTGCCATCTGACCACTAAAACCCAGTAACTGGGTAATACAGTACCCCTTTTCAAGACTGTCTGTATAAATGACAGCCGGGCTAAACGGATGTAATTAATGGTCACCCATCCAGAGTCCAACCTCGGCAAGCTTTGCTTAACCGTGAAGATCGACCAGTGCGGCTTTTATTATTTAGCCACGAGCTCCTAAGAATCATCTGGCAGTAAAGAAACATGTTAGATATAACACGAAGATACATAACATCCTACATAAAAACAAAGTGTGATTAAGGGAAATAAGTGATTGTGTCGCAGACGATGATCTAACCGACACTATTTATATACAACTGCTATTACTGAACACATAACTCATGTCATTATGTGTAGGTATGCTGCACGTGCCCTAAGTGCACACTTAACATTCTTAGGACTAGCGATTATTATATTATAACTTGCCTGGAACTTCGCCCGTGTGAAAATTGTATCCCTTGGGAACGTATTATCGGAATAACAAATTATGCAGTCCGAATTTAAGCAATGGAATCCGTTCAGTCATTGTGGCGCGATTGATTAACAACCATGACAGACTTTCCCGTACATAATATACTAGCGGACGCCTCGCGGTTTCACCCACTTAGTTCCCGTTCCCGTGGGAATACAGGGATTAGCCTATGTCACCCGGGGATAGTGTAGCTTCCCAATGGTGAAAGAATTTTTAAAATCGGTCTAGTAGTTTTTAAGTTTGCTCGTTACACACAAAAATACAAATTTTTCATCTTTATAATATTAGTATAGAAGTCGAAAGTAGAATAATCCTTCCAAAATACAATATAATCTAAACTTAGGTTAAGCTGCATAAAACTCCATTGAGTTTAGAAGAACTAAAAGCTTAAAGATAGATAGACACGAAAAGCGACTTTGCTGTTTTATTTTTTATTTTTTTTATTTTATATTGATACCATCAAACTTCGACGTAGTAATTTTATTATTTACTTGAAATCATGTAACCGACTTTAATTCATAAATCTCTAACAAAACTTCAGGTAGAGCATTTCCTTTTTTGTTGCCGTACATACCACTCTTCTAATAACCTCAATATACTTCAGATGTTCATTCAATACTCACGAACGGTTAGCAATCAATTAAATAGAATTTATCTCTGCTCGCTCTTGTTAAAACGGGAAAATGTTAAATTATAACTAATAAGTAACTGTTTACTGCTTCCTTGTGGTTAACTACTGTTAACAATATCTGTTTCTGAACTCATCTCTCGTGGAAGACAGACTTAGTATACGCTACGTGACGGAAATGACGTCGTTTACACGTCTCGAACAGGAACTGTCAAATCTTATGTCATCCAATGATAGGTTTTAGACTAAAAAGAAAAAGTAACGTAATAAAAATATAAAGTCTACTTTATCACACCATGTGCCACTATTTCGCCAATTCATCATCATCATCAGCCTATTAATGTTTCCACTGCTGGCACACAGGCCTTCTCTTTGTGTGAGGGAATGGGCCATAATCCACCACACGGGCCCAGAGCGGGTTGGTGGATGTCACATGTCTTCGACGTTTTGGTTTTCGCCGGTTTGCTCACGATGTTTTTCTTCACCGTTTAGAGAGCAGTAGTGATAAAATAATTTACACAAAGTAAATCGCCTGCCTAGGTTCGAACCTACGACCCACAACTTGTAAGTCGCGGCCGATACCACTGGGCTACCACTGCTGTTCGCCAATTAACCTCGTATTTATCACAATTATAAATGCTATCTATAATTCAATTTGGAAACAGGTTTGCAAATTGTAAGCGCTATTAACACATCAAAAGTTTTAGATGAATATATGGGCACTTTCTCGAATTGATTACTGTATCCTTTTAGATGACAGTGAAATATTATAAGTTTATGCTTTTCGTTTGTTTACACAACACTTTTATTTATTTGTATATGTCGTTATGTTGTTCCAAATATCAGATAATAAATTAAAATTTTTACGAAACATGCCAGCTGAGTTATGCTGTGATTGTCATCACATAACGAAGCGTAAGCTAAATATATACCAACATGATCTATATCATGCAGTCACGATTTACCTTATTTGTAGCATCTTTAAACGAATTTCTACCTTAACTTCTTGATTTAAGATTTTAAATTAAACGTTTCTAATTGGATAATAAAATTGCGAGGTCTATTTCATTTGATTAATAGTTTTTTTTTTCTTTTACAGGTAAGTGATGGTGTTTGGAACAGATTACGGAAATTACGGTAAATTGCAAAATGGTTAAAGGCTTTTCAATTAAAGTTGAATGCGGTCTAGATTCCAAGGTATCATCAAGAGATGGTTTAGATTGATTGGATTTTAAATCTGGCAATCAACGGGCAAAATAAATAATAGTATGCTGTAAACGGAATGTATGTCTGTGGTGATTTAATTCAGGCCTTTTCTAAAGTCTAGAAAGGTAAATCTTATTTTCAAATTCGTACTAACACTAGTCGACTGAAGACTAGTTAAAATGGAATCAAAATCCAAGAGTCAATCTAGGGGTTCCGTACCAAAAGGGTTCAAACGGAACCCTATTGCTGTCACTCACGTGTCTGTCTGTCCGCCGTCTGTCACACAGGTTTTACAGCCAAACGGTTGAAGAACCAAAAACATACAAATTGTCAAAAAACATTTTTGATTGTTTTAAAAGGGATAGGAGCCCTATACAGCTAAAGGAGAAAAAATTCCTACCCCAACGAGTAGGGTATCGGTTTTTAGAACTCGTTGAGTAGATAAATACTGTATTAATAATTGTTTTAAAAAAAAAATTGAAAACCAAGGAATGAGAAGCCACCAAACTCAGCTTTTTATACAAAATTTTGTTCCGAAGTATTTTCTAACTTCCCATAGAACTTGAACTTTTCATCAGGTAATAATTTTTCACATTACATTCAACTTGATTTTGTGGTCAAGGTACGGAAGGTACCATAAATATGCGAAGTCCGTCACGCACTTGGCCAGTTTTTATAGTTTGCTGTTGTAAGTCAATAAAATCGAATTAAATATAAAATTACATCTACCTAAGCATTGGTAAAAGAATTAAACTATAAATCAAAAATATAATTAAGTATATCAAAATCCAGCTAATTAATATTTAAATTAATTCAAGTCTGTTATAACCGGAATCTATAATATTACGTCGCGCCACAGACACCGTACCTAGTCGTGCTATTGACCGGAAGTGATCCAACCAAATTAACTACTTTTATTATGTTATTAATTAAAGTACCTGTGGTTACGTTCGCAGTAACTAATATTACACCTTCAAATAGTGCCTCTGTGTGAATAGTTTTATACATTTTACTTTTCTCACTTAATTAAAATTAGTATGAGAAAGATTTCACAATGTATAAAATTAAAAGTAATGTGTTTTGCGTTTCTCTGAATAGAAATTGTAGCCCTAGCGAAGTTTGAACATTTTTTTCTCAGTTTTACCAGCATCGTATATAGCAACTAAGATGATACGACAAAGGAGGCAGCAGCTTTCTCCTAATGACAAATATTGGGTTACCGATGCCGCCATTCGGAAACCAATTTGATAATTCTGTCAATTTCCACATAGCCATTGCATCTGAGCTTCCAGGAAGCAAATCCGTTGCATTTCACGGTTTATACAATAACTAGCTTCTGCCAGCGAAAAGCCCGCGTGACTGTCGAAAATAATCCCAAGACTGACATATTCCCGGGATAAAAAGTATCCTATGGGCTATTCCTGACTAAAATCTATCTCTGTGCCTCATCCAGATCCGTCCAGCAGTTTGAGCGTGAAGAAGTAACAAACATACAAACACACACAAACTTTTGCCTTTATAATATTAGTGTGAGTGTGATAAGAATATGATGATTATTTATTTGAACTGAAGTCAAACCTGTTTTCAGTTATGGGACAAAATATAGAATGTAAAAAAATATTCACTCATAGGACATCTGACCCTGAGTCTGTTGAAGAAATAAGTCAACACTGAATAGCTACTTCTAGCCTAGCTGTTCCATCCTCAATCATACCATCGCTTACTACCAGGATGCTAGTACTATATTATCTGTGTACCAGGTGAGATAGTGGTTAATTTCGACCATATCAATAAGATAAAAAACCGAACAAGTGCGAGTCGGACTCGCCAACCGAGGGTTCCGTAAAAATTTGTAGTTATATT